>OY728140.1:1647099239-1648349239 GCA_963277665.1 Viscum album | reverse complement strand
AGGTTCTACGTGAACGGCTGCTTCCTCTGGGGTGCTTCTCGGGTAGCACGAGATCTTCAGGTGAGCATATGGGAGCGTAAAGCTCAGTTGCGTGCTCAGTACTACTTTGTTTCCCTTAAGTGTGAGTTGAAGCTTTACGGGGACGTAAAGCCCTGAGGTGGGAGTAATGTAAAGACCCGTAAAATTCAAGGGAAATTTTTTCTTAATTTTCTTTAGAATTTTACAAGAGCGCGGTTTCAGACGGCACCTGATTCCGAGGCCCGGAGTGCCCGGAATTAATTTCCGAAGTTTGGCTCGGGTACGTTCAGTGAACGAATGAGCGGGAATTCCTAACTTTTGATCCGGTGCTCGGAATTGAAATCCGAGGGCACCGATGAACTCGCAGCGCCGATAATCGCTTAAAGAGACCTTTTCGGGAGTTGCGTTTGTTGCAAGTTGAAAGTTAGTTTTGGGGTTTTTCAGTTGAGTTAAATAAAATTTGTTTAAGACAAATTTTATTTTAACTTCTTAAAACCTCTCAAAGGAGGTTGGAAGTGGGACCCACACCCACTTAACCTCCCTTGGGAGGATTAAGTGTGGTGGGGCCCACACGAACCCCCACCTTTTCAACTCCCCACTCTCCCTCTTAATGGCTTGACAAGTTAACTTATATTTAATTATACAATTCATGTATATTAAATAAGTGAGTTAAATGTGGAGTTATCTCTTTTGAATTTCAAACTTTTGAAATTCTTTTATGTTTTGTAATAATAAAATGAGATGTGATCTTATTTTATTTTGGGTTGATCGTTTGTCTTCTTGAGAGGTGGAGGGCTCCTCTCCTTCTTCTTCAAACTCAACGAAGAACGCGAAGAACGACGTTCTTCAACGAAGAACTTCTCCGCCGAAGAACACGATCCATCCGTGACGCCGTATCCGCGACGCGACGTACTTCTTCCGCGACATCCCTTCCGCGTCGGTTTTCCACGACGAACGCCTTCAACAACGACTCTTCCTCCGACGTCAAAGAAATCGAGTGCGACTATCGAGGTAGAGATCCTTGAGTTCGTTGTTCTCTTTATAATTTGACTTTCCTCAAGACTTGACGAGGAACGCTCTCTTTTCCGACGAAGAACGCCGCAACTCCTTTCTTCGTTCACCGTGACAACGAAGGGGACACCATCTCTTCTTCGGACAACCTTCGTCGGCAAATGATGATCCGCCAACGTCGTGTCTCTTCGGGCATAGCACTTCGTCAACGGATTTGACGAACGACGACCGCGACACCCGACCTCCGCGACGCTGTCTTCCGCGGAGCGTAGCAGAACCTTTGAATCCTAAACCCGAGGTAGGGGTGGTTGATTTAATATTTAATTATCTCATTTTACTCGTGGTTCGTATAACTAACGTGGGATGTTGATTATTTTAAGATGCGTTATTAATTTAACGTGAGGGGGGGCCGGACCGCACGAACACGGCCGAACCCCCTCCAACGATCTTGTTTGTTCTTGCGGGTGGAAGCAAGAGGCGTGGTGCCGTCGCACCACGTGGTTGATCGTGCGTTTTTTTTTGCGCAACACCGTCGCGCTTCGCCGAGGAGAGTCTTCAAGAACGTGACGCCGTCGCGCCGCGTTGGAAGGATTCATGGCACGGCGAAAAGGGCGCGGTGCCGTCGCACCGCGCCGGACGACGAACGCCGCGGCCGGTTCCGGGCCGCGGCGGGACGAGAAGACCGCGGCCGGTTCCGGGCCGCGGTGGGACGAGAAGACCGCGGCCGGTTCCGGGCCGCGGCGGAAGGAAAGACCGGCGGCCGGGCCGCCGGCGTCGGAAGCCGAAGAAGGGGACCGGAAATTCCGGTCCCGTTTGATAAAACCGGCCGGCCAGCTGGCCGGCCGGAAGGCTTAAAACCGGGGAATTTAATTCCCCGGCCAACCTTGAAAACCCCCCTCTTTAAGAGGGGGGGGCGTTTCTTCAAAGGGAGGGGGCCGGCTGCCCCCTCGGTTCCTCCAGCAGGCCCCCCACGTGGGGGGGCTTCTTAAAAAACAAAGGGGAACGGCCCCTTTGTGCCGCGCAGCACAAAAAGCCGCGGGGCTGAGCCCCCGCGTGCGCCGCCAGCGCGGCCCGCCGCCGCCGCCAGCGCGGCCCGCCGCCGCCGCCGCCGCGGCCCGTAAAATTCAAGGGAAATTTTTTCTTAATTTTCTTTAGAATTTTACAAGAGCGCGGTTTCAGACGGCACCTGATTCTGAGGCCCGGAGTGCCCGGAATTAATTTCCGAAGTTTGGCTCGGGTACGTTCAGTGAACGAACGAGCGGGAATTCCTAACTTTTGATCCGGTGCTCGGAATTGAAATCCGAGGGCACCGATGAACTCGCAGCGCCGATAATCGCTTAAAGAGACCTTTTCGGGAGTTGCGTTTGTTGCAAGTTGAAAGTTAGTTTTGGGGTTTTTCAGTTGAGTTAAATAAAATTTGTTTAAGACAAATTTTATTTTAACTTCTTAAAACCTCTCAAAGGAGGTTGGAAGTGGGACCCACACCCACTTAACCTCCCTTGGGAGGATTAAGTGTGGTGGGGCCCACACGAACCCCCACCTTTTCAACTCCCCACTCTCCCTCTTAATGGCTTGACAAGTTAACTTATATTTAATTATACAATTCATGTATATTAAATAAGTGAGTTAAATGTGGAGTTATCTCTTTTGAATTTCAAACTTTTGAAATTCTTTTATGTTTTGTAATAATAAAATGAGATGTGATCTTATTTTATTTTGGGTTGATCGTTTGTCTTCTTGAGAGGTGGAGGGCTCCTCTCCTTCTTCTTCAAACTCAACGAAGAACGCGAAGAACGACGTTCTTCAACGAAGAACTTCTCCGCCGAAGAACACGATCCATCCGCGACGCCGTATCCGCGACGCGACGTATTTCTTCCGCGACATCCCTTCCGCGTCGGTTTTCCGCGACGAACGCCTTCGACAACGACTCTTCCTCCGACGTCAAGGGAATCGACACCGATGTTCCACGACTCCGTCACGTGCGACTATCGAGGTAGGGGTCCTTGAGTTCGTTGTTCTCTTTATAATTTGACTTTCCTCAAGACTTGACGAGGAACGCTCTCTTTTCCGACGAAGAACGCCGCAACTCCTTTCTTCGTTCACCGTGACAACGAAGGGGACGCCATCTCTTCTTCGGACAACCTTCGTCGGCAAACGAAGATCCGCCAACGTCGTGTCTCTTCGGGCATAGCACTTCGTCAACGGATTTGACGAACGACGACCGCGACACCCGACCTCCGCGACGCCGTCTTCCGCGGAGCGTAGCAGAACCTTTGAATCCTAAACCCGAGGTAGGGGTGGTTGATTTAATATTTAATTATCACATTTTCTCGTGGTTCGTATAACTAACGTGGGATGTTGATTATTTTAAGATGCGTTATTAATTTAACGTGAGGGGGGGGGGGGGGACCGCACGAACACGGCCGAACCCCCTCCAACGATCTTGTTTGTTCTTGCGGGTGGAAGCAAGAGGCGTGGTGCCGTCGCACCACGTGGTTGATCGTGCGTTTTTTTGCGCAACACCGTCGCGCTTCGCCGAGGAGAGTCTTCAAGAACGCGACGCCGTCGCGCCGCGTTGGAAGGATTCATGGCACGGCGAAAAGGGCGCGGTGCCGTCGCACCGCGCCGGATGACGAACGCCGCGGCCGGTTCCGGGCCGCGGCGGGACGAGAAGACCGCGGCCGGTTCCGGGCCGCGGCGGGACGAAGAGACCGCGGCCGGTTCCGGGCCGCGGCGGAAGATAAGACCGGCGGCCGGGCCGCCGGCGTCGGAAGCCGAAGAAGGGGACCGGAAATTCCGGTCCCGTTTGATAAAACCGGCCGGCCAGCTGGCCGGCCGGAAGGCTTAAAACCGGGGAATTTAATTCCCCGGCCAACCTTGAAAACCCCCCTCTTTAAGAGGGGGGGGGGGGGCGTTTCTTCAAAGGGAGGGGGCCGGCTGCCCCCTCGGTTCCTCCAGCAGGCCCCCCACGTGGGGGGGCTTCCTAAAAAAACAAAGGGGCACGGCCCCTTTGTGCCGCGCAGCACAAAAAGCCGCGGGGCTGAGCCCCCACGTGCGCCGCCAGCGCAGCCCGCCGCCGCCGCCAGCGCGGCCCGCCGCCGCCGTCCGCCGCCGCCGGCCACCGCGCCGCCCAGGGGGGGGGTCGGGCCGGGTCGGCCCGGACCCGGACCCCCCCGTTTCGAACCTGATTTGATTTTTGGCTCATAACTTGAGCCTCGGACCTCCGAATGACGAACCGTCTGCGGCAACGCGATCCTTGGATCGAGACGGTCGTTTCGATATATCGCACTCAAGGTTTCGGGTTACTTTGAGTTCGGCCGGGTTGGTTCGTTCACGAAACCAACCGGGCCTTCGGAGCGGAAACGCTCATAACTTGAGCTACGGACGTCCGATTGACGTGCCGTCAGTCGCGTTGTGTTCCTTTTAGTGAGACGGATCTTTTGGCATACTCCGCCCGAGGTTCGGACGCAGGTGGAGTACGGTCGGGTTGGTTTTTCCTTAAAAACCAACCGGGCCCCGGAGACGAAAATGCCAATAACTCACAGACCGGGCGTCCGATTGACGCGCCGTCTGTTTCGTTGACTTCCTCTTGATGAGACGAAACTTTTGACATACTCCGCCCGAGTTTTGGTTACAGTCGGAGTATGGCCGGGTTGGATTGTACCCGAAATCCAACCGGGCCCCTGGAACGGGAATGCTGATATCTTTCAGACAGGACGTCCGCTTGACGAGCCGTCAGCGGCGTTGGTGGTTACGTTGAGTAACGGTCCCTTTGAGTATACCCTATGGGAGTTCGGGGTGCAGTTGAGATACGGCCGGGATTGGTTTCGCTCACGAAACCAACCGGGCCCCTGGGACGAAAAGGCTAATAACTCACAGAACGGGCGTCCGATCGACGCGCCGTCTGTTGCGTTGAGACCCCTGTGACGAGACGGACTTTTGAGACACTTCTTCGTGGGACTTTGAGATACTTGGAGTATCGGCCAGTAGCTCGTGGAGCGGACCCTCCCGGAGACGAGCGTACAGAGTACGGAGACCGTGTAACTAGCTGAGACCTGACGACTGCTTGACCGACTCGACTTGGAGTGAGTCGACTAGCCCAGTGGACGGAGCACTACTTTCTGAGGTGCAGACCCATGGCGGACAGAGTACGTGTGTGACAGTGCAGACCCGCGGTACTCGTCCGGAGAGTACCTCAGCAGGCTATCTGGGTAGCGCCCGGTATTAGGCGACAGACCCTCAGCGGACGGAGCGCCAGGTAGTTGGCCGCAAACCCGCAGTACTCGACAGGAGGAGTACCTCAGCAGTCTTAGGTTAGTGAGCAGCACCTCGGAGTCGTGACAGGACCACTGTACACTCTAGAGACGGAGCTCTTCAGCAGTTACGGTTTCGATAATAAAAATCCTGGTTTGAGCTGAGACTTTTGACCCTGTGTTACTTAATGATTGAGATGGGTCACTTGCTAACTTTGGTATATGTATGGGCATATACCCGGGTAGTGGTTATCCGTCGATTTCACAATTCTTGTGTTTCCTCATGATTGAGATGGGTTACTTGATAACTTAGGTATATGTATGGGCATATACCTAAGTAGAGTTTATCTGTTGAGATCTTCTTGTGTTTAACCTTGTTGGTTTTTGTGAGACCTTGAGGGTCTCGGGGTCCCTACTGAGTATCGTTATACTCACCCCTGCACGGGCTATGCCCGCACCTCGTTGTGTTGGTTGCAGACGACAGACAGTGCTGACAGAAGCCGAAGGTTCGAGGACTGGACGATACCTGGAGGTGGACTATACGACGAGGCGGTACCCGGAGGAGGACCACTGGACGGGACATACTCGGAGCGGATGGCGGGACCCGAGGAGCAGAGGAGCTATCTGTACCCACCCTTCAGGTGGGATTTCCAGTGGACATCTCAACATAGCAGCTTTACTTTTCAGTCGCTGTTTTCCCTTTTCGAGTTGTACTTTACAGTTGGGCTTGTATTTCCGGCCCTTTTTACTTTTCAGCTCTTCTTTATTGATTTAGATTTTCCACCTATTAATACTTATAATAGTGATATAATTCTTTGGCTACTAGGATTGTGATTTGTTGCAGTCACTTTATCCAAACCACTGTCAGAATATAAGGGCAGAGCTCTTCTACTATTTTTAGAATTCAGTGAAACATCATTAACATTTGTGTTGGAATATAAGCCTGTATATTCTTAGTATACATTATCTACTATCAAATATCTTCATTTTATGTGGTCTTGTGATTCCACTCCTATATAACTTGTTCTATCAGAATATTCAAATCGGCATCATGTATAGGGGATGTTATATGTGCCACATCAATTATTTCTGTAGGAATATAAATGTAGACATGATTTGAGAGTTTTTTGACATGATAATGATTATTATCCACTATCCAATTATGTTGATGGGATTCCTCAGTTGAAGCCTTGATTTTATCCCACTTCTTTTTATCCACAACTTTCCATGCCCTATGAGACATCCATGGTACCCTTGCATTAGTGTCTAGTTAGAGAATTTGTCAGTTGCAAACCTCTGTAGGTGATTGTTCCACACTGGTAGGATGAATCTGGTGACGAATAAAGAGAAGATACCTCATATTAAGCTCATGAACTAAGATGGAATGGTATTATACTGTTTTATTAACCATCTTATGGTAATGATGGTGTTTTTTTGTTCTTTATGGATAAACATCCTATGTGGTTGTTAGTGGATATAGCTACCATTGGTTTAATTTTATATTTCAACGAATGATATGGGATTCATGGAATCGGTATCAAGA
The DNA here is from genome assembly GCA_963277665.1 of Viscum album. Taxonomy (NCBI): domain Eukaryota; kingdom Viridiplantae; phylum Streptophyta; class Magnoliopsida; order Santalales; family Viscaceae; genus Viscum; species Viscum album. The sequence continues at coordinate 1,648,342,414 of OY728140.1, read as the reverse complement.
GTCCTATAATTGAATAATTAGGGTTCAGGAGAAAACTATGTTGCTGTTATTCCCAAATAATTGTTTTCTCCAACTGAAGATGAAGGCATTGGGTGGGGTAGGTGGTCCTGAAACCCACAAAGGTTATAATCATAATAGACGTTCCAAAATGTTTTCATGATGAAGATATGATCTTGGGTCAAGATGGTGGCTATGAGAAAATTTTCTACCTTCCCGAATAAAATAATAAACATGGTAACCGATCAGTCCATCCTCACAAGTGTAAAACATACTCTTACAACTATCTCCAGATAACACAATTTTCTTTGCTTGTTCCTAGATCAACCATTTTCATCATATGTGATTTTCAAAAAGAAAAAGTTATAATTTTTGAGAACCCTGATTAATTTTATTATTTGATGATTTTAACTTGGTAAAATAACTTTATTTGTCATACGGTATGAAAAAACGATTTAATGCACAGTCACCCGATCATTTTTAGTTGAGAGATTTACATTGTGTTCACCTTTTGTATTTTCATAGGGGGTGGGAAATAATTGATAAATATGTGATAAACATTTTATTATTATTTATAGATTCTTTTCAAGTCCTCCATTTTATATTTTGAATAAAATTTGGGACTAAAAATTGATTGTGGGTGATTGATCCAGGTTTTAAATCATTATTATTGTGCTCAACATTTTTTCCCATAAAGACTTCCAATGACTCTCACATCCATGATAAGGAAATTTTTTTTTTCATTGGTAGGTGTTAATTTTTCATTTACAACCTAACGTCACATAAGAACTCGGGAAGGTAATGTGGATTGGAGTTTGGTCTCATTACACCATTTGGGGTGAATTATTTTCTACTCAACGACTCTATTATAGATTTATGATATGTTCATGAATATCTTCGAAATCCTGATATGGGACTGGATACCCTAATAAAATCATTTATTTTTTAATCCTTATACATGTAACTGGTGTTCTATTAATGAGACCATCTATATGTATCCAGGGTTCTCCATCCATTTCACATTATTTCTTGGCAATGGGTAGATGTTGGTATTTGAAGCCAAATAACTAGGAACCTTAAAGTTTGCTGCCATCCTGGGAGGTGACATGTGTTTCAAGGATGGTATTTAACCTTCATGAGCTGTCATATATATCCAATATATATTAGGAATCAAAACCAATATAGATATTTTATGTTAAATTCATATAGTTTAACATAATGTGGAGAATACATGTATGAGGGAACTTAGGAATCATGTATGGTTCTTAAGCCCAAAAAGGCATCCTATGTATCCTACTTATGAAAGGAATCAGAATCATGATTGTTAGATTTTATGTCAACTTTCATATGGAAAGGTGTTGATGATTAGTACATATAGGTGTTATTTATCTAGTTTTTACTGACATGGGAATTCCACCAAGACATACAAAGAGGTATATTCTCTTGTTATGGAGGAATTTGCATCATGTTACTGAATGGGGATTACACATATAGGTAACCCTTATTATAGGAATTTATGGAACTGTTGACATGATAATTACATATTCTTAAGCCCATGTGAGCCATTCTTGGTGTGTGAAATAACATATAGAAAAATATCAGGCACATTTCACATGGATATGGGGATTATTTATTGGTGTATCCTTAAGTTGGTGTTCAATATAGAGCTCCAACTTCAATAAGTTGGACTACATAACCTACTTATAGTGGGAATTATTTTCATCATAGATTTATTAGATTATCAAAAAACTAATGGACAATAAAGAATAGTAAAAACATTATAGAATTTGGGTCCCATAGGATAGACTGTCTATGACATGGAAGGACATAAATAAAGGAAAATGACCATTGGAAGATATCTGACCCTTAACCTCTGATGAATAATGATATGGAACCATTGTTTTCCAGCAGCTCATGTCCATATGACATGAGGATCACACAATAATAATATGATTAATGAGTACCCATTCCTAGACCATTATTGGCACTTAACATATGAAAATCAAATTCCTAACCAAAAAAATTGTTTTGGGGTTATCATGGTTTCAGGGAATATTCCCAAGTACTCTAAATGGAAAAAACTAGTATGTCTATGGGTGTTTATCTAACAAGTGGATAAAATATTCTTGGTATGTCATGACTTCCTACTTAATATATCCTACGTTTCTAGCCAACAAGTCTAGGATGTCTTCCTAATAGGTCTGAGATTTCCTCCTGATGTGCATGGTGTGTCTTCCAAACATTTCTAGGGTGTTGCATATGACCATGGAATACATGTATAAATTTCATCACATGATCGAGTCTATCAATTCAATAGGATAATATTTTTTCATTATTACATATCCATGGGACTTGATTTGGATTAGATGATACGTCTATAGGGCCCTATGTGACATGAATGACATATCCAGAGAACATTTTGTTGCTTGAATTATATTCTCAGAGGACCGCACATGGATTGGCTAGCATGTTCGAGTGTTTCCTCATTATCCAAATACCATTCTAGAGTGATGTTGTATGACTAATGAAAATTTATTGCAATGTACATGATAATTTCACATGAAAATCATAATATCTATCTTCAGATAAGGCTTCCATCTTATCTAGAATTTATTGCATAAATGAAAAAATGTTTTTAGGAATAGGCCTTTTGAGACATCACTTGACGAATTTAACTTGTGATAACTCATTCACATGATCTGACTGGCATAGTAGAAGTATATCACATGATCAATAGTTTTATCATGTAAACCATTTTTATATTTGGCATAATCCATTAGGTCATTCCATAGGCTAACCCAAAGGAAGACTCTTGTGATTTTTGGATCTTTGATTTGAAAATGCATCCCTCACTATTGTGCTCTCGTGTGTGTATTTTTACTAAGGGGTTTCGTTAGGAAGTTTTATGTCATGCCTCCCCATATATACACAACCTTATATAGTACCTAAATCATATATATGGACTTGATTTATTGTAATAAATATTGCATCATGTGTTTCACATGGACCTACAACCTATCATCCATGGAATCATATTTGTGTTGAGAAATAAATAAAAACCACATAATAACACCATATTTGACATATTTATCAATCCAATGTTTTTTCAATGTTTTTTTTAACAATACCATCGACATGTAAATGATACTTTTCATGATAGGTCTAACATATATGGGAGTCTTCATGAGATCCAAAAGCTTATCAAAGAAGCATTCTCATGATCGAGGAAGAATCATCTATATACCTCCACGGGGTAAAGATTTCCTGTTGGAGGTCCTTTGCAAGAACGGTAAAATGATGAAGTGAAGTTCATTTTACCTTCACATGAAAAATATCCAAACTCTCCTTAGTAAGGGTACCATAATTTTTAAATCTTATTTTATAAAGCTTATGGAACTCGCACTGTATCACCCGAGACTTTTATGAGAAATATTTTGTTTTTATGTTATATACGTCATCAAAGTAATCTTTCACTACACACAACACTATCTTGGCGTTCTTTACACGCAATCACGACCTTCCTCGATAGCTTGCGTCGTACGCAATACCGAGTTTCACTAGACAGCGATAAGCTATTAAAATATTATTAAAACTAGCCGTTATGAATAGTAAATGCCAATTTTTAAAATTTTTAAAATTTTATTTTTCAAAATGGACTTCATTTTTGGATTCGTAATATTGAAATTATCCTAGGGTGAAATTTTGGTATTTTTCTGAAAACATTCAATTTTTGATGAATAGTGAAAACACTGGGTTACTATTTAAAAACCGACTTTTTATTTAAATATTTATTTATTTTATATAAATTTATTTTAGGTCAAAATTGATACATAGTACCTATATAAGTTCAATTCAAATCATTGGAGTAATTTTATAAAAATTTTAGATATATAAAAATTTTATTGAACTTCTCACCGTATTTTACCCACCTCTTAGGAGAATTTCCAAATTCACATAAAACATAATTTTACCGCTTCTGTGAGTGGAATTTTTAAAATCTGAGAGACACAGTTAATATCAAGGACTAAAATGTGGTTCAATGAGATAAAAATAATTTTTTGTGAATAGTAATTGTTTATTTATTTGCCACGGTTAAAAGTAAATAGGGTAATTAAGGGTAAAAATGATATTATTATTACCCTAAAACATGTCCTAATTCTATTTTATAAGTGTAATTCGACCAAAAAAACCTTAGGAATAAAATATGACCATTTAGGCCCACTTGGATTAGATTAGGACATTTAATATTAATTTATTTAAAGAAGGGTCAAAATAGTTAAAAATCAAAGATTAATAACTAAATCATTTTTCATATAGGGTTATACATAAGATAAATTCGACTATAAGTATTCATTAGAAAGATAACACGATTTCCTAAATAATTGTATTTTATTTGTAATTTTTAGAATTTAAATAATTAAATTTATTTATGACACAATGATGATGCAATAATTATATTATTAATGAAATATTGACATAATTGATGTTATAAATACCCAAATAAATGTAATTTGAGAATTTTTATGAATTAAGATAATTTTCTATGTTAATATGACATGTTAGTATTAATTTAATTAACTTTTTCGAACTAATCTTTCTGTTATGATTTTCACAAAAATCAATTACCAAATAGTGTCAAAATTGACATAAAATAGTTTTTAAAACAAATATTATATTATTAATTGTTATTATATTCCTAAAAATCTATTTTTTTGGCCAAATGACTTAGATAGGATTATATATATTAATAAAAAACTAATTGTGGTTCGTTTTCTTATTATAGTATTTTTATTAACCTTATAGTGTAAGAAAACAAGAAGACAAGGTAAAACTTAAATTATCTAACTTAAAGTTAAATCTAAATGATACGGTTAAAATAGATACCTAAACATGTCTAAATTATATTGGATGATATGATTTAGACCCATACCTACCTTATCTTCGAAATAAATCAATTTGGTGCTATTGAAAACCGAATATGGCTTTATAATAAAATAATATTTTTACTTTTTCCAAAGGTGCCCCTCTACTCCCTCTCTTCCTCACACTAGTTTGAGCCTTCAAGCTCAGCCAAACCCTACTAAATTATATTATCCAATTCCCTAAAAACATCCTAGAGGTCCTGGTATTCTTCAAAGAACAATTTTAGTGCCCTAAGAGGAGGTGTCAACGAGGCGCTTCAAAGAAGAGGTAATATCTGTTACGGATTCTTTCAACTTTATTTCTTCTTACACTTCTTCTTCTTTAGTTGTTTCACTATGAAGTAATAACATCTGTATCACTCATATACTGATATGTTATTATAAGTGTGAAACAACCCTATTTCACCATCTATCCATCGAACGGAAAACGAAATCACCGCGCGTGCGTACGTACGAAATACTGTCTCCACGCCGTGGTGTAATCTATTTTCCACCACCACCTTACATGGATGGGTATAATGGTGTAAATAATAACTATATATGATTATTTTAAATTGATATTGATTCTGAAATATTATACATACACTCCAATACAATTCCAATCATGGTAACGATATCATCGCTCGTGCGTACGTACGGAATACCGTCTCCATGATGTGAGGTGACTCGTTCTACATGATTTTCATTGCATAATAATTACATAAATAAATTGAGTTAATAAATATGATATGTATTACTCTAATACCATTCTGTAAATGAGGTATCCATAACCTAAAAATAAGAATAAAAATTTATTCAACAAAAAATGCATAAGAACAAAAAGCAATAAACACCCGAATAACAAGTAACAATGAAATATTACTAATAAGAAACTATGAATATGACCATAATTGATATCATAAAAATAAGTATGATTCTGTAATAAGTCAATGACATTATTTAAATCACTATACAAGAGGTTCAGACACTTACGAAGCAAATCAGACCTAAGGTAAGGGAAAATCTCGTAATCTCAATTTTTATCCGAGATTGTTTATACTTCAGAATTTACTGGGTAATATTTATCATCCACATCCATGTTTCATCCATATTTAATATTATTTCTATCCTCCTACAATTTTTAAATCTAATTTTACCCTTTGTTGAGTTTTTAGTAAAATATATGAAAGGAATCTTTTTTCTTTTTTCGGACGAGGTACTTTCTGACTTTTCCAGCCAAAGTACGAGGAGAATGTCTTTTTATTTAACTTATACAGAATGAATGGATTTTTAGAAAATTACTTCCATGAAGGTTACTTTACAATTTTTCCAGTTTATTTTTAATCAACTTCTTTTATTTTAGAACTATATGACTTTTTATGAAAGGAAAATGTTTTTGAAGTATACAGGATATTTTCCTCAAGAATTATGTTCATGTGTTTTATCAATATTATTTTCCATCTAAGATAATATAGAGTTATGTTTCTATACCTATTTTTACATTGATTTGATTATTTTATGATGGAATTATTTTTATGATGAACTTATATCTTATATGGATTATGTTATTATGGCATGATGTTTAACAATCCCATTTTTATTACATGGTCTGTGCAGTGATGTATGATTTATGATTTTGTGGAACACATAAGAATGATTTCATTATGATATGGCTGGGACCTATATCTCCCTCCAATGCATTGGGTAAAGATTTATATCTCATGAGATATACATGGCTGGAATGACAGGTTAAACCGGTTTAGAAAAACAGGACTGAAACGAGGTGTGAACTCGGTTCAGAAATGGACTTTGTCTGCTAAGATGGTCTTGGAAATGAGTCTTGAAAACTAAAAAATTATTCTCTATGATTATGTGTGTATGTAACAAAGTTTCATGTTTTAAGTTATGATTATTGGGATTACATTTCATTACTATGATTTATCACATGTTATGAAATTATGATCACTTTTTCAGGTTATGATTTCCAAAATGATATGTTCTTATGAATATGATGTGAGTGATATTTCTTTTGTTTACCCTTACTTATCATTTGTGCTCACCCTTTTGTATGTTTTCTTTTCCCAGGTCAAGAAGAAGGATATTAAGTAGGATATGCCAAAAAGGGACTCTATATATGATGAAATAAATGGGAGACAACGTAGATGATTTATGAACCAGTTGTTTATGTTTCCCAGTTTCTAAAGACACTATACCTATACGGTCCTTTCATGGTTTTGTGATATGTTGTAATAAGTGTACTTCAATTTTTAAGGAATAACAATGTTTGTAAATTATGGGTCGTTATAGTTGGTATCAAAGGAAAGGTATAGTCAACCGTTGGAAACTAGGATGTGAAAGACTTAGTAAGAAACCTAAGGATATGTCTAAGCATAGAACAAAATATTAGTGTTTTATAAATGGCCATGAACAACCTATGATAAGGCCTTAAGTGTGAAATTTGAAATTTGATTATGTGGTTTCCCTATTATAATTAGTTTTACTCACACTATTCTTATTGGTTTTAGTCAATGTATGGAACCCGAAGGAACCGTGTTAATGCGGAATGTGACGGGAAATGCAATGATAGTACCCCTGAGCAACCAAACATTATGGGAGCAGGAATGAAAAATCTTGTAGCCATGCCAACACAAATTTCTCAAGCTATGAATCATGCAGGACTTCCAAACTAGCAAAGGAAGGAGAAACATTCTATTGAATCATTCATGAGGCAGCGTCCACCTTCATTTAGTGGGTCTTCTGATCCATTAGTAGCTAAACAATGGATCAATACCACTGAAAAGATATTTTCAGTTCTTCAATGTTCTGAACATGATAAAGTCATCTTAACAGTATATTGTTTTGAAGGTGATGTTGATCAATGGTGGAATATTATTAAGAATACGAGGCAAAGGGATGAAATTGTGTCCATGGAATGGGCGAGTTCAAGAACTTATTTTTCAATAAGTACTTCCCTCTTATTCTTCAAACAAAGATGGAGAAGGATTTTCTTGAATTGAAGCAAAAGGATGATGAATCTGTTGGTACCTATGAAGAAAATTTTACAAGACATTCAAGGTACACTTATGGTATTATTACCCAACCTGAGAGTAAGATCGATCGATTCTTTAGTGGCTTAAAACCAAGTATTCGAAGGGCTTTATCCATATGGGACTTCAATAGCTACAAGGAAATTGTTCGATGTGCTCTCAAGGTTGAGACGGAGATTGGAGTAACCCATCATTCATATGGGTTTGATAAGAAGGGGAAAATGGAATTCAAAGGAAAGTCTAAAGAGCACACTAAAAAGAAGATGAGTTTTCCCTTATGCTCAAAGTGTTGAATGAAACATGGAGGGAGTTGTCTTAAAGGGACAAGTAAATGTTTCATATGTGGAAAGGAAGTTCATCAGGAATTTGAATACCGCAACGATGGGAAGAATATTTCTAGTGATTTGAACAATGAAAAGGCTTCAGAGAGTCCACCTCCTACACTTCAGTGTTACAAGTTCAAGGAAATGCGGCATTATGCTAATCAATGCCCTAATCCAAGGGTTTTTTTATGATGATTGACGTCAACAAACTCTTAAGTCTAAAGACAAAGGAAATTCACATGTAATTTCTATCAGTGATGTGGAGTACGATAACTAAGTGGTTAAAGGTACACTTAACATCCACTCTAAAGTACAAAATGTTTTATTTGATTCTAGATCCACCCAATCTTTTATTTCTGAATAATTTTATAAGGATATCGCCATATTACCTCAACAATTAGATGTTGAGTTGGGTGTGACAACCCCTAATGGTACAACAGCTGCATAAAAAGTTTACAATTCATCTCCGATTAATGTATGTGGGAAAGTTCTTCCTACAAATCTTGTGATCCTTACTATAGTGTAATTTGATGTGATTCTTGGAATGGATTGTCTTTCTCTATATGGATCTCATATCAATTTCCAAATAAGGGAAGTCACATTTAATATTCCAGATCAATCTATGATCATCTATCGATGCAAGGATGAACATAACCTTCCAGTGGAAATTTCTTCCATCTTATGGGTCTTGATTCCACTAAATAAAGGTTATTTATCTCAAATGGTTGGTGAGAAACACACGATTAAGAATATTCCCATTGTACGAGAGTTTGATGATGTCTTTCCGGAGGAATTTCCGGGTTTTCCACCAAATCGTGAAGTTGAGTTTTTAATAGAACTCGTACCAGGTGCTTTGCCTATTTCAAAAAAACCTTATAGAATGGCCCCAAGTGAGTTGCAGGAATTGAAGAAGCAACTCTAAGAGAATCTTGATAAGGGATTCATAAGCCCTACTGCGTCACCTTGGGGAGCACCAGTTCTGTTTGTTATGAAGAAAGGTGGATCAATGAGACTCTGTATTGATTATCAAGAACATAACAAGATCACTATCAAGAATAAATATCATATCCCACGCATTGATGACTTATTTGACCAACTACACGGAGCTCAATAATTTTCCAAGATTGATCTTTGTTTACGGTATCGTCAATTAGGGTCAAAATGGAGGATATATCAAAGATGACATTCCGTACAAGGTATGGAAACTATGAATATATAGTAATGCCATTTGGTCTTACTAATGCCCCTGCTATCTTCATGGATCTGATGAATATAGTCTTTAGAGATTATCTTGATCAGTTTGTGGTAGTCTTTATAGATGATATTCTTGTCTATTCAAAGAGAAAGTAAGAACATTAAGATCACTTGAAAATTGTTTTGAAGACCCTGAGAAATGAGAAGATTTATGCCAAATTTACCAAGTGTGAATTTTGGCTTCAAAAAGTTGCATTTTTGGGTCACATAATCTCAAAAGAGGGGATATCTGTGGATCCAGCAAAAATAGAGGTTATCGAAAGATGGTCGAGACAAACAACAGTAACTGAGATCTGAAGTTTTATTGGTTTGGATGGATATTATCAACGTTTTGTGAAAGATTTTTCACAATTATCTAATCCACTCACCAAGTTGACTCAGAAAGGAGTTAAGTTTGTTTGGACAGAGGAATGTGAAGGGAATTTCATTGAGTTGAAAAGAAGGTTATACAATGCACCTGTACTCACACTTCCTTGTAGTGGAGAAAGATTTGTGATCTATAGTAATGCATCCAAGAATGGGTTGGGGTGTGTTCTTATGAAAAATGATATGGTGATAGCTTATACCTCACGACAGTTGAAAATCCATGAGAAAAATTACCCAACTCATGATTTGGAGTTAGCTGCGGTAATCATTGCATTGAATATTTGGAGTCATTTTCTTTTATGGTGAAAGGTGTGATATTTACACTGATCATAAAAGTTTAAAGTATATTTTCACACAAAAGGAGCTGAATATGCTTCAAAGAAGATGGTTGGAGCTGATTAAGGATTACGACTGCTCAATTCATTACCACCATGGGAAAGTAAACAAGGTAGCAGATGCATTAAGTCAAAAAGACCATGCTAGCTTATCCATGACGAGGATCACAAAAGATCCAATATTTATGGATTTAAAAAGGATGAATCTTGGAATTATAATGGAAGGGGAAAAATATTATCTTTATCAAATGAATGTTCAACCATCTATACATGTGAAGATTAAAGAGGCACAGAAAGAAGATGTAGAGTTACAAATAAAGGTGAGAAATGATCCGGAATTCAACCTTGATTGTGATTGGATAATAATGTTCTGGAATCGGGTTTGTGTTCCTCCCATCCCAGAATTAAAGAATGAGTTGCTGGATGAGGCACATAGTTCTTCATTCACTATTCATCCTAGAATCAAAAAGATGTATATGGACCTGAAAGAGTACTTCTGGTGGGATGGAATGAAAAGAGATTTTGATAAATATGTATCTCGATGCTTGGTTTGTCAGCAAGTTAAAGCTGAGAGACAGAAGTATAAGGGAACGTTACAACCATTACCCATACCAGAATGGAAATGGGAAAACATCACTATGGACTTTGTCACTGGACATCCTAAAACATCCAAAGGCAATAGTGCTATCTGGGTCATAGTTGATCATCTTACAATGTCGACACACTTCATCGCTATTAGAGAGGATTTCTCTCTGAATCAGCATGCCATGATATAAGTGAAGGAAGTGGTAAGATTGCTTGGAGTACCACTATTTATTATATCTGATCGGGATCTGAGGTTTACCTCAAGGTTCTGGCGAAGTCTTCAGCATACTCTGGATACAGAGTTGAGTTTCAGTACTCCTTATCATCCTCAGACAGTCGGTCAGTCTGAGAGGACAATTCAAACTCTAGAAGATATGTTGAGAGTTTTCTCTATGGATTTCAAAGGTTGTTGGGATCAACACCTACCTTTGGGGGAATTTTCTTATAATAATAGCTTTCACTCCAGTATTCAGATGAATTTTTATGAAGCTCTCTATGGAAAGAAATACAGGACTCCAACTTGCTGGGATGATGTTGGGGAAAGAAAGCTATTAGGACCTGATCTTGTTGATGAGATGACAGAAAAGGTCAGATCTATTCAAAAACACATTAGAGCTGCTCAGAGTCGACAAAAACGTTATGCCGATAACTGAAGAAAATACCTAGATTTTGAAGTGGGTGATCAAGTGTTCTTACGAATATGTCCTTCGAAGAGAGTAATGAGATTTGGAAGGAAGGGAAAGGTGCGCCCTAGATATATCAATCCTTTCGAAATACTGGATTGTGTTGGGAAGGTAACTTACTGATTGGTGCTTCCACCGAATCTCTCCCAAGTTCACGATGTGTTTCATGTCTCTCTCCTAAGAAAGTACATACCTGATCTTTCACATCTACTCATCTCAGAAGTTGTACCGCTGGAGAAAGATCATTCTTATGAAAAACATCTGATAGAGATTCTGGATCGTAGCGAAAAAATCTACGGAACAAGACCACTCACTTGGTGAACGTTTTATGGAGGAACCACCAATTAGAATAAGCTACATGTGATATTGAGGATATGATGAGGGAGAGCTATCCTCATCTGTTTGTTACAAAGTGACGAATTTCGAGGGCGAAATTCATTTTAAGGGTGGTTGAATGTAACACCTGAGACTTTTATGAGAAATATTTTGTTTTTATGTTATATACATCATCAAAGGAATCTTTCACTACACACAACACTATCTTGGCTTGCTTTACACGCAATCACGACCTTCCTTGATAGCTTGTGTAGTATACAATACCGAGTTTCACTAGACAACGATATGCTATTAAAATATTATTAAAACTAGCCATTATGAATAGTAATACCCACTTTTTGAAATTTGTTAAATTTTATTTTTCAAAATGGACTTCATTTTTGGATTTGGAATATCGAAATTTTCCTGGGGTGAAATTTTGGTATTTTTCTGAAAACTTTTTATTTTTGATGAATAGTGAAAACACTGGGTTATTGTTTAAAAACCGACTTTTTATTTAAATAATTATTTATTTTAATTAAATTTATTTTAGGTCAAAATTGATACATAATAACTATATATGTTCAATTCAATTTATTGGATTCATTTTATTATAATTTTAGATATATAAAAATTTTATTGAACTTTTCACCGTCTTATCCCCACCTCTTAGGAGAATTTCAAACTTCACATAAAACTTAATTTTACTGCTTCTGTTAGTGGAATTTCAAAAATACAAGAGACACGGTTAATATCAAGGACTAAAATGTGGTTCAATGAGATAAAAATAATTTTTGGTGAATAGTAACTTTTTACTTTTTTTACCACGGTTAAAAGTAAATAGGGTAATTAAGGGTAAAAATGATATTATTATTACCTTAAAACATGTTATAATTGTTTTGTATAAGTGTAATTCGACCAAAAACAACCTTAGGAATAAAATATGACCATTTAGGCCCACTTGGATTAGATTAGGACATTTAATATTAATTTATTTAAAGAAGGGTTAAAATAGTTAAAAATCAAAGTTTAATAACTAAATCATTTTTAATATAGGTTTATACATAAGATAAATTCGTCTATAAATATTCATTAAAATTCTAAAAAGATTTTCTACATAATGGTATTTTATTTGTAATTTTTAGACTTTAAATATTTTAATTTATAGATGACACAATGATGATGCATTAATTATATTATTAATGAAATATTGACATAATTGATGTTATAAATACCCAAATACATGTAATTTGAGACTTTTTATGAATTAAGATAATTTTCTACGTTAATATGACATGTTATTATTGATTTAATTAACTTTTTGCAACTAATATTTCTGTTATGAGTTTTAAAAAAATCAATTACCAAATAGTGTCAAAATTGACATAAAATAGTTTTTAAAACAAATATTATATTATTATTTGTTATTTTATTCCTAAAAATCTAAGGTTGGGCCTAATGACTTTTATAAGGTTATATATATTAAAATTAAATAACTTGGGGTTCTTTTGTCTTGTTATAGTATGTTTATTAACCTTATAGTGTAAGAAAACAAGAAGACATGGTAAATGTTAAATTATCTAACTTAAAGTTAAATCTAAATGATAAGGTTAAAATTGATATGTAAACTTGTCTAAATTTTACTGGATGAGTGGATTTAGACACATCCTCACCTTAGATTCGAAATAAATCAATTTTAAGCTATTAAAAACCGAATATGACTTTATAATAAAACAATATTTTTAGTTTTTCCATAGGTGCCCCTCTCCTCCCTCTCTTTCTCACACCACTTTAAGCCTTCAATCTCAACCAACCACTGCCAAATTCACTTCTCCACTTCCCTAGAATCATCCTAGAGGTCCTGTTATTCTTCAAAGATCAGTTTTAGTGCCCTAAGTGGAGGTCTCAAAGAGGCGCTTCAATGAAGAGGTAATGTCTGTTACAGACTCTTTCAACTTTATTAGTTCTTCCACTTCTTCTTATTTAGTTTTTTCATTATGTAGTAATAACATCAGTATCACTCATATACTGATATGTTATTATAATAATTAAACAACCCTATTTCACCATCTATCCATCCTATAGAAAATGAAATCACCGCGCATGCGTACGTACGGAATATCATCTCCATGTCGTGGTGTAATCTATTTTCCACCACCACCTTACTTTGATGGGTATAATGGTGTAAATAATATCTATATATTATTATTGTAAAGTTATATTGATTCTGAAATAGTATAAATACACTCCAATACAATTCAATGATCATGGGAACGATATCATCGCTCATGCGTATATACGGAATACCGTCTCCACGATGTGATGCGAGTCGTTCTACATGATTTTCATTGCATAATGATTACATAAATGAATTGAGTTAATAAATATGATATGTATAACACTAATACCATTCTGGAAATGAGGTATCTATAACCTAAAATAATACTAATAATTTATTCAACAAAACACGCATAAGAACAAAAAGCAATAAACACCCGAATAACAAGTAACAATGAAATATTACTAATAAAAGCTAAGAATATGACCATATATGATATCATAAAAATATGTATGATTCTGGAATAAGTCAATGACATTATTTAAATCATTATATAGGAGGTTCAAACACTTATGAAGCAAATCATACCTAAGGTAAGGTAAAATCTCGCAATCTCAATTTTTATCCGAGATTGTTTATACTTCAAAATTTACTGGGGAATATTGATCATCCACATCCATGTTTCGTCAATATGTAATATTATTTCTATCCTCCTACAATTTTTTGAATCCAATTTTACCCTTCTATGAGTTTTTAGTAAAAGATATGAAATGAATCATTTGTCGTTTTTCATACGAGGTACTTTTTGACTTTTCTGGCCGAAGTACGAGAAGAATGTCTTTTTATAACTTATACGGCATGAATGGATTTTTAGAAAATTATTTCCATGAAGCTTAATTTACAGGTTGTCCTGTTTATTTTTAATCAAATTATTTTATTTTAGAATTATATGACTTTTTTATAAAGGAAAATGTTTTTGAAGTAGAAAGGATATTTTCCTCAAGAATGAAGTTCAAGTGTTTTATCAAAATTATTTTCCATATAATATAATATAGGGTTCTGTTTCTATACCTATTTTTACATTGATTTGATTATGTTATGATGTAATTATTTTTATGATGTTATTTTATCTTATTTGAATTAATTTATGATGGCATGATGATTAGGAATCCCATTTTTATTACATGGGTTATGCTATGATGTATGGTTTATGATTTTGTGGCACACATAAGAATGGTTTAATTATGAGATGGGTGGGACCTATATATCCCTCCAATGCATTGGGTAAAGATTGATATCTCATGAGACAGACATGGATGGAACGACATGTTAAACCGGTTCAGTGAAATAGGACTGAAACGAGGAGTGAAATCGGTTTAGAAATGGACTTTTTCCACTAAGATAGTCTTGAAAATGAGTCTTGACTATTAAGAAATGATTCTATATTATTATGTGTGTATGCCAAAAAGTTTCATGTTTTATGTTATGATAATTGGGATTACATTTCACTACTATGATTTATCCCATGTAATGAAATTATGATCTCTTTTTCAGGTTAAGACTTCCAAAATGATATGTACTTATGAATATGATGTGATTTATATTTCTTTTGTTTACCCTTACTAAGCATTTGAGCTCACCTTTTTGTATGTTTTCTTTTCCCCAGGTCAAGAGGAAGGATATTAAGTAGTATATTCCAAAAGGGACTCTAGATATGATGAAATAAATGGGAGGCAACTTAGATGATTTATGAACCAGTTGTTTATGCTTCCAGGTTTCTAAAGACACTATACCTATATGGTCCTTTCATGGTTTTGTTATATGTTGTATTAAGTGTACGTCAATTTTGATGTATTAACAATGTATGTAAAGTATGAGTCATTATACGCAAATTTATTATTTATAATGGTGCCTCATGATCAAATCAACATGCCCGATTTATATCACATAATCAGGGTGGATTGTTTATTTGAATTTTCCTAAAGAGGTCAACATGTTGGTGAGGATTTCACATGATAAAAGGGATTCTCATGAAAAATCTATCAACCCATAAAATGAAAAATAACATAACTCCTACTAACATGAAACCTTGACTTTTAAGGATATTTTTTTAAAAATACTATGGTTCTCTCCCATACATTATTTATCATGGAATAACATGATCAATGAGACATGTTTAAATTACATCATATAATGGATGTTAAATGTCCAAAAAATTTCATGTGATAAGGATGACTTGTCGATGGAACTTTTGTGTGATTAATGAACAAATCATTTGGACCAGATCAACCATTCCCATGAAAAATAATATTACTCCCTTATGCATAAAGACTCCACCATTATAACATTGTTTAATTAGGGTCTTTGGGTGATTGGATTGTGTCTATATATCAACACATCATTTGATTTGAGGAAATCATCATGAACCCTTATCATAATCCTCATTACATATATAGAATATTTAGTGAGATCGAGAAGGAATGTAATTTTGGATTCATGTGATCATTAATAGGTCATGAAAAGTGAATTACTAGTTTATGGGATGTACATAAGGTTATATGATTATTGTGGATTTGGATTTTAATCCCCATGTAGACATGCTACTACTTTTATCTCTTTATAAATAAAATAATACCCGTTCTATCTATATTTCTCATATCTTAATATATCTAATGCTTATTTGGTGGGTATCAAAAACTATACAAATATATCCATGATTAAAACACACAACTCATCTCATGACTTTTCAATTTTAAATATCCCAAGGAGTAGAAAAATACATATAATTCTAATTAAGTTGCATGTCATCGTGGATATAATAAATTTAATAAGGAATTTGTCCTATATATGTATATTATGTATCTCATTGTGGTTCCATATATTACTAAATTTCATGGAGTCAAAAAATTTACACTAGTATGGAAGATCCTCAATGACATTTAAAAATTTCAATGACTCCGAATTATATAAATTATTATAAATATATATTTATTTTTGAGACCGTAAATTCCTTAATTTCATACATGAACCAATATTTTTGAAATAAACTAAAACACCTAAAATTACATAATAATAATATCAAATCAACATCAATCACAATCATAATAATTAAAAATATTTATATATTTAACAAATTCCACTTTTATAATTTCAATAATATTCCTAGACCCCAACCAGATTTGACTCCTCTAACATTAAAAATGTATATTTCCATTAGTGATATCATTTTATGAACATGATAAAAACAATAATGGAAGTAAAATACTAGTCTTATCAATATATTCATAGAGTCAAATCATCAGTATTGTGAACACTCTATTGGAAACAATACTAAAATTTAGAGATTTTAAGTTTCATTGAACACAAAATCCTACTAGAATTTTTTTACAATATGAGTTTGAAAAATATCTGTGTACTGTTAGTAATAGAATCCACACAATATTCCAACCAACTATTACAAATTACTATTCTCAAAAAAACTAATGTTATTGAAAATAATTAATGTAAATTTTGATTTATGACTCAATCATAGCAATTCTAACAGTAGTGTCCAAACCACTTAAAATGTGATTAAATTGATTCTTCATATGAAATACCAAGCAACTTCTTTATACCCAAAAATATATTTTCCAACCAATATAAATAAAGTAATAAATATGAATAATAATAATCAACTTATTGAAATATCTGTTCCATTAGATTTGATCTCTAAGAGAATATCCAATAATAAAATATTACATTGAATGGAATTTCATTATAAATAAAAGAAACTCAATAATTTATTTTCATTATAAATATTGGTATAATATTGTTAAACATTTATGAAAAAATTTATTGGGAGAACCCTCTACCCTCATTTTGATAGTTTATTAGCTTTTATCAACAGTGGAAGAACATCCACCTTCATCCTGCAAGGTTATATTATAACCACAACATAGTGTATATGGATAGTTTTCATTGAGTATATTATTGTTATTAAAGTCAACATACATTATAAATCTAAAAAATTACCAAGATATATTCTTTATTATATATAGACATTTGGGAACCTTCTTCATCATGAAAAAATATACAATTAACACCATGTTGGTCCAACAAACAGGTTCATGAACTATCCCCTCTCATACCAAACATTTTAATTTATCCACATTCAATATGTGAATCCTTTAAATGAAATGATAAATAATGAAAAAATACTACTAAAAATAATCAATATAATTCTCATTGGTATGGAAATATTCCTACAATTATTGCTTTAAATTTTATTGTTAATATATAAAATTGAAACAACTTATTGATGAAAATAAACTCGAGTGTTTAACATACCAAATAACTCCCTACATTATGAAAATGATTCAAAGGGATAAGTTAATTTTATATTTTTATGATCATATGGATAAATATCGATGTAAATTTATCCATCACTCCCTGTGTGGATGCATTGCTAAGTTATCTAGAATTTTTTCAATGAATTGTAATGATAAATGGTTCTTCTTAGTGTGTTGGGTTCAATAATTATATTGTATATATACATGCTAATAATTATTTACATGGGAGGAGATGAATTAATTAGATTAATTTTTAATTGTAGTTAGAGTAGTTCTCTTAAATTATAACAACAATAAAATAACCAACTATCTATCATATATAAGATAAATTATTTTAGTAGCCAATAATTACAATATCCCATACTTTACAAACATAGATATTTCTTCTAAATATATTTATATTCAATATAAAACATAAAAAATCATGAAAATACCATATATGTTTAGTGTATTTAGAGACTAGAAAACATAAACAACTATTTCATAAAACATCTACATCATCCCCCACTTATTCTATCATATCATGAACCCCTTTTATTGAAATAACATACTTAACCCTCTCTTCATAATCTGGTGAAAATAAACATAATAAGTGGAGATCTTAAATTATGAGTAAGGTTAAATAGGGGAGATATCAACCATATCATAATCATAAGAGATAAGAACATAATGATAACATTTTGAAATTATTTCCTCCTTATCAATGATTTTGATATTATGTTATTGGATAAATCATAAAATTTCATTAATGAACATATTCGAATAAGGAATAATATATGACATGGAATTTTTCACATAAATATTTTAATATAAAATAATTTCCATTTTAGACAAAACTAATTTCCAAGACCATCATAGTGGAATAAATCCTTTACTGAACTAATTTTACTCCGTGTTCCATCCCTGTATTAATGAACCAGGTTTACTTATAGTTCCAATAGTGTATTACAAAACTAATATAATTTCCCATTCCTATCCTATCTATATCACGAGATATAAATATTTACCCAATGAATTGGAGGTTGATATAGGTATCACACATCACATAATGAAAACCATACATATGTGTTCCAAAGGAACCTAAATCATTCTTCATATCATTCCCTATGAAATAAAAAGGGATTCATAAACATCATTCCATCAAAACATAACACATGAATGAGAAACAGATTTCATAAATATCATCCTATCATAAACATAATCAAATCAAAAAACAATAAGGATAATATACTTGAAACATATCCATTTTAAAGAATATGTTTCATTAAATGATGTTTTCATAGAAGGAAAGTAATTTTGAGAGATTACTTGAAAATAATTCTTGTGGAAAATATCCTCTCTTCTTTGAAAATGTTTTATTTTCATAAAATTCCACCCATATTTTAAAGAAAAAATTTTCATTCAAAATAACATTTTAAGAATGTAATGGATGCTTCATGAAATTAAGGAAAAATTAAATCTTAAAAATATATTCATGACGCTGATGTTAAAATAAAATGCTCATCTAGTACTTTTTCTTGATAAGTAAAGAATACTTCATAGGGAAAAAGAGAAAATATTCCTTTCAAACATCATTGTAAAAACAAAAGAGTGGGTAAAAATGACATTATAAAATTAAATATGAATAGTAATAATGATTTTGAAACACTTTTTAAGTAACATGTACATGTATAATAAATATACCTCAGAAAATACTTACGTATAAATAATCTCAGATAATAATGAGATTCTAAAATTATCCCTTACATTAGGTCTATATTCCTTCATATGTATAAAAAAACACGTATAAATGATTTAATAGTGTAATTAAATTATTGAAGAACAATTTTTATCTTTATTATAACATATATGATCATATTATCACATGTTAATTAATATTTAATTATTATGATTCTTCAGTGTGTTAACTGCTTCATTTTCATACACACATTTTTTCGTATAAGTTACGGTTCTTGCAAATAGAATATAGTAATGTAATTTTCAAAATGATATATTTGTAATATATATCAATATTTTTATTATATGCATTTATATAATCATTTTTTAATGGTGATCATGTATACTGAATCACATCGTGTTGTGAAGATGGTTGGTTGCATGTAAACACGATGTATGCATGAGCACCGATATTATTCCCTTAATTGTAAAATGGTATTGAAGTGGATGATGTATATAGTATTCCAAAATCAATATCTCGTTTTAATAATCATATATAGTTATTATTTCCATCTTTACACCCATACATGTAATAGGGCGATGAAAAATATATTACACCGTAGCGTGGAGATGATAGGACGTACATACACAAGTGTGTGGATTTTGTTTTTGATTGGATAGATAGAAGGTGGAATATGGTTGTTACAAAATCTTAATAAAATTTTAGAATATATTGTATTGTTTAGTTTTTTACTTTATAATGGAAACAATAAATAAATAATTAGTTGAAGAAGAAATGATAGTGAGAGATTCTATAAAGGAGATTACCTCTTCTTGGACAAGCTCCCTCTAGATCTCCTCTGACGGACAGTAGAGTTAGTCTTTTGAAAACACCAAAACAACTATAATGTGTCTAGGGTTGTTTATATGGTAAATATAAAGGATGTGGTTGATATTTAAGGCACAATGAGTTTTTATAAAATTAGGTAGGCGGTTAACTTTTGTAATTGATATGGGGAAACTTTTGAATATACAAAAATATTAATTTATACTAAATTCCATCTCATTAAAAATAAAAAAATCATGTATTCAAATATTATATGAGATAATTTTTTAATCTCAGAAAAAAATATATTTTAGACATGTTTTTTCATTAATTTAAACCATATAATTTTAATTATACATTAGTTAACCCGTTTACTATTTTACTAAGGTAACAAATTCTTCAGTATTAAATTTCTGTAATTTTTACTTATTTTACGTCAATTATATCATAAATGAACAATTTATAACATTTTAGAACATATGGTAATCATTTGAAATTTTTAATTTTGTTTTAATATTTTTTTAATAATTTATACAACATTATTTTGATAAAATATCAAGAGAGTCAATTTTGACACTATTTATTTCATATATTATTAAAAATATCAAGATAAACAATTATATTCAATCCAAATGTTTTATTATATCTATATAATGAAAATTTCATCTTGAAAATTATTTTTATACATTTATTATCTCAGATAATATTTATTTTAATATTTTTAATAATATATCTTTGATATTTTCATTAATAAAAAAATTTCTACGGTAGTGTTGTTTAAAAATTTAATATACTTTTTTGTTCACTAAAAAAAATTAATATGAAAAGTCAATATCTTATAAATTCTGAATAATAATTATATTTGAATATATATTGTATATCTCTATTTAAAAATTGATTTATTATTTATAACATTATTGTGACTTCATTAATTTTTATTAAATTAAATATTATAATAACATAATATCATCCAAGTAGCCCAAGATGTAAAAAGTAAATTTATATCATGAAAATATGTAAATTAAATTAAAAGGTAAATTTGATATTCATTCATAATAGTAATTTTTTCCCATGTGGACACCTAAAAAATATTAAAGATAAAGAAATTTAAATTTTGTGTCTTTTCAAATTTAAATATTATAAAAGTCATTTTCACCTACAAATTTACATTAAATGACTTAATTTAAATAATTAACTATTAAAGGGTTGAATTTCATTAATCCAATAAAATTTTGACCTTTTAGGTTCATTTTATAGTTATTTTAAATTTATTTTTAACCTAAATAACATAATTTACCCTTTACCATGATAAAAAAAATTCATGGGTGCTGTTCATATTGGCAAAAATATAAATGGTTCCTATTTAGTTAATATGGATCTTATAAATCGAATTTTGGGATCCATTTTTGGAAATTTAAAACACATATGTTTCTGAACATATTTGGAAAATAAACCTGTAAAATGCCAAGAAAAATAGGTTTATGAAAAATTCCCTTTTGAAACATAACATGTTTTTAAAATAAAATTGTATTTAAAATTATTTTCATAAAAAATATTTTTTCTATTTTAAATTCAAATTAACTCATTAAAATTTGAAACCATTATATTTAATTATATTGCCTTGTAAATTATTTAATAGAAAATTGATCTTCCTTATTAAAAACCTGTATTTCACTAATAAATGAAACTTACAATAAAAATAATAAACATCAACCAAAGTAAATTTTTTACATCATACATTCAATGCAGAAGTTTATTTTTTCATATAAAATTATAAAAGCATCAAAAATTAAATTTCAAATGTGTTCTTCATTAAAAGGCGGAAAAACCACCCTTTTGAGAAATATATCTTTATTATTTATAGAATATGATTTATTTTTATCATACGTCTACAAATATATTGGATGATTATGAAAAATATATGATTTAACATATTATATATTTATCTCATTATTATTATTAAAAGATTATAAATAATTTCATCTATAAAAAGAAAATAAATATGGGATAATAAAACAAGTAATATTTCCATTTCATTGAATTGATTCATATTTTCATTTTTAATTATCCAAT
This sequence comes from Viscum album, assembly GCA_963277665.1. Classification (NCBI taxonomy): domain Eukaryota; kingdom Viridiplantae; phylum Streptophyta; class Magnoliopsida; order Santalales; family Viscaceae; genus Viscum; species Viscum album. The sequence goes on along the minus strand of OY728140.1, from coordinate 1,648,319,666 downwards.
AAATTTTTAAATTACTTTCATAATTTAATTATTCATATTTATTATTTCCAATTTAATGAATAGGTTGTAATGGCCTTTTTATACTGTCTTAGAGTTTGTTTAAATTCACAATTTCATACAACGGAATCTATTGAAGAATAAAAATTATTTAAATTGAAACGAATATTAAAATTTTGGGGTGTAACATTCTACCACCATTAAAATGAGTTTCACCCTCAAAATTCATCACTTGGATACAAATAGATGAGGATAGCACTGCCTCATCATATCCTCATATTCCCACATAGATTACTCAAATTAGTGTTTCTACAAGAAAACATTAACCAAAAGATTGGTCTTGTTTCCTAAAACATTTTATCTATGATTTGAAATCTCTATCAGTTTTTGTTCATAAAAAATATCCCGATCTAAGAGTTTGACTTCTGATTTTTGTACATTTAAAGGATCATGTGTGTACTTATTAATGAAAATTAGATAGAACACACCATTAACATTAGAGATATATAGTTGAATCGCTTCTATATAAGAAACCATTACAACATGATCAAAAATCTCAAAATAAGTGATATACCTAGGGCTCATCTTTCCCTCCTTTCCAAATATCATTAATCTATTTCGAATAGATATTATTTATAATACCTTATCACCAATTTAAAACTATATTTCTTTCCATCCATTGTTAGAAAAACTTTTTTTTGTAGATTTTGAGTAGATCTTATATGTTGTTGAATAGATCTAACCTTCTCTGGATTTTCCCCAAAATGTTTAGGTCCTAAAAGCCTTTTTCCCTAACTTCATCCCGTCACAAAGGACTTCTTCAAATATTACCATATATTAATTCAAAAGAATCCAACTGAATACTTGAATAAATATATTATCGTACGTAAATTCCACTAAATGTAGTTGCTGACCCCTATCACTTTTGAAATCTATAGTGAAAAACTATTAACATGTATTCTAGAGTTTGAATAGTCATCTCAGATGGACCATCTATCTAAGGATGATATGAATTTCTAAAACATAACACAGTTTCAAGATCCTGCTGAAGTCTTCTCCCAAACATCAAGGTATTCCTCGGATCTTGATACGATATAATGGAAAGTGGTAATCCATGCAATCTATCAACTTATTTTATATATATAATGTAAATATGATCATGAGAGAGTCTTCTTAGATAAAAATGAAGTGTCATAACTTTTTAAGGTTGTCAACTATAACCCATATGGAATTTTGGCTTCTATATTATTTGGGAAGTCTAACAATCAAGTACATGGTTATGTTTTCGAACTTCCGTTCTTTTATGGGTAATGGTTGTAAAATCCCCTTAGACTATTGCTACTCATCCATAACTTTCTAAAAATTCATTTATTGAGAAACGTAATATATAATATCTCTCCTTTTCCCATCCCTTTAAAAATACTCATTCATTTCTATATACATCTTTTTTACTTCTAGGATAAAAATGGAATTATGGACCATGAGACTCATCCAAAAACACATTCCTAAATTATGGTTTGAGAGGAATAGAAACAAATTTTTGGAACCTTATTATTCTTTCATCATCAGGATTGATGTCAGGAACATTTCTGACCTACTTTTGTAGTTCCACATCTTCCTTCTATGCCTACTTAATTTTAACATTTATAGATTTTAGAATAATCATATGAAAAATATGGTCTTCCCAATTCCATTAAAATTTATTGATCCAACCTTTGGAAATCCAAAAATATTAAATGTTTAGTGATACTCATCATTGGTAGGCTTGAATAATTCTTTTGAATCAATGAATTTACCACCTCAATTCCATTCCCTGGGTTGAAATGTATTGAGAATCTAAAATCATTAATTAATTCAATCCATATCTCTTAGTACATGTTCAAATCCTTTTGAGTGATAGTATACTTTAATGTTTTATGATCTTTATATATATAACAAATTTCTCCACAATGATAATTCCTCCATATTTTTAATGAAATGATTACTACATTTAACTTCAATCAGGATTTGTGTAATTTTTCTCACGGACTTTCAATTTTCAAGAGGCATAAGATATCACCATATCATTTTTCATTAGAACACATCCCATTATGTTTATGTAGGAATCACTATAGATCAAAAACTCTTCAAAATTATATAGTAGTGTGAGCATAGGGGTAGTGGATAACCTTCTTTTCAGCTATTTGTAATTATCTTTAAATTCCTCCATCTATATGAACTTAAATCCATTTTGAGTCAAGATGCAGAGTAGATTATATAATATTGTAAAATATTTAAAAAATCTCTGATAATATCTATCCCAAAAAGAAATATTCTAGATCTCAATTACGATTATTAGTTGAGGACAATGTCCAATAACTTCTGCCTTTTCAATATCGAAATATATCCCCTCTCTTGAGATTATGTAAACAAAAAATGAATCTTTCTAAATCCAAAATTCAAATATGGCAATTTTTTTATAATTATTATCATTTCTCAGGGTCTTCAGTACAATATTCATGTGATATTCATGTTCTTACTCTCTCATCAAATGTAACACCCCAAGATTTCATAGTGTGTTATTTCTTCAAAATAATTCAATAACTTGCACTACACGCAACACCGAGTTCAATCACAACATGACTTAAAAAAAATCCATTCAAAAGAGGTTATGAATAGTGTTAACTAAATTTTAAACTTTATATAATCCTTATAATTTTAGAATTCATATTATGAGTTTCTTAGACATAATGTAAGAACAATTTCATTTTCAGTATTGCACTTTTACCAAATTTTAATAGTGAACCCATTTTAGATATTATATTTTAAACTTTTTGACTAAATGGGGACATCAAAAATTTAAAATGAAACATCCCAAGCTTCCACGGTACGCTAGCGTGTGTTGTACGCAACACCGAGTTCTAACACACCGTAACCAATCAAACTAGCTGTTATGAATAGTAATACCTACTTTTTGAAGTTATATATATTTTATATTTTAAATGGACTTCATTTTTTGGATTCGGAATATCAAATTTATCCTAAGGTGAAATTTTGGTACTTTTCGGATAACTTTCATATTTTGATGAATAGTGAAAATTACTAAATTTTAATTAAAAACAACTTTTTTAATCAAAATAATTAATAGTGATAAATTGTGAATTTGAGTGGTTTTAAAGTATATTTATAATATATTTTTACCATTTAATATAATTTTGGTCATTGGACATAATTTTACAATTAAACCGAACATAAACAAGTGTCAATCTTTTGATAGTTATTACCTCTTAAAAACACGCTTTTTGTTTTGACAGCGGGAATTAATTTTAAATTAATTTCTTCCACTTCTGTGTTTTGAATTTAGGAAAATGGATTCCATATTCGGAATCAGGATGTTCAAATTGTGTAAATAGGTAACTTTTATTTTTAGACATTTTGAATAATTACTGCGGTAAATATTTTATTTACCATGGTTAAGGGTAAATCCGGTAAATAAGGGTTAAAAAATAATATTATGGTAATACTAAATTACCCTAAAACGTGTCTTAACCCTATTGGTTGATACATGGTCGACCATGGGCATCTTTTTGTGAATTTTGGGACCCCATGGATCCACTTGTAAGTGATAATGACACTTTATTTTAATTAAGTCAAAATGAATACAAAAATGACACAAGCATATATCTTTTAGAAAAACAATTGTTACATAGGGTTATATAAGTTGGATTTTAGATTATAAATATTCATTAGAAAGGTAAAAAGATTTCCTACATAATGATATTTTATTCATAATTTTTAGACATTATATAATTTATTTTATTTATGACACAATGATGATGCAGTAATTACTATAATAGTGAACAATTAAAATAATTGATATTATAAATACCCAAATAAATATAATATGAAACTTTTAATGAATTAAACTAATTTTCTAGGATAATATGATATATTAGGATTGATTTAATTGACTTTTTTCGAAGTAATCAATCTGTTATGAGTTTCACAAAAATCAACTATTGAATAGTGTCAAAATTGACATAAAAGAGTTCTTAAAACAAATATTATATTATTAATTGATATTAAATTCCTAAAAATCTAAGGTTCGGCCAAGAGACTTATTTAATGATAGGTTCATCATTAATGGACCACTTTTGGGTCTCTTGGATGTATATAGTATGTTTATTAACCATATTATATAAAAATACAAAGAGACATTGTAAAAGTGAAACTAATTAACTTAGAGTTAATACTTAAAGATAAGGTTAATATAAGTACCCAAACCTGTCTAAATTCTATTGGTTGAGTGGTTTTCGACCTATCCCCACCTTAGACTTTGAATATTCAACTTTGGAGCCATTGGAAACCGAATATGAATTTATTATAAATTAATATTTCTAGCTTTTCCAAAGGTTCCCCTCACCCCTCTTAAAAAAGGGCACTCCTCCTTCTCATTTCTTCACACCTCTAAAGCCTTTTGGTTCGGCCAAACTCTGCCCAAATACTCTCCCAACATCCCTCACTACAACCTAGAGGCCTTAGTTTGATCAGAAAGCCAACCTAAGGAGCCCTTTTGATCAAATCAAAAGGAAGAACCCGAAGAAGAGGTAATGATTTCACCACCCTTCTCCAAGTTCATTTCTTCTTCCACTTCTTCTTCCTTTGTTCTTACCATTCTAAAATAATAACTCCAGTATCTCACATATACTGTGATGTTATTATAAATATGGTACAATCATATTCAGTATTCTATCCACCCTTTGAATAACATGTCACCATACGTGCGTACGTACGGCTTACCGTCTCCACGTCGTGGTGTAATTGTTATTCAATATAATATTATTTGGATGGGTATAATAATGATGTGTAACTCATGTAAATAATAAATATAACATGTTAATGATTCTGTATATATGATATACCATCCATTTATATATTATTTTAATATCAAAAGAATGATATTGTCGCTCGTGCGTACGTACGGACTACCGTCTCCACGAACGCGATGAGATTCATTCTCCATCGTATCCATTCAAGTATAATTATCATTTGATAATTTAAAAATGATGTTTAATGACTAGATATCATTCTGGATATGAATAATATACAACAACCATGGCTTATGTAACAAAACATATAAAAGAAAATGAGTAAGTTAACTCCCGAAACGACGATAATTCTAAGATATTATTAACAAATCAATGTTAAAAGATCATATATGATATCATATTATTATATATGATTCTTGTATAATTTAATAACAACTATTTCACCATTATACAGGAGGTTAACCTACCCCAACCAAGGAAAAGTACAAGGTAAGGGTTATTTCACAATCTCTTCATTATCCGAGGTTGTTTATATGTAATAATCTACTGGGATCTCTTTATCATCCACATCCATGTTTCTTCAAAATGTATTTCAAAACATTTTTTATTATTTACAAGAACATGGTTTAAATTCATTTATACCATTGTTTGACTTTTTATAAGAGGCTTATAAAGGAATCTTTCCCTCATTTTCCAAACAATGTGATTTTTAACCTTTTAGACAGAATTAATGTAAGAATGTTTTTTTTAACTTATACGGCGGGTGCGGTTATTTTCTGCCGTTATAAAATCATCAAAGCTTTCCTTAAAAGCTTATAAGAATATTTTCAAAGAAAAGTTTTCTTTTATATTTATGTGATTTTTAAATGATTTCAAAAGAGAGATATTTCCCTCAAATATATGAAAATCCAGTGTAAATGTATACGTATTTAACGCAAGCTTAAAAATGTTTTCAGAAAACCTGACTCTCGAGTTTGGTAGACAGGAAGGGATTGGGAGTGGACCCATCATGGCCTGTAATTAATCGAGAAGTCTCAGAATTAGTTATTTTGTTTTCAAAAGCTTGCATATTGCTTTCAGAAAAACACTGGAGTATATTTTATCCATTTTAAACATAAGTATTTTCTAAAAAAAAATTGCATCGGTAGGTCTCATGAGACAAACTAGTGTCTTGGCACAAGGCCTTGACAAAATCTTATTTGTAGTCCTAGAACGAGGCCTTGACTATGTGGTTATGATAGTCTGGCATTATGCATTCCAACATTATGAAAGTGGTTATTGATTTTTGCATGTGATTATTCGATTAGTAGAATATCCATGTGAATAAGTAAATGGCATTATTTCATTTTATTTATGCCATACCATGTTGAAAGTTCATATTTAAAAGGCTTTTGTTTTAGTTATACATTGCCTTAAATGTTTATTCTTATTTATGAAAGTTTCCGCTATATTGTTATCCTTACTGGGCATTTGAGCTCACCCCTTTTCTATGTTTTATTTTTCCCAGGATGTGAAGAAGTAAGTTATGAATGACATGCAGGGATTTTATGTGGGGATATGAGTGTGGATTATGTAGACAATAGGTTGCTGTAGTAGTTTTTCATTTTATGATGTAATGTAAGACTTATGAATATATCTAGTGTTTCCAAGGCTACTAAACCAATCGATCTTTCGAGATTTGATCTTTCTTGTGATCATGCCAATGTTACGAAGTAATGCACCGACTCTGGGTAGCTGGGGTCGGGGAGTTACAGTTGGTATCAGAGGAAGTTTAGTAAAAACCTTGGAATCTAGATTTAGATAAACTCTGATTAGAGAACGTAGACCTAAGATGAACTTTGAGGATTAGTATAAAAGGACTTCCGAGAATTTTGGTATTGTAGAGATTTTGTGAGTTTTCCGAGCAATACATCCCAGTCGGGATACGAGCAGGTAGAGGCGGCTCTGGCACAGATGTACCTAGGGGTAAAACCCGAAAACACCGCTTTGAGCTAGACTCGAACGGGAACTGGTGCACGACAACGGGCCTTTCTGCACTCTTGGTTACGACACTCCCGGGGGATATGCTTAGGATAACTCTCATTTTCTTTACAAATCATTTTGAAGGGATTATTAGTATATACTTCCTCAAAGAAAACATTCTTATGATTATGGATTATATCCATAAATAGTTCAATTTATGATAAGTGTTTTATAAGTATGGGATTATGTATTTTGATTCATAAACTGATCTAGTGTATGCCATTGTTTAGAAATGGTGCCCAGTAAAATGAATGAGAACTCCAGAAATGCACATGATCCAAAGATAAGGAAGGATCATATCTTTCATGGTCTTAAGCTAGAATTTATAAGAGAAATAGTCTCCCATGTATTATCATCATATGAAGAAATAATATCATGTGTTGATAAGATAAGTAAAGAGTTTACTGAGTCCTATGGCTTTGAAGAGAATCAAGAGAAGAAAAGGATGGAAGAGAGAAAGATGGATAAAGGGAAAAGGGAAAAGAAGAATTTTCCCATATGTGGTAACTGTGGAATGAAACACCCTGGAACTTGCCTGAAAGGAATGGGAGTTTGTTATAAGTGTGGAGGAAAAGGGAACAAAGTACGTGACTGCAAGGGTAAGAAAATGGTTTCAAATGTACAATGCTTCATTTGCAAGGAGTTTGGACACTACGCGAACCTATGTCCCAGTCATCATACTATGCCGCAAATGATGTTATTGGATAATAATCATGTTATGATACTACCACAGATGAAGAGGAATGATTAGAGTTCTTATGTTGATTATGTCAATTGAGTGTTGTATCAACAATGTACTTGTTATAATAATTATGGAGAATATAAGGATTGTACTGCAGTACTATTTCATTAAGGACTTGAGATTTTGTGGAACAAAGAAAAGTGACTCAATAGCAGGATAATTTTTGGAAAATATATGGTTGAGAGAATGATAAATCATAATATAGTTCTGATACTGAGATAGTGATTTTGGAATAATATGTGATTGTTTTGGATAAATTATATTGGATATTCTTGACTACCTTGTAACTGATTAATGATTTGTATATTCCATCATTGTTGGGGTTTTAAACATTTTTGGATTAATGAAGTATATCTAGCATTCTATATAGAATAAAGGATCATGAATGTAATCAATAAGGAATATGGTAATACATGATGAAGGTATTTATATGCTATTACGGGGTAAAAAGGATCTATATTATGTTTACCTTCCTTATAAATTTTGGACTGTGAGTTTGGATAGAATTATTTTGGATAGTTCTTATTTGGATTATTTTGGATTTCCATAAAAGGACAACCCGGAGGTCGGGCGGCAACCCGTCGCGTCCTGCAAGGCTGCGAGACTTGAACCCGCAACCGAAGGGCGACAAGGTTGTATCACCTACCACTGGCCCAAGAGATGTCCTGGATTAAATAATGTAGTTTTCATTAAAATATCTTTTAGATGAATTATAAATTCGTTTATTTTGGAACCCTATACGAATAGTGTAAATAGAATTTTTTTTACATTCTATTATCTTTTAGAGTGAAAGATGAGTATGTGGTAGAAATTTATTAATGGATAAAACTCTAATTATAAAGTAAGTATATCTCCTTATGATCTTAGCCAATCTCATAAATAAATTCCTCAATATTAAGAAAAGCAACTTAGAACAAAAATGTTGTCCTAGATGGTACCTTAAATCATCACTAATTTATGGCTTTGGGATTGTTGGCCTTTTCATAGCCATGTTCTCTACCACTCTCCATCAGATAATTGATGGTTATATTTTTCTTCCATATCCATATTTTACTACATGGAACCCTAGTATGTGTTATTTTCGGTAATCTTCATACTTTCGACTCTTTATTTTAAATAGAGGCCTCATTAATTCATTTTTCGATCTGGGATTTCAACTAAGATATTTTGAAACGTCAAAAATGTGTTATCCCAATACCCTATGTTTTGTTGAACCGATGGTATTTCAAATCATCATAGATTGATGATTTTAAGGACCTCAATTTTATACTTGTTTGTGATTGATGACCTCAATCACTACCTATAAATATTTACGTTTTTCCTCCAATTATATGTCTCTAATTTCCACCAATGTTCTCCTAATCGAGATCATAATTTAGTGGTGACCCTTTCATTTCTCTTTTCCTCATATTAAGAATAAATTTTTGTAACCCAATTTCCGATGTGGGTTTTCCCATAAAGATATTTTTTATTTTCAACCTTTTATTTTCGAAGAACAATTTCAAATTGCGAGGACGCAATTTATTGAAGGAGGGGAGAATGTAACACCCCATGATTTCATAGTGTGTTATTTCTTCAAAATAATTCAATAACTTGCACTACACGCAACACCGAGTTCAATCACACCATGACTTAAAAAAAATCCATTCAAAAGAGGTTATGAATAGTGTTAACTAAATTTTAAACTTTATATAATCCTTATAATTTTAGAATTCATATTATGAGTTTCTTAGACATAATGTAAGAACAATTTCATTTTCAGTATTGCACTTTTACCAAATTATAATAGTGAACCCTTTTTATATATTATATTTTAAACTTTTTTACTAAATGGGGACATCAAAAATTTAAAATGAAACATCCCAAGCTTCCACGGTACGCTAGCGTGTGTTGTACGCAACACCGAGTTCTAACACACCGTAACCAATCAAACTAGCTGTTATGAATAGTAATACCTACTTTTTGAAGTTATATATATTTTATATTTTAAATTGACTTCATTTTTGGATTCGGAATATCAAATTTAGCCTAAGGTGAAATTTTGGTACTTTTCGGATAACTTTCATATTTTGATGAATAGTGAAAATTACTAAATTTTAATTAAAAACAATTTTTTAATCAAAATAATTAATAGTGATAAATTGTGAATTTGAGTGGTTTTAAAGTATATTTATAATATATTTTTACCATTTAATATAATGTTGGTCATTGGACATAATTTTACAATTAAACCGAACATAAACAAGTGTCAATCTTTTGATAGTTATTACCTCTTAAAAACACGCTTTTTGTTTTGACAGCGGAAATTAATTTTAAATTAATTTCTGCCACTTCTGTGTTTTGAATTTAGGAAAATGGATTACATATTCAGAATCAGGATGTTCAAATTGTGTAAATAGGTAACTTTTACTTTTAGACATTTTGAATAATTACTGCGGTAAATATTTTATTTACCATGGTTAAGGGTAAATCCGGTAAATAAGGGTTAAAAAATAATATTATAGTAATACTAAATTACCCTAAAACGTGTCTTAACCCTATTGGTTGATACATGGTCGACCATGGGCATCTTTGTGTCAATTTTGGGACCCCATGGATCCACTTGTAAGTGATAATGACACTTTATTTTAATTAAGTCAAAATGAATACAAAAATGACACAAGCATATATCTTTTAGCAAAACAATTGTTACATAGGGTTATATAAGTTGGATTTTAGATTATCAATATTAATTAGAAAGATAAAAATATTTACTACATAATGATATTTTATTCATAATTTTTAGACATTAAATAATGTATTTTATTTATGACACAATGATGATGAAGTAATTACTATAATAGTGAACAATTAAAATAATTGATATTATAAATACCCAAATAAATATAATATGAAACTTTTAATGAATTAAACTAATTTTCTAGGATAATATGATATATTAGTATTGATTTAATTGACTTTTTTCGAAGTAATCAATCTGTTATGAGTTTCACAAAAATCAACTATTGAATAGTGTCAAAATTGACATAAAAGAGTTCTTAAAACAAATATTATATTATTAATTGATATTAAATTCCTAAAAATCTAAGGTTCGGCCAAGAGACTTATTTCATGATAGGTTCATCATTAATGGACCAGTTGTGGGTCGCTTGGATGTATATAGTAAGTTTATTAACCATATTATATAAAAATACAAAGAGACATTGTAAAAGTGAAACTAATTAACTTAGAGTTAATACTTAAAGATAAGGTTAATATAAGTACCCAAACCTGTCTAAATTCTATTGGTCGAGTGGTTTCGACCTATCCCCACCTTAGCCTTTGCATAGTCAACTTTGGAGCCATTGGAAACCGAATATGAATTTATTATAAATTAATATTTCTAGCTTTTCCAAAGGTTCCCCTCACCCCTCTTATAAAAGGTCACTCCTCCTTCTCATTTCTTCACACCTCTAAAGCCTTTTGGTTCGGCCAAACTCTGCCCAAATACTCTCCGAACATCCCTCACTACAACCTAGAGGCCTTAGTTTGATCAGAAAGCCAACCTAAGGAGCCCTTTTGATCAAATCAAAAGGAAGAACCCGAAGAAGAGGTAATGATTTCACCACCCTTCTCCAAGTTCATTTATTCTTCCACTTCTTCTTCCTTTGTTCTTACCATTCTAAAATAATAACTCCAGTATCTCACATATACTGTGATGTTATTATAAATATGGTACAATCATATTCAGTATTCTATCCACCCTTTGAATAACATGTCACCATACGTGCGTACGTACGGCTTACCGTCTCCACGTCGTGGTGTAATTGTTATTCAATATAATATTATTTGGATGGGTATAATAATGATGTGTAACTCATGTAAATAATAAATATAACATGTTAATGATTATGTATATATGATACACCATCCATTTATATATTATTTTAATATCAAAAGAATGATATTGTCGCTCGTGCGTACGTACGGACTACCGTCTCCACGAACGCGATGAGATTCATTCTCCATCGTATCCATTCAAGTATAATTATCATTTGATGATTTAAAAATGATGTTTAAGGACTAGATATCATTCTGGATATGAATAATATACAAAAACCATGGCTTATGTAACAAAACATATAAAAGAAAATGAGTAAGTTAACTCCTGAAACGACGATAATTCTAAGATATTATTAACAAATCAATGTTAAAAGATCATATATGATATCATATTATTATATATGATTCTTGTATAATTTAATAACAACTATTTCACCATTATACAGGAGGTTAACCTACCCCAACCAAGGAAAAGTACAAGGTAAGGGTTATTTCACAATCTCTTCATTATCCGAGGTTGTTTATATATAATAATCTACTGGGATCTCTTTATCATCCACATCCATGTTTCTTCAAAATGTATTTCAAAACATTTTTTATTATTTACAAGAACATGGGTTAAATTCATTTATACCCTTGTTTGACTTTTTATAAGAGGCTTATAAAGGAATCTTTCCCTCATTTTCCAAACAATGTGATTTTTAACCTTTTAGACAGAATTAATGTAAGAATGTTTTTTTTAACTTATACGGCGGGTGCGGTTATTTTCTGCCGTTATAAAATCGTCGAAGCTTTCCTTACAAGCTTATAAGAATATTTTCAAAGAAAAGGTTTCTTTTATATTTATGTGATTTTTAAATGATTTCAAAAGAGAGATATTTCCCTCAAATATATGAAAATCCAGTGTAAATGTATACGTATTTAACGCAAGCTTAAAAATGTTTTCAGAAAACCTGACTCTCGAGTTTGGTAGACAGGAAGGGATTGGGAGTGGACCCATCATGGCCTGTAATTAATCGAGAAGTCTTAGAATTAGTTATTTTGTTTTCAAAAGCTTGCATATTTCTTTCAGAAAAACACTGGAGTATATTTTATCCATTTTAAACATAAGTATTTTCTAAAAAAAAATTGCATCGGTAGGTCTCATGAGACAAACTAGTGTCTTGGCACAAGGCCTTGACAAAATCTTATTTGTAGTCCTGGAACGAGGCCTTGACTATGTGGTTATGATAGTCTGTCATTATGCATTCCAAAATTATGAAATTGGTTATTGATTTTTGCATGTGATTATTCGATTAGTAGAATATCCATGTGAATAAGTAAATGGCATTATTTCATTTTATTTATGCCATACCATGTTGAAAGTTCATATTTAAAAGGCTTTTGTTTTAGTTATACATTGCCTTAAATGTTTATTCTTATTTATGAAAGTTTCCTCTATATTGTTATCCTTACTGGGCATTTGAGCTCACCCCTTTTCTATGTTTTATTTTCCCCAGGATGTGAAGAAGTAAGTTATGAATGACCTGCAGGGATTTTATGTGGGGATATGAGTGTGGATTATGGAGACAATAGGTTGCTGTAGTAGTTTTTCATTTTATGATGTAATGTAAGACTTATGAATATATCTAGTGTTTCCAAGGCTACTAAACCAATCGATCTTTCGAGATTTGATCTTTCTTGTGATCATGCCAATGTTACGAAGTAATGCACCGACTCTGGGTAGCTGGGGTCGGGGCATTACATCAAATATATAATAATATCATCTATAAATACTACCAAAAATTGATCAATATAGTATTTAAAGAATATATTCATTAAATACATGATGATCGTAGGGTAATTAGTAAAACCAAAAGGAATATCCATAAGTTCCAAGATTCCATGCCTTGTATGGGTTGTCTTATTTGGTATATCCTTATTATTAAACCTGAATTGATGATATACAGAATGAATAAATTTTTTTGAAAATTATTTATCTCTTTTTATATGGTCAAATAAGTCATCAATACAGGGGATACAATATTTTTTCTTGATATTAATCTTATTTAGTTTTTGCTAATCTATGAAGATTCTCATTGATCCATATTTTTTCATAACAAACAAAACTAGTGCTCCCTAGGGTGATATAATGGGGTATACAAATCCATAGTCATGATTCTCATGGAGTTTATTATTTAATTCAGGTATCTTTGTCAGCTCCATTCTATAAGGAGACTTTAAAATAGGAGTAACACCCAGTATGAGTTCTATTGAAAACTAAACATCATTATTTGGTATAAGACTTGGAAATTATTCAATAAATACATAAAAAAAACTACAATTAGATTTATATATCATTAACTGTGAGTTTCTCCCCAACCATATTAGATATATATCCTTCATTAATAGGAATCTAAACACATAATATGGATGAAATTTCCACTATAATTATATATTAATCATTTCATTGATAGATGATCATCGATTCATTTAGAAAAATAAATATTACTTCCCGTGGACATTTATATGAGCTATATATAGAGACAATAAATACATTCCAAGAATCACATCTAATTCCACTTAAGGAAGGATAACAAGACTTTTAGGAAGCACTTTCTAAAAAACTCCAACCAGTGAAGAATTCTAAACATGTTATTCTACAATTATTACGTTATATTTTTTCAAATATAATTCAACAGATAATTGTTGATTTATATGGCGATACAACTCTAAAATTATTTTAAAATAAAATATTAGGTAAATGTTGAATAAAATAAAACATTATATACTTTTCAGAGGATGATAAGTGTACATTTCCCAAATTCATTTTCGCACCCCACCCCCCCAATAGTGATAGCATGTGATTTTCCTTTGTCATTAGACTTAATAAGTTGCTGACTTTGACCATCATAAAAAAGACTTGGATTAAGGAATTGGTTATAATAATACACCATTACCATGCACTTATAACATTAAAGTGTTGGAGGTTCATTTTTTATAGCCTTTTCAATATTTTCATCCATAACTATCTTTTTACCATCACTTTGATAGTCAATTTCCCAATTACCTTCATTCCCACAAAAAGAAAATTTATTAGTCCCCTTAAGATTGTTTTCTACGTGTTTATTTCCACACACTCAGTGTAAAGGAATCATCGTCTCCTTTTCACTTTGGTTTTTGGAATGTCCGTTAAATTCTATTTTTCTATTATTATCAAAATCACATGACTGATGGGTAACTCCAATTGTAACATCCCAAGTAAGTAATGAATAATATATATATTTATCTATGTCTATTAATGATTAAGATAGTGTTATAGAGGCTTAAAATGAAAATAAATACAATCTTATGCATGGAATACACTAATATTCATAAAAGATTGTTTTACTGCCTTTTGATGGAAAACCATTTTTGAATCTATATTTCGACAATTTTATAAACTATGTTTGTCAAACTAAACCTATTCTATATGACTGGGACATCAAAATTTACCTTGTGTGAATTTTTGGTATTTTTCTGACAATGTTCATTTTTTAATGAATAGTTAAAAATACTGCATTTTACATCAAAACTATTTTTTAATCTAATTTATTTATATGATTAGATTATGTTTTGAATTGGTTTTGAAGTGAAATTAGAATATATTTTTACCATTTTATCCAATGGTGGTCATTGGAATCAATTTCACTTTGAAATTAGACTTAAACTGGTGTCAATCTTTTGATACTTATTGTTTTGTAAAAACACGCTATTTTCTCTGGCAGCGGGAATTAATTATTAAATTATTTAATGTCACTGATATGATTTGAATTTTTTAAAATAGACTTCATTTTTGAATTCGGAATATCAAATATAGCTTAGGGTGAATTTTTGGTAAATTTTTAAAAAACTTCAATTTTTGATGAATAGTGAAACCACTAAGTGGTAATCAAGCAAACTGATTTTTCCGTTCAATGAAAGTTTACCACTAATGTGTATTGAATTTTTAAAATCCAACATTCATGGTTGTCATTAATAAGTAAAATTAGGTTCAATGAGATTAAAATAATTTTTTTGGTGAATAGTAACTTATTAAGTTCTTAGTCGCGATTAGTGGTAATTAGTGTAGTTTAAGGTATAAATAATGCTTTAATAATATGAAATGACCTAGACACATGTCCCAACCTTATTGGTTGTGTCATGGCCGACCAAGAAAAGCCATGGGTCAACTTGGGGACCCCATGGAGACATTTGGGTTGGGAAATGACATAAATAACTTTTTATTTAATGTAAAAGTAAAAATGACACAAACATAATATGTTTTACGAAATCAATTTTTACATGGGGTTATAAAGATCAGATATTTTATTATAAATAGTCATTGGAAAGCTAAAACTATTTCCTACATCATAGTATTTTTTTATGATTTTTAGACATTAAATAAATTAAATTATTTATGACATAATAATGATGCAGCGATGACATCATTATTTGACGATTTAAATAAAATGGAAAGATAATGTAAAATCTATGAACTAAACATGTCCAAAACTTATTGGATGAGTGGATTTCGAAGCCTTATCACCTTATCCATGAATTATATCAATGTGGGACATTTTATAACCGAAACACATTTTCAAATAAAGTACTGTTTCTTTACTTTCCAAAAGTGCCCCTCCTCTCCTCTTATAAAAGGCCCCCACCTCTACCTCATTTCACACACTCCTCAAGCCTTTGGCTCGGCCAACCCCTTCCCATTTACTCTATACACATCCCTATCCTCACCCTAGAGGATTACCTTTGGGCATAATCCTTTCAAAGGAAGCCTTTAGGCTCAACTCAAAAAGAGTTACACTTTTAAAGGTAATTCATTCTCTCATGTTCATATGTTTTATTTTGCTTCTCCAACCCCCTAAACTATTTTTATTTACTTATTTTGTAACAAAAACAGTATCTTAAATATACTAGGATGTTGTTATAAGATTTATTTGAGCTACACTCTCACACAACTTCATCAAATGGTTAAAGAAAATACGGTTTCCGTGGATGGCGAAATTCTGCCTCCCGAAACGATGATTGTTCAATACACATTTAACACATTCAAAGGTGGCCATTATGATGTCACTATTTTTATATATGATATATAATATGTTTATATTTTCCTTAATCTTCTATTTTTTTCATTTTGGGAATACCTTTATGGTTCCCATTATGGGTAAACACGATATCTTCATTTTAGGAAGTGCGGACTACCGCCCCCTGAAAGTGATTTGATTCGTTAATACCATATGTGGGATGTGTAAAGGATAAAGTTAATGATATTATATATGTTATTATAATGGAATTATAATATACTCTTATATCATTATGATTCCATTCCAGAGAATACAAAATAGAAATGGAAGTAGCGTTCATGCATACGTACGGCTTACCATCTCCATGAACGGTGCATTTCATTTCTTACCTCTAAATGATTATGTAATATTATAAATGCATGTATGTACTAGATATATATGACATATATGATATCTACATCATGAATACCATTCTGGATATAATGAACCTTTGACCAAATTAACAACATGTAAGTGTTAGAAGTCTATTTTTGACTTAAGAACCAAATATCGACAAAATGAACATTATTAACTTAACTGATTACATGATGTTCATAACATGGTATAAAAGGAATAATGAACTTGAAAAAGATTCATAAGAAAGTATAGATTAACTCAAGTTTATTATTCAGGAGATTAAAGAACTGTCGGGTCAAGTCGGATACGAGGTATGGGACTTCGTCTCAATCTCCTTTCGTTGAGGCATATTTTATTTTATTTACAACTTTCTTTTATACGGTGTATAAACCCCTTTGACTTTTACATTTATTCAAAAGGAATCTTTTTTATAAGAAGCGTTTACTAAACGACAAAAGGGAATGTTTTTGTCGTTCGTATGCGGCGTCAACGACTTCTCCGCCGTCGTGACCGTTATTTGAGTTTCGGCATCCTCTATAAGCCATAACTTATTTTTAAAAGAAAAATAAATACCATGTTTTACTTCTTTTATTTTGGTATTGAAAATGGTTTTCACAATGTTTTTGTGTTGTATTGATATCTTGTGATTGAAATGTGGAAATGTTATGTTTCCTTTATGTATGTTTTATGTGATGCGATTATGTTATGGTTCTTGGGAATTATTATGAAGACGGGTAGTTCCGTGATAAACTAAGGGCGGGTGAGCCTGTTATAGCTCTCCAATGCATTGGCTAACACGAAGGAGTGAAACGTTAAGGTTTCTCCGAATATATTTTAGGGAATATACTGTGATGGGTATTCCAAACGTAACCAAGAGGGTTACTCCCTACGTAAGAATGTTATGAATGCCTCAAGTTACCTTTATGTCTTATGATTTCTATGATTTATTCATGATTTTATGAGGTATGTTAAATTGCCTATGTTTTATGGGTAAAGTATGATTTCATTCTTATGTATATATGAACTCATGTTTGCTTTCCATGTTCTTATAACCCATACTGAGTTTTTATGCTCATCCCATGTTTTTGAAATGTTTTTCACAGATCAAGGGAAAGGTACATGATAAGATGATAGAGTCAAGGTTGTGTCAAGAAATAATCCATGTTTTATATTAAATGTGTTTCCATTGATGGGAATGAAGAATACTATCTTTATGTAACCACTTTGTTTATATGTGGAATGTAATGCATGTTTTATGATCTAATTCTCTAAAACTCTAAACCCGAAAAGATCCTCAATGTGTAATCTTGTAATAACTCAAGATTAAGCAAGGTTTAAGGCTGGGGCCTTATAGTTGGTATCAGAGGTCGGTTTAGATAAATTTAGGAGTTAGAATTCTATTAAACGATTATCCAAAAATATTTTTTTTCAAAATGATATAGTATTTAAAGATTACCATGTTGCTTCATCTAAGACATGTTTGTTCAGAATGGTTTTCCGCAGAGGAAACAGGGAAGTAGTGCTAGGAAGGCATACAGAAGGAAATAACCTTCCGAATCAGCATCCAGAAATGGTCGGAATTGGAACTGAACAGTTTGTTGCAGTAATGGCGCAGTTGACTCAAGCGATAAATGGCGGTGGTATCCATGCACGAGATCAGCCAGAACAACCGCAGAGGAACATGTCAGTGGTGGAACATTTCATGAGGCAACATCCACCATCATTCAGAGGATCATCTGACCCTGTGCTAGCTGAAGGGTGGATTAAAGCACTGGAGAAGATTTTTGATGTCATGGGGTGTTCAGAAAATCAAAAGGTTAGTCTTGCTATTTACCGTTTGGAGGGTGAAGCAGATCAGTGGTGGTCTATGGTTAAAAATATCAGGGACACCGATGAGATTGATGCTCTTGACTGGGATGAATTCAAAGGTATGTTTCTTGAGAAGTATTTTCCTAAGGCTGCTCGACTTAGGATGGAAAAGAAATTCTTGGAATTGAGGCAAGAGGAAGACTCAGTGGCTGCCTATGAAGAAAGGATCACTCGATTGGCAAAGTATGCTCCAAATTTTATCCGGGACCTTGATAGTAAAATCAATCGTTTTTACTCAGGATTAAAGCCAAAATATCAAAGGGCATTAGCTTCTCGTGAGTTTAAAAGTTATGAAAAGCTTGTTCGATGTGGTGAGAAGGTGGAAATGGAGTTTGCCGATGACCAAGTTTTCTATAACAACCAGCAGAAGAAGAGATCGAGGTGGCAGGAGAAAGGTATGAATTCTTCAAAAAAGTCTGATGGTAAGAGAACTAAGTTTCCATTTTGTGATAAATGTGGCAAAAGGCATGCTGGGGAATGTCTTCTGAATTCTGGAAAGTGCTACCGATGTGGTAAGATGGGACATAAGGCTCGTGATTGCACTGAAAAGGATCAAGGTGAAGGTAAGAACAAATTTGATTTACAGTTAGTGAAATGTTATAAGTGCAATGAGATGGGTCACTATGCAAACGAGTGTCCGACAAGGAGCTTGAGTGATGGGAAGCAGTTAGACTACAAGCAAAAAGGGGTGGTGAAATCCTTTGCAACTACTTCAGCAGATGTCGGGCCATCAAATGAAGTTGTATCAGGTACTTTGTTTGTTTTTTCAGATTATGCCAGTGTGTTGTTTGATTCGGGGTCTACACATTCTTTCCTCTCTGAAACCTTTTCTAGTAAAATGGGAATACCATCTCAAGAAATGACTCCTGAACTTTTGGTAAAAACGCCTGGGGGAAGTTTCGAGGCAAAAAGAATTTATAAGAATCTTCCTATCCTTATCTGTGGAAAGAACCTACTTGCAAAAATTATTGTTCTACCACTAGTAGAGTTTGATGTTATCCTGGGTATGGATTGGCTCTCTATTTACCATGCTAAGATTGACTGTAGAGCTAAAGAAGTTTCTTTTCAGAAAGACTTTCAGTTTGTTTTCAAGAATAAACCCTTACTTTTGATAACATATCGAGAGGCCGAGAAACTTGTAAAAGATGGAAATGAATGTTACCATGCACACGTCGTTGAAAATAAAGGAACTGTTCAGATTAATGATGTGCCAGTGGTAAATGAGTATCCTGATGTTTTTCCTGATGAGTTTCCTGGAATAATACCAGATCGGGAAGTTGAGTTTACTGTTGACTTAGTTCCTGATGCTAAGCCAATTTCAAAACCCCCTTATCGAATGGCACAAATCGAACTTTTAGAGTTGAAGGAGAAATTGCAAGATTTATTAGAGAAAGGTTTCATTAGACCTAGCACATCACCATGGGGTGCTCCTATTTTATTTGTTAAAAAGAAAGATGGTTCTATGAGACTTTGCATTGATTATAGAGCCTTGAATAATATCACTGTTATGAACAAATATCCTTTGCCTCATATCGATGATTTGTTTGATCAGCTCCAGGGAGCTCAGTTTTTTTCAAAGATTGACTTGAGATCGGGGTACCATCAGCTGAAGGTAAAGGAGGAAGATATTCCGAAGACCGCGTTCCGTACGAGATATGGCCATTATAAATTTGTAGTAATGCCTTTTGGGCTAACCAATGCACCTGCTGTATTCACGGACAGAATGAATATAATTTTCCATGAGTTCTTGGATAAGTTTGTGGTGGTTTTCATTGATGATATTTTGGTGTTATCTAAAAGTAAAGAGGAGCATGAAAAACATTTAAGGGTTATCTTGCAAACCTTAAAAGAAAATAAACTGTATGGGAAATTCAGTAAGTGTGAGTTTTGGTTGCAACAAATTTCTTTCCTTGGTCACATTGTTTCTAAAGATGGAATAACTGTTGATCCTGCAAAAACAAAAGTTGTGGAAGAATGGCCAAGACCCAAAAATGTAACTGATATTCGTAGCTTCCTTGGTTTGGCGGGCTATTACCGAAGGTTTGTTAGAAATTTTTCACGGTTATCTAGTCCAATGACTAAGCTAACTCGGAAGGGTGTTAAGTTTATCTGGACAAAAGAATGTGATGATTGTTTTCAGGAATTGAAAAGAAGATTGATGAATGCTCCAGTTTTGGCACTACCTTCCAGGAATGGTGAGTTTGTTATATACAGTGATTCTTCATTGAAAGGACTTGGTTGCGTCCTAATGCAGAATGATTAGGTAATTGCTTATGCTTCACGACAGTTGAAAACTCATGAGGTAAATTACCCTACACATGTTTTGGAATCAGCTGCTGTTGTTTTTGCTTTAAAAATTTGGAGGCATCATTTGTATGGAGTAAAGTGTGAAATATATACCGATCACAAAATTTTAAAGTATATATTCACTCAGAAAGAGTTAAACATGAGACAAAGGAGATGGCTGGAATTAATCAAGGATTATGATTGTACAATTCATTACCATCCGGGAAAAGCAAATAAAGTGGCTGATGCTTTGAGTCAAAAAAGTAATGCTTCATTAACAATGTTGCGTTTAGAACGTGATCCTTTGGTTAAGGATTTGATGAACTTTGGCATAGAAGTTGTTGGTGCAGGAAGTCCTTCTGTTTTGTTTCAGGTATCAGTGAGATCATCTCTATCGGATAGAATCAAGCAAGCACAGAAGCAAGATAGTGAGTTGCAGAAAAAGGTAGAGCTGGTTCAGAAAGGTAAGTTTCCTGAATTCAACATTTATAATGATTGTGTTTTGAGATTTGGGAAGAGATTGTGTGTGCCATGTGATTTACAGTTGAAGAGAGAGTTGTTATGTGAAGCTCATAGTTCTCCGTTTTCAGTTCATCCAGGCTGTACTAAGATGTATAGAGATCTGCGAGAGTATTACTGGTGGGATGGAATGAAAAGAGATATTGCTGATTTTACTGTGAAGTGTTTGACTTGTCAGTAGGTTAAAGCAGAGCGGCAGTTACCGAAAGGGATGCTTCATCCTTTACCAGTGCCAGAGTGGAAATGGGAGAATATATCCATGGAATTTGTTGTTGGATTACCGAAGACATCTCGAGGTAATAATGCAATCTGGGTTATTGTTGATCGCTTGACCAAATATGCTCATTTCCTTGCTATACGAGATACTTTCTCTCTTGGTCAACTTTCCCGTTTTTATCTTAAAGAGATAGTCAGGTTACATGGAGTTCCTCTCTCCATTGTATCAGATCGTGATCCCAGGATTACTTCTAACATTCAGAAAGGCCTTTAGAAGTCGTTGGGTACTGAATTAAATTTTAGTACAGCTTTTCATCCTCAATCAGATAGGCGGTCAGAACGAACAATTCAGACATTGGAGGATATGCTACGAGCTTGTTCTATGGATTATCAGGGAAGTTGGGACCAACATCTTTCTTTGGTTGAGTTTTCATATAATAACAGTTTTCATTCCAGTATACAGATGGCACCATTTCAGGAATTATATGGGAAGCGGTGTCGAACTCCAGCTTTCTGGGATGAAGTGGGTGAAAGAAAGTTGATGGGACCAGAATTGGTAGAAGAGATGGCAGAAAAAGTTCAGCTGATTCAGAAACACATGATAACAGCTCAGAGCAGGAAGAAGAGTTATGCGGATAACCGGAGGAAGGATCTATCTTTCGAGGTAGGTGATCATGTTTTTCTCAAGGTTTCTCCTTGGAAAAGTGTGATGAGATTTGGTAAGAAAGGAAAGTTGAGTCCAAGGTTCATTGGACCATACGAAATTCTAGAGAGAGTTGGATCAGTTGCATACCGAGTGGCTTTACCTCCGAGTTTATCTCAGGTACACAATGTTTTTCACATTTCGTTGTTGAGAAAGTATATGCCAGATCCATCTCATGTTTTGAGTCCAGAGATAGTTCAGCTGGAAGAGAACCTATCTTATGAGGAACAACCGGTCCAGATTCTTGACCACAGGGAGCAAGTTTTACGTAATAAGGTGATTAAGCAGGTAAAGGTTTTGTGGAAAAACCACATGATTGAAGAGGCAACATGGGAATCTGAAAATGCAATGAGGGATACGTACCCCCATTTATTCGATAAGTAAATAAATTGCGGGGACACAATTTTCTAAAGGGGGGAAGGATGTAACATCCCAAGTAAGTAATGAATAATATATATTTTTATCTATGTCTATTAATGATTAAGATAGTGTTATAGAGGCTTAAAATGAAAATAAATACAATCTTATGCATGGAATACACTAATATTCTTAAAAGATTGTTTTACTGCCTTTTGATGGAAAACCATTTTTGAATCTATATTTCGACAATTTTATAAACTATGTTTGTAAAAATAAACATATTCTATATGATTGAGACATCAAAATTTACCTTGTGTGAATTTTTGGTATTTTTCTGACAATGTTCATTTTTTAATGAATAGTGAAAAATACTGCATTTTACATCAAAACTGCTTTTTAATCTAATTTATTTATATGATTAGATTATGTTATGAATTGGTTTTGAAGTGAAATTAGAATATATTTTTACCTTTTTATCCAATGCTGGTCATTGGAATCAATTTCACTTTGAAATTAGACTTAAACTGGTGTCAATCTTTTGATACTTATTGTTTTGTAAAAACACGCTATTTTCTCTGGCAGCGGGAATTAATTATTAAATTAATTAATGTGACTTATATGATTTGAATTTTTTAAAATAGACTTCATTTTTGAATTTGGAATATCAAATATATCTTAGGGTGAATTTTTGGTAATTTTTTGAAAAACTTCAATTTTTGATGAATAGTGAAACCACTAAGTGGTAATCAAGCAAACTGATTTTTCAGTTAAATGAAAGTTTACCACTAATGTGTATTGAATTTTTAAAATCCGACATACATGGTTCTCATTAAGAAGTAAAATGTGGTTCAATGAGAATAAAATAATTTTTTTGGTGAATAGTAACTTATTAAGTTCTTAATCGCGATTAGTGGTAATTAGTGTAGTTTAAGGTATAAATAATGCTTTAATAATATGAAATGACCTAGACACATGTCCCAACCTTATTGGTTGTGTCATGACCGACCAAGACAAGCCATGGGTCAACTTGGGGACCCCATGGAGACATTTTGGTTGGGAAATGACATAAATAACTTTTTATTTAATGTAAAAGTAAAAATGACACAAACATAATATGTTTTACGAAAAAAATTTTTACATGGGGTTATAAAGATCAGTTATTTGATTATAAGTAGTCATTGGAAAGATAAAAAGATTTCCTACATCATAGTATTTTGTTTATGATTTTTAGACATTAAATAAATTAAATTATTTATGACATATTAATGATGCAGCGATGACATCATTATTTGACGATTTAAATAAAATGGAAAGATAATGTAAAATCTATGAACTACACATGTCCACAACTTATTGGATGAGTGGATTTAGAAGCCTTATCACCTTATCCATGAATTATATCAATGTGGGACCTTTTAAAACCGAAACACATTTTCAAATAAAGTAATGTTTCTTTACTTTCCAAAAGTGCCCCTCCTCTCCTCTTATAAAAGGCCCCCACCTCTACCTCTTTTCACACACTCCTCAAGCCTTTGGCTCGGCCAAACCCTGCCCATTTACTCTCTACACATCCCTCTCCTCACCCTAGAGGATTCCCTTTGGGCAGAATCCTTTCAAAGGAATCCTTTAGGCTCAACTCAAAAGGAGTTACACTTTTAAAGGTAATTCATTCTCTCATGTTCATTTGTTTTATTTTGCTTCTCCAACCCCCTAAACTCTTTTTATTTACTTCTTTTTTAACAACACCAGTATCTTCAATATACTAGGATGTTGTTATAATATTTATTTGAGCTACACTCTCACACAACTACATCAAATGGTTAAAGAACATACGGTTTCCGTGGATGGAGAAATTCTGCCTCCAGAAACGATGATTGTTCAGTACACATTTAACACCTTCAAAGGTGGCCATTATGATGTCACTATTTTTATATATGATATATAATATATTTATGTTTTCCTTAAGCTTCTGTTTTTTTCATTTTGGGCATACCTTTATGGTTCCCATTATGGGTAAACCCAATATCTTCATTTTAGGAAGTGCGGACTACCGCCCCTTGAAAGTGATTTGATTCGTTAATACCATATGTGGGATGTGTAAAGGATAAAGTTAATGATATTATATATTTTATTATACTGGAATTATAATATACTCTTATATCATTTTGATTCCATTCCAGAGAATACTAAATAGAAATGGAAGTAGCGTTCATGCGTACGTACGGCTTACCGTCTCCATGAACGGTGCATTTCATTTCTTACCTCTAAATGATTATGTAATATTATAAATGCATGTATGTACTGGATATATATGACATATATGATATTTACATCATGAATACCATTCTGGATATAATGAACCTTTGACCAAATTAACAACATGTAAGTGTAAGAAGTCTATTTTTGACTTAAGAACCAAATACCGACAAAACGAACATTATTAACTTAACTGATTACATGATGTTCATAACATGGTATAAAATGAATAATGAACTTGAAAAAGATTCATAAGAAAGTATAGATTAACTCAAGTTTATTATTCAGGAGATTAAAGAACGGTCGGGTCATGTCGGATACGAGGTATGGGACTTCGTCTCAATCACCTTTCGTTGAGGCATATTTTATTTTATACACAACTTTCTTTTATACGGTGTATAAACCCCTTTGACTTTTACGTTTATTCAAAAGGAATCTTTTTTATACGAAGTGTTTACTAAACGACAAAATGGAATGTTTTTGTCGTACGTATGCGGCGACAACGACTTCTCAGCCGTCGTGACCGTTATTTGAGTTTCGACTTCCTCTATAAGCCATAACTTCTTTTTAAAAGAAAAATAAATACCATGTTTTACTTTCCATTTATTTTGGTATTGAAAATGGTTTTCACAATGTTTTTGTGTTGTATTGATATCTTGTGATTGAAATGTGGAAATGTTATATTTCCTTTATGTATGTTTTATGTGATGCGATTATGGTATGGTTCTTGGGCATTATTATGAAGACGGGTAGTTCCGTGATAAACTAAGGGCGGGTGAGCCCGTTATAGCTCTCCAATGCATTGGGTAACGCGAAGGAGTGAAACGTTAAGGTTTCTCCGATGAGAATTTAGGGAATATACTGTTATGGGTATTCCAAACGTAACCAATAGGGTTACTCCCTATGTAAGAATGTTATGAATGCCTCAAGTTACCTTTATGTCTTATGATTTCTATGATTTATTCATGATTTTATGAGGTATGTTAAAGTGCCTATGTTTTATGGGTAAAGTATTATTTCATTCTTATGTATATATGAACTCATGTTTCCTTTCCATGTTCTTATAACCCATACTGAGTTTTTATGCTCATCCCATGTTTTTGAAATGTTTTTCACAGGTCAAGGGAAAGGTACATGATAAGATGATAGAGTCAAGGATGTGTCAAGAAATAATCTATGTTTTATTTTAAATGTGTTTCCATTGATGGGAATGAAGAATACTCTCTTTATGTAACAACTTTGTTTATATGTGGAATGTAATGCAAGTTTTATGATCTAATTCTCTAAAACTCTAAACCAGAAAAGATCCTCAAGGTGTAATCTTGTAATAACTCAAGATTAAGTAAGGTTTAAGGCTGGGGCCTTATACCAATATCTATCTCATCCATGATAACACATCAAACAATATACTTTATAACTATTGAAGCCCCATATGAATAATCCCTTTTGTGGACATTGTTTTGAGACACTAAATAATCGATCAACATTACTCTCTAGTTGGATGATAATTCCTGAATCATACCTTACAAGCATTATAATATTTAATAGGTACCAACTGATTCATCATACATTTTTATGCACAATTAAATCCTTCACCATATTTTTTTCACATAATCCATGTAATGTACTTGAAGAAAATTATGTTCTTGAACTCATCCCATTCTATATAGTCAATATCATATTGTTTCAACATATTTTTGATGATATTACACCATTGATCTGATTCAGTTTCCAATTGAAAGACTGCCAATATGAAATTATCATGTTCTGAACATTTGAGAACCAAAAATATCTTTTCAGTTGTACTAATATATGGTTCAAACACTAGTGGATCAGAAGAAGCACTAAAAAAGGTGGATGTTGTCTCATGAAGGATTCATCATAATTTTGTCCCCCACATTGGTTGTTTTGAATCCCAAAATGATGCATAGCTTGAAAAAGTTGTGTGAGCATAACTACATGATTTTTCATTCAATCTCCCTATCAGATTCAGCATTAATGCAGTTCCATTGGGTTCCATCTAATGAATAAAACAAAGAATATAGTTTCATCAAGACTATTACTAATTTGAAAACAATATAATCAAGGTAGATTACGTATAAAATTTCAATTTAGGGTACGATTGGTTTTATCCTAGGTTATTCATGATCATCACCATATTAATAAGATCATAAATTTTAGTTTGAATTTTCATCAGGGTTTTTACTAGGCTTTATCATCATAGTATACAAAGTATAACTAATACATCACTCTAATAATAACTATATCAAACCATAATTTTCATAAATTGATATTTCTTTTTAATTTAAGAACACTCATTACACAACATAACAAAACCACGCCATGACCATTTATGTTTAGTGTCTTAAGAATCTAGGAAACACAAACAACTAGTTTATAAAACATCTAAATTGTCTCCCATATATTCCTTCATATCTAGAACCCCTTTTTTCATACATCTTACTTAAAACATTCTTCATATCCTGAGAAAAAGAAACATAAGAAAAGGTAAGCTAAAATGCTCAGTAATGGGAAAAAGGGATACATCAAACATATCATAATAATAATACATAATAACATAATCATAAAATATGAAAATTATATCTTGCGTATCAGTGATCAAGATATCATTTCATGGGACAAATCATATAATTTAATTAAAGAACATATTCCCATAAAGCATAACATAAGACATAGAATTTGTTTCGTACACATAAACCAAGGAAATCATTTCCATATTAGCCAAGGATAAGCTTACAAACCATCATAGTGCAAAAATTCCATTACTAAACCGAGTTCAATCCTCATTCTATACCTATATTACAGAACCCAATCTACTTCCTGTCCCTTCTTTGTATTACTGAACCATGATCATTTCTCATTCAAGCCTTATCTATCTCATGAGAAATAAATATTTACCAAATTAATTGGTGAGAGGTATAGGTCCTACCCATCACATAATGATGACTATACATATGTATTCCACAATAACATAAATCAATCATCATAAAATATCTTATGGAATAAAATGGGTACCATAATCATCATTCCATCATAACATAATCCTTGAAAAAGAAATATATTTCAAAAATACCATTCTATCATAAATATAAAAAAATAATTGGAATAATAGGGTATAGTATAATTGAAACATATCCCTATTAATGTATTTATAAAATCAATGAATATTATCTTAGATGGAAAATAATTTTGAGATATTATTTGAAAATTATACATAATGAAAATAATATTTCATCTTTGAAAACCTTTTCTTTTCTTAAAATGCCTCAAAACATTGAAAGAACCCATTTTATTCACAAATAAACTTGTAAAATCTTAAGTGAATATTCAATGAAATATGGTGACATGAATGTGTAAGAATACATTTATTCCATATAATTTAAAATAAACCAGTATTCTTGTTCTTTTTTTGAATAAGTCAAAAAGTACATCTTTGGGAAGACCACAGAACCACCATTTCAAACCCCTTATTAAAATCTTATTATTATGTAAAAATAACTTCAAAAAAATTTATAATAATAGTATTAATATTTTTTAATACATTTCAATGTAACATTGACATGGATGAAAAATATATTCGAGTAAATATTTATGTATAAACAATATCGGATAATAATGAGATTGTAAAATTATCCCTTACCTTAGATCTGGGTTCTTTTTTATTTATCTGAAACTACATTATCATGGAATAATTAATTATATTAAATTAATATATAACTATTAATATATTTATGATTTCATATATGATCATATTTCCACATGTCTAATAATATTTCATTATTACACTTCATTTTATGTGTTAACAACTTTATTTTCTTACACTTGTTTTTTCTTATTATTTTTTTATCTTACCCATAAAGTATTATTCCATCATTTCCAAAATTATATTAAGGTAATATATATCATATTATTTATTTGTAATTTCATGTAATCATTCTTTAATGATGATAATGGAGAATGATTCGCATTGGGTCATGGAGATTTTATGTAGTACGTACACACGAGCTACGATATCGTTCACTATATTGTAAAATTGTAATGAAGTTGATGGTGTATATATTATTTCATAATAAATATAATGTTATAATAATCATCTATAGTTATTATTTCCATCTTTAACCCATTACAGTAATGTGGTGATGAAAAACTTGTTACACCATGATGTGGAGATGATAGGTCGTTGGTACGCACACATTGTGATTTCGTTTTTCAGAGGATGAATAGAAGATAGAATATAGTTATTACATAATAATAAAAAAAATTAAAATTATAGGTGATACTAGATTTATTACTTTATAATATAAGTACCAAAGTAAGAGTATGTAGAAGAATAAATGATCTAGATAGATTCGGTTAAGGATAATACGTCTTCTTCGGCGTGCTCCATCTAGATCTCCTCTTAGGGAAACTAGATATGAACTTATGAGAACACAAGAACCTAATAAATACTTCTATGAATTTTTAAGAAAAATTGTTAGGGTATGGATGAGATATTTGTATCAAATATTTGTGATGAAATGAGTGATAAGGATCCATTTTTTAAATATGGCAGGGGATCTTTTAGAATTTCTAAAAATATTAATTTATAAAAAATTCAATATAATTCAAAACACAAAAAAAATGTAAATTATTATAATATGATATGGGATAAGTTTCTAACATCCTCGAAAAATATATTTTAGACATTTCTGGGTATTAATTTAATCCCTATCATTTTAATTATATGTTAGTTAACCGTTTTTAATTTATTACAAAGGTAACAAATTTTTCAATATTAAAATTTGAAATTATTTCTTATTTTATGTCGCCTGTACCATAAATGAACAATGTAGAAGAATTTATTCCATATTTTAACTATTTCATAATTCAAAAAATGTTATTTGGAAATTAATTAATTTAATAAAACATTGTTTTGATAAAATATCAATAGTGTCAATTTTGAAAGTATTTATTTTATAGATTTTTTAAAATCTCATGATAAGAAATTAACACTGAAAAAATTATTTTATATTCCTAAAATATAAAGTTTATACTGAAATTATATTTATAAATTAATTATCAAAATTATATATATTTTAAAAAAATTAATAACATTTATTTTATATTTCCATTAATAAAATAATTACTACCTTAGTGTCATGTAATAGTTTAATTTTTTTCCACTAACAATTACAAATAAATTACTCTGATGAATATATATCTTTTAGATTTGAAAATAATATATATAGTCGAGTATATCTTTTTTATATCTCTATATTAACATTTATATTGTATTTAAAACAAGAATATGACATCGTTAAATATTTATTGAATAAAATATTATAAATAACATAATCCCATCCATGTAGTCAGAAAAAAAATCTAAATTTATATCATGAAAATATGTTTACAAGTTAAACATTAAAATTTTTATTCATTCATAAAACTCATTTTCCCCATTTGGACACATAAGATATATTGAAGACATAGAAAATGATATTTTGTGTTTTTCTTTGATTTAAATACTATATAATAATTTTCATGGAAAAGTGTCCATTAAATAAAATAATTTTAATCGTTAATTGTTAAGGGTTGAATTTAATTCATCCAATAAAATTTTGGCATTTTATGGGTTCATTTTATAGGTTCATTTCAAGCACCAATAACTATATTTTGAAAATATTTTATTTTATCAGTATATAAAGTACTATACAAATATCATTTATACCAACTATAATAAAAATATTTAATATACAATATAGGTATGGAAAATCAATATCATCATATAGATTGAGATTGTATATATCCTGAAACCTCCTTGTAAACCTATCCTGAAATATTCAAATAGAAAAAAATTTCCTATATGATTTCATTCCTTCCTCTTCTCATAATACATATACTATATCATGGTTTAATATTAATTTTATAAAAAAATAGTAATTTTAGAATTTGTTTTAGTTCAACCATCATATAACCTTTATATATAATATTCCTTGGCGATAGTGACTTTCCTTCTAAAATTATTTGATCAAATAAATTCCCTGGATATATATGTGTGTGCTATTTATTCTTGATGGAAGATGTATTAGTGATAGTGGAATTTAAATTTCAATGGATTGTAAACACTAGTTTAAATTAATATTGTACTATATAAGATTAAGATATTCCATTCTCTTTTGGTTAAAAATAAAGACATTTTCAAGGACTAGAACTTGAACCTAATAAAAAATAGGTGATAAATGGACATTGTATACATGAAAACATTAAAAAAATTTATATCATATAATTCTTGATATTATAAATTAGTCTCATTTAAAATTTTACTTTGGGATGCGTTTCCATTTAAATTAGTTTTATATCATTATTTGAGTATGGCCAAATCTTGAGAGTGAACCTAAAACATTAACTCAAAATCCTATATATTTACAATTAAATAAAATATTATTATATTGTAGTATCATATTTTGGATAATACTCATGATTGGAAACTATATAATTAGATTTTCTTGGTTCACTTATTTGCAATTCCATTTCAAAAACATTAATTTCAATTATAATTACTAAATATTTTTATTTATTATTTTATGATTTAATTATTTATATTTTTTGTAACATACGATAATGTTTTACTTTGGTTAATTTTTTATGTATGTTTTTTTGAAAAAGGGGGTTTTTAAAATTTATCTCATCAACCCCCTCTTGAAGATACTGATCAAAATTTACCTCTTTTCAAATATTTAAACCAATACATTTATCATATCATATTCTAATTATTTTTTAGAAAATTAAAAAGAAAAAATTATGTTTTTGAACTTCACTAGAACATAATTTAACACACTAGTATGATGTACATTTATTTTGTTTTATAGTTGACTGACTATTAATAACAACCTCAGTTTTTAGAAAAAAAAACTATGTTCGATAGCATACATGATACACCACATCGAGCTTAAATGATCAAATAAATATTATTATTTAAATATTATTATTATATCCTTATAGTTATAATGTAGGGTGTGAATAAGATTAACTAAACAATGAAACATGGATTAAAATGGTCTATATATTTAATTATTCATCCAATTAATTATAAATAAAAATAAAACCCATTTTCAACGTATTTTTTCCTAAAAAAAAATTTAAATGTGAAGATGAGTTTTTTAAAAAATTAAATAATCAAATCACAGTTGTTGGCGCACTTTTTATAAATATTGTTTTAGATGGTCATAAAAATTATACATGAAAAAATGAACTTATTATTTAAAAAAGGAATATAAAAATTTACATTGGATGAATTGTTGGTATTTTTTAGATAAGTTTTATGTTTGCATGAAGAGTTAAAAATGCAACATTTTAATTGAAAACGGTTTTTTCATCTAAATAATATATATTGGTAAATTGGTTTTAATGTATAATTAGATAATTTCTATATCTGGGAAACCAATTTGGTTAAGTGGAATGAATTTCATTTTGAATTTTGATATAGAATCATTTCAATCTTTTGAATGTTTTCTTTTAATAAATTGTCTTGTCACCCCCTAAATGGGATTAATATTTAATTAATTTTATTTTCAATTATGTGTTTTGAATTTTGAAAAAATGATTCCATATTTATAATAATAAGGTGAAAATTTAGAAAATATTTACATTTTATTTTTTGAAATAACGAATAATTACTTTGGTAACTTTTTTTACCAGAGTTAATGGTAAATTTGGTGAGTAAGGGAAAAGATAATATTAAAGATAATATCAAATTAACCTAAAACAATATTAATTTCATTAGATGATAGATTTTATACAGAAATAATACCTAGTCTTCTTCATTGAGAACCTTTAACAGCTTTGAAGACTTTAATCAACTTTAAGAATTTTATTCAATGAAAACTCAATTTTTCCCCACATTTGTTTTTAACAAGTGAAATATTTTTAATATGGGGTAATATATAGAATTTATTTGACTATAAAGTGTATTTAGACAGAAAAAGTTTTTATATTTATTATGATAATTTTATTTTATTTTTTACGAGGAAATATTTAAATTAAGTCTTGCACAAGGATAAAGTAATAATTGTTTAATTAATGGAAATATAAAATAAATGTTATTAAAAATTTTAAAATAAATAAAATTGTAAATAATTGAGGTCATACCAGAATATTTTGAGAGATTATGACATGTTATTTTTTTAGAATTATTTTTTCAAATATATCATTTTATGATATTTTTAAAAAGTTATGTATTGAATAGTTTCAAATTTGAAATTAATGATATTTTAAAATAAATAATAATTTATTAAATGATACAAAATTCAAAAAATTATACAATTCAGAAAAATATTGTTATAAGGATTCAAATTTTAAAAATGGTCTACTTGTGGTTCTTTTTTCAATTTTTGGTAACAATGTTAACCCATAATCAATAAAACATGTTTTCATGGTAAGAATTAAAAAGGATAAATAGGGGTTAAAAAATATAATGATAAAAATAGTAAAGACTTTTTTAATTTTAAATGGATGTAGGTATTTACACACAGAATCATCATATATAATAAATAAATGATTTTCATGCCATTTTTAATATGAAAGTAATTTATATTAATTTAGTATTTCCAAAAAATCCAAGAGTGCCCCTCCCCTCATATAAAAAACTACTCATTATTATATTTAATTCGCAAATAAAACCCAATTTTTTTCAACCAATACCTACCCAAATAAATTTCTACCATACATCCCCAAATAATAGAGATATTATTCCATGCATATCCCAACCCATATTGGTCATAAGGTGTTAAGAAAATGACATTGTCCGAAGAAAAGTTATTGATTCAAATTTAGTGCATAAGTTTTTTTCTTCTTCCAACTCTCTCAAATGTTATTCAACCAATTTGAAACAATTAATAAATTATCCTAAATATAATGAGATGATATTATGTTAATATCATCACCTAAATCCATACCCACTTCCATCTAATGGGAATGGAATTATTTTTCGTATATACGACGAGCTATCGTCTCACGAACTATTATAATTTTGTTCCCCATCATCATTTATCAAGAGTAGTTACAATTTTATAATTATTTTTTATATATAATATTAATGAACTATTTATCATTTTTACAATATAATATATCATTTATGTTCTTACCTTTCCATACACATAAAAATGGTAACTTATTCCATGAATACATGTTAAGTGTCACCTCCAATATGTGATGTGATTCATTTTTATTCACCACATAACATCGATGTTATATATAAGTATATTTTAATTATTAATATGATATTAGTGACATTATGATCATTATTGAAATATATAATTATTCTTACATTCTTTTCATAATTATCATTGAAAATTGATAACATTACTTATTTGTGTGTACGACATACAATCTCTATGATTGTAACTTACAAATTTTTTTATAACCATATTTAATGAAATAACATTAAAAGAAAATCGATATATAAAAATTCTTATTATGTGTTGATATTATTCTAATGATTATCGAATTAAGACCACTTTGATGATTGGCATCATACCAAATTCATTTTAGACTCAAGTACCTAATATCGTCAAAACGTTTAATAGGAACATGAATAAATAATTTTTTATTATAACATGGTAATAATTGATGTAAACGTATTGATAAAAATTAATAAGTTTTTCTGGAATGTAAATTATTACTCAGTGTTTATTATTCATGAATATAAATATTGCAGGTGATGATTTAGAGTCATGTTAAGGGACTTCATCATAATATAATTTTATTGAGTCATATTTTGATGATATCACCCACATAATTTTATAAGGATAATTTACAGTCACCTTTGACATATAATATAATTAATTTATTAATTTTCCCTTTATTTAATGTTTTTTTAAATTTTATTATCTCATGTTGATTATTATACAATGGATCAATGTGGATTTGAAGACTTTTAATATTTAATGTTTTAATTACAATACCTTTTTCCCTATGTAAATATTCTTGATATTATTCTATGTATTTATGTATACAGATGCAAAAAGAATAAAATAATTATTTCTATTTTTAATTTAATTCAATGGGTTTCAGAAGTAATATTTTTACTAGATTTATATGTCAATTTTTTACAAATTACAAATGGAATGTTCTATTCTTAACACACACAGGTAACACGACATTTCCACCACCATGACTACTATTTAATTTCTAGCTACTTTTTAATGCTTACATATTTTCAAAATTGAAAAATACTGTCTGATTATTTTGGCGTTTTTGGTATTTAAAATTATTTTTTAATAAATAGGTCATTTTTAAACAAAATTTTTTTTATATGGGATTAAAGTAGTTTTTCAAAGGGTTTTATAGTGTAAGTGTTTATTCATGAAGTGGTACTTGAGAATTCTATATAAATAGTGTGCTCAATAATGTTTATACAGAGTTTTGAGCCCCATTATATCTCATAGGTGATCTTGATATAGCATATATGAATTTTTTAATGCCATTATAGCTTCTAAGAAATGGTTGAGCCTTATATAGCTTATACAAAGGGCTGAGCCCCACTGTAGATTATATGTTAGAACAATATAGCATATACGAAGGGAGATACCCATTATAGGTCCCCAACGAATTAGGTGGTACCAATATTAGGAATTTTCCATATGGTTATTCCAATTCATATGGGTTAGAAATGAATTTATGTATATGATTATCTTAGTTATCTAAATGATTTCTAAGTTATTTCTATAGGTTTTAATGATTTTCATTGCGGAAAAATTATGTGTGTTTTCCATGGGAAAGTGTTTTATTTCATTCACTCTAAGATAATTAAATGGGCTTTCATGCTTTTCACTAGTATAATGATTTTATTCCTTTTTATGTACCTTGTTGTTCTTTTTGCTATGATCCAACATTTCAAAATGGTTTTCACAGGATTTAAAGAAGAATGGATAAAAGGATGAGATCAAGGGAAAAATTGTGATGATTCATCATGAAAAGAAACCATGTTTAATTTTTACATGTTTTATTGAAAAATCGATATTGAAAATATTTTTATATATTTTAATATCAGAGTTTATATTTAATAGTTATGGCTTAATTATATGAATCTAAAAACCTATAAAGATACTCAAAAACCAACAAATATATTTTACTGAGTAGATCTCAAGATAATGTACTATTTAAGGTCATGTCCATATTTTTAGTATCAATGGAAAGGTTTAGAAATCTTTTGGGATTATGAATTTTGGTAAAAATAACTTATGTACCTATGTAGATTGTTAGCGCTAAATCATTGTTATATAATTTTTTATGGCCGGGAAATTTTAGTTATAATTTTAAGCAGGAGGATCTCAAAAAATGTTCATATCTCTTCCTCATGGCCTACTTGAAATAATTATAGAAAATCCATGTACTGATGAATCTGAAACTTTTTATAACATATAGCTGTTTTAAAAACTATTGAATGAAGTATTAAACACCTCCTTTATACCTCTATACCATAATGGTTTTTGTGTTTTTTAATCAAATCATATCTTCCTAATATTCTCTTATTTTCAAAAAAATTAAATATTAACAAATATTTTATACTTATTTTACCTTATTATAATAATTGGAACCATATTATGATTTTGATAAAGATTTTAAAGAATGAGACCCTTGGAAATACTATAAATATTTAGTATTAACATATATACATTCATCACATAGTTATGGTATGTTAAAGGACCCTTGAGTGAATGTATTAAAACAAACTCGGTTCCAAGGTTTTATAAAAATAATGTTTCATTAGGTGTTGTCAAATTATGTGTTTTACAAAATGATTTTCCGAAAATAATTTTTTTCAAACACCGATACAACCCATGTTGTACAATGTGTATTTGTAAAAAGGATATATGATACATTGAATAAGATATAAATCGTTACTGAAATGTGTAGTCCTTTTATGTATTTATTCAAAATGAAAATGATATCAGGAAGTCAATTTCATCAAGGTACAATGTTCATTCCTCTTAGAATAGCTTCATTAAATAAAATTGAGATGAAATTAAAAATATCAATTTATAAAAGACTTGATGAATTATTTAGTTTAAGTAATTATGGGTTACGATAAAAATAAGTAGTATAAGATAATAATTGAAGTTAATGAATTATATTAAAGGATGAAATAATAATTTTCAAGTAAGTGTAGTTCCTTATGTTTTTATTCAAGGTACTAAAATAATCCCTCGACTATATATTGAATCAAAAATGTTATTCATTTAATTTTCTTACTGAGAAATCAATGATCTTTTAACCCATCATAGATTTATGGTTTTGTGATTATTAACATTCTCATGGTCATGTTAAGTTTCACTCTCTATCAAAACATGATTGTCATTTGTCTATTCTATATCCATATTTTCCTTCTTGGAACCCTAGTATGTGTTATCTTAGGTGACCTTCATACTTCTATTTTTTTATGTAGATGTTTTATTAATCTTCTTTTCCAAAGTGAGATAAAAAAAGGTATTTTAAATTGTAAAACCATGGTTATCAAGAATACGTTCACATTTCGGGGACACAATTTTTTGAAGGTGGTATAATTTAATATCTCCAATTTTTTTAAACAAATAATATGATCGATAGCGTACAAGACACGAACCATTGAGGGTAAATAAATATCTAAATATTTGTGTGTAATTTTACTATTATAAACATGATATAAGAATATAGGGTATGAAAATGATAAACTGAATTTGGAAAATATTTCTTAAATTTTTTTAGATTTTTAATTAATTTACTAATTAATTATAGTTAAAGATAAACCCCCTTTTAAGAGGAAATTTTTTTCTTATCAAAATTATTTAAATTTCAACAAGAGTGTTTTATACCAATAAATAAAAAAACAAATCTTTTTGGATTATATTAATTATATTTATATATAACATATTCAACCTAATTTTTATCACTCATTGTAGGTTTTTTAAAACATGATATCAGAATGAATCTAATTTTGATCTTGGAAGATGTATTTTTCAAAAAATGTAGTATCACTTCAATTTTATGGTGCACTTGTTTTATATATAAATTATAAAAATTAAAAAAAATTTATTCTACAAAATAAATTTTTTCTTTGAATTTGTAATATTATAATTTACCTTTGCTCAATTTTTGTCATATTCCTGATATTTTTTCTATTTTGATGAGTAGTGAAAAATTCAGCATTTTAATTGAAAACAGATTTTTTTTCTAATAAAATTATAATGATAAATTATATTTTTAATTGGTTTTAATGTATAATTTGATCAGTTTTATAATATCTCATCAAATTTAATTCCTTGAAATCAATTTGACATTGAATTTGGATATAAAAACATATCAATATTCTGAAATTTTTCTCTTTAATAACTCGTTTCTCACCCCATCAGTGGAATTAATTTTAAATTAATTTTATCCAATAATTTTTAATGAATATTGAAAAAATGATATGATATTTTGAATAAGAGGGTCAAAATTTTGTAAAAATCTCTCTTTTATTTTTGGGCAATATGAATAATAACTTTTGTAATTTTTATTACAAATATTATGGGTAAATCTGGTAATTAAGGGTGGAAATAATATTATAAATAACACAAAATTACCCTAATTTTATTTATAATTTTATTGTATGATTTATTATTTTAATAAATAATAATTGGGAATATATTTTGAGAACTTTTAGTCACTTGGATGAATTCATTACACTTATATTTGTTTATTCAATTGTATGTAAATTTTTTCCTAGTTTTGTTTTAAATAAGTGAAATATTTTTAACATGAGGTTATATATGGGATATTGTAGACTATAAATAGTATTTTTTTTAATATTAATTTTTTTTATTAATAATGATACATTATTTTTAATTTTTAGGAATGAAATAATTAAATTAAGGGCTTGCACAGTGATAAAGAAATAATTGTTCAATTAATTAAAATATCAAATTAATGTTAACTATGTTCCTAAAATAGATATAATTTTATATATTTAATTTTAACCACTATTTTTATGAAATAAGTTTAGATTTTTTTATTGTTTGAGAATAATTTTTTCGAAAATTATTTTCTATGATATTGTTAACAATTCATGTACTTAATAGTTCCAAAGTTGACATTAATGATATTTTAAAATAATTAAAACTTTATCTAATGACATAAAATTAGTAAAATTATAAATTTCAAAAAAATTATTGGGATGGGGATTAAAATTTAATAAATGGTTTATTTGTTGTTCTTTTGATATTTAAAGTAACTATGTTAATGTTTAAGGAGTAAAAATAGAAGGTGACATAGTAAGAATTAAAAAGGGTAAATATGGATTAAATCTAAAATATAAAGATTAAAAAAAGACAAAACATATCTAATTATCATTGAATTAATTTATTTAGATGCATAATCGTCATATATTCTAATTATATCAGCATGGATAAATTTTAGATATAAAAATAATTTATATTAATTTAATATTTGGAATAATTAGAAGAGTTCCCCTCCCCTTTATTATAGATGGACACCCCTCATCTCTGTCTGTGAAACATAAAAACCTATTTGTATTAGAACTTATTTTTCAAAATCCTTACCTATAATCCCTACCCACATTCTATTTCTCTTATTTTAGGCCTATCACCACCCATAGTGGTATTAGGGTTTTATGAAATGGATATTTTCCAAAGAAAATATATTGTTTTTAATTATGTGTTTTTGTTGTGTTTCTTCTTCCGACTACATAAAATCTAATTCAAACATGATGAAATTATAAATCAAATATGATTAATATTTTTTTTATTTTATATATATTAATATCATAACCTAAATTCATCTTGAGTTCCATCAAATGGGAAAAGAATTATCGTTCAAGTGTTTAGTGAACTACCACCTCACAGACCATATATAATTCATTTTCCATCACCATATCTCAATAATAGCTATAATTATTGAATTAATGTTTTTATATGATATTAATAAAATATGTATAATTATTAATATATAATAGATCTTTTATTTTCTAACATTTGCATATAATAAAAAATGATAACGTACTTCGTGCATGAGTGTGAACTAATACCTACACAAAGCGATGTGATTCATATTTCATCACCAAATCACATTGCTGATATATATAACTACATTTTAACGATTAAAAATAAATTAATAATATTAAAATCATTAGATAATAATAAAATGATATATAAATTCATTACATAATTATCATTGAAAAATGAAAACGTTACTCTTGCAAACGTTTGACTTACCATCTCCATAATTGTAACATAGTTCATTTTTCATATCCATATTTATTGAATTGATTTAAAATTATATTTGATATATAAAATTTATTATTATTTAATGAATATTATCTAGGTGATAATGGTTATATGAACACCTTTTCAATTTAATTCACACCATATTCAATTTTGACTCATGTACCAAATTTCACCAAAACGTCTGACATTAACTTGAATAATTATGTAATTTTCATAACATGATGATATGTGACATAAAAGGATTAAAAAATCAATCTGTCTCTAAATAATGTAAATAATTATCCTAACTTTATTATTCATGAATATAAACATTTTACACGATGAGTTAGACTCCAGGTAAGAGACCTTGTCTCAATCTC
Source organism: Viscum album (assembly GCA_963277665.1). Taxonomy (NCBI): domain Eukaryota; kingdom Viridiplantae; phylum Streptophyta; class Magnoliopsida; order Santalales; family Viscaceae; genus Viscum; species Viscum album. Next base: position 1,648,279,015 of record OY728140.1, on the reverse strand, counting down.
ATTTCATGGAGGCATATTTTGATAATATACACCCACCTTCTTTTATGAGGTTTCTATAAGTCCACCTGTCACATATCATATCATTTTTTTATTTATAATTTTTTTATTTAATTTTTGTAAAATTTCCTTCTCTCATTGGGATTATCATTTAAATGATCAATGTGGTATGTGTCATATTGAAATTTAAAATATTTAATTACATAATATTTTTATCCATGTCAATTTTTTTGATATTATTTTACATATTTTTTACATGGTTATAAATGTATTATAGAGAAATATATATATATTTCAAATTTCATTAAATGTTTTTTAAAAGGAATCATTTTATGTGTTTTATACAGAATGTATTTACAAACAACAAAGGGAATATCCTATTCTAACATGCATGTCGATAAGAACATTCCCGCCAACATAACTATTACTTAATTTATAGTTTACACTATAATATAACATTTTTTTAAATAAAAACCTTATTCTATTATTTTTCAAATTTATTGTATTTACAATTGTTTTTAATAGAAAGGTTATTTTTATATGAATTTTTTTATACGGGATTAAAATATTTTTTCAAAGGGTTTTATAATAAAGGAGTTTTATTAATGATATAGTAAATGAGCATTATATGAAGCAAATGATCCCAATTTTAACATATACTAAGGGTTGATCCAAATTATATCTCTTGGGTGAGCCAAATATTGCTTATAAAAAGGGTTTATCCTTCTTGAAACTCATTAGAAATGGGTGAGCCTGATATTTGTTATAAAGGGTTGTGCCCAATTAAAGCTCACAATTGTGCCTAATGTAAATTATAATAAGGGTGATCCTATTCATAGATCTCTAATTAATTGGGTAATAATAATATTTTATATCAACTGTAAGGTTGTTCTAATTGAAATATTTTTGAAAGGGTTTTATGAATATGATGCACTAAGTCACCTAAAAGAGTTTCAATTTCTTGTTATCAGTTTTAATGATTTAATTTAAGAAAAACATATCTATTTTTTTCAATATGGAAATGTTTTTTTCATAAAAGTATGTAATATTATGTCTATTTACATATTTTCACTGAAAAATTGTTTTTCACCATTTTTAGGTCCCTTACTGATCTTTTTATTCTTATATTATGTTTTAAAATCTTTTCCCAAGATTTAAGGGAGAATAAAGACTTGTATGAGATCAAAGGAAAAATGAGGATGGTAAGCCATGAAAAGAAAGCATGCTTTATTTTAAATTTTGTTTTAAAAAGGTAAATTGATTAAAATTTAATATATTGTAATATTTTAGTTTTTATGAAATAGTTATGGCCTAATTCTATATAAATATAAACATAAAAAATCATCTAATTGAAAGAATGTAATTTTTTATGACTAAAACATTGCATTATGAAATGTTTATGTCTGAATCCTTATATTATTCCTATAAGGGTATGCTCCCCACCTAATAAATATGATAATATATAGTGAGGAAGTATATTTATAATGGAACATATTTAAGTCCAAACATTAGAAAATACAGACTTCTATATGATAATTCTAATTGAGAATGTTCTAGTATCATAGATTATTTTTAATATGTAATGGTTGGATTAATATTATGTCATTACTCCAAAATATTAATATTTTACCCCCCAAAATACCCCTCTGATGTGTTAACATATCCTTTAGAAACATGGAATAACATGGAATTTTATTTGATGGATTAATTAAAGGGATTCCAAAGAGTAATTTTTTTAATTTTTAACTATTTTTCCTTATAAAAATGAATTTATCATTTCTTTTTTTTAGTTGACCTTTCTTGAAATTGGAGAACAATTGTTACCCATTGGGAGTACTTAATGGATGACCTTTTTATCTTTGTGTAATACATAATTGTAAAATCATTATCAACATTTTGATTTTCAAGGATAGTTAGGATTATATTTTCCATGGGAAGGGATGACTCAAATGGAGGGGACTTTTGGAATATATATTGTGATCTATATAGTGTGATGTTAGAATGAAAATTTACCTGATCCCTTTTGTTAAATAATTTATGTTATGGAAATTTACACATCCGTTTCATTTTACCTTAATTTTTTTGAGTGCTATCCTCATAAGGTTCTAAGGTCCTGATTGTAGTATTGAGTAATTTTTCAAGATTGGATATAATTTTAATACCATTTTATCATTAGGTATTATATGATGGGGATATGGTTTTGATTGGATAGTGTATAGGACTTTATGGTGGGTACAAATATTTTTGTGGTGGTGGTAGATGACTACACTACCCTAATGGATACAATAAGAGTCCCGGATTGAAAAAATTACTCATTTTCCATAGGCTTGGATTTCTATCACTGAAAAATTGTAATGGGATGATATTATTTCCTAAATGGATATTGGTATAGAGAACCTTAAAATATAGTCTTATAAGCATCACAATTTTCACTAAACTTATGGTATTCGATGGAATTATAAGTACCAATATCATGGATACCATCATGTATTATAGGGTGGGTTGGGATTGTCCATGTGAAAGTGAACCCTATCGAATAATGGTACATAAATCATAAAACCGCATGCCTCCCTTTATAAAAAATTATAACTCTTTACCAAATGTTCTCATCTGATGATAATAGTAGACCATTTATGGAACTATTAACTATAATGAAACATGATTTTAATGAAATTTATTTCCCTGAATAGGTCTTTTTCATTAATAAAATAGTTTATAACATTATCAAACTTACCATGATCTATTGAGATTAGTCCTTTATAAAAAAAATTAATGATGTGTTTATCAAATGATTTTTATTGATATAATATTGAAAATATTATTTTAATGAATTGTTTGTATTCATTAAGTATTTTTACATGAGATTATATTTTTACAAAATTTTTACATATTATTTTTACATTTTAGGATGTTGTAAATTATTTTGTAAAATATAATTTCATGTTTTTCGACCGACAATTATATTGTTTATATAATAAGGGAAATCATTTTATGTTTATTTAAATGTATATATAATGGATTTCAATTTTAAAACATCTCATACCACCTTAAATATTTTCAATTCCAGTAACACTATAATTAATTAATTAATTGTTTTTATATATGCTATTCATAATGTCCAAAGAATTTATGTTTTATATTAACTAACCCTTAATTAAGATAAAAATTATTTATATCCACAAGGACTTCGATGTTATTAGGTTGAAATTTTATGTTTGTTGTTGTTAATTCTATTAATAACTAGAATCATTCATCTATGTCATATGAATTTACATTGTTTTTGAATATAGTATAAGAAATTGATATTTTATGATGACTAGATATTTTTATTAGTGTCCACCTCTAAAGGATTAATTTATATGTTTTAGAGTTAATTATGTAGAATTCAAGCTAGTTAATTTTCCAAGGGTTTTAGTTTTCCCAGATAAGAATTCTTAATACAGTAATCCTACAATCAAAATAAATAATATTTCAAATATATATAAATTTAAAATAAATAAATTAGATAAATAAATTATTATATAATAAACAAATTACTCATAAATAAAATTAAATGACGGATATCCTTGAAATAAATGATAATAACAGAATGAGCTATTGTGACATGTAAAATTAATATATTTTAATTGAGAAATTGTGGTTTATGTTTACCATTCCCGGTAACTAAATAAAATGAATTTTTTTATATATTAATATTTGTTCAATAAATACTAATTTTACATTAAAGGGGATGTTATGTATATTGGCGTACCTAATACACAACAATGGGTTTCTCCAAAATATTATATTGCAAGTAAGGCTGAGGGATACTGAGAACGATAATAATAATATAATATTATTATTTCATGTGGTAGTTAATGCCTAACAGCTGTATTGAATAGAATGAATAGAACTAACCCTATTATGACTAAACATGTTTTTAAAAATGTTTTTACTTTTATCATATAAAATTTAGTGGCTTGAAATGAGAATGAATCCAATTTTAAGGGAAAATACTAATATATTTTTAAAAGAAAGTTTTACAACTTTTTTATGAAGAACCCTTTTTGAACCTAATTTTTTTCACTTTTATATGTTTTATTTTAAAAAATAAACTTCTTATATAGAATTGGGCCATTAAAATTTAAATTGGATGAAATTTTGGAACAAAAAGTGTGTTTTCAATCCTTGTATTCAGGCCACATAGACTTGGGCCATCGGGTTATGTCATTGGTTCCCCTCTACCTAGACTAAAAGAGGTATTCACTTTAACAATAGATTGATGATTTGACCCCATACATAAAAACAAAAAAAACTCTAAAACGTGTACAAATCATATTGGATGATACATTTCCGGCCATGGTCATCCTTGTGTCAAATTTGGGACCCCAAGGAGCCACATTGTTGTGACAATGATTTTTTATAAGACTTAATTTGATGTAAAGAAAAAATGTTACATAAATATGTATCTTTTAGTAAGAAATTTCATATATAGAGTAATATAAGAGATGTTTTTTAGTATAAATTGTAATTATAAAGATAAAATTATTTTCTAAATCATGGTATTTTATTTATAATTTTTAGACATAAAATAAATAAATTTATTTATGACATAATGATGATGTAGTGATTACCTTATTAATGAGAGATTTAAATAAATGAAATTAAAAATATGAAAATAATATTTTTTTGAATGTTTTAATGCCATACATGAATTTTATGGATTATTATTACTTTTTATATTTGAATTAATGATGTTTTTTCGAATGAATCAAGTTTTTATGAATTTTTCAAAATTCATGATATGAATAGTATAAAAATTGTCATAAATGAGTTTTTAAACAGAATACTATTTTATTAAATGATATAATAGTCCTGAAAATATAATATTCATTCAAATGACATAAATATTGTTTAAAATGTAATTAATTAATCACATTAGGTTTTATTGAAATTTTATAGTAACTATATTAACCATATATTAGGAATATACAAGAAGACTTGGCAAGAGTTAAATTAGTTAACTAAGGGTTAAAGCTAAAAGGAAAGGATACATTTGGGACAATACCTTGACTAAAACATATTGGTTGAGAGGATTTTGAACACTAATCAACTTATATACAAATTAAATGTGTTTTTGAGATTATGAACCGAAAATAATTTTATAAGTAAATAATATTTTAATACCTTATTAAAGTACCCCCTAAAAAAGGTCATCACCTCTATCCCCTTACTCAATCCTCTCAATGCCCTTGGATCATCCAAACTCTGCTCCAATAATCCCCCAAAATCCTTACCTTATTCATAGAATGTTTACCATGTGACGAAGTAAATTCCAGAAATCCTTTAGCTAAATTCAAAAAGAGATACCTGATTTGAGGTAATGTCTTCTCTCAAGGTAATTTCATTTATTTTACTTATCCAACCCCATAAATCCTCTTGATTCCCTTATTTTTATAAAAGCAGTATCTTAAATATAATAGGATTTTATTATGAGAAGTATTCTAACTAAATATACACACACCTTCATCTAATGGATACGAACATACTGTTTCTGTGTACGATGAACAACTGCCTCACACAACGATGATTGTTCGATTTTCCCCTTCCACATCTCATGGTGGACATTAATATGGAACTATATTTATATATGATATATATTATATTTATTTTGTCTGTATCCTTAGGTTTTTTTATTTAAATCATACCTTTATTCTTTCCATAATGTTTAAATTTGACAATTTCATTTGACGAAGTGCGGACTACGGCTCCCTCAAAGTGATATGACTCATTCATGGCATAAATAAAATGTATAAAGTATGGAACTAATGAAATAATGTAATGTATATAAAATACGATATTATACAGGAATTATAATATACCTATGTATCATTATGTTTTCATTCCTTTAAAAATGAAAAAGAAATGAAAGTATGGTTCATCCGTACATACGACTTACCATCTCCATGAATGGTGAATTTAATTTCTTATCTCAAATTGTTATGTAGTATTATTAATACATATATATATTGTGTTTATATGATATTTAAACTATGAATATTATTCTCTATATAATGTACTTTCGACCACATGGGAAATTTGTAATTATAACAAGTACATTTTTGACTCAAGTACCAAATATCAACCAAATGACTGATATTAACTAAAATAATTATATAAAGTTTAGAATGTGGTAATAAGTGATATAAAAGGAATAGTAAAATTGAAAAATATTCTGACTAATGTAGAAATTAACTTATGTTTATTATTCAAGAATAACAAGGAACTTACGTGACGATTCAAACTAAAGGTAAGGGACCTCATATCAATCTCCATTCATTGAGGAATATTTTGATTTATACATGATATTCTATTATATGATGTATAAAACCCTTCGAATATTAATTTCATTCAATGGTATTATTTTTTCTATGTATTTTTTGACTAAATGACAAAGGTAATGTTTCCTATTTACGCACGCAGTGTCAACGACCTTTCCTTCGCCATGAGAATTATTTGATATTAGGCTTCCTTAATAAGCCGTAATGTTTTAAAAGGAAAATAGATACCATATATCCTTTTTACATATTTTTTTATTGAAAATGGTTTTGATAATGGATTGATTATGTGAATATCATGAATCGATATCTTATGATTGCAATATGGAAATATTTTTCTTTCCTTAATGGTAGTTCATGTGTTATGATTATGTTCTGGTTATTGGGAATTATTTACATATACGGGTGGTTCTATGATAAAAATAGGTTAGCTGAGCCAGAGATATATCTCTAATGCACTGGGATACATGAAGGAGGTAAATGTTAATGTTTATCCTATGATATTTAGTTAATATACTGTGATGGGTATTCCAAACGTAATTCCCTACTTACGTGTGAATGATATAATGTAAGTATGTTATGTATTATACAAGTTACCATTATGATTTATGATTTCTATGTGTTATTCATAAATATTATGATTTCATGATGAAAATTAAAGAGGTTAAATTTTATGATTGAAAATTATCATTTCATTAATTTGTATGTATTTATGGGATAATGTTTTCTTTTCTTATTTTATAACCCTTACTCTTCTTATTATACTCATCCTATGTTTTTGAAATGTTTTTTATAGTGTATAAGGAAGGCTAAGAGAATTGAATAATTCAAGTTGATTTATATAATGAAAATAATTTTTGTTTTATTTAAGGAGTTTTATTTTTGTGAAAAAATTAGATAGTGAATAATTTTCTACATTATAATTTTTCAGATGTAATGTAACATTTATGGCCTAATTCTCCAAAACTCTAAACCTGAAATGATCCTCAATTTCTAAATCTTGACATAACTCAAGATTATGTAATTCTTAATGTTATGGCCTTAAAAATTGGTATTATTTTCTGGTTTAAGAAACATTAGGAGTTAGGATATTGTCAAATTAATATCCATACATTAATTTTTAGTATTATTGAAATGATATAGAATTTGAGAATTACCATGTGGATTCAACTAATATATTTCTGTTTTTAGAATTTTTTTCCATAGAGGAAACAATGTAATATGATGCGACATCATCAAGAGGAAAACAACCTTCTATATTAGCATCCTCAGATGGTCATAATTAAAACTGAATAGTTTGTTGCAGTGATAACACAATTCATTGAAGATATGAATGGTGGTGTTATCCATGCACAAGATCTGCCAAATCAACTATAGAAGAACATGGCAATAGTGGAGAATTTCAAGAGACAACATTAACCATTATTCAGAGGACTATCTGACACTATCCTAGCTGAAGTGAGGAATAAAGCACTTGAAGAGATTTTAGATGTCGTGGGGTGTTAAGAACATCCAAAAGCTACTCTTGATGTTTACTATTTGGGAGGTGAAGCTGATAAGTGTCGGATGATGGTTAAAAATATTAGGGGTAGTTAGGAGATTGATTCTCTTGATTTGGAATGAATTCAAATGTATTCTTCTTGAGAAATATTTTCCTATAGTGTTTTGACTTAGGATGGAAAACAAATTCTTGGAATTTAGGTAGGAGGATGACTCAGTGGGAGCTTATAAAGAAACATTCACTCAACTAGCAAGGTATTATTCAAATTTCATACAAGATCATGATAGTAAAATAAATTTTTTTACTCATTATTAAAACCAATGTATGTAAGGGATTAAACTTCAGGTGATTTTAAATGATATGAAAAACTTGTTCGATGTGAGGAAAAGGTGGAAATGGAGATTGTTGATGATCAACAGTTCTTTGGAAAACAACATAATAAGAGGTCTAGGTGGAAGAATAAAGGTAATATCTATTAAAAAATATCTGATGGTATGAAACATAAGTTTATATTCTGTGAAAATTGTGGTGAAATCACACTGGGGAATACCATTTGAATTATTGTAATTTCTTCTAATGTGGTAAAATGGGGCATAAGGCTCATTATTTCAATGAAAACGATCAGGGTAATAGTAAGACAAAATCTGATTTATAGCTAGTAAAATGTTTTAATTTTAAAAAATGGGTAATTATGAAAATGAGTGTCCAATGAAGAACTCAAAATAGAGAAAGCAGGCAGACTACAAGCAGAAAGGGGTGGTTAGATCATTTGCAAGTACTTTAGCAGATGTTGGGCCATCAAAGGATGTAGTATCAGGTACACTATTTTTTATTCAGATTATGCCAAAGTTTTTTTTATTCAGGTTCTACATATTATTCATTTTTGAGAAATTTTCTAGTAAATTAGGAATTCGATCTCAAAATATGAATCTTGAACTTATGGTAAAAACAAATTGAAGAAATTTTTAGATAAAAAGATAATATAAGAACATTCCTGTACTTTTTTGGAGAAATTATATACATGAAAACCATATTTGTTTCCTCTATTAGAGTTTGATGTTATTTTGGGTATCGATGGGATTTCTTTTTATCATGCTAAGATTGATTGAAGAGATTAATAGGTGTATTTTCAGAAATAATTTTAGTTTGTGTACAATAATGAATCCTTACTTTTTATAACATATATGGAAGCTAAGAAACTAGTAAAATATGTAAATAAATGTTACCTTGAACATATTGTGGAAAAAAAGGAACTTTTTAGATTAATGATGTGATAGTGGTAAATGAGTATCATGATATTTTTCCTATGGATTTTCCTAGTATAATACCAGATTAGAAAGTTGAATTTTTGGTTGACTTAATTCCGGAATCTAAGAACATTTCAAAACCCCCTAACCAAATTTCTCAAATTGAAATTTTAGATTTAATGAAGAAATTATAGAAGTTATTAGATAAAGGTTTCATTAGACATTGTACATCACTGTGATGTGATCCTATCTTTTTTGCTAAAAACAAAGATGGTTCAATAAGACATTGCATTGATTATCGACCCTTGACTAATACCACTATTAAGAAAAATTATCTTTTGCCTCATATCAATGATTTTATTGACTAGATCCTGAAAGCTCAGTATTTTTCAAATATTGACTTAAGGTTGGGGTACCATTAGTTGAACGTAAAGGAATTAGACATTCTGAAGACCATGTTTTGTACTAGATATGGACATTTTGAATTTGTAGTTCCGACTTTTGGGTTAACCAATGAACCAGCTATATTCATGGATCTTATGAATAGAATTTTAGTGAGTTCTTAGATAATATTCTGGTTGTGTTTATTGATGACATTTTAGTCTATTCTAATAGTGTAGAGGAACACTAATGTCATTTAAGGGAAATCTTGAGACCCTTAAAATAAAAGAAATTTTATGGGAAATTTAGTAAGATTGAGTTTTGGTTGCAAAAAATTTCATTCGTTGGACTTATTGTTTCTAAAGACGGCATAACTATTGATCCTTCTTAAACAAAAGTTGTTAAATAATGGGAAATAACCACAAGTATAACTGAGATTCTAATTTCATAGTTCAGTAGGTTATTACATGAGGTTTGTTGAATAAATTGCATGAGCATCTAGCCTAATAACTAAGATAACTCAAAAAAGATTTAAATTTATTTAGATAGAGTAATGTGATGATTTTTTTCAGGAATTGAAAATAATATTGGTGAATTCTCATGTATTTTCATTACTATCCAAAAATGGTGAGTTCGTTATCTACAGTGGTGCTTCAATGAATAGACTTTCTTGTTCCATAATGTCGAATGATCAGGTAATTTCATATGCTTCATATCAGTTGAAACCTCATGAGTTAAATTACCCTACACATGATTTGGAATTAACTGCTGTTGATTTTACATTAAAAATTGGGAGGCATCATTTTTATGGTGTAAGGTGTGAAATATTTAATGATAAAAAATTTTGAATTATATATTCACTCAAAAATAATTAAACATTAGACATGAGAGATAGATATAATTAATCATCGATTATGATTACCTGATCCATTACCATCCCTGAATGGAAAATAATGTGGTTGACACTTTGAGTCGAAAGAGTAATGATACATTAACCATGTTACATTTAGAATATGACCCTTTGATTAATGATTAGATGAAATTTGGAATAGAAGTTGTTGGTGTAGGAAATTACTCTGTTTTGTTTCCGAATTCAGTATAATAATCTCTAGAACAAATAAAAAAGAAAGCACATAAAGAATAATGTGAGTTTTAGAGAATGGTATAGTTGGTTTAGAATGGTAAGTTACCTGAATTTGACATTGTTACAGATTGTGTTTTGTGATTTGGAAAGAGTTTATGTGTTCCTGGTGTTTCAAAGTTGAAGAAAAAGTTGTTATGTGAAGCTCAAAATTCACTATTTTTAGATCATCCTGGCAGTACTAAAATGTACAAGGATCTTCAGGAGTGTTACTAGAGGGATGGAATTAAAAGAGACATTTCTGACTTTACTGTGAAGTGTTTGACTTGTCAATATGCTAAAGAATAATGACAGATACCAAAAGAGAAGCTTCATCCTTTTACGATGCCTATATGAAAATGAGACAATGTTTCCATGGACTTCGTAGTTATATTACCAAATACTTCTCGAGGTAATAGTGAAATCTGGGTTATTATTGACCTATTGAATGAATATGTTCATTTTCTTCTTTTTAGAGATACTCTGTCTCAACATGAACTATGTCGATTGTATATCAAAAAGATAGTTATGTTACATGGATTTACCCTTTCCATAGTATTTGTTCGTGATCCCAGGTTTACATCTAACTTTTGAAAATGCTTTTAGAAGTCATTGAGTACATAATTAAATTTTAATGTAGATTTTCATCATCAATCTGATTGGCAGTGAGAACAGTCAATTTAGTCCTCAAACGATATTCTATTTACTTGTTCAATGGGTTACCCAGGAAGTTGGGAACAATATCATTATTTGATTGATTTTTCTTATAATAACAGTTTAATTCCAGTATACAGCTGGCACCATTTGAGGAATTATATGGAAAGTGGTGTTCAAATCCAGGTTTTTTGGATGAAGTAGTTGAAACGAAGTTGATGGAACCTGAATTGGTAGTAGAGATGGAAAAAATCTTAGTTTATTTAGAAGCACATGAGAACAGCTCAAAGCAGGAAGAAAGGTTATGTGGATAACCAGAGGATGGAACTTATTTATCAGGTAGGAGAACATGTCGTTCTCAATGTTTCTCCTTGGAAGAGTGTGATACATTTTGGTAAAAAGGGAATTTTTTGTTTGAGGTTTATTGGACAATATAAAATCCAGTATAAAGTTGGATTAGTTTCCTACAAAGTGGATTTATCTCCATTTTTATCCCATGTACACATTTTGTTTCATGTTTCAACGTAGAGAATGTATATACCTGATCCATCTATTTTTTTGAGTCCATAGGTAGTTCAGTTGGAAGAGAATCTCTCCTTTGAGGAATAACGAGTCCTGATTTTTAATCGAATATAGGAAGTGTTGAGGAATAAGGTAATTCATGAGGTAAAGGTTTTGTAGAAAGACCATATAGTTGAAGAAAATACATGGGAATCTACGAATGTAATGAGGTATAAATACCCCCACTTATTTGATATGTGAATAAAATTCTGGTGACAAATTTTCCAAAAGGTTGGAATCATGTAAAATCCCAGGTAAATAAAGAGTATGACATTTTAATATTTATTAATATTTTTGAATTAAATATTAATTTTACTAATAGGCATTTCTTGGTTTAATGGTGTACCCGACCCAAAACAATAGGTTTCTCCGAAATCTTATGTTGCACACAGGGTAGATTCATACTGAGAAAAATAATAATAATATTATATTATTATTTTAAATGGTAGTTAACGCCTAGTTGTTTTATTGGATGGGATGAACAAAAATAACCATATTATTATTAAACATTTCTGTTAAATGTTTTTAAATTTATCTAATAATAGTTATATTCTTTAAATGATAATGAATCTAATTTTAAGCATAAGTACAAAAATATTTTTAAAATGCAGTTTTACCGAGTTTTAATGGAGAACCCCTTTTAAATCTAGATTTTATCATTTTTATATGTTCTATGTGACCAAATAGACTTCTTCTATAGAATAAAGGCTTCAATATTTAATTTGGATAACATTTTTATATTTTTATGATAAAGTTTATTTTTTAATGAATACTAAAAAATACTGCATTTTAAATCAAAACTACATTTTCATCTAATTAATTTATATATTTATAGTGTACATTTAATTGATTTTAAAGTTTAATTATATTATATTTTTATAATTTAATCCATGTTTTGTAATTGTATGTAATTTATCTTTGAAACTGTAACTAAACACTTGTCAATATTTTGGTTGTTTTTATTTCATAAAACACACTTTGGTTTTTTGACAACGAGAATTAATTTTAAATTAATTTTTGAAATATCTATGTTTTGAGTTTGGAGAAATTAATTCCATATTTCTAATTAGGAGGTCCAAATTGTGTAAATATGTACTTTTTATTTTTAGATATTTTCAATAATAACATCAGTAATTATATTATTTACCATGGTTAAAGGGTAAATTTGGTGGAAAAGGGTAAAAAATAAAATTATAATAATATTAAACTACCATAAAACGTGTCCAATAATATTGGATGATACATTTCCGATCATGGGAATCCTTTGGTCGATTTTGGGACCCCATGGAGCCTCATGAATGTGAAAATGATATTTTATAATAACTGAATTAAACTAAAGAAAAATGCAACATAAATATGTATCTTTTAGAAACAAAAATTTATATGGAGTTATATAAGAGATAATTTAGACTATAAATATACATTAGAAATCTAAAATTCTTTCCTACCTCATGGTATTTTATTTATAGTTTTTGGAAGTCAAAAAAATGAATATAGTTATGACACAATGATGATGTACTGATTTTCTTATTAATGAATAATTTAAATAGATGATATTATAAACATTAAAATAAATTTATTTTGAAACATTTTATGCCATCAAATAATTTTATGGAATATTATTACTTTTTATATTAGAATTAATGACTTTTTTCAATATATTAATATTTATAGGGATTTTTAAAATGTCATGATATGAATAGTATGAAACTGAAATAAATGAGTTTCTAAAAAAAATACTATTTTTTTAAAATGTTATAATAGTAATAAAAATATATGATTTGTCCAAATGACTTGAATAGTGTTTAGAATGTCATTAATTAACCACTTGAGGTTAGATTTGACTTTTATACAAACTATATTACCCATATATTATGAATATACAAGAAGTCATGTTAAGAGATAATTATTTAACAAAGGGTTAATGATAAACAATAAGGATGGATTTGGGACCAAAACATCCCTCAAATCTACTAGATGACAGTATTTATAAAAATTATCATCTTATCTTTTAAATAAATGTGTTTTGGTCATATTCAAATTGAATATAATTTTATAATAAAATAATATTTTAATGCCTTCTTAAAGTAACCCTCCTCCCTCTCATAAAAGGGAATAACTTCTAATCCCTTAATCACACCTCTCAAGACCATTGGATCATCCAAACTCTACTTTAATAATCTCACAACATCCCTCACATCCACATAGAATCCTTACATTGGGAAGAAGGCAATTCAAGAAATCCTTTTATCTTAAATCAAAAGGTGTTACCTGATTTGATCTAATGTCTTCTATCGTACTTCATTCATTTATTTTCCTTCTACAACCCCTTAAAATCTTTTTTATTATATTATTTTATAAAAAAATTTATCTTAAATATACTAGTATGTTTTTATGAGAATTATTAGAAACAAATTTACACAGTACTCCATCTAATTTATAAGAACATATTGTTTCTTTGTACGGCGAGCTACACCTTCACAAAATGAGGATTGTTTGACTTTCCCCTACCACCTCTCATGGAGGCCATTAATATGGAACTATATTAATATATGATATATATTTTATTTATTTTTACTATATTCTTGTAAAGACACCAAAATTTTAAGGAAATGTTTTTCTTAAATTCTTTGGGATTTTACGAGTACGCAGTTTCTGACGGCACCTGATTCTGAGGGCCGGTGTGCTCGAAATCAATTTCCAAAGTTTAGCTCGGGCACGTTCAGTGAACAGACAAGTGGGTTTTTCTAAATTTTGAAGCGATTCTCAGAATCGAAATCCGAGGGCACCGAAGAAACTGCAACACTGGTTATTGGTTATGAAGACATTTTCTGGAGTTGTGTTTTCTCGGGAGGTGTTGTTAAATAAATGGATTAGTTGAAGAGTGAAATAATATATGTGTTACAATTTTATTTCTACCCTAAGTAATTACAACCTATGTGTGGAAGTGGGGGTGGGACCCACTACACTATAACTCCACATGATAGGATATTAGTGAGGTGGGGCCCACATGAGCCCTGCACATCAATTTCCCTAACTCCTCTAAACCTCCCATCTTAAATTATGTGACTCTCCCTCACATTAATGTTGCCAACTTAGTACACCATTAATTTTGACAACTCAAAATTAATTAGGTGAGTTCAACATTAGAAGTTTTGATTTGTGGGAATAAGTAAATAAGATAAGGCATAGCTTTGTTTTATTTTTGTTTTGTCTTTTGATGTGTGAAGAAAAAAGAGAGAGCCCTTGTGTTGTTCCTTGGAAGAGTTAAAAACTTCCGCGAAGAACAATACTCTTTGTCGAAGAACGCAGACACCGTAGGAAGAGCTCGACGCGTCGTTCCTTCTCCTCTCCGCAGCCGGTGTGAGACTTCATTTCCTCCTCAGACGTCCTTCATCGACTTATACAAAGCCACACCCCAGGACGTCGTTTTCCACGATGCTAGCTTCCGCGAATTTCTGTGAGGTAGGGGTTGTTTCATCTTTCAAGGATTATTATTTTGACATTTTTAGTTATTTCTTCGACGCTTGTTATCAATTTAGCTGGAAGAAGTCGGACCGCACGAACACGGCTGACCCTCCTCCCCCTTTGTTGTTGGTCTTCGTTGTGGTTTGGAACGGAGGTGACGCAGTGTCGTTGCACCACACGGGAACAAGAGAACTGCGGTCGGAGCGGGCCATGGCGAAGGAGCACGGCGCCATCGCGCCGTACCAGTGAAGCCAATGGTGGCCGCGGCCAGGTGAGGGCCGTAGCCAAGTGCGGGCGCGGCGGAGGGGCGCCGCGCCAAAGCACAAAGAGGCCGCGGCCGGGGCGGGCCATGATAGAGGGGCGCGACACCGTCATGCCGCGCAGGTCGGATACGGGCCGTGGCTGAAGGCCGCGGTGGTGCAGTGGAGGCGGCCGGACTCAGCCGGCCGCTGGCGCATCAAAAGGCAGGACCTGCGGGGGGTCCCGCGGCAGCCAACCGGCCCGCCAAAACGGCTGGCCGTTACCAAGAAGATCGGGGGTTTGAAAACCCCGACGGTCAGCTAGGGCGGACCCAACAAGGGTCCGCCATTTTGGGAAAACAGGGGGGCAGTGCCCCCCCCCTCTGCATCCAGCTCGGCCTCAAGCCGAGCCGCAATCCGCGCTGGGTCAGACCGCCTATGTCGGGCCGGACCACCCACGTCTGACCAGACCGCCCGCACCGTGCTCGGCCGGGCCACCGCGCTGGACCAGGCCACGCCAACCGGGCCGCGCCGCTCCCTAATGGGCTGGAACCATACTCGGGTCGGGTCGACCCGGTTCGGGCCGACCCAGGGGGTATTAGGTCGGGTCGGACCGAGCCCAAACCCCCTGTTTTCGGACTGATCTGTTCAAACGCCAATATCATGGGCTACAGAGCTTCGATCGACGCACCGTCAGTTTTGTTGGAATCCTTGGATCTATACGGTCGTTTCGGTATATTAGAATCAGGGTTTTGGAGATCTTTGTGTATGGTCAGGTTGGTTCGAACACGAAATCAACCGGGCCCCCATAGGGGAAACACTTATAACTTGAGCTCCGAACATCCGATTGACGTGCCACCAACTTTCTTGGATTTCTCTTAGTGAGACGAGTCTTTTGACTTACTTTGCTCGAGTTTTGGATGTAGTTGGAGTACGTTGAGGTTAGTTTTGTCTTAAAAACGAACCGAGCCCCTGGGAAGAAAAAGCCAATAACTCTCAGATCGGGCGTCCAATTAACGCACTGTCTATCGCGTTGAGTTCCTTTCAACGAGAAGGAACTTTGTGATACATCAAATCTATAATTAGTGATTGTTGATGTATCGACCCCCCTTGGCTCATGGAGCGGACCCTCCTGGAAACAAGCATGGTGTGTGCAGGAACCCTAGAGATGACTGTGATTGTGACAACGATGACTACCGTTCTAGTATCCTTTGTGGGTCCAACAGTATTTGACTCTGTACTTGTATCCTATGTGGGTCCAACAGAGTAGCAGGTATTGTATCCTTAGTGTTTTCAACAGCTCAGCTTGTCTTGTATCCTATGTGGGTCTGACAACTTAGACGAATCAATGGCTACATCTGATCATCTCGATCGCCTTACGAAATGTATACCTGTGTGAGATGAGTCTTAACGTACAATCATTATCATAGATATGATTTTTGTGCTTTCTTATGTGGATTGTGTTGTGAATTCCTATGTGGAATGGGTTATTATTTCCTGAGTGGACTGGGTTGTACTTCGGCTCGTGTGCTGGAGCCGAGCTAGAATTGATGAATTAGTTATATGTATGGGCATATACCTAAGTAGATTTGGTTGTTACTTATTTGTTGTATCTTTCATTTTTGGTTTATCGTTCCTGGATTCTGGAAGACCTTCGGGTGTCTCAGGGTCCCTACTGGGTAGCGTATACTCACCCCTACATGGGCTATGCCCGCTCTATGATGTGTTGGTTGCAGATGACAGACAAAGTTGATCGTGGTTGAGGCTTGAGGAGTGGGACGGTACCCGTAGGTGGTATTTCAGGCGGGACTTACACGGAGGGGATGGCCGGACATGAGGATCTGACGAGATTGTATGTACTCACCCTTCAGGTGGGAGTTCCATAGGATGACTTCATAGTTGCTGCTTTAATTTTAAATTGTTTTACTTTCCTTCCGGTTGTACTGCACTACAGTTGGGTCTGTATACTGGCCCATTTTCTTTCCAGCACATACTTTTGTACTCAGTTTACTTAGTATTTTTTTCATCTTGCATACTCTACATGTTTGTTTACTTTCTAAAGGCAATTCCTTCACTTTAATCGTGATTTAAGCCTTTGGTGCTACTCGCCAGCCCCTGGCTTATGGATGGAGGGCTTGGGGTAGTCATGGCACATGCCCCGAGGATGGGTAATGACAAATTGGTATAAGAGGAGTTCGGTTCTACCATAGAACTCAGAACTCTGATATTTTCTTCTATGTGAAGCAATAGTGTTTAGGTTATTGAGTGCCGTTATCAGTCCAGGGAGTCCAGTGTTGGTGCGGCGGCCGACGTATCCATACACCAGGACCCTGACTTCTGATTTCCGACTCAGTGCACAAAAACATTGATTGCATGCGTGTTTCAAAGTTTTCTTTGTGATTACTTGTGTCAGCTCAACAGGTATATTGTATTGATCGTGGCGCACCTGTTTTTTTTCAGGATGGCCCCACAACGGTAGCCAGCTAGGGTTACGAGCTTTGTGGGAGACAGATGCCCACTGAGCGACGATGCCTTGGTGTAGGGCCCCATTACAGCGAAGGCACTGGCGGTACCTCTACCCGCCGAGCCACCGATGCCACCAGCTCCAGCAGCTGAGAGTGCACGTCGCCTTAGTGCACTACACGAGTTTCAGAGACAAAGGTCGCCCAGGTTCTGTGGAGAGACGGATCCTCAGACAGCCGAGGATTGGATGGAGGCTGTTGTCAGAGTCTTCAGGTTAGTAGGGACACCAACAGGCCTCATGGTGATCCTTGCGGTGAGTCTCCTTCATGCGTAAACAGGTAGATGGTAGAGCCTGATGCTCCAGGTGCACTACGAGGCATCTCTTCTTTAGACAGACTTCGAAAGCCTCATCCTCTTGGAGTTCATTCCGGCCACCCTCCGTGCGGTGTGCATTCAAGAGCTACTACAACTGCGGCAGGGAAGCATGACAGTAGCCCAATACGTGGTGAGATTTTCCGATCTCTCGTGATACTCCACGGATATGGTACGAGACCCATTCTTTTGGTCCCGAACCATCGAGCAGGGACTGAGGCATGAGATCATGGCGTCGGTGATCTCCCTTAGCATTCCGACATAGGCTGGATTACTGGAGCGGGCCCTTTTTGTAGAGAGCTTTCTTGTTGAGCCTACACCGGCAGCAAGACCTACCCCAGGGCGACACGTAGAGGAGTCTTCTGCAGCTGGTAGTCGACAGATGTCACAGGGGTCCAAGCGGACTAGACCATTAGGTGGACGACCTCAGGATACTGGCTCAGAGGTGCGGGGAACACGACGCAGAGCCAGCCTTACGAGGAGCAGACAGTTCTATGCATGCGGCGGGCAGGGCCACATGGCTCATGACTGCCCGACCCACCATAGATAGGAGAAGTAGACGGTTGAGGGACTACCCAGGCAGAGGTAGAGGTTCGACCGTTGCAGCCCGCAGGGAGCTGGCGGACGAGGCAGAGGAGCTGGTCGAGTGGCAGGTGTTGGACGACGTTTTGAGGCTCTACCACCACCACCACTAGGAGGTCCACCCCGACCACAAGGAGCTGGAGGATAGAGGCAGGCTCAGCTCCAGGCAGTGGAGGCCAATGACCATGGTGCTCCAGAGATGATTCAAGGTACTATCTATGTCTACTCTACCCTTTCTACAATTCTTATAGACAGAGGAGCGAGTCATTCTTTCATTGTCGATGCCCTTGTTCGGATCTCGGAGATTCTGACGGAGCTGTTGGCATGATCATTACGGCTAGAGACTCCTACGAGAGCAGACTCGACGATTACGCACGGGTGCTGGTAGTGTGAGCTTACTCTAGGAGGCGAGAGCTTCAGCTGAGATCTTCTTGTAGCAGCGTTGAGGCCTTACGATGTCATCTTGGGCATGGATTGGTTATCTATGGTCCATGCTCAGATTGACTGTATTAGGTGAAAGGTACGGTGTGTCCACACCGATGGGAGCAGGTTCACCTTCACCAGTGAGAAGGGAGCCTTTGCAGCACAGGATGGACTCACTTAGAGGAGAGGACAGCCGATCACTCGTTAGTTGGCTAGTCTCATCCTAGGTGCATTTGATGTGCAGAGTCCGAGTTTTCCCGTAGTGGTGGATAAGTATGCAGACGTTTTTCCTGACGATGTTCCAGGACAACCTCCTCATAGAGAGGTAGACTTCTACATTGACATATACCCCAGGATAACCCCAATTTCTACTCCAGCATATCGGATGGATCCCGCCGAGTTTCGAGAGCTACGGGTACAGCTGGAGGACTTGCAAAGAAAGGGATTCATCTGACCCAGTGTTTTACCCTGGGCTTCCCCAATATTGTTCACCAAGAAGGCGGACGAGAGCTTGCGACTTTGTGTTGATTACCGTCTCCTGAACCAGGTGATCGTGAAGAACAAGTATCCACTTCCGAGGATCGAATACCTCTTCGACCAGCTCAAGAGAGCGTGATGGTTCTCGAAGATAGACCTCAGGTCAGACTATGATCAGCTCAGAGTTCGAGACGAGGATGTGTAGAAGATGAACTTCAGATGTTGGTATGGCCACTATGAGTTCTTGGTTATGCCTTTCGGTATAACCAACGCTTCGAAAGTGTTCATGAGTCTCATGAACAGGATCTTCCAGCCTTACCTCGATCGATTTGTCATAGTCTTCATCAACGACATATTGATTTACTCGACAACTGAGGAGGAGTACACCTACCACTTGCGGGTTGTACTGGGCACACTCCAAAATAACCAGCTTTATGGTAATCTCTCGAAGTGTCAGTTCTAGATACATGAGGTCCACTTCTTGGGTAACTTCATCTTTGAGGCGGGAGTTGCGGTGGATCTTGCGAAGATTGAGGCAGTGTTATCATGGGAGCCACCCAGGAGCGTGACGGAGGTGCAGAGTTTCCTATGTCTACAAGGGTACTATCGGAGATTTGTCCCAAACTTTTCCATATTTGCAGCACCACTACCAGGTTTGACCAAGATGGGCAAACCCTTCGTGTGTTTGGATAGATGTCAACAGAGCTTCCAGAAGATGAGGCAGAGATTGACCAGTGCTCCCATCTTGAGGTTACTTGAGGAGGGCGTAGGGTACGTAGTTTATGGAGATGCATCAGGGACTAGACTCGGGTGTGTCCTAATGCAAGAGCAATCAGTGATCTCCTATGGATCACGACAGTTGAGACAGCATGAGCAGAACTACACTACCCATGTCTTGGAGTTAGCAGCAGTGGTATTCGCCCTGAAAATGTGGCGGCACTATCTGATGGGAGAGTGCTTTACAGTACACTCTAACCACCATAGTCTTAGGTACATCTTCTCTCAGAAGTACCTAAACCTTATAAAGAAGTGATGGATCGAGTTCTTCTAGGAATATGACTTTGAGATAGTATATACTCATAAGAAGGGGAACATATTGGCTGATGCTCTTAGCAGGAGGATGGGCATTCAGCTAGTTGTAGAGGCAACGGATCAGCTATCTACATTCCAGATATCCTTTGTGGATAGGGATGGTGCAAACTTTTATAGTCGCTCACAGTCACACCTCCACTTATTGAGTGGACCAGAGAGGCACAACATGTGGATGTTGACTATGAGACGCAGTTTGCACAGATATCCTCAGGATAGAAACCTTTTGGATTCTATATAGGAGGAGTGCACATCATTATTTTCAGAGGATGTACTTGGTACCAACTGCTTTATAGGAGGTGGTTCTAAGAGAGTTTCACACTTCCCCTCTAGCGGTACATCCTGGAGTAGCGAAGAAGTACCCGGATCTCAGACGACAGCACTGGTGGCCGGGTATGAAGAAGGTTCTGGCAGAGTTCGTTTCATGATGCCTCACCTACCAGCAGGTGAAGGCGGAGCACTAGGTACCAGCAGGCTTGGTACAGCCCTTGGAGGTCCTGGAGTGGAAGTGGGACGGGATATCTATGGATTTCGTGACTGGACTTCCACATACTTCTAGAGGACACGACTCCATTTGGGTGATCGTCGATCGACTCACCATGTCGGCCCACTTCTTACACAGCAGAGAGTAGGGCTCAGTGGAGAGCTTGGGATGCCTCTACGTTCTGGAGATCGTACGGCTTCATGGTGTGCCATCATATATCGTCCCCGATAGAGATGCTTACTTTACTTCCAAGATTTGGAAGGGGTTACAGGAGGCATTCGGGATGCAGTTACGCTTGAGCACCGCCTTTCACCCTCAGACGGATGTCCAGATGGAGAGAACCATTCAGACTCTCGAGGACATGCTTCGTGCATGTGTTCTTTACATTGTTCGCATCTGAGAGGATCACCTACCATTAGTTTAGTTGTCGTACAACAATAGCTTCCACACCACCATCGAGATGGCACTATATTAGGCTTTGTATGGCCGGCCTTGTAGATCACCTCTGTGCTGGGCAGACCCTAGGTAGTCAGCACTTGTATGACATGAGATGGTCCAGGCCATGACAGAGAAGGTGCAGGTCATCGAGGAGTGAATTGGGACAGCTCAGAGCTGACCAAAGTCTTATGCTAATAAGAGGCAGAGACCCCTAGAGTTCGAGGATGGCGACCATGTTTTCTTACTGGTCTCTCCTCAATGTGGATTACAGAGATTTGGCCAGGGCTGCAAGTTATCTCCGTGCTTCATCGGACCATTCCAGATTTTCAATAGGATAGGCGAGGTGGATTATCACATGGCTCTTCCACCTCAGTTGCACCGGGTACACGACGTATTCAACGTATCTTAGTTGAGGAGATACGTGCACAAACCGATGCATATCATCGACCATGGGGAGCTGGACATCGATGAAGGGGTGACTTTTGCGGAGGTTCCGGTGGAGATCAAGGATCGATAGGAGCGGGTCCTACGTGGATGGTCAATTATTCTAGTGAGAATCAGGTGTCAGCACGGGAACCTACAGGAGAGAACCTGCGAGCGAGAGGCTCAGATGCGTGCACAGTACCCCCATTTGTTCCCCTAGTTTGTGATGTATCATTACGGTGACGTAAAGGCCAGAGGTGGGAGTAATGTAAATACCCATAAAATTCAAGCAAAATATTTTAATAAATTCTTTGGGATTTTATGAGTATGCATTTTTTGACAGCCCTGATTCCGAGATCCGGTGTGCCCGGAATCTATTTTCGAAGATTAGCTCGGGTACGTTCAGTGAACGAATGAGCTGGTTTTTCTATCTTTTGAACTGGTGCTTGGAATCGAAATCTGAGGGCACCGATTAAACCGCATCACCGGTTATTGCTTATGAAGACCTTTTCTGGAGTTGTGTTTGCTCGGGAGGTGTTGTTAAATAAATGGATTAATTGAAGAGTGAAATAAAATATGTGTTACAATTTTATTTCTACTCTAAGTAATTATTACCTATGTGTGGATGTTGGGGTGGGACCCACTACACCCTAACTCCACTTGATAGGATATTAGTGAGGTGGGGCCCACACGAGCCCCACCCATTCAATTTCCCTAACTCCTCTAAACCCCCCTCTTAAATTATGTGACTCTCCCTCAAATTACTGTTTCCAACATTGCACACCATTAATTTTGACAACTCAAAATTAATTAGGTAAATTCAACATTTGATGTTTTGAATTGTTGGCATAAGTAAATAAAATAAGGCAAAGCCTAATTTTATTTTTGTTTTGGATTTTTCTGTGCGAAGAAAAGGAGAGAGCCCTTGTGTTGTTCCTAGGAAGAGCTTCAACCTTCCCCAAAGAACAACACTCTTCGTCGAAGAACGCCGACACCGCATGAAGAGATTGATCCGTCGTTCCTTCTCCTCTCTACAGCCGGTGTGAGACGTCATTTTCCCTTTGGACGTCCTCTGTCGACGTATACGGAGCCTCACCCCGCGATGAAATTTTCGTCGACACTAGCTTCCACGAATTTCTTGGAGGTAGGGGTTGTTTCATCGTCCAAGGATTATTATTTTGACGTTCTTCTTTATTTCTTGGATGCTTGTTATCAATTTAACGGGAGGAGGTCGGACCACACGAACATGGCCGACCCTCCTCCCCCTTTGTTGTTGGCCTTCCTTGTGGTTTGGAACGAAGGTGAAACAGTGTCATCCCACCGCGTGGGAATGAGAGAATCGCGGCCGGAGCGGGCCGCGGCGAAGGAGCGTGGCGCTATCGCGCCGCGCCGATGAAGCCGAAGGTGGCCGCGGCCAAGTGCGGGCTGCGGCGGAGGGGCGCGGTGCCATCGCGTCGCTTCGGAGCACCAGAATGACGCGGCCGGAGCAGGATGCAGTGGAGGGGTGTGGCGCCGTCACGCCGCACCAGTCAGAAAGGGGCCGCGGCCTAAGGCCGCGGTGGTGTAGTGGAGGTGGCTGGACTCATCCGGTTGTCGGCGCGTCGGAAGGCGGGACCTGCGGGGGGTCCCATGACAGCCCACCGGCCGGCCAAAATGGTCGGCCGTTACAAAGAAGTCCGAGAGTTTGAAACCCTCATAGGTCAGCTAGGGAGGACCCCACAAGGGTCAGCAGCGCCCCCCCCCCCCCCGCGTCTAGCTCGGCCTCAAGTCATGTCGCGACCCGTGCTGTGCCGGACCGCCCGCGCTGGGCGGGGCTGCCACGCTGGGACAAGCCGCACCAGCTGTGTCGGGCCACACCATAATGGGCTGGACACGGACCCGGGTCGGGTTAACCTGGTTCGGGCCGACCCATGGGGTATTGGGTCGGGTCGGACCGGGCCCAAACCCCCAGTTTTCGGACAGATCCGTTCAAGCGCCCATATCTTTGGATACAGACCTCCGATCGACGCACCATCAGTTCCGTTGGAATCCTTAGATCGAGACAGTCATTTCGGAATATTACACATGGGGTTTCGGAGAATATTAGGTATGGCTGGGTTGGTTCGAACATGAAACCAACGGGGCCCTCGGAGCAGAAATGCTTATAAGATGAGCTCCAGATGTCTGATTGACGCGCCGTCGACTTTTTTGGATTCCTATTAGTGAGATGGGTCTTTTGAATTACTCCGCTCACGGTTTTAATGCAGTTAGAGTAAGGTTGGGTTGGGTTTGGTTTAAAAACCAACCGGGCCCCTGGGACGAAAAAGCCAATAACTCTTAGATCGGGCGTCTGATTCACGCACCATCTGTCACGTTGAGTTCCTTTCGACGAGATGGAACTTTGTGTTACATCAACTCTGGAATTCGTGAAAGTTGATATATCGACCCCCTTTGGCTCGTGGAGTGGACCCTCCTGGAAAAGAGCGTGATGTGTTCAGGAAACCAAAAGCTGTCTGCAACTGTGAGGATGATGATGACTGTACTAGAATCCTACGTGGGTTCAGTAGCGATGTCGACTGTACATGGATCCTCTGTGGGTTCAGCAGCAACGAAAACCGTACTGGGATCCTCTGTGGGTTCGACGGTGATGACTACTACTCTTGTATCCAATGTGGGTCCGGTAGTATTTGACTCTATACTTGTATCCTATGTGGGTCCAGCAGAGTAGTAGGTCTTGTATCTTATGTGGGTCCGACAGCTTAGATGAATTAGTGGCAACATCTGATCATCTCTACTGCCTTAAGAAGTTTTTACCTATGTGAGCTATGTCTTAACTTACAATCATTATCATCGATATGATTTTTGTACTTTCCTATGTGGATTGGGTTGTGAATTCTTATGTGGAATGGGTTATGTTTTCCTGAGTGAAATGGGTTGTACATGGGCTCGTGTGATGGATTCGATCTAGAATTGATGACTTAGGTATATGTATGGTCATATTCCTATGTAGAGTTGGTTGTTACTTCATTATTTTATCTTTCCTTTTTGGTTTATCCTTCATGGATTCTGGGATACCATAGGGGGTCTCGGGGTCCCTACTGAGTAGCGTATACTCACCCTTGCACGGGATATGCCCGCACTACGTTTTGTTGGTTGCAGACGATGGACATCGTTGATCGTGGTTTAGGCTTGAGGAGCAGGACGGTACCCGGAGGTGGTCTTTCAAGTGGGACGTACACGGAGATGACGGCCGGACTGGAGGAGCCGGCAAGATTATCTGTACTCACCCTTCAAGAGGGAGTTCCAAAGGACGACTTCGTAGTTGATGCTTTACTTTTCAATTGTTGTACTTTCCTTCCGATTGTACTGAACATCAGTTGGGTTTGTATACTGGCACATTTACTTTCCAACACATACTTTTGTACTCAGTTTACTTAGTATTTAATTAAGCTTGCGTACTCTATGGTGTTTGTTTACTTTCTTAAGACAATGCCTTCCCTTTTATTAGAATTTTTGCCTTTGGTGCTAGTCGCTAGCCCCTGGCCTATGGAAGGTGAGCTTGGGGTAGTCACGGCATGGGCCTCGAGGATGGGTCGTGACAATACTTCTATTTTTTTATCATACCTTTATGCTTTCTAGAATGTGTAAATATTATAATTTCATTTGAGGAAGTGTGGACTATCAAAAATTGATAAGATTTGGTCATTCTATACATGGAATGTATAAAGGATGGAATTAATGAACATATGTAATGTATATAAAATACAAAATTATACTTTAATTATAATATACCTATGTATCATTTATTTTTCATTCATTTAAATATGAAAAAGAAATGAAAGAAGCGTTCATGCTTATGTGGACCTTACCATCTCCATGAATTGTGTATTTCATTTCTTATATCCAAATATTATCTACTATTACAAATAAATATATTTACTGGATTTATGTGACATTTGAATCATAAATATGATTATAGAGATAATGTACTTTTTAACACATAGTCATTTTTCAATTATAACTAGTTCATTTTTGACTCATGTACCAAATATCGGCAAAATGACCGATATTAACTTAGATAATTATGCAATGTTTACAACGTTGTATTAAGTGATATAAAAGGAATAATAAACATGAAAAAGGTTCTGAATGAAGAATAAATTAACTTAAAGTTATTATTTTGGAATAATAACAAACCTACATGACAATTCAGACTCAACGTAATGGACATCATCTCAACCTCCTTTTATTGAGGTATATTTTGATTTATAAAAAATATGTGTTTATATAGTGTATAAAACCCTTTGAATTTTAATTTCATTCAAAGGGAATATTTTTTCTAGGTATTGTTTTACTAAATGACAAAGGGAATGATTCTTTTTATCATACACAGTGACACCAACCTTTCTTCCCATGCGAACATTATTTGACATTTGGCTTTCTTAACAAGATGTAATGTTTTTAAAAGAAAAATAAATAACATATATCATTTTTACATATTTTTTATTGATAATGGTTTTGATATTTGATTGATTATTCCAATATAATGAATTTATGTCTAGTGATTGCAATGTGGAAATGTTATCTTTCCTTTATGATTGTTCATGTTTTATTATTGTATTATAGTTCTTGGGCATTGTTTACATATATAGGTGGTTCAATCATAAAATTAGGGAGGGGGAGCCATAGATAGATCTCCAATGCATTGGGTAATGTGATGTATGTAAACATTAATGTTTCTCCTAATAAATTTAGGGAATATACTCTCATGGGTATTCCAAACGTAACTACTTATGTAGTTGTGAAAGTTACAATGTAATTATGTTATGGATTCCACAACATACCATTATGATTTATGATTTCTATGTTTTATTTATAAAACTTATGGTTTCATGAAGAAAGTTAAAGATCATATGTATTATTATTGAAAAGTATGATTTATTCATATGTAATTTTTGAGATGTAATGCAATATTTATGGCCTAATTATCTAAAACTCTAAACCTGAAATGCTCCTCAATGTAAAATTCTACACTTACCTCAAGATAATTTAATGTCTAAGGATAGGAACATATAGTTGGTATCATAGGATGGTTTGTACAACATTAGGAGTTAGGATATTTTTAAATTAATATCCATAAATTAATTTATGGTACGATTGAAATGATATAGAATTCAAAGATTACCATGTTTGTTCACCTAAGATATTTCGGTGTTCAGAATGGTTTTCGGCTGAGGAAACATGGAAACTATGATGGGACAACATCAAGAGGGAAAAACCTTCCAAATCAGAAACCTGAGTTGGTTGGAATTGGAACTAAATAGTTTGTTGCAATGAAGGAATAGTTGACATAGAATATAAATGGTGATGTTATTCATGCATGAGGTCAGCCAAATCAACCACAGATAAACGTGTCAATAGTGTATCATTTCATGAGGCCAAATCCCCAATTATTAAGAGGATCATCTGGCCCTGTGCTAGAATAAGGTTGTATTAAATCACTAGAAAATATTTTAGATGTCATGGGGTGTTGATAACATCAGTCTGTTAGTCTTTCAGTTTACCGTTTTGAAGGAGAAGTCGATCAGTGGAGGTCGATGGTTAAAAATATCAGGGGTAGTGAGGATATTTATTCTCATTATTGGTATTAATTAAAAGGTATGTTTCTAGGGAAATATTTTCCCAAGGAAGTTTGACAATGTATGGAAAAAAAATTCCCGGAATTGAGGTTGGATGATGACTTAGTGGCTGGTTTTGATGAAAAATTCACTCGACTTGCAATGTATGCTCCAAATTTTATACGAGATCTTGATAGTAAAATAAATCATTTTTACTCACGATTAAATCCAATGATTCGAGGGGATTTATCTTCATGGTAGTTTAAATTAAATGAAAAACGTGTTCAATGTGCGGAGAAGGTGGAAATGGAGTTTATAGATGATCAGGTGTTCATTGAAAAAAAACATAACAAGAGGTCAAGGTGGTAGATGAAAGGTAAATAATTTCAAAAAAAATGATGGTAAGAAACATAAGTTTACATTTTGTAAAAAATGTGGTAAAAACAGACAAGGGAATTCATTTTGAATTTGGGTAAGTTCTACCAATGTGAAAAATGGGGCATAAGACTCATAATTTCACTAAAAAATATCTGGGTAATGGTAAGATAAAATATGATTTGCAGTTAGTAAAATGTTTTAGGTGAAATGAAATGGTTCATTATGAAAATGTGTGTCCAACTAAGAACATAACAGAGGGAAAGAAATCAGACTATAAGAAAAAAGGGTTGGTAAAATCCTTTTCAACTACTTTAGCATATGTTGGTCCATCAAATTAAGCAATATCAGACACATTGGTTTTTTAGTCAGATTATACCAATGTGTTGTTTGATTTTGGGTCTACACATTCTTTCATTTTTGAGAAATTTTCTTGTAAATTTGGAATTCCATCTCAAGATATGAATCTTGGAATTATAGTAAAAACACATGGATTAAATTTAGAGACGAAAATAAATTTTAAGAACCATCACATAATTGTGTATGAAAAATAATATACCAGCACACCTTATTGTTTTACCTCTAATAGAGTTTGATGTTATTTTGGGTATGGATTGGCTTTCTGTTTACTATACTATGATTGACAACAAAGATAAAGTGGTTTATTTTCAGAAATTATTTATGTGGGTGTATATGAATGAACCCTTTTTTTGATAATATATTAGGAAGATGAGAAACTTATATAATATAGAAATGAATGTTACCATGGACATATTGTTGAAAATAAGAAAACTATTCAGATTAATGTTGTGCTTGTGGAAAATGAGTGTCTTGATGTTTTTCCGGATGAGTTGTCTGGTATAATACATGATCGAGATGTTGAATTTACTGTTGACTTAGTTTTTGATGGTAATACAATTTCAAAACCCCCTTATCGAATGGATCAAATTGAACATTTAAAGTTAATGAAGAAAATTCCGGAGTTATTAGATAAAGGCTTCATTCTACATAGCACATTTCAATGGGGTGATCCATTCTTGTTTGTTAACAATAAATATGTCTCAATGAGAATTTTCATTGATTATAAATCATTGAATAATATCACTATTTAAAACTAGTATCTTTTTCCTCATATCAATGATTTGTTTGATGTTCTCCAGGGAGCTCAGTATTTTACGAATATTTACTTGAGGTTGGGTACCATTATTTGAAAGTAAAGGAGGAAGACAATACAAAGACTACATTTCGTAATAGATTTGTCCATTATGAGTTTGTAGTTATGCCTTTTGGGATAACCAATAAACCTCCAATATTCATGGATATTAGGAATATAATATTCCGTGAGTTAGTTGATATGTTTTTGGTTGTGTTTATGGATGACATTTTGGAATATTTCAAATGTAAATAAGAACATGAAGGTAATTTAATGGTTTTCATGAAAAGATTAAAAAAATAAATTTTATGGGGAATTCAGTAAGTGTGAGTTTTGGTTGTATAAAATTTCATTCCTTGGTCATATTTTTTCTGAAGATGGAATAATTGTTGACCCTTATAAATGAAAATTTGTTAATGAATGGCCAAGACCCACAAATATAAATGAGATTAAAAGTTATTTTTGGTTAAACAATTTATTACTGGTGGATTGGTGAAACTTTTTCACGGTTATCTAGCCCAATGACTAAGCTATGTTGAAAATGTGTTAGATTTATCTGGATATAAGAATGTGATGATTGTTTTCATGAATTGAAACGACTATTGGTGAATGCTCTAGTATTGGAGTTGCCTTCCAAAAATGGTGAGTTTGTTTATCTATAATAATGCTTCTTTGAAAGTACATGGTTGTTTCCTAATGTAAAATGATCAGGTAATTGATTATTCTTCACCTCTATTGAAACCTCATGAGATAAATCATCCTACACATGATTTGTAATTAACTACTGTTGTTTTGGACTTAAATATTTTGAGGCATCATTTGTATGGTGTAAAGAGTGAAATATATAATGATAACCAATGTTTGAAGTATATATTTAGTCATATATAATTAAACATGAGACATGGTATATGGATAGGATTAATCAAGTATTATGATTGCAAAATCCACTACCATCCAGGGAAGGAAAATGAAGTGGTTGAATCATTGAGTCGAAAGGGAAATGTACATTAACCATGTTATGCTTGGAAATAACCCTTTGATTAATGATTTGATGAACATTTGTATAGAAGTTGTTGGTGTAGGAAATTCTTCTATTTTGATTCTAGTTTTAGTAAAATAATCTCTGGAAGACAGAATAAAGAAATCAGAGAAAGAAGGAAGTGAGTTGTAGAAAAAGCTAGAATTTGTTTATAAGGGTATGTTACTTGAATTTAACAATGATAATGATTTGGTTTTGAGGTTTGGAAAAATGATATGTATCACATGTGGTTCAAAGTATAAGAAATAGTTGTTATATGATGATCCTAGTAATCCATTATCAATTTATCATGGATGTACTAAAAAGTACATAGATCTTCGAGATTATTACTGGTGGTGTGGAATGAAAAATTTTGTTCCTAACTTTGCTGTGAATTTACTGACTTGTCAACAGGTTAAAGTTGAAAGAAAGTTCCCAAAATGGATACTTCATCCTTTTAAAATGAAAGTGTTGAAATGGGAAAATGTATCAATTGATTGCGTTGTCGGATTACCAATGAATTCTCTAGGTAACAATGCAATCTGTATTATTGTTGATTAATTGACTGAATCTGCTCATTTTATTCTTATTTGACATACATTGTCTCTAAATAAACATTCATTATTGTATATTAAATAGATAGTCAGGTTACATGGAGTTCCCCTCTCCATTGTATCTGATTGTGATCCCAGTATTACTTCTAAAATTTGTAAATCCCTTCAGAAGTTGTTGAGTACTGAGTTAAATTTTAGAACAACTTTTAATCTTCAATCAGATGGGTAGTTAGAACAAAAAATTCATACCTTTTACGATATTTTACATGCTTGTTAAATGGATTACAGGGGATGTTAGGGAAAAAATATTTATTTTATTGATTTTTATTATAAAAAATTTTCATTCTAATATACAGATTGCACCATTTGAGGCATTATATGGAAAGCATTGTCAAACTCCAACTGTTTGCGATGAAGTAGGTGAAAGAAAGTTGATGGGTCTAGAATTGGTAGAAAAGATAGAAAAAAGGCTTAGTTGATTCAAAAGCACATGAGAACAACTAACATTTGGATGAAAAGTTATACAGATAACCAGAGGAGGTATCTTTATTTCATGGTAGGTGACATTGTCTTTCTCAAAGATTCTCAATGGAAAATTGTGATGTGATTTGGTAAAAAGGGAAAGCTGATTCCGAGGATCATTATACCATATGAAATCCTAGAGAAAGTTGAATTAGTTTCCTACAGAGTGGATTTACCTCCATCTTTATCCCATGTACACAATGTTTTTCATGTTTCAATGTTGATAATGTATGTTCCGGATCCATCTCTTGTTTTGACATCATAGGTAGTTAAGTTGGAAGAGAATCTCTTCTATGAGGAATGACTAGTCCAGATTCTTGACCAATGAGAGAAAGTGTTACGTAATAATGGAATTCATCAGGTAATGGTTTTGTGAAAACAATATGGTTGAAGCGGCAACAAGGGAATCTGAGAATTCTATGAGGGATAAATACCCACACTTATTTGATAAGTGAATAAAATTTCAAGGACGTAATTTCTAAAAGGGGGGAAGGATGTAACATCCTAGGTAAATAAAGAAGATGATATTTTCATATTTCTTAATTTTTTTGAGTTAAATATTAATTTTACTATATAATGAATTCTATTTTTGATGGCTTGCCTGAAAAGCAACAATGGGTTTTATAAAATCTTTTTTTGATCACAAGGGTGAGTCATAATGAGAAAAATTAAAAAAAGATTATTATTAATTTAAATGTTATTTAACACCTGGAAGTTAGACTGGAATTCATATTAAATTAATTTATGAAACATATGTGTTTTGAATTTGGAGAAATTAATTCCATGTTTGGAAGCAGGAGTTCCAAATTGAATAAATATGTACCTTTTATTTTTAGACATTATGTATAGTATCTTTAGTAATTATTTTATTTACCATGGTTAAAGGGTAAATTTGGTAAATATGGGAAAAATAATAATATTATCGTAATATTAAACTGCCCTAAAACGTGTCCAAATAATATTAGATGATACATTCCTGACCATTTTCATCCTTGGGTTGATTTTTTGACCCTACAGAGCTACATGAGTGTGAAAATGGCATTTTATAAAAATTAATTTTAAATAGTGAAAAATGTAACCTAAATATTTATCTTGTAGTTAAAAAAATTATATAGAGTTATATAAGTGGTAGTTTTTGACTATAAATAGTAATTAGATAGATAAAATATATCATACATCATGGTATTTTATTTATAATTTTTAGAAGTCAAATAATTAAATTTATTTTTGACACAATGATGAAGTAGTGATTACCTTATTAAAGAATGATTTAAATAATTCAGATTATAAATATTAAAATAAATTTATATTGAATCTTTTTACGACACACAAGAATTTTATGGATTATTTTGACATTTTATATTTGAATTAGTAATTTTTTTTGAAATAATCATGATGTAATCGATTTTTAAAAAGTCATGATATGAGGATTACTAAAAACGAAATAAATGAGTTTTTAAAACAAATAATATTTTATTAAATCATATAATAGTCCAATAAATATAATATTCAAAAAAAAAATTTAAATAATTTTTAATATGACATTAATTAACCGATTTAGGTTATATAGGAATTTTATAGTAACTATATTAACTATGTTGTATGAATATACAACAAGA
This sequence comes from Viscum album, assembly GCA_963277665.1. Classification (NCBI taxonomy): domain Eukaryota; kingdom Viridiplantae; phylum Streptophyta; class Magnoliopsida; order Santalales; family Viscaceae; genus Viscum; species Viscum album. Next base: position 1,648,245,941 of record OY728140.1, on the reverse strand, counting down.
CATGGTAAGAGTTAAATTAGTTAACTAAATGTAAAAACTAAAAGATTAGGATATATTTTTGATTAAAACCTGTCTAAACCCTATTGTTTTAGATGATTTTAAAAATTAGTTAACTTATCATTTAATTAAATATATTTTGGACCCTTTGAAGCCGAAAATAATTTTATTAGAAAATAATATTTCAATGCCTGGTTAAAGTACCCCTCACCCCTCTCATAAAACGTTATCACCTATAACCCCTTAATTACAGCTCTCATGCCCCATGGACAATCCATAATCTACATAAAAAAGATACCAACATTGTACATTCCTCATATAAGCCTTACCTTGGGTAGAAGGCAATTTAAGAAATCCTTTTAGCTTAAATCTCCAAGAGTTACACGATTTAAGGTAATGTCTTCTCTCATTTTTATTTCATTTATTTTACTACTCAATCACCCTAAAAACTCTTTGTTCAATTATTTTATAACAAAATTATATAAATATAGTAATATTTTTCTATGAGATTAATTCAAACTACACTTAGACACATCTCCATCTAATGGATAGAATCATATTGTTTCTGTATACGACAAACTACTGCCTCACAAAACGATGATTGTTCAATTTTCCCTTTACACCTCTCATGGTGGAAAATAATATGGAACAATATTTATATATGATATATATAATTTTTATTTTCTTTTTATGCATATGTTTTTTTATTTAAATAATTACGTTATACATAAGGTGTAAATACGATAATTTCAGTTGAGGAAGTGCAGACTTCCACCCCCTCAAAGTGATATGACTTGTTCATGCCATACATGGAACATATAAAAAATGGAGTTAATGAACTTATGTAACATATATAAAATATTATATTATACTTGAATTATAATATACTTATGTATCATTTATTTTTCATTCCTTTAAATATGAAAAAGAAATGAATGTAGCGTTCAGGTGTACGTATGACTTACCTTCTCCAAGAAAGATGCATTTAATTTCTTATATCCAAAGGTTATGATCTATTATAAATAAATATATATATAATGGATTTATATAAAATTTAAATCATGAATATCATTATTGAGATAATTCAATTTTGACCACATGGACAATTTGTAATTATAACAAGTACATTTTTTTACCCAAGTACAAAATATCGACAAAACGACCGATATTAACTTAATTAATTATGTAATGTTTTTAACGTGGTAATAAGTGATATAAAAAGAAAAAAAATTGAAAATTTTTCAGAATCATATATAAATTAACTTTAGTTAATTATTCAGGAAGAATAAGGAACTAACGAGACGATTTAGATTCAAGGTAAGAGACCTCGCCTCAATATCCTTTCATTGAGAAATATTTTGATTTATAAAAGACATAATTTTATATGGTGTATAAACCACATTGACTTTTAATTTCATTAAAATATAATATTTTTTCTATGAATCATTTTACTGAATGACAAGGGGGATGTTTCTTTTTAACATACCCACTAATAATGACTTTTCTACCACCGCGAGCATTATTGAATATTTGGATTCTTTAACAAGATGTAATGTTTTTAAAATGAAAATAAATACCATATACCCATTTTACATATTTAAGTATTGAAAATGGTTTTGATAATATATTTATTATGTCAATATCTTGAACTGATATCTTGTGATTGCAATATGGAACTATTTTCTTCTCATTATGCTTGTTTATGGGTTATGATTATGTTATTGTTCTTGGGAATTGTTTACGTATATGAGTAGTTTTGTGATAATAATATGGTGGGTAAACCCATGATATCCATACAATTCATTGGGTAACATGAAGGAGGTAAATGTTAATGTTTCTCCTAAGATATTTAGGGAATATACTGTGATGGGTATTCCAATCTTAACACCCTACGTAGCTATGAAAGCTATAATGATAATATTTCATAGATGCCACAAGTTACCATTATTATTTTTGATATCTAGTTGTTATTCATAAATCTTATGATTTTAAGGAATAATGTTATTTATAATATGTTTTTTTAAGGTATTATTTCATTTAATGGTATGTATTGATGGGATAATGTTTTCATACCATATTTTATAACCCTAAAAAATATTTTTATGCTCATCCTATGTTTTTGAATATTTTTTCAAAGGGTATAAGGAAGGCTAAGAGAAATTAATAATTTAAGAATATTTATATCATAAAAATAATAATTGCTTTATTTTAAAAAGTTATATTATTTTGAAAAAAAATTATAGAGAATACGTGTCAACATTGTAATTTTTTAGATTTAATGTAACATTTATTGCCTAATTTGATATAACTCTAAACCTGAAAATATCACCAATGTCCAATTCTTGAAATAAATCAATATTATGTGATGTTTAAGGAAGTTTCCATATAATATTTATGTCCATAATTTATCTATTATGGGTAGTTAATGGTAAAGAATATGTTGGTTTGATAAATAAAAAAGAAACTAAAAAGGAGGGTGTGTGAGTAGTATGTGGGGGGTGGAGAGGGGTTACACAGTAAAAAATGAGAAAAAGATGTTAAACAATTTATGATATTTAAAAAATATAATGAATATTCTAACTAATATAATAAGGATTTCATTTATAGGTTTCTATGAATAATTTTGTGTTCATTTATTTCGGAATAATTTTTTAATGTATTGTTTTTTGTATAAATAAGCTCTTGATACTCTTCCTTACCCATATAATGGTGTATTTAGGATAAAAATTTAAAATAATACCATTATCCATATTATTCTCATATAAATGTAATGTGGTTTTCTAATATATAATTATATCTCATTTATATAAAATAGAAAATATCCACTTTTATCATCAAATAAAAAAATACCTGAAACCCAAATAAAAGATCAATATTATAAATTAATAAATAAAATGTGTTTATTTTAATTAAAGAAAAAAATAAAATCAATATATATACATATTTAAATTAAAGTAAAATAAAATATTTAAAACAAAATATAATCCAAACCAATAGATACTCTAGGTTTCACAAGACTGTCTCTAAGAATGTAAATTCTATATGATGATCACCCACTATTTAACATACCATCTATTAGAGGAGGAATATTGAGAAGATATACATCTTTATAATTGACCAAATATTCTCTATAAGTATCTATAGAACATATACGTTGATGAGAAGAACCATTTGATTCATAAAAAATTAAAATTTCCCCTCCCTTCTCCAAAATTAAAAATGAGGTACCCAAGCATCTAATTTATAAGAAATTTGAAAGGTGGTTTTGGTACAAATGATTACTCAAACTACTTGGCATTATGTTTCTTGGTAGGGGTGTCCTTATAAAAAAATTTAAATGACTAAAATGTTTTGTCATTACAAATTTCCAATCACTACATAAATAATTTATAATATTGGACATCTATGGAGGGAAATATGATTAAATTACAACAGATCCGTAAAAACTTTAAACAATGAATATTATATCTAATAGTTCCATATTTAAGAGATAAAATGGATTTATTGGACTCTATGGCCTTTAAAAAATTCAATATGATACACTCAACACCCTTTCCACAAAATAACATCCAAATTTGAAGGGATTACTTTGAATAATGTGAATTTTAGTTCACATGTGTTCTTGGAATTCCATGTAGTTTGACCCCTTTTTCATCAATATTATCTCTAGATATAATAATCATTTATTCCAAGACCAAAAAACATTAATATTGGTGAAATTTCATAGATTAATAACTTTTTATTACTGAACTCTTGAATTGTGTGAGAATTTCATTTAAATATAAGGTTTTGAAATTAATGCACAAAAGTATAAAAAATTGTTTCATTATGGTTGAAAAATAAATGTTCATTACAATTAAATATTAAGTGTCTATGATATATAATGTATTGTAATTAATGGTTTATTAAGAATAATTTTGGGGAAATAATTAAATTACATTAAATTCCAAAGATATATTTTCTTTGTGTAGATTTTAGATTATTGTTTTATCATAGGAATATAAGGAGTACATGAAAATATTTGGTAATGATGTGTCATATAATAGTGTATAAAAGTAAAATGATAAACCAGAATTAACTATTGTAAAATTTATCTTCTTAAAGAAGTGTGTAAAAAAATCATGAAATATTGAAAATATACCCAATTTCTATTATTTATACTATATCTTCTGTTGATGAAATTATTATATTGGAAAATTATAATAATATAGTTAAATATTATTAATTTAGTATATGATATTATTATCTTGAGCGAGATGTGGTGTAGAGTGTTTTTATAATGAAAATTCAAAGTAAATAACTATTATTATTATTATTCTTATGTTAATCATCCTAAGATATAATTGATTCAATTTTTGGTTTTCCTTTCATTAATGTTGATAATAAAAAACATTCATACTAATTTATTATCAAGCTCTATTTTTTATTCCTTAAAATGTTTATAAAAATATATTATACCCTTTCAAAGTGAATACCTTTGGAAAAAACCAATCCAGATTAGTTAAGGGATTTAAGTGTTTAATTCAAGATAAATGAATAAAATATTGAACCACTATTAAAATATGGTTGAATAATATTTTTTTTTAGTTTACTGAAAAAATAGGATGACTTACCTGTTAACATTTTGTCATGGGTTTTTTCTTGGAATACTTTCTTATCACTGAGATGTGACGCTTCATAGAGACCTAATATGGGTTGTTATAGTTGATAATTCTTAGTTTTCTCCAAGGATGGCGAGAGGGGTTCAATAAAGATAAGTTATTTCTAAGATTTTTAGATCCTTTAACATTATGGATTTAAATGTGAGATGTATTGAGTTTTTAGTAGTATAATCCTAACAAGGGGTAATGAAGGACATATTTTGTATATTTATCATTAAATTATAAACAAAATTATTTTCATGATGCTTTATAGAATATTCTATATTTTAATAAAGATGAGAAATTCATGGTGAAACTTATATGGATTTAAAACTTGAAGAATCATATTCCTTTTGAAGCATGGTAGACCTATAACACAAAAGTTATGTGAGTGATGAAAAATTGCTCATTTGGATTGACTGTAATTGAAATATTGAGGTGTAATGTAAAGTAAATTTGATAAAAAATACAAGATAATGGAATAATAAAATTATGATAGTTTCCAATTTTTATATGGAAGAAATGTTTTTAAGAGGATACATTAATGTCAATTAAAAAAATATAGGTGATGACATGACCCCGAAATTTTATTATAAACATCTTTGAAGTAATGTATGATTATTTGTAATGGTATTGATTTTTTGGAATGTTTATGTGATGTATTGTATTGGTTATTTTATATTTACAATAATGATGATAGTATTTGTGAGGATAATTTTTTAAGGTGTATCATATCTTGAATCTTGAAAATTTTAGTATTGAAGTTTATTGATTTATTTGGTCATTTTAGAATTTTCAAATCTGAGATAAAAATGGTTATTTAATCCTTGTATAAAAAAAATGAAAAATTGAGAATAATTTCTTCAATAGTAGATTATTGTATTAACAATTGGTTGGATTTTTGGAATGAATTTGGCATGTATTTATTTTTTTGTACATTTCTTAAATTCAATAAGTAATTAATTAAATATAACCATGCTGTATTTGAATTTTTATAACATCCCAAACACAAGAATCATGGATCCCATATCATCTTTATTATAATGGAATATATTAAAGGGTTAAAATAATTATTTAGTGGTTAGTATAGATGTTTTGGGGAAGCATATAAAAACATTACACCCATTTTAGATTGAAAATATAAAATAAATTAGTGTAACAGAAAATATTCTGTATTCGTGAACTCATTTAAAAAATAATTATTCATATCCGAGGAATATGAAATAAAAAATTAAAATAACTTTCATTGTAACATTCTATATGATAATAAAAAGTTTATTACAAAAAATGGATATGATTAAATTTACACATCATGATCACATACATCATGATATCCATACTATCATTACATTTCTAAAGATAGTTTAAATATATGGTCCAAAACACCATTAATTTGGGCAACTGATTTGTATCATTGGACATGATGATATGTCGAAGTTATAAATAATATTAGGACTCAGCTATCACTGAATTTCCAAATAATTCCTTGTATATAGAATAATCGATTAAATTCATGAATAGTATTCCTTAACAAAAAATATAAGCATTGAGTAAAGAATTTGAGTATATCAATTTTTTCCAATTAATAAAATAATTTTTAAATTAAACACTTTATTTACAAATGATATAAAATTTAGGAAATAATCATATGTAGGATAAAATTAATATTGATATTTTATAGAAATTTAATTTACATTGAAAATTTGTCTCATGATAGTTTTTTTATAAAGAGAAAGCTTACAATTAAAAAATTAATCACGACATTAGAGGTGACCATTACTTCATCGGGAATATTTTTATTTCCAATAAAATTTTATACTTTGGAATAGTATAGGAAATTAATGGGAAATATTAACATACCACTCAATAAATTGATTATTTTTATATCTAATGAGAACATGTTAATGAATTTACATTTCATAAAATAGTTATGATGTATGGGAAATCCAAAATCCTTGTATTTATTAAAAAGGTATATTCCTTTTAAATTGTGGTTGAAAATTCAGTTATGGAAATAAATATAAGGATTCATTTAAACCCATAATTAAAATTTATGGATATAATAAAATTTCATTAATAAATAATTTGGGTAAATTAAAGGACTCTTGTAAATAAATCGTCAAAAAAATAGATATCGAAGAAAAATATATCTGATTTAATGTGAAATAATGCCAATATTTATTTCAATCATTTAATTTCTTGATTCATGTATTTAATAAAGATAAATTTATAAAAAAATATATAAACACAATAAATTTCGTATGTGTAGAAAAATTATTGGTGTATATGAATTATAAATGATAATATTCCTTCAATGAGAATGAATTAAATCCCAAAAGAATGTGAGATTTTAAAATATATTCTTACCACATTAGTAAAATTAAAATTATACTCCTTGGAAGAATATACTTTAACTGAAGCATTGAAAATAATTAATGTCACACCCGGGTTTTTTTGTCCTCGTATTGATCATGTCCATTGGAAATACCGATCCTTTTCATGGGTATTTGGTGGGATGAATATTGAGTTTTGAAGTTTCATATTTGTCTAAATAGCCTAATTTGGGATCCCCATTGCTTTTTTAGGATTTTTTTGAAGAAAGGGTGGTTACTTCATGATTTGGGCCAACCGTGAGCTCATTTCCAGTTTTAAAAACCTAATTTTTTTGTTTTATAACTATTTTTTTATCTTTTTTCACCCATTAGACTTCCCAAATTCCATATAATGATACATTAAAACTTATTTATCCTTTTTGACCCCATATAAATTCATAAGAATGGTGAATCTGGGTTACTTATTTAGGTATTGGGCCAGCCCATGGGCCCATTTCCTGTTTTAAAAAAAATAATTCGTTTCTTTTATATCCTTTTCATTTTTAAATATTTTTCTGTGATTCCACCTCCCCCGCTAAGCCAATAACCCTATCCTAACCCTAATAACATATTTCCCCTTTTTGGAGCTCATATGGGTCTCGGATTAGGGCGACTATTCTCAAGATACATCTAATCGTCCAGAATTGACAAGGTAAAATGTATCATTATTAAATCAATAAATTCGAGGTCTTTTCGCCACCAAGATTCTTTCTGTGGTTCTTACAGACCTTAGGAGGCTTCACAAGAAGTTTCCATCCATTCCACTTCTCTATAGCATTTCAGATCTAATGGAAGATGAAGAGTTTTCAAGGGTGAATGGTGAGATTCCTTCTCCTTTCTCCTTCCTCTTCCCCCTCCTTTCATTTTTTCTTGGATTTATATTGTCCCCTAGTATTGATCGACCTAGGGAATTGTTATAACATGTTTTTTTGATGTGGTTTCTGTTTTTTAGGTCTGGTATTTATAGTTTTAGGGTTTATAAACCCACAACGGGTGATTTCGGGTGTGCGTTTCAATTACGCTAGGGATTTGAGGAATGATATCCCTTGAACATGCATTTATCTTTCAAGTTTCATCGTTTTAATATTCTCATAAACTTATATAAATTTTTATTATTGTTTTTAAGCCTTTTAATAATATTCTTGGTGTTCAACGTGGTTGTTTAATCATTTTTTTGGGAAAGGTAGTGTTGTTTTGTCATGAAAGTGCTCAACAAGTGTTTGTTTAAATGTTCCGTTATCTTTTGCAAAACTTTTGTGAGGTTTATAATCTGTTTTTTTGGAATTTTTAATAGGTTATAGTATCTTGAATGAAAATATTGCATTCAATTGGTGTTGTATTCCTTTTCACGTACATAAAATAAATTGTTTTGTTTAAAAAGGGCACGTCATGTGTTCGGTAAATTGCCCGGTTGGCTTTTAGGTGTGATGTGTGATTTAAATGTTATTTGTTTGGATTTATAAATGAATTGGAAGAATTATAAATGGTATTTTTGGATTATTATATGGATTTACAATGTGGATTTGGTTTTACAAACAAGTGGGTTTTGGTTTAAAACATATTTTGGCCAGAGTTGCCCAAAAATGGACCGTTTCACATCTTTATGAAAATGGTTTTGTTTTGAAAATGTAACCTGAGTATTATAAGATATTTATGAATGTGGTTTTATACTATAAATGTTTTTTTATACAAATCCATAATATAATTAAAATGCATACCTTCGTCAAACGTTAGTTTTGAGGAAATGTTTAAAGGCCCGTTTGGCATTTCCTAAAAATGATGGAGTGTTTGCTTGTATATACCAAGTTGTGCAATTGGGATTGTCTTATGGTCCATGAAATGATTTTATTAAATGTTTATAGGGATTACAAATATGATTTGGTATGGTTTTGATGAGTTTTTATAATTGAAAGAGTGTTTTTGAATGAGTTTTATGTGCAAAGACTCAATACACTTAATGAAATTATTTTACGAAAATATTTAGCAGTTTCTGATTTGTGTAAGAAATGTGAATAATGTTTATCGGATATTTGTATTTTTATGGTTTGGGAATGGAATTTTGTTATGAAATGTGTATTTTATAATATGTGTTACTTGATTGAGAACTAAAGGTAATCCCGGGTATCTAGGTGGGGGGCGTGTACTAGTATGCTTGTGATTCTGTGGGGTTTGGCCTCTGTTTCACGTAGCAAGTTTGACGATGACAAAAATATATAAACTATGATGATTATGATTATGATTGGGGACCACGTGGTTATGGTTATGTTTCATACTAGTGGCTCTTGCATGAGAACGAATATTTATTATGGTTACTTTCACTGAGATACGAGGTACCTAGGGATCACAACTAACTAGTGCCTAGGGGTGTTCCTGTGAGTTGTGCTCATTAGTTTTTTTTTACTCACTATTGGAATATGGTGTGTTTGGTTGGTAAATTAAGTAGTGTGTGTTATTTATATAAAAGTGTACAATCTTTAATGCATCCCTAATTAAAATAATTTTCATTTTGACGTTGCACCTCTTTGAAAAATTGTTACTTGCATTTTTTGTTTATAAAACATGAATGTTTTTTTCTGATAACTATTATAGAATGGAAAATCATTTGAAAAACATACTTTTATATCTTTTGTTTAAAACATTAAATTGATGTTTCTTTTATTTTAATGGAAGTGCATTGGGATTAGAATATCGGGCTAACCTACTGAGTTTCAATACGCACGCCAATATTCTTCTTCTTTTTGTAGCCCTTGTGACGGTTTCATCTTGAGTTCGATCACCTTGGGTGATGTTTGATAATTGTGTTGGATAGTGAATAGATGTGTCACATGGAGTTAGTTGGTCATCGTTATTGTTAAGTTGAGTTGTTGGTTTTGTTCTTCTTGTAGTTTCTTGTACAAACAATATTTAGTTAAATTTTTATATAAATTCATTTTGGGCTGTCTGTTAATTTCCACTGTTTGTTTGACTATTTATATATTGGAAAAATCAACCCCTTTTGTACTCTATTGATGCCCTTGGTGCTTGTCTCCATCCCAAGAGGATCGGGAATGCCTCTCAGGACTTGTCACGGGCTGGCCTGGGTGACCGTTTCAGGGCAGACTCAGACTAGTTCGTGAAAAAATGGTATTATAGGAGGTCGGATCTAAGCAGACCATTATTTTTAGAGCTCCCATGTTATTTTGGGGATGTTAAGGTAGATGGAGTAGTATTTTTGGGACTTTATGGGTAAGTTCAAGAAGATCATCACGAACTCTTTCTCATTCTAATCCTTAGGTTTCCATGGGAAGTCCGGTTTTATTAGGGTCATTTGTTCTTGTTGATTGTTTTGTGTTGGGATATGACAAGGGGAGTCTTAATAATGGACTCCGTGAGCTCGCAGGGCCTACAAAGACATGTGGAGCTGGGGAATGGTCCTAATAAGTCTCTCTGTGTTGGTTTTGTGTTTATCATATGGCCTCCAACCATATGGTCATGTCACCCACCGACACTAGTTCCTTTTTTGGGTCTCTTGAACCTTTCTTGAATTCTGAATTTTTGTTTATAAAATCCTTGTGTGAGAATTGTGGAAATTGGTTTCAATGTAAGGAGTATATTTTGAAAAGTTAAAAAGTGGGTTTTCAAGAATTAAATTTAATAATGGTTTTGGATGGTTATGTTTCTGTGAAAAAATGGATGGAAGTGGAAATTATTTAAAGGGTTTGGATTATCCATAATCTAAACTTTTGGTTTGTTGAAATAAAATGTATTGAAATTGTGAATCATTTTAAGGGGATTATGGATCTTTGTTTTAAATGTGGTATTTTCGGATGTTAAAATTTTTTTTAATCGGATAAATTAGTTTTGGAAATTGGTTTTGATCGGTTGGTGTGTACCAGAAAGCGTATTGTCTCAATGGACCTCGGATTATGAAAGTATACCTTACTGAATATTTTTTTAAAAAAATGGGAAGGGGTCGTTTGGAGTTGCTTCGTTATTTATAAAAGTTTTTAAAATTTAAAATGGGTAGGTTTATAAGAAAATTGTTCTAAATTAATTGTGGTTATTTTGTGAAATACGAAAAGGTTTTTTGACTTGGTGGTTGGTGTTCCTTTTGAAGGAAATTTTTTTTTGGAATGATGTTGTTTTGTTTTAGGCTTTGGTGTTTTCATGGGTGCTCATAGGAATGATTTATTTATATCTAGAATGATTTCCTATATGGTATAGTGGTTTGTTTCCTGGGGTGGCATGGAAATGTGCATGTGCGTGAGACTGGATGAAACATCGTTGCTGAATGTGGAAATCCACGATGTTTGTTTGTTTTTTCAAAATTGTTTTGAGCTGAAAAATTGTGGCCTTTTTTTAAACCAATGGTTATGTGGGTTGATTTTTCTATTTCTTAGAAGAGTTGTTTATTTTTTTAGCTTCATTGTGATCTAGAATTCATACTCTTGTTTTATCTTGAGATGAGATCATGTTAGTGGTTCGGTTTGGGAGTTATTTTCATTGGGTTTCTAAAGATCTGTTTGATGTTGTGATGTGTCCATGGATAGTTCTCCGTTGGAAATATTTCCAGCTGATCAACCTAAGTATTCATTTCAAATGTTAAATTAACCACTTTTGATGATGCCTTAACCGGTCTTTTGGAATATCGAGCTATTTGGGATCTATTAAAAGTTCTTCTAGGTTGTGATAATTCTTTTGGATAGAGTAGTTGTGTTTAGTGATGTTGATGTGTTTCTTCATATTCCTTGTCTGTTCTGCCCCTCGTTTTGAGTGAGACAAAATTTTGATATGTATTTATGAGTTCCTATTTAGATGAACGTTTTTGTTTGGTGATCATGTGAGGTTTTTTTGAGTGTTTTAATCCTTATCACCTGACTATGGTGCAACAAATGCTTCAAGAATCAGGGCTCCAGCTATAGGTCTCGGGGTGAAGCTTTTCACGCAGTCATGAAATCAATGAAGGGGTGGACTGCTCGATTAGGATCCTTCCTCCTCTATTTTGGTACGTTTTTTTCTATTTCAATGTTTTGGTTCCTCATTTCTTTGAATTTCCATTTGTCTCAACAAGCGTGGTGGACTTAACCCCTCATACCGTGTCTAGGGTCATGCCTTCATGGATGTTGGTTTTTGATCAATGTCCCTGTGTGGACCTCCTGTGAAAATTGGGTGTTGTCGTGGTGTTAACTATTCGCAGGTGGAGAGTTTTGGGTAGTTTCTTTGTTTCTTTTGTGGTTTCAGTGGCCAAATTATTGGGTCCCCTTCCCTCCCCTCCCCGAGTGGTGGGGTCCATATCCGTGCTGAAAGTCTTGGCCCATTTCTTGTGCCCTCTATTCGGAAGTGGGTAGTATAGATTTCAATGTTGTAACCCTATTAACGTGGTATTTTTATTAGGATTGTTTCTTTAGGCTTGTGTGAGTGAGTCCCAATTCAAGATCAGTTTGAATTCTTGTTTGTTCGTTGCTAGTTGGTTTCTAAGGGTGGGGAGACCCACCATGGGTCACCTGGATTTTCATCCTAAGAACATTTATAGTGCCAGTTGTTTCTTAATGGTGGGGAGTCTATTCTGGACTCCCCTGGAATATTTGGTTTTTGTGAGTTCTCTTTGGTTTGGGTGATGGTTGGGTTCATTGGAAGAAGGCCCATCAATCGGGTTATTGGCTAGGTAGTGGAGGTGGTGGCTTGATTTTTCCAATGATTTTCCAGAAGTGGTTGTGAGTAGTGTGTTTTTTAAGCTATAGGATTAAAATCCATTGATGGTTGATGATATTTATTTTTATTTAGAGTCTAGATAATGTTGATAGGTAATCCTTAGGTGGTTATTTTCCAGCCGGAATGTTTTATGGCTTTTCGGGGGCGGAAAGAATTAATGGTGGGGAGAATTGTCAAACCCGGTTTTTTTGTCTTTGTATTGATCTGGTGCATTGGAAATCCTGAACCTTTTCATGGGTATTTGGTGAGATGAATCATGAGTTTTGAAGTTCCATTTATTTCTAGCCACCCTAATTTGGGATCCTCATTACGTGTTTAAGAGTTTTTGAAGAAAGGGTGGTAACTTCATGATTTTGGCCAACCGTGAGCCTATTTCCAGTTTTAAAAACTGAATTTGTTTCTTTCATAACAATTTTGTTTTTCATCATTTTTCACTCATTAGACTTCCCACATGTCATATACTGTTACCTTAAAACTAATTTATCCTTTTTTACCCCATATAAAGTCATACGAATTCTGAATTTGGGTTACTTATTCAGGTATTGGGCTAGCCCATGGGCTCATTTACTGTTTTAAAAAAATAATTTGTTTCTTTTATATTGTTTTCATTTTCAAATATTGTTCTATGATTCAATATCCCCCTCGAATCCAATAACCCTATTCTCACCCTCATAATCAATTTTTTATTTTTGGAGCTCATATGGGTCGTTGATTAGTGAGAAAATTCTCAAGATACCTCAAATCGTCCAGAATTGACAAGGTAAAATGTATCACACATAAATCAATAAATTAGTACTATTTTGGATACCAATATTCTTCCCCTGGTGCGTCCTGACCTTACTAGTCTCTCCAAGATGTTTTAATCCATTACCTTTTCTCTAGTGTTGCAGATCTAATGGAAGATGAAGTGTTTTCTAGGGTGAAAGGTGAGATTCCTTCTCCTTTCTCCTTCCTCTTCCCCCTCCTTTCATTATTTCATGGATTTATATTGTCCCCTAGTATTGATCGACATAGGGATTTTTTATAACATGTTTTTCTATGGGTTTTCTATTTGTTTAGGTCTAGTATTTATATTTTTAGGATTTATAAACCCACAGTGGGTGATTTCAGGTGTGCGTTTCATTTACGCCAAGGATTTGAGGTAGGATATCGCGTGCACATGCCTTTATCATTCATGTTTCAGAATTTTAATATGTTCATAAACTGATATAAATGTTTATTATTTTTTTATGCCTTTGGATAATTTTCTTGGTGTTCAAAGTGGTTGTTTAATCATTGTTTTGTGAAAGGTATTGTGGTTTTGTCATGAAAGTGATCAACAAGTGTTTGTTTAAATGTTCCGTTATCATTTGAAAATATTTTGTGAGGTTTATAATCTTGTTTATGGTATTTTTAACATGTTACAGTATCTTGAATGAAAATATGGCATTCAATTGGTTTTTTATTCCATTTCACGTACTTAAAATAAATTTTTTTGTTTAAAAAGGGCATGTCATGTGTTCGGTAAATTGCCCGGTTGGCTTTTATCTATGATGTGTGATTTAATGGTTATTTGTTTGGATTTATAAATGAATTGGAATAATGATAAATGGTATTTTTGGGTCCTTATATGGATTTCTAATGTGTATTTGGTTTTACAAACAATTGGCTTTTTGTTTACAACCTATTTTGGCCCGAGTTGCCCAAATTAGTAACGTTTCACATCTTTATGAAAATGGTGGTGTTTTGAATATGTAAACTGAGTATTATAAGAGATTTATAAATGTGGTTTGCTGCTGTAAATGGTGTTTATACACATCCTTATTAAAATTAAAATGCATACCTTCCTCAAACATTAGTTTTGAGGAAATGGTTAAAGGCCCGTTTGGAATTTCCTAAAAATGAAGGAGTGTTTTACTTGTATATACCAAGTTGTGCAATTGGGATTGTCTTATGGTCCATGAAATGATTTTATTAAATGTTTTTAGGGATTTCAAATATTATTTGGTATGGTTTTGATGTGTTTTTATAATTTAAAGTGTGTTTTGAATGAGTTTTATGTGCAAATCCTCAATATACTTCATGAAATTGTTTTACGAAAACATTTAGCAGTTTGTTGATTCCTGTAAGAAATGTGAAGAATGTTTTTGGGATGTTTGTGTTTTTATGGGTTGGGAATGGAATTTGGATGTGAAATGTGTATTTGATTATATTTGTAATTTGATTGAGCACTAAAGGGAATCTCAGGTATCTAGGTGGGCGGACATGTACTAGTATACTAGTGATTCTATGGGGTTTAGCCTCTGTTTCACGTAGCAAGATTGACAATGAAAACACTAACTAAACTATGATGATGATGATGATTGGGGACCTCTAGGTTATGTGTATGTTCCATACTAGTGTCTTGTGCATGATAATGGATATTTATTATGGATACTTTCACCGAGATACGAGGTACCTGGGGCTCACAACTAACTAGTGCCTAGGGGTGTTCCCGTGAGTTGTTCTCATTAGCTATTTTGTACTCACCGTTGGAATACGGTGTGTTTGGTTGGTAATTTAAGTAGTGTTTGTTATTTATTTAAAATTTTACAATCTTTAAAGCATCCCTGATTAAAATAATTTTCACTTTGAAGTTTCACCTCTTTGAAAAATTGTTACTTGCATATTCGGTTTATAAAACATGAATGTTTTTTTCTGATAACTATTATAACATGGAACATCATTTGAAAAACAAACTTTTATATCTTTTATTTAAAACATTAAATTGATGTTTCTTTTATTTTAATGGAAGTGCATTGGGAATAGAATATCGGGATAACCTAGTGAGTTTTAATACTCACGCTTATAGTCTTCTTCTTTTTTTATCCCTTGTGCAGGTTTCATCTTGAGTTCGATCACCTTGGGTGACGTTTGATCATTGTGTTGGAGAGTGACCAGATTTGTCACATGGAGTTAGTTGGTTACCGGTATTGTTCAGTTGAGTTGTTGGTTTTGTTCTACTTGTAGTTTCTTGTACAAACAATATTTCGTTCAATTTTTATATAAATTCATTTTGGGCTGTCTATTTATTTCCGGTGTTTGTTTGATTGTTTATATATGGAAAAAATAATTCCCTTGTGTACTCTATTGATTCCCTTGGTGCTTGTCTACATCCCAGGAGGATCATGAACGCCTCTCGGGGCTTGTCATGGGCTAGCCTGGGTGACCATTTTAGGGCCGACTCAGACTGGTTCGTGACAATTAATATAAATTTATTCATGTTAAATACATCAATGGGTAAGTATATAAACCACATAGAATTTCATAGGCGAAAAATAAAAAAAATGTATAAATTGAATGGAAATTTAGATGAAATAACATACGTGGTGATTTCCTTTGTTAAATGAACATTACAGTATTTTATAATGTATTTATGAATGTTATTAGTTGATAAAATCATCTTATTTATTTTTTAATATCATATATTATCTTACCATATCATTCTTTTAATGGGTGAAATGGTAAGGAAGTGGCTGGTATAT
Organism: Viscum album; assembly: GCA_963277665.1. Taxonomy (NCBI): domain Eukaryota; kingdom Viridiplantae; phylum Streptophyta; class Magnoliopsida; order Santalales; family Viscaceae; genus Viscum; species Viscum album. The sequence goes on along the minus strand of OY728140.1, from coordinate 1,648,229,738 downwards.
TAATTTTACAGAATTAATAACATGTCATATTTATAATTTAAATTCATTATTTCCATCAATATGATTATCAATGTGAGTTAGTGATGGTAGAAAAATCACATCTCTTCTCAACATGGTAGTCCTCTGTACACATGAGCAATACCATTTTTTCTAATTTAACTGAGATGGATATGGATAAATATTATGCCATAAACGTAAAAACATATATGTGTATTAGATATTATTGTTTTATTATATTTAATTTATAATAAATAATAGTTTTTATAAATAATAATGAAAATGAAATAGATTTAGTAACACTATTACATTATCATAGAGAAACATCCTTTAGATATCTTCTTAAGGACCAATAATTGATATTTCGGGAAGACCAGTAATGTTAGAATGATTAAAAGGAAATTTGGGGGAGATTTTGGTTGGGTTTTGTCAAGTCACATGGATTAACGGGTGTGAAGAAGATATGGGAGGGACTTCCCTTTATAATTGAGGAGGAGGGAAAACATGGATTTTTTTTAAAAATAAATCATAACCACATTTTTCTCACAAAATAGGAAAAAAATATACCTTTATTGATCTTTAGATTTTATATGTTTTAAATATGGCCATAAAATTGAAATTAGATACTTTTTTAGGTTATTTTAATTCTCATTTACTTGTTAAACACCCGATAAGCCTGTTTTAACCTTATCAAAGATAATTAAGGTTTTATTTTTTTACAATTCAATATGAAAAAGTTGAATTTATTATTACTATATAATATTTATTATTATGATATCAAATATTCAAAATAGTTTACAAGATTTCATTTAAAAAAGTTGAAAAATATATTTTCAAGATAAAACCACAAATCATTTCGAAACACGGGTTTTCATGAAATTCATTTTAAAAACATATGATGATCCTATATTAAATATATGACTAGTAATAATTATTATTTGTTTTTAAGATCATATTTTTAGATATATAAAATATATATTTAAATTAAATAATTTAACATAAAATATTATTTTAATTAATTAATATTGGTAGATATTATAGATTTTTAAACAAAAAGGGTTTCCTAAAAAAACATATTTCTGAAAAATAAACATTTTCACCTCTACATTATCATATCATAATTTATATAAAATTGATATGTATGATATTTAAAATTTAAAATATTATAATTAATCATTATAAATAAAATGAACATTTATTAAATAATACATTCTATATTATTCATAAAAACATTTCTATGATAAAATGTTGAATATTATTTTTCTAGATTATTTTGACCAATATGTTAATTTTTTTTATTAATCTCAGAAAATTATATTTTTTAAGCAATTAAATAGTATAATGATAATTTTATTATTGATTTTTAAAACATAAATCCATCTTACTATATTTCAATATTTGGGTTGTGGGTATCATAAGATATCTAATGGTGAATATATCATAAAATCATGAGGTGTTACATTATTTCACGTTAAAAACAATGTTTCCCCAAAATTTCATTGATTTTATCATATAAACCAAAGAGGTTATATTTTATTCATAAAATCATAAGTTTACCACATTAAAACCTCTATTTTAGGATTTATCTATAGTGCCTTAACCAATCGACCTTTTTGATTCCTCAATACTTCCAATATATTATAAAGAATTTAGTTGAGATATTCATAGTAAGATAGATCTAGATCCAATCCAATTTATTTAGAGTTGATAAAATGAACTAGGTATGGAATGCACTTCCATAATAATGATATATAGAATACATAATGTAATTTAAATTAACTTGGTGACATTTCCAACTATTCATCCACAATTCAAATCCATTGAAAAACATAAAAGCGTATAATATAACATGTGATTGGATTTCCCATTTTACCAAAACATATGACACCCTTACATAGAGATACCTTAAAAATAACATGATCTCCCACATGAAATTATAAATCCTTCCTTCAATTATCAATATTACTCTTTTGCATAATTTAAGATTCCTTAGTATGAGTCTGAAGAGTCATTAGCTTTATTTTTGTCTCTCCAAAAAAGTTATAGGAAAACCATTTTCCTTTTACCAACTTCATCCCAACATGTATGAGTGTGAAATCTATTTACATATAATACTTCACATGACACCATTTTAATACTTGAATGGAAACATTTTTTATAGTAAACCACAACCAAACGTAAATAGTGATCCGACATACTTTGAAATACCTATGATAATGACCTAAATTTTAATTCAATTGTTTGAATAGTTATAAGTCCCCAATATTAAACATTTCATAATCGTAAGTTAGGTAAATTGTTCACATTTATGATCTTTTCAGGTTTAGAGTTTTATAAAATGAGGCCATAACTATTACATTACATCTCAAATATTACAAAGTAGTCACTTCTACTCTATAAAAAAGTTTTACTATTAAAAATCTCCTTAAATAAAAAAAGAATTATTATCTTGATAAAAAACTTCTTGAATTCTTCTTTTACCTTACCATTCCTTATACCCTACTAATAAAATTTCAAAAACATAGGGTGAGAATAAAAATATCATAATGGGTTATAAAATAATGATATAAATCATTTGTCCATCAACACATAGAAATTAATTAATTAATACTTTTAACTCATAAAACATAATCTCATTAACATATCTCATGAAGTCATTATATAAATGAATAACACACAAAAATCATAAATCATAATGGTAACTTGTGGATTCCATGACATACTTACATTATTGCTTTCATAGCTACAAAGGGAGTTACGTTTGAAATACCTATCATAGTGTATTCCTTAAAAATATTATGGAGAACATTAAAGATTACCTCCTTCATGTTACATAATGCATTTGATATCTATCTCAGGCTCACCCGCCCTTTTTTTATCAGGGAACCACCTGTATACGTAAACAATTCCTAAGAACCAACACATATTCATGACACATAAGACAAGCATAAATAAAAGATAAAATTTACACATTTCAATTAAAATATATCATTTAAAGATATTGACATAATCAATGTTTTATCAAAACCATTTTCAATTGAAAAATATGTAAAATAACGTATATGTTATTTATTTTTCATTACAAAATCATTACGGCTTGTTAATGAAGCCAAATATCAAATAATGCTCATGGAGGCAGAAAATTTATTGTCATCGCGTACGTTAAAAATAAACATTTCATTTTACATTTAGTAAAGTTATTCATAAAAAAAATATTATTTTCAAATTGTTGAATGAAATTAAAATAGAATGGGTAGAGTATACACCGTATAAAATAAAATCATGTATAAACCAAAATATGCCTCAATGAAAGGAGATTGAGATGAACTCTCTTACCAATATCATTTTGTAAATAAAATAGACTGATTATGTTTATTAACAAAAATTACACACAATTAATTTATAAATAAAAGATAGGATATAAAAATCAATTTCTCACATAATCCTTTATTTTCATATTCATGATGTAGAGGATTAACCCAGATAATGGAAATTGGGTTTAGACGTACCCTAACGAAAATTCACCAGCCAAACAGTGTAACATAAAAATGAAGAAAATCTGTTTATGATAGAGAAAACGGTATCTCCTCACTTGGACATAAAATGTACAAAAAATGATATATAAGAACATATCTCAACATAAGAAAATAGAACATAATAGAGTCTTTAACTAAAAGATAAGGGTGAATGTTTCCTTTACCTTGAGTCTAATTTGTCTTGTTCATTTTTTATATTCCTGAATATTAAACATAGTTTAATTTATAATTTATTTATAACCATTTATCAAGTTTATTATTAATTTTATATTACATATCATCATGTTATAAAAAATAATTAATTATTTAATTTCATATCATTCATTTGTCGATATTCAGTACTTGAGTCAAAAATGAACTTGATATAATTACAAATTGTCCATGTGGTCCATGGTCCCTTATCTACAGAATAGTATTCATGATTTAAATAACATAAATATAAATTATATTTGAATTACAATCCATTATATATGTATTTAGAATAGTCTATAACATTTGGAGATATGAAATTCACCGTTCATGGTGATGTTAATTCATACGTACGAATGAATGCTACATTCATTTATATTTCATATTTAAAGGAATGAATGTCAAATTATAAATAGGTATAATATAATTCATGTATAATATAATATTTTATATACGTTAAATAATTTCACTAGCTCCATCCTTTACGCATTTCATGTATGGGCTGAAAAAGTCATATCACTTTGAGGGGGCGATAGTCCGCACTTCCTAAAATGAAATTATTGAATTTACACATTATGGAAAGCACAAAGAAATGATAAAAAATACAGAATAATCGAGTGTATATAAATATAATATATATCATATATAAATACAGTTCCATCTTTATGGCCACTATGCGAGGTAGTAGGGGAAATTTGAACAATCATCGTTTCCTGATGCAGTCGTTCACCATATATAGAAATACAATGTTCATATCCATTAGAAGGAGGTGTGTGTAAGTGTAGTTAGAATCCATATCATAAAAATACATGTGTATAGAGGATACTTGTGTTGTTATATTATCAAAGTATAAAAATATATTACGGTGTGGAGAAGAAAAATAAAGGAAATGATCTATAGAGAAGACACTAAATCTAAAACATTTAACTCCTTTTTATTTGAGCCAAATAGATTTCTTGAGTTTCATTAATCGTGATTTAAGGATTCTAGGATTAATAGACGGATTTTGTGATATTATTATCGAATTATTGGGATGAGGCAAGGGGATTGAGAGGTCTGAGTAATTGGGTAGAGCTGGTGGCTTTTTATAAGAGGGTGGAGGGGAAAAATAGTAATGTCTAAAAATATTAATTTATTATAAATTTTATTTCAATTAAAACTAAGTCAAAATTAATTTATTTCAAAACTAATATGAATATAACTCTAAATAGAATATTTCATTAATAATTATACATGTTTTTTATATTTTTTAATCATTATCTTTTTGATTTAATGCTTTTTTACTCTTATTGTTTTATCAATCATTTGACACTTTGTGAGAAAAAATAGTTACAAAAACACGAAAAATGTCTAATTAAAGAGTAATTAATAACCTTTTAGACTATCATAACCATTTGGATAAATGTTATATTTTTATTAACTTAATATCATTTAACAAACTCTTTTATATTTTATGTTATGAATTATGTGAAATTTGTACCCTATTCATACAGGACTTTTTTAAAAATTAATTAAAACCAGATTCCTTCAAATAAAAAAGATTTAATCTAACATAATATGTCAATATAATCCATAAAATTCATGGATGAAATCAAAATTAAAAAATTAAATTTATTTAACATTTATAATAACATTTATTTGAATCCTTTATTTATGAATCAATCGACAATCATCATTGTGTCATAATTAAATTTATTTATATAATGTCTAAAAATTAGAAATAAAAATTATTTATATAAGATATATTTTTATATTTCTATTGACTATTAATATTCAAATTTCTCTCTTATATAACTCCATATAATTTTATTCCTAAAAGATTCATGTTTATGTTATATTTTTCACTACATTAAATAAATTCTTATAAAATGTCATTATCCCTCACAAGTAGATCCATGGGGGATCAAAATAGACCCAAGGAGGAACATGGTCATAAATAACTAATCCAATTGGGTTATTAAATGTGTTATTGTAGTTTAATATTGTTATAATGTTATTTTTTACCCTTATATACAATATTTACCCTTTAACAATGGTAAATAAAATAACTACTGAAGTTACAATTCATAATGTTCGAAAATAGAAGGTATCTATTTAAAAAATATGGAACTTACGATTCAAAATAATGAATAAGTTTTCTGAAATTCAATACATAGAAGTTTCAGTAATTATTGTAAAATTAATTCTAGTCGCCAAAACTGAAAACATGTTTTTTAGAAGTTGTAACTATAAAAAGATTGACTTGTGTTTATGTCCAATTTAAAAGTGAAATTATACCCAATAACCAAAATTGGATTAAATGATAAAAATATAACCCTATTACACTATAAAACCAATTAAAATCACCATCTAAATATATAAATAATGTAGATGAAATGGTGGATTTGACTTAAAATGCGGTATTTTTCTCTATTCATTAAAAAACAATATTTTTCCAAAAAGTATCAAAAATTTATCTAGAGTAAATTTTGATGTCCCAATTGTATAGTAGAAGTTTATTTATTCAAATAGAACATATAAATGTGACAAAAAATATATTTAAAATGGGTTTTCCATCATAAGGTGGTAAATCAACCTTTCAAAAATATTAGCGTATTTAATGCTAGAAATCGGATTCATTATTGTTTTAAGCATATAAAATTTATTAGATAAATATAAATACATTTAAGAAACATTTGTAATAAGATTTTACTTAGTAATGTTCATTACCGCTAAAATAATTACTATGTGTTAACTACAATTTAAAATAATAATAATATTATATTATTTTTTTGGTATAAATCAACCTTGTGTGAAACGTATGATTTCGGAGAAACCTATTATTGTGTGTTGAGTATAAAGAATACCCTTTAAAGGAATATTAATACCTAATTCATAAATATTAATAGAGAAAAAAATTATGATTTTATAAATACTTGGGTTGTTACATCCTTCCCCCTTATTAAAAATTGCATCCTTATGATTTTAAAATTGGGCTCAGAAACATCATTGAAAGACACATATTGGAAAAAGAGTCAATAAAACTATCACATTAAATGAATTAAAGGGAAGTAAAAATGTCACCTAAGATAACACATAATTGGATTCCATGTTGGAAAACATGGATATCGAAGAGAAAACTAACCATCATGTTCTAATGGAGTGTTATAGAAAAACATGATCGAGATAAAGTTAAAACCAGAAAATCACAAACTTATGATGGGTTAAATGGTATTTGATTTCTTAGAAGGAAAATTAAATGATCAACCTTTTTTTAATGTTCCATTACATAAATTTGATTAATTTATTTATGATCTTGACTAAGAACATCATGAAACATACTTACTTGTCCTGTAGACTTTTATTCTTTAATAAATATCTTCCACAAACTCATCTTTTCTAAATAAGATGAGTATACAAGAAGAATTGGTCACACCTAAAGCACTAAAATAAACTTATATAGAATCACATTAAACCAAAAAATATTAACTATAAATTTCCCTTTAATTTAGTTATTAACAAAAACGAAAATGGTTATTATATGATTAGGTAATCCCCAAAAAGGTAAATCATTTAAAAAATAAATACTACCCTTAATCTCCAAAATTCAAAAAACAGTACCCAAAGATAAACATAGACCACACAATACATAATTGTCCTTAAAATTATTTAATTTAATCCAAACTAAGATTGAAACCCAAAATTTAGATGGATTTGATAACTTAGTCTTCCATAGTAAATCTTAACATTTATCTCCAAATATCATCGACTAATCTTAAAGTATCAATCATAAATGTAATTAACGTAACCTCATATTAACCATGATAGGTTAATTATTTCCATAAATATCCCAAATCTATAAATTTACACAACAAAAACATGTTTTCTAACAAAATTAAATTAAACCATTACTCCTCAAATAAAATCACATAGTATTCCATTTTCCATATGTATAAAAATTGCCCAAAAGAATGAACATCATCCAAAATAACATTTATCACATAATCACAAAATATTTTTCCTATACTAAGGATATATATTTGATAAAACATAAGATCCCAAAATCACCTTATTCTTGATCCAAAAAATCATTTATCTAAAAATAATAATACTTACTAACCAGGGACTTCACGTAGTATAGTGCTAGACGATGCGCCTTTATCGCCCTTCAGTTGTAGGTTCAATTCCAATGGAATTGACAGATGCAATGGGTTGTCACCCATTATGTGGGTTGTCCTTTTAAAACAATATAATCGTTATTAAATTCTAAAAAAATGATATAATTTCCTAAAAAATAATCAAAAACTTCTTTATCCTCAATAGTTATCTAATAATTTTCATTTTTCATCCAAAAATTTAATATCTATTAATCACCTAAACACCAAAAGATCATATGAACCCCTAAGTTTATCCATTATATATACATAAGAAAGGATAATTATTCCTTGAATCACATTATCTAATATAAAACATCAGGGATACACATACTAGAAAAAGACTTTCAATGTAATCCCATCATCAAAAGGGCATTAATACTTCTAAATATTTCATTTTCCATAACTATGGAATCCCTTATATGCAGACTTCTTACTCATTCAACATTCTTCATAATCCATTAGATATGCATTTATACCTTATTTCTTAATTAATCATTCCTATAGATAGAATATCCTAATGATTTATAAATATCAATCCAAAGATGCTTCATTGTTTATAGATAAGAAATTATAACTTGAATCCAGATATCATGATCATCTGGATATTACCTTTCTCTTTCAGTATGTTATCCTACATTCAGAAAGTAAACGTTCACTCCACTTATATAATTTCAATTTTAGATGGATTTGGAAAAGTTTATATCTTAAAATCTTATTAAAAATATACCATGACAGATAAAATTGTTTTATAAATGAGATGATGTTGGATTACACACACAATTTCTTGTAGCTGATTTGAACACTCAAGAAGATGTCAAACTCATTTGAGTAGAATTATTCCATAATAATGATGATAAAATCTTCAAGGAGAGATAATAAGGTTGTGGAAGATCTCATTCCTTCCATCTTGGCAAATGATCCTTAATCTGCTAAACAGAATCAACACTTAAACACGAAACAAACTATTATTATTAAAAATGAATCCTTTATAGGGTAAAGATAACATAATTACTTTTATATTTCTATAATCCATAAACATAATTATATCTCTATTTTAAGGTTTTTATCCAATTAACATATTTTATCATAACCCTCCAAATGTTTCCATATGATAATAACCCTCTTGGTATAAGGGATTATTTACCTGCACCAAGATAGCACCCTAACCTCTAATGTTATCTAAACCAACCTATGATACCAACTATAAGGCCCAAAACATAAACATTACATAATCTTTAATTATGTCAAGAATTCATTTTGATTATATTTTCATTTTCAAAGTTTTAGGGAATTAGGCCATAATAATTACATTACATATCAAATATTACAAAGTAGTCACTTCTACTCTATCCAAAGATTTCACAAAAAAATCTCATTAAATAAAAAAAGAATTATTTTCTTGATAAAAAACTTCTTCAATTACTCATTTCTATTAACCTTTCTTATACCATATTAAAAACATTTCCAAAACATGGGGTGAGCATAAAAATATCTGTGTGGATTATAAAATATTGAAATAAAACATTATTCCATAAATACATAAAAATTATTGAAACCATAATTTTCACTCTTAAAACATATGTTATTTAACATACCTCATAAAATCATATGATTTATGAATAACATGTATAAATTATATATCATAAAGGTAACTTGTTGCATCTATAACATACTTTCATTATTTCTTTCACAGCTATATAGGGAGTTACATTTGTAATACTCATCACTGTATATTCCCTAAATCAATTAGGGGAAATATTAACTTTTACCTCCATCATGTTACCCAATATATTGGAGAGATATCTCGGGCTCAACCACCCCTGTTTTATCATGTAACCACCCGTTTACGTAAACAATGCCCAACAACCATAACATATTCCAAACAGATAAATTATGCATGAGGGAAAGAAAAAATTTCCACATTGCAATAATAATATATCATTTCAAGATACTGAAATAATAAATTCTTTATAAAAACAATTTTCAATATCAAAATTCATAAACAACATATATGGTATTTATTTTTTAAAAAAACATTACGACTTGATAAGGAAGCCAAATATCAAATAATGCTCACAACGGAGTAAAAGTCATTGTCACCGCATACATTAAAAAGAAAAATTCCATTTTTCATTTAGAAAAATTCTTTGTAAAAAATGGATTCCTTTTGAAAAAATTAAATGAAATTAAAGGAAAATGGGTTGAGTATACACTATATAATATAAAGTCATGTTCAAACCCAAATATGCCTCAATGAAAGAAGATTGTGGAGAATTCCCTTACAAAGATCATTTTGTAAATAAAATAGATCAAAATTGTGTATTCACTATAATTACACATAATTAATGTAAAAATACAAGATAGGATATCAAATATAATTTCTCACTTAATCTTAGTTTGACAGATTCAAGAAGTAGAAGATTGACCCAAGGAATGGAAATTGGGTTTAGAAGTTCCCTTAAAAAAATTTGGCAACCTAACAACATCATTTATAAATTCAAAAAATGAGTTTTTGGGGGAGAAAAGGGCCTCTCATCACTAGGAAATAAAATATAAAACAATACCGATATAGAAGAACATGTCTCAACATAAGAAAATGGAAAATAAAAAGAAGTCTTTGACTAAATGATGAGGGTGAAAGGTTCCCTTACCTTGAGTTAGACTTATCTAGTTAGTTATTTATATTCATGAATAATAAACACAGGTTAATTTCTACTTTATTTAGATCCATTTTCAATTTTACTATTCATTTTTATTTAATTATGATCATGTTATAAAAATTACAAAATTATTTATGTGCATATTAGTCGTTTGTCGGTATTTTGAACATGAGTATAAAATGAACTTCACATAATTACAAATTTTTTCATGTGGTCAACAATACATTATCACCAGAATATATTTATTGAATTTAAGTATTGCATATATCCATTATATATGTATTTAGATCCATTATAAATGTATTTATAAAAGTTCTTACCATTTAGAGATAAGAAATACACCGTTCATGGAGACGGCTGACCGTACATACGCATGAACACTACTTTTATTTATTTTTCATATTTGAAGAAATGAAAACTAAATGATAAATAGGTTTATTATAATTCCATTATAATATCATATTTTATATATGTTACATAAGTTCATTAATACCATGTTTTATATGTTAAATGTGAATCAGGAACGAGTCATATCGATTTGAGGGGGTGGTAGTCCACAAATCCTCAAATGAAATTATCCTATGTAGACATTTTGGAAAACATAATGGTATGATGAAATTAAAAAAATATAGAAGCCTATAGACAATATAAATGTAATATATATCATATATAGATACAGTTCGATCATAATGGCCACCATGAGAGGTGGTAGTGGAAATTTGATCAATCATCAGTTCGTGAGGAAGTAGTTCAAGGTACATAGAAATTGTAAGTTCATATCCATATCATAAAAACATCATAGTATATTGAGGACAATATTTTTTTATGTAATAAATGTATAAAAACCGAATTGGGTGTGGAGAAGGAAAATAAAGGAAAGGAACTTTAGAGAAGACGATACCTCTAAAACATGTAAATCCTTTTGATTTGATCCTAACAGAATTCCTGAATAAAACTTTTATCAAGGTTATGTGGGAGGGATGTGGGGAGATTATTTGGGTAGAATTGGAAGATCCATAGGTCTTTAGAGGTGTGAGTAAGTGGGTAGAGGTGGTGGATTTTTATAAGAGGATGGAGGGGCACTTTGAAAATGTCTAGAAATATATATATTATTTAAATTATATTTAGATTAAAACTGAGTCCATATTATGTGATTTATAGGAAAATATGAATATAAGTCTAAATAAAATAATCCAATATGAATTTTATAAGTTTTTCATATTTTTAATCCTTCTCCTTTTTATTTAACAATTCTTTACTCTTACTATTTTATAAAGCATTTAATACATTGAGAGTTAAAATAATTATAAAAACATGAAAAATATCTAGTGAAAGAGTAATTAAAAAACATTTAGACTTATAATAACCATTTTGACAAATATTAGATTTTAATTAATTTTATATCATTTAATAAACTTTTTTATATTTTAATTTATGAATTATGTCAATTTTGGACATGATTCAGACTTGACTTTTTCACACATTTATAACAACATGATTCCTTAAAAAAAGAATTAACTCAAACCTTATATGTCAATATCATCCAAAAAAATCCAAGATGACAAAAAAATAAAAAAATTTATTTTATTTTAACATTTATAATTTCATTTATTTGAATTCATTATTAATATAGAAATCATTGCATCATCATTGTGTCATAATTAAATTTATTTATTTAGTGTGTAAAAATTATAAATAAAATATCATGATATAGGAAATATTTTTAGAATAATAATGACTAATTATACTCTAAAATATCACTTATATAACCATTTATAAAATTTTTTTTACTAAAAGATACATAATTATGTTATATTTTTCTATATATTAAATTAATTTTTAAAAAATATGATTATCACTTCCAAGTGGATCCATGCGTTCCCAAGATAGACCCATGGATTCCAATGGATGGAAATATATTATCCAATAGGGTTAGGACATGTGTAAGTATTGATTAATATTATTATAATATTATTTTTACCCTTGTTTAACATATTTACCCTTTATCCATGGTAAATAAAATAATTAATCAATTTACTATTCATAATTTACAAAAATAAAACGTAACTATTCAAAAAATTTGGAACATAAAATTCCATATATGGAATTAATATTTCCAAATTAAAAATACATAAGATGCAAAAATTAATTTAAAATTATTCCCTGTTGTCAAAACCAAAAATCTGGTTTTTATAAAATAATAAATATCAAAAGATTAGCATGTGTTTATGTCCAATTTAAAATGGATTAATACTTACATTGATAGAAAATAAATTAAAATATTTAAATATAATCCGATAACACTTTTAAAACAATTAATAGTATAATATATCTATATAAATATATTAGATAAAAATCCAGTTTGGACTTAAAATGCGGTATTTTTACTATTCATTAAAAAACAAACTTTATTAGAAAATTACCTAATATTTATCCGAAGTAAATTTTGATGTCCCTATTCAATATAATAATTTTATATTGAAAAATATAAAATATAAAAGTGTAAAATCTAGATTTAAAAATTGATCTCCACAAATGGCGATAAACCAAAATTTTAAAAATATTAGAGTATTTAATGCTTAAAATCAGAGTCATTCTTATTTTAAGCCTTTAAAATATATTGGATTAATAAAAAAATTTAACAAACATGTTCAATAATATTTTAGTTCATTCTATTCATTCTCACCAATACAACATCTATAAATTTACTACCATTTAAAATAATCATAATATTATATTATTTTTCGGTATTACTCAATGTTGTGTTCAACGTAAGATTTTGGAGAAAACCGTTGTTTTGTGTTGAGTACTCTTTATAAAAAGCATCCATTTTAATGTAAAATTAATATCTAATTCATATATTTTAACATAAATCAAAAATTAATATTCTATAAATACATGGGTCATTAGAATAGTCCTTTCATAAGATCCATTAGTTTGAAAATTATAGGAAGTTATAAAATAAGTCGTATTATCAAGATCCTTCTAATGTATCTTGTAGATTTATTATGTAATACTGGGATCACAATAAGAAAAAATTTAAAAATATTTTTCAGGATGTCTTACAACATCATTAATAGAGAGCCTTGTGAGGATATCCTCCGGTAATTTTTCTCTTATGGAGAGTAAATGTGCATTTTTGGTAGGCGATTAGAAATGACCCATATAGATTCATTAATTCTAGGATACATTTGTAGTCATATGAATAATTCCATAGTAATTTCACCCCATTTATACATAGTAATAAGAATAGGTTACATTCCTCCTCTAGGATGTTTTCACTCACCATTCACTTGTTGAAAAACTCAACTATAACCATATTTGAAAACATACTACTTTCTAATTTCCCACAAATTTTTTTCATCAAATCACTATACATCTATGTGCTACATGGGTGTATATGGAATTTTGGGCTAAGAGAATGTTCAAAAAATTCCATTTTTAGCTCTTCTTTATATTTATCTCATAATCTATTTACAAATTCGAAAAACCAATCAACAGAAATAATGTCTTCAATTTTTCCATCATTTATAGATATAATTTTTTACTGAAAGTTATAGTCATCAAATTGAAGTTTTTTAAACCTTTCAATTAATGACAGTTTTATAATCATTTAAAAATAGACTGATTTATGCCATTCTATATAATTATTATATACATATTTAGTAAGTCCATAAACATAAGATCAATACCAATCCACATTTGGGATAGAACTCGATGATTATTCTTTCTCAATGCATTTGATACATTATATTCTTTCCCCAAGTATCATTTAATTGGGAAACCATAATTTTTGAGTATCTTGAGCCATATCCATTTCCTCATGTTGAGATATTTTTTTGAAAAGATGTATTTTATACTCTTATTCTTTATGTATATCTCACATATATTACCATAGAGATATACTTGAATATCTTAAAATAAAATATTACATCTTCCAAATCAAGATCATGGGTTTAATAGTTTCCTTCAGGAGTCTTCAATAGCCTTCATGTATACAAAATAACTTTATAAAATTTCATAAGGATAAAACAGATTAATTTCTTTGATGAATAACTATATACCACAAACCCAACACTTCCTGATTGTAGATTGAAAATTATAACATTTACCAATATCCTCATCAATTCATCAAAAAAAATTCTTCACGTATCCTTTACCAAATAAATATACCTCTGATATGTGTATTTCATTATTAATGGGTTATATAATAAATAACATATTAAATATATCAATAATAGTAAACATCCAAAAAAATTAACCAACATATGAAATTTATGATCATTGGAATATGCCACTATATGACTTCATTTACATTATATTATTACTGGAGATTCTATAAATAAAAAAAATATAGCCAAGAAAAGAGGCTTTTTGAATCTAAAAACAACACTCAATGAAAATTTCATGAAACTATTTTCTTCTAAGAGTCTCAAGAATTATACAAAGGTGATTCTCATTGTCCTCATATATTTTAGAATAAACCAATATACGATTAATTTATTCGAAAAAAATCATAGATATATTCCGATAATTCTCTTTTCATGTGGTCTTAAAAAATAGTCAAAATAGTCAATCCAAATTTCATTACATTAAAATCACAATTTTCAAACCACCTTTGGAATGTTGTCTTTAGAATTTATTCCATCATTAATCATAATTTATAATATATAGAAGAAATGTAAATAGTGAAAAAATATCTAGAGAAGTGAATTTGACCAAAAACACATCATTACATGGTTGGGGATGCATTTTAATTATTGTAATAGTATTGATTTCCCTATAATCAATAAAATAAATCACGAATCTATCAAAATTATTAATAAAGAGAATAGGGGATACCCATAGTGAAACACTAGATAAAATAAATCTATTATATCACAATTATTCTAGTTTTTTCATCAACTTGTATAATAACACACTGGCCATTTTGGAGGGATTATTTGATATTTGTCTTGAATCAGGTATTAAATCAGTGGAAAACTAAAATTTATGCTCTGGTAGATGAACATGTAATTCCTAAAGAAATAAATTAACGTATTCGGATACAATTATCAAATTCTTGAGTTGATGATTATGTTATCTAACCATAGATATTGTTTTATCTTATCTTATAATAATCTCATTCATAAGACCCACTCGGTGTGGATCTAAACCTAAATAATATGATGAAATCTATAATCTAAAGATAAGGAATTATACATATTCCTGAATCCAAATTTAATTAACCTTGTAAAAAAATTTTGAATCATATTATGAAAGCCATTCCATACCATGGATTCTATCATATTCGACCATATTTATGATACCAATGTCTAAAAATAATGAACATTTAAGTGTCATAATATAGACATCTAGAAACATGATTATTGGAATTATACTTGCACTAGGATATCTGAGTGAACAATCCAGTCACATGGTTCTATGGAAATATTTAATTTTCTTGGAAAACATGGAATATATAAAAGAGTGATAAACTATAGAATCAAATTTATCATTAGATAAATTTCAGGCTGTAATTAAAGTACCTTATCCAACATCATTGTTTAATTCCACATCAGTTGTAGTGGTTTAATATTTTTGGCCACCTTCTATTGGTTTCATATATGGTATGTTCCCTTGATGCTTGGGTAATTATTGTGAATAATTTCTCATTTATCTACTGCTAAATCACTATAAATTAGTGAATTGTTTATCATCCTTGAATTCATGATTCAAATGACCCTTAACTACACAATTGTTACAAACACTCATACTACATAAACATTTACCCTTATGTTTCTCTCTAAAATTTACCAAATTATATAAATTTCATCCTCGTCATCTTCTTTATTAACACATTCAATTTTTCTTCGTGTTTATGTGAACTATTCATCTCTATATTCCCATATGACATATAGGATAAAAATAATTTCATAACATTTTTGTGGGGCATAAAAAAATTTCATCATTCAGATAATTAGTTTGACATATCATGAACCATAAGATGCTTTTCATAATCACTTTAAATAAATAGTAAATCATTGTTTTTTATTGTGACTGTAATAATTATAATACATGGTTAGTCTTGAAAAGGTAGCCTAAAACTTTGAAACACATTATTATTCATTTTTTTATGGAGATAAACTTTATCTTCATTTAAAATCTATTCTCTAAGGTATATATTTATTGATGAAGGTTTATTTAAAAGTTTTCTATTGAGTGTGTTTTATTTCCTCTTCCAACATTCTATTATGGATAAATCACCAAAAAATTTCAACATATCCATTGAGAAAATACCAAAAAAATTTAACATTTTCTTCTTCATCACATCCCATGTATAGAAATATCTTCTCAATGGAATTAATCCAATGGTCATATACCACTAGATTAATAATCCCACTAAATTTTGGTAGATTCTGTTGCATGATGGGATCCAATTTATCAGGATAATGTTGTGGGATAACTATTCTTACTCTTTTGAAATATTGTTTTTAAAAACCTGATTATGATTCCATAATATATCCATGATATTCTCAGTTCCCATACCATTGGTATTTTTGTTTATTAATACGACATTATCAAAAAATTTGTCAGTATTAATAGAATTATTTTACCTAGCCACCATTTTTAAAAAAAGAAATATATTGTATTATCTTATAAAATTATAAATTATAAACCCTAATATAAAATTAATAATATCATTTAACACTTAATATAAATTAAAAATTTATTCATTGTTAATAATGGAATCATAAGTTTGAATTATTTGGGGTTAAAATTATTTTCAAATCATTCATAATGAATTGATTATTAAATGTTAATTATCCAATGCATATCCACAATGAGAGTCTAACATGGTATGCAATAAGGTCACGCTCTCCCTGAAATAGAATGATGTCAAATAAATACTCAACCATATATTTTTAAGGGTATTACCCCTAGTTTCTTTTTTACCAAAATCACGTCCACTTAAACTATCCAATGTGAGATGTATTTTTAGTAATTACCAAAAAATATATGCCAAACCAAAATATTTGGATGTAGTTCTATTATTATCCTCAAATTATATCTTAAGGATATGTTCCTTAATATGTGTTTTCCTTAATCTAGTTACCATCATTTGTCATAATGTTTATTTAATTCCAACAGTAACAAACCTTACTCTAGTAACCTAGATGAAATGTCTTCTTTATTACAATTTCATAGATACAAGGGGCAAATTACCAAAGGACCTATTAATATATCATTTTTTTTCACCATATACAAATACGATACCCATTTTACATGTAAAATAAGAAATAAAACATATTAGTGGAAAAAATTGGAATCCTTGAACTTATTTAAATAATTCGGCTTCATAGATAATGAAAATAATGAAAAATAAGGTTGAGATCATATGTTTACTATGGGTTACCAATGATATAATATACAATTAATCATTAAGGAATAATTAATATTGAATGGTAAATAACTAAACACATATGACACTTAATCAATAAATTGAGAAAAAAATCATCCATATATAATTTCAATGAAATAATAAAAACAATCATCATAAATAAATTCAAAATAAGAGAAATTCATAATTTTGGGAATCATGATCTAATACATTATGATATCTATAATATTTAGACCTTCTAAAAGTTTGTTTAAAACTCTGGGGAAAACCATTTTATTTTGAAAAATGATTAGCATCATGAGAACAACTGATTCATTGTGGGTATTTATAATCTAATGCCGCAACCATCAGTCCATGTGCAAAAAAATTTATAATAGATTTAATTCTTGAATAATATTTAGTATCAATAAATATTTTTATTGATTAAATAGTACATATTTATCAATATTTTCCTATTTAATCAAGAAAATTTAAATGTAAACACCATGTATTAAAATGGTATAAGATCTATGAAATTATCATATCCATGATATTATGAATATGGATATCTTTTAACATTTTCATTATAAATAAAAAATGAATACATGAAATTTATTGTCTCAAGAGAAAGTAAACAATCAAAAAAATTAATCAAGAGTTGAGAGGTGACTATAAGTTAATTGGGAACATATGTTTTTAAAATAAAACCATTTCCATTAGAGAGATACATTAAATTTATGTGAAAGTTTATATTAACATTTCATAAAAGTGTTATCTTTTTAATAATATATAAACCTATTAAATATTCAATATTTTATATAATGGTTATGGTAGTGGAAAATTATATTAACAAAATATATGTTAAAAAAGATAAATCCTTTAATACTTTGGTTGAAAATTTCATTTTTATTGAAGGTGAAAAATTCATTTCCTACCATTTCTAAAACACAATAATAACTTAATGTTTCTTCAATAATTCATTTGATAAAATATAAGTCCTTTTTAAATTAATTTTTTTAAACAAGGATACACAATAAAAGATATACAATTTTAAGATAAATAAAACCATGTTTTCTATTAAGAATTTCATTTCATGATTCATGTACCAATGAGAGGAAAATTTTGATGGAGATAATAAAATCTGTAAATTTACATTTTATAACAAAATAATTTGATCTTATGAAGAATAAAAGATAATATTCATTCAAGGATAATAAAATCATTCTCAAATGAAAGAGAGATTTCGAAATAGATTCATTCCCCATAGATAACAATCAAATTATTACCCATTGAAACAATGTACTTTAATTGAATACTTTACCATTTTTAATAAATTAATAATAGTGCTAAATACATAATAGGTGAAGTATATATACCACATAAATGCGAATAAGTTCAAAAGAACAAATACGTCTTAATGGAATGAAATTTGAGATAAAATCGAATACCTTACGCTTTTGTCTAGTTGAAACCATATTAACATTTTTTAAAATTGTTTTAATAATTTTATTAATTTATAACATAACTATATTCATTTATATAATTTCATATATGATCCTCCTAAAAATATTTTCCACCCATTTGTATGTAATATTTCATTATTTTCTTTAGTTTAGGTTTTAATTTCACTAGTTTCTCATGGGTGTTTTATTGTGAATGTTTTAGTTATTAGGCATACTATATAAATAATTCATATAGAAAATTTTAATAATGTAAAAAATATCATAATTACATATTATATAAATTTTTAGAAAAATTTATTTATGTTGAATTTGGAATATGAATCAAATCGCTTCATGGAGACAATAGATCAAACATACGTACAAGAGACTATATCATTTCTCTAATGGGAGAAAGGATAAATAAGAGAATGCTATAATAATTTTGCAGATTTACTATCAATACACATGTATCACATATATTCCTTATTTCCATCATTATGACTTCCCATGTGATTATGCGATTGAAAAAATATTACATCAGTTCACAATGTGATAGTCCACTATACACACAAGGGATGGCTTTGTTTTGAAATTTATACGGAGGGGGGGGGGGATCAATATTATTACACACAAACATATATATTTATATATATATATATATATATATTAAAATATACCTATATTTCGAATATAGTTTTTATTTTATTCGAAGTGATCATAAATAATTGATGGTTGTAAAAAGATAAATAAAAGGTATGTTCTTTGTTAATACAATTACCTTCTTTTCGATAATCCTCATTTGGATCACATCCTAAGGACCACATGGTTATAATTTTGGGAATAAAAAAACAATATAAATCAGATAAGGTTATTGGGTAGATATTTTTGAAGGTTATGGTTGAGGATAATATCTATAGAGGTGTCAAAAAGTAAGGGTTAGTAGTGCCCTTTTATAATTGTGGTGTAAAAACATGGAATATTTGAATATACTAAATCACAAAGACATTTTACAAATCCCAAATGGATCAAAAAGGAAAATGTATGGAAAAATAGATGATATAAGGTATAAATATTTCTATAAATTTGAAATTATTCTTGTGGGCATATCATTTTAATCCTTACAATATTAGTTTCACCCCCCAGCTAACCCCTTTAATCATTAAAAATGGTGATTAATTTGTTTACAGCTTTTACTATTGATGATGTTCAAAAATTACGGTTACCTTTTTATATAATATTAGTTATTTTTAATCAAATAATTTAATCCATTTTAACTTATTATTTTAACCAAAAAAATTAATTTAATGCCAAACCCCTAAATCATGTGAGAAAAATGTTTTTTCAAGAAATTCATTTCTCAAGAAAAGATGATATTGTATTAAATGTATGACACGTATTTATCATAACATGTGTTTAAATTAATATATTTTGATAAAAAATATATTCATTTAAATTAAATCACTATCATAAAATATTATTTTAGATTACTAAAATGGAAATACACTAGGCCTTTTTAAACAAAAACACCTTTCTAAAAAACATTTTTCAGGAAAAAAGTCCCCTTTTACCCCATGTGTTATTATAATTATCTATACCAAATTTATAGTTAATTAAAATTAATTAATTATAAATATTATAATAAATTATTATATATAAAATGTGGAATTTTTAAATACCATCTTTTCAGTTATCCATAAAAGATAATTTTTAATTGAAACATAAAAAAATTCATTTTAGTCTTATTTCAACCAAGTTAGTTGAAAAATAAACTTAATCATATAAAATTTTAATTCTTTCACTATGAAATTTTTATTTTATTATATTGTATTTTAACTTTAATATATTGTTTATATAATATAATTTTGTCTCAGTTTTGCGTGTTTCATAAGCTATCAAAGCGATTGAAATAATTTAAATGGGAATATATCATAAAGTATTGGGTTGTTTGTATTTTGGATAATTTTCTTTTATAAAAATTAGATCTTATATTTATGTTTTTTAGTATAGTATTTTGTGGGATGAAAAGTTTCCATTTACATTGACACAAATTTATGTTATTCTCCTGGTTTGACAAAGAAATATTTTGATATATAATTCAATTTTTATATTAATACCTATTGATGGAATTCATATCATGTTTTAGAATCAATAAATTTTAGTTTAATTCATGGAAGTTTTTGTTTCCAAATATCGTGGGACTTTTTTATAAATCTTATTATTTACATCATGTGTCTAATAATTAAATTTAAAGTCATATTTATATATAAATTTTCAATGATCTGGTACAATTATATTCATAAAAAATGTTAACTGTAATGTATAAAATTTTGATAATTTATAATGATATTATTCATATGCGTGTTTCATGTATTTATATGAAGAAACAATTTATATACATATTTTGGTTTAAAATATACAATATTTTGTATCATTTATTATCATTGTTGTAGATTATTGTCCTCAAAGAAAGTAATTGTGGTGATGGGAGGCCAATAATTCATCTGTCCTTTGGGAAAAAAGAAAAAGGGAACCATCAAAATTCGATATGTGAATTGATTTTTTCATAAAAACGAGGCATCATTCCTAATATATAGGGATAATGGTAAGGAATTTTTTTCTAAGAGTAAGTTCTATAAACCTGAATTGTATTTGTAGTTTGATTTCCATTACATGTATATTGGTTGATATGTACATGTGTTTAACATACACATATCATAATATTACTTCATCATTGTATATATATATATATAGTATTTTCCACATATTACAAATTAAATTAAATGATTATAGAATTTCCCAGATATACTACGACCCTATAGATAGTATAAAGGTAATCCTTAAAATATTTTAGATGTTATATATACATTATTTTGAATGAAAATAGTTTATTTTTGAAAATCAAGTACATGGGGGCCACATGTATCGATTCCTTTTCTCAGATATTTTTCACATGGTGATCCCGAGTAAATGAGATCATGTGATGTTAACCAAAATTTGACCATGTTTTTGGGGACATTTTTTGTTCATACAAGCTATCATATGTGTTGGTCTTCTAATCCGAGTCTATTATTAGGGTGAATCATTGGTTATTTACTTCAATGCATGATGTAAACCATTAAAATTTGATTATGGGTTGAGGGATCATGTATCGAGTTCATTATTGATGATATATATTTTATTGTATTACCATGAATAGATTTTTAGCTTCGAAATAAAGGGAGAGATGTCACATGACCTATTAACTAGGATGTTAGTTCCTAAAATTTATCCATTGACAAAGTAAGAGGAAGTACGTCTATCTGGTATGATCAAATAATTATTAAATAATACATCTTTGGCCAGTGACATAAAATTTGCATTTTACTATTTGAGATATAATGAGAAAAATATATTATATTACATAGTGTTTATTTTTCGGATAGGTTATCACTTTTATAAAATAACATTATCTATTTAGCGTCCTTGAAATTTTTTTAGACATTTCTCCTAGCCTATGAGGAAACTCACTAATATAAAGATAACTTTCTATTTGATCAATAAAAATATTCTTTTAAATTTTATCCAATTGTAATTAATTTTATTATAGATAATAATTATCCCATGATGGGATTTTGGTATTGTTGATGACAAAATAGGTTGGAGGAGAGGAAGACACAAACCTAAGGGCTGCCTCATGAAGCCCCTTCGCGGAGCCCCCTGACACCACGATGTCGCACGATGCGGAGAGGCAGTGATGCTCCACGAACCACTTTGACCTTCACGACCCGCTGTGAAGCCAGGAGGTGGTGATGCTCTGCGAACCCCCTTGACATTCACGATATGACGAAAATCTAGGAGGGGGTGATGCTCTGCGAACACCTTTGACATTTGTGACCCGCTGCGATGCCAGGAGGCGGTGATGCTCCACAAACCCATTTTACATTCATGACCCTCCGCGAAGATAAGAGGTTGTGAGGCTCCGCGAACCCCTTTGAGGTTCTCGACCCACCGTGAATCAAGGAGGCGATGATGCTCCACGAATGCATTTGACTTTCAGGACCCGCCGTGAAGCTAACTCTCTGTTTGCGCCAAGCACGCGCTGCTTTGCGGTGCCTCTCCAGTATAAATATTGGCCTCCCCCAAGTCCAGGAGGTGGAAATCCGACCATTAAACTTCCCAGCTCTTGAATCATGAAGCACCCTTCTGCTCTGTGAACAATAAGTTGTCTGTGGTACTTATGCTCTGTGAAGTTCCTCCTCTTTATCTTGTTTTGATCCCCTCTTTTGAGAGGGATGCCTTTCACAGAACCCAAGGGCCTCCGTGAAGGAAGGGGATCCCCCTGGGGAACCGGGTCATCGCGGAGCATTTATGCTTCACAAAACACCCCCCATGTACACATGATCCACATGCCAAGGGAGGGTCACTATACTTCATGAAGAACATTTCTTCACGATATCTTTCTTCGCGAGACACCTTTTCTATGCAAGGCAGTGCTCCACGAATGCCTTTCCACTTCGCGAAGCACCTCCCATATGCACCTCTTCCCAATGCTTGGGATGAGCAATCCCACTTCGTGAAGCACACCCCTTCGCAAGCACCCTCCTTCACGCGAAGCTTCATAAGGCCCCTGCCTATGAACCCCTCTACATTGTGATTCATTTTCCCGTGTGACCCTCCAGGTTTTCGCGATATGATTTCAAAGTCCCTTGGACAATACCGCCCATTTCGTTGCTTCTCCTTATGCTTCTCTGAAAAGGCATGCTAATGGCTATTGCTTCTTCGCATGACAACGCTAACGTGGACTCCCACTGGTTCGCTCTATGACACCCCCTTACCACGGTGTTGCTCATCCCTTCTCTTCACCAAGTAGCAGAGGGTACCGCTTATGTATGTTCTAGGTGTGCGGAGAAAACCCACCTCATTTGTGCTACAAGATGCTAAAATTCCAAGCACCATCGTCCTCAGCACATGACATTAAACTGTGACATTGCCATGTGCCTCGCACGCGGGGTGCCCCCACCTCAGACATTCTCCACGCACACCGGTCCCTACGAGGATGAGATCTCCCCTCACGGGGGATGATATACTCTTTATCAAAGTGGAATTTGTCCACGGGGAAAGGGAAACCATTCTGGTGTAATCCCCTAGATTTTCTTGCAGGTGGCAGCATCCCTGCCCCACCTTTGTTCTTTAGTCCCAAGGTCCAGGGGGAGGGGGGAATGGACACAGGACCCTTCCTTTCTTCGGTACCAAGACCCTCTCCCGCTGGGTTTTTCATCCACCAAGCCTCCATACTAGAGTTATTCCCAACCACATTGGGTTGCTAACCATGCACAAGACCCTATTTCCTCTTTGGGCCGCTAACTACGTGTAAGACCCACTTCACCTCCCAAGAAATCACCTTTCATGACGTGATAGTTAGGTCTCTGGTCCCTCTTGTTTCTCACACCGAGCATGAATCACGTGGGCTTATAGGAAGCACCAACCATGACCACTTCCTTGGTAAGCTTAGAGTATAATCCCCACACCACCTGAACTATGTGGTATTTGATCCTTCGTATAACAGGGTACGTAAGAAGCCTTCCCGAGGTTCAAGCCCGACAACCATTCGACCACACGTCCTCCTTCACATCGGTTCGACGATTCCACCTGAACTACGTGGTCTTTGATCCTTTCTAAGGCATGGTACGTAGGAAGCCTCCACGAGGTTCAACTCCAACAACCATTGTACCCCAGGTCCTCCTTCACGTCGGTTCGTCGACACCACCTGAACTACAATGTCTTTGATCCTTTCTAAGGCAGGGTACGTAGAAAGCCTCCCCGAGGTTCATGCCCACCAATATCCATTGGCTCCGACCACTTCATGTCGGTTCACCAACACCTTGGTCTCCCTTAGAGCCTAAGGCCAAAATTCCCCCATATCTAGGAACTACGAGGAATTTGATTCTTGCTAAGGTATGGTACGTAGTAAGCCTCCAAGAGGTTGAATCTCAACACATGGCGGTTCTGAGCCCCATCACTTCGGTCCAACCCTGTCCTAAATGATGTTAAACTGTGGGCCTCAGTTAGCAGTAAGCGATTGTGATCCTATTCAGCAGTAATACATTGATATTCTTGTCCAGCGGTAAGCTGTTACGACCCCATCCTGCAGCAAGCCATTGAAAGCTACGTTTGACAGTAAGCCATCGTCATATGAACTATGTGGGCTTTGATTCCCTGCCATGGGGACACGTAGGAATCCTCTCCAAGGATAAAGCCCAAAACCATCATCATCATCATGGCGTCTCCATCCAATTGGGCATCCACTTCATTCTACTACTCTATTATCCATCCTGATTCCTACCCGGGCCGCCACATCCCAATGAGATCATGCCACCTTAGACCCCATTCCCCTCAATAGTAACCGGGAAGCCAAAAAAATGTTGTCCCCAACATCAGTGTTCCCTCCAGGGGTTATACCCATCTGATCCACTCCCGTCAGTGTTCTGATCAGCCTGATCCATCTCTGATTGATGTTAAACTTGCGGCATACCCTTTGTCAAAAATGGGAAGCTGAGGAAAACCTCAGATACATTCCCATGACATATGATTCCCTGAATTCGATGTGGGATTCCTAGGGACTTCGTGCCCTCGAGAATCCCAATAATAAGGGACAGAAGATAGACACACCAATTTCCTAGTGTCCAGACAAGCCAGTGATGCCCCACGTGACTACTCCCCTGACTGAAGGTTGCTACCCTGATGAGACCCCTTGGAATTTCCCAACAGAAGAAGTGTAATTAACTAGTGTCCATGAAGATATGACATTGGGACGAGTTTCACGAACAATGTATTAAATCTATAAGCGAGACCCGGACTAGGTGATGATTTCTGAGGAGGAATCCACGGAAGGAAGAACCGACATCCCATCATCCTGTTTCAATCAAGGAGCAGACGTCCCTGAATAAGGAGTGGATGTCGCCCGCCTTTGGAAAGAGGGAATGCAGGGAAATAGTTTCATGTCCGCCACAAACGGACGCGTTCACCCCAGCAAAAGCATCAGAAATAGAAATTTTGAAACCGATGTGAAATTACTCACCTCAATATGGAGAATAGTAGTGCTTAGGGAATCAATTTATTGACGTGTCACCAGATCCAGTTATCCGGTGTTGGGTCCCGCCAAACAAATAATAGGCTAGGAGTGAAACTCACTAGAATTTGGGGTAGTAGAACGGTGTACATCCCGTTCTGCGGCGTTGTCAGTGTTGATCCCACTTACCAGCCATGTTTGATTGGATGGCGTTGTGGTAGTGGTTTTAAATTCCTTTTCCATTCAACACTGATGAGTTATTCTCCCTGGCTCTTAATAATCAAGTTGCTACACCAGGGACGTGATCACTGACTGCCGATGGACCCAGGTGCAGTGGAAACTCCAATACAGCCATTCCACATTGCCTCACCACTTCCATGACGACCTCTGCATCTACGACCTTGGGGTTCCCACACCCCCTCTCCGTGTTCGAGGTCATTCAACAAAGGGTAATCAATGACCTCGTGTGTCGTTACAAGGGGGAGGGCATAATACCGACCTTGGATAAGTCCCACCTAGATCTAGATGTGTCTGTGCCTCGTCACCAATGCTTCCCCTAAGGGTCGTGTAGGGAGCCATTTCTCCCCACCCCGACATAAAACAGTTTCGGGAGCCTCTCCCCAGAATGCTTTCATGACTCTCTACCTTACGCTGATGAGGTAGGTGATGCCCAACCCAGCCCTGTTAGAGTCCCATTCTAGGGGCTCCTAGTGAGGGCTCCCACCCGGCCGCGTGAGTACCGCCGCCTAGTCTTGAAGAAAGGGGAGTAGGTAAGCTACATACCTGCGCCACTAGCCCTGAATAATTCGACCTGACGCCAGCGTCGGGCGCAAGCTTAGGATGGAAGCCGCCAAAGGGCGTCAACATCGACGACTATTGGGGCCCGATCCACCGTCGATGCATATCATCAGTCCCATGCATACACTGGGAAAGGTCGCTTATATGCTCGATATGGATCGAGGCCCCAACCGAACCACAGGCATGTTGGGTCGACTATCTTGGATGTAGGCACGAGAAGTGGTCACCGCGAACCAACCCACAGTGATGCCACCCCGTATGGAGGTCCTCCCCATACCACTACCACAGAGAGCGTGGGCCTTCCCTACGTTTAGGATCAGCATGGTGCTTCGCACCGAGCTGCCCCCAATCCAGATGAAGGTTTTCCCCGTGGCGGTGATACTCGGCACGAAAGCCTCTCTTATGCCCATTACATTGGGTGTGGAGTTATTCCTCCTACCCCCGACTGCTGGTGTAGGGAAATTGCCCATATGGTGTTTCTTCAATATAGAGAACCTTCCCATGTCCTCTCGGTAGCTGGTGAAGGTCCTCCTCACCTCGACAACCAGAAGGGTGAGGGCTATCCTCGCTCCAACCGCACACAGCACGGAGATCCAACCTGTGTTCAACTAGACCGGTACAAGGACCCTCCTCGCACTAAAGTCGCTTTGGGAAAGTAATCGTGGAGGTCCTTCCCTTGCTTCTTCATGTTCCATTAGAAGGTTTTCCTCCTCTAGTGCTACCCATGGAGGTCCTCCCTATGTCACATATGACATTTGTCCTCGTGCTACTCGCACTCTGGATTTTTGGGTGGAGACCCTCATAGCCCCAGCACCAGTGCAGCCGAAGAAACCTTTGTCAGAAATATGCTCTTTCCTGAGTAACAACCCAGGGGTAAGAAGGAGGGTCTTCGCCGCCATAAGATGATTTCCAAGAAGGTCCAAATGGATATAAAAATGGTCTACTTCTCAAACTCTGAAGTGGAATACAACTCAGCACGGGAACCCTCCCCTCACTCATCTGAGTCAAGGGATAGAGAAGGGACAAGGTGCATTAGCCTGGTGCTCTGGGAATGCGAGGTTCATATGATTCCTACCCCCCAATGTAGGTATATCTAGGAGGTTGAAAATCTGGAGACCCTGTAGGTTACGGTCGTGAAATAACCACTGTCATCACCGAGAGCACTCTCTACCTCCACAAGAGATTTTAGAGTGCTATTCTAGGGACCAATGGCATGTGAGAAACATTGCGGCCAATCACCTGTGGCCCTATCCCCTGATCCAAGAACTGTGGCTGTTATCCCATCTTATCATAACATAGCGGCAGGGTCGCTACACTTTTCGGAGGAAAGATTGAGAATCAGTGGCCAGTTAGCCCGCTCTTCGTACTCTCCACCGACCAGCCTACCATCCCAGCGGTCTGCCTTAGTGCTGCTGCCAGTTCCTCCGCCACCACCAGTTGAAAAATGGAGCAATAAAGGGCCAAACCCTAAATCTGACTCGAGAATCTTTTGGAACATCCTCACAATGGACAACATCCCTCAGAAGTTCATGCACGTGGAAGCATAAATTTTTTTCATACCGGATTCCCTCACCCCAGAGGAAGTCGAGGGTTTTTTCTACACCCTATGGGAGACACATTTTAGTCTTCATCATCAGTGGGTGGTTTATCGTAGGATCCATGTGCATTTCGAAGACATCAATGAGCAATGCCATCTGGTCGAGTTGGTCGCACTCCCTGTGGTCCAGAACCTTGAGTCACCAGGTCACCGTGAGGCCCTCCAACAGTAATGCGTTCAGAGTATCAAGATACTACAAAAAATTATCAAGGAGTATACCCCCATGTGCAAATCTGTGGCTTGGGGCAGTATGATGCCCTCCTTTTCCGTCCTATCTGGCGGTAGCCCGACTCAATAGGTGATATCGAGGACATACCCCCAGGAAGGGTCGCGGTCAATATGGCTGACATTGTGGACGAGGAGGATGAGCTGGAGCTTCTCGATGGAGACTTACTCCCTGAGGGCATGCCCCCACTATTGGACCCATCCAAGAGGATTAATTGTTAGTAGAGGAACCTACTTGGTCTCCCTGCGCCCACTGAGGCATTGGTACTCAGCCGAAATTCCGGTATCGGCAAAGATCACATCAGTGTTTCCAAGCACTCTGATCCATCCTCCTCAGTGCAAAAGATGAAGGAAGATCCCGAGAAGGCCACATTCCACTAACAATTTTCTGAGCAGAATAAGTTGGTCGAAGAACTCTTTGTTGAATGCGTCGTAGAGCGACACCCCGACTACGTTAATCCTAGGCCAGTACAACAGGGGTGGGAACAACTTCCCCTCAGTGAGCTACCCCAAGGAATCCCTGATCATGATCATCCCATGGACAGGGATGAATCCGGAGATCATGGTAAGAGGGCACAGTATGTCCTGCAGAACCCTCTTGAATGGCAAGACAATCCAAAAAATCGATCCCGGGTTCCCTCAGCTGCCCCACAAGCCGCTCCACCAGCTGCTCCAAAAGCCACAGAGACTGTCTATCATGTTGAAGAACCCTCAAACACGCTCGTAGTTAGGGATCCTCATAAAGATAGGGACCCCTGCCCGTATGATCCTATGGGGGCACTCATAGCCCACCTTGAGGCATTGGAAACTTGACAGGTGGAAATCCCACCAGATGGTAAGCCATATCTGGCATGGGTGGATGATATGCCGACACCACCGAGTTTCGGGAATCCAACCTTCCCCCCCGTTAACGATATGGGGTAATCTCCGTAGCACCAAGACCACATCAACTCAAGGTGTGGGCCCACGTTTGGGACTCCATCACAGCAGGAGGATACCAAGCTCTGCTGTTTTGTTCAGACACTTGTGGGGCCAACATTTGTCTAGTACAACCAGCTCCCTGTCGGATCTGTAACCAGCTGGGAGGACCTTCAAAGGCAATTACTCTACCAATTCATCTCTACCACCAGGAAAACTAGCATCAAATACCACTTCAAGTGCAAGAAATGGCATGATGATCATGTCTTAGAATTTATCATTCGGTGGAAGGGGCCCTCATACTCCCTTGACATGCCACTGATTCATGAGAAATTACTGAAGATGTGTGTAGGGAACGTCAAGACAGAACTGGTTCCTTATATGATCACCCAGAACTACCCTGGGGGATTCTTATACTTCTCCAATAAGGCCCAATTCCAGGAGGAAGCACTGCAACAGGCTAGCGAGGCATGTCTGTTGCCCCTTATAATTCCTGCAAGGAGGGATATAAGAGTCGATCCCCCTGCGGTGCCCCAAATAGAATCACACAGGCAACTAGAATTACTACAAGTGGCACCAGCCTCGCAACCTCGCAAAGGCCCTCCACCTCAGGAGCAACATCTAGCTCAGGAGCATCCTCCTCAGAATTGGTAGGTGCCCCTGCAGAATGCACCACCACCACCCAGGTGGAAAAACCAGGCTTCGCCTCCTCGACATTACCCTCGCGCTCTTCTCCAGGGTCAGTCCTTAAGGGCCCCCTTTCTAGACAGAAGAAATTGGACCAACTCGTTCACTGAGAATCAGGTCCCCGGTTACATCTGTAGCACCCTAGAGCAGGGGATTATATGCTTGCCTGAGTGTAGAAGGCCGGAAGAGGCGAGTCTCACTGATTACCCTAACTACTTCACCTATTATCGGATCCTAGGGCACACCCTCAAGTAGTTCTATGTGTTAAAATACTTGCTTCTAGACCAGGTCGATAACAACATAGCAAGGCTGGGCCCTGCCCCGGCACATGTGGTGGGTGTCTCTGTAAGGTCAGACAACAGTAGCGACAGCGAAGGTGAGTGGTAGCAGGTTTCTAACCATGAGTCCTAGATGTATGATGACTAGATGGCTCGCAAAGTAGTTTTTAATTCCCATGGTATCATTTAGGAATGAATAAATTAGTTTAATCCTTCAGAAGCCGTAGCCACCACAACTACATTGTCATCTCAGCTGGCCTCTTCCCAGAAGCGAAAGAATCAGTGATGCAAGGGAAAGAAATGTACCCCACAAATGCCATTGTCATACCACACTCTCGGTGACATTATGCCCCGGATATGGGGATCCCTCCCAAAATCAGTCCAGTAGTGGATTAATCTTCTAGCGATAGTCAAGGGTATGCTTCGGTTAATACCGTGGAGTTGGTAAACCCCTATATGACTCCCGACAACAAGGAGCGCCAGACGAAAATCCCCAATGTCCCCAACCGACGCCAACGTTGGTGGTGTCACAACCATATGGGTCATTGGGGAACATCAGTTGGAACCTATCCAGCCCGTGCATGGCACTGAGACTAGAAAGTAGGTCCCGCACAGAACTCAGCACACCCAGCCTCTTCATTCGGTGTTGTCGGGGCCCGCCTCCACCACCATTTGTTTTAGTGGATTAGGCAGATCTACCTCGACCATGTTGCAACCAGTCTTGCCCTACTACAGGCTGATCTCAGTCGTCCAGTCCTCATCCGAGAACTAATCTCCAGGCTTCGACTAGTGAAGAATGGGACATGCCCAACACCAGCCAGCTGTCGGCCCAGACGACAGGGCCCACCATGCCTCCAATAGCAGAGCAACATCCTGTAAGAAGAAGTTCATGCCCGGAACGAAAATACGATGTTCTCAAGCTCCTTTCCAGCATCCCAGGGAGGTTTTCATTCCTTCAAACCCTTCACTTGATGCCAGATATTTGTGAGGCCCTCACTGAGGCTTTGATAAGCCCCCTCCAGTTTAAGACAGAGGTAACAGTTGTAGAGGCTTTTCATGCTGAAATGTTTCTGAATGCTAGATGTCATTACATCATTTCGTTCTTTGGAGAAGACGAAGGCTCTTCCATACATGGGCACATCCACCCGATGTACATCACCACCTAATTTAGCAGCATGGAGGTTCTCAGATATCTTGTTGAAACCGGCTCCAGGATTAACCTTATCCTGACGCGGACACTGCGGAAGTTGAGGTTATCCGAATATGACTTGACTACCTCCAATTTAAGAATCCAGGGATACAACAGGACCAAGCATACCCCAATCATTATGATCTTTTTGAAGACCCAGTTCAGTGGCCTATTTTACAGCATCTAGTTAACAGTTGTCTCCCATGACATCACGTACAATGAATTGATGGGTAGACCACGGCTCCACCTGCCTGTGGTGGCCCCCTCATCCTATCAACAGTGCCTCAAGTACTCCCTTAATGATCATGTAGGTGTACTCCAAGGTGATGCATCTCCTTTCACATCTTGTGATGCCCACTACCTGGATGCCGACTATTAGCAGACCAAGGTTAAGAAAATTCATGCAAGTGAGGTCGAACCCATCATAGTCCCAATTGACCCCTGGGAAGGTCTGGATGATGCCTACGTCTTCCCGATCCATTGATTAGAGGCCATAACCACCGATATGGGTTAATTATTTGTTGTCTCTGGTACAAGAGATAAGCATGTTCCAAAGTCTAAGCAATGAAGAAAAATCACCTCATACTCCTACACAAACTAGGCTCAGGTGATCCCGGACCTTCCTACCCCCTCACGGTATCAGGATGTCTGCCCCATGGAAACGACAGTACATCATTCATGTCTATTTAGTTAGGCTAGGATTAACCGACTCAAGCCAACATGCCACTATTTCTTTGATATCATCATTATTGGCCCCTTGGGCCAAAGACCAGATGGGATTGGATTGATTTCATTCATCGCTATGGTCTCAGCAGCACGTGAATCTCCCGATATGCTATCGACTACTGTCAAGCCTGGTACCAGCCTCCCATCAGGACCTGTTGATCTATAGGGAGCTTCTCCTGCTAGAAATCTCTCCTCCTCAAGTGAAGAAGAGGAATTATAGGATGCTCCCCCCTCCATTGAAGAAGCTTTCTCTGCCATGGTTAATGAACTGTTATAGGAGAACCTTGGTAGCGAGGTGGATCCAAGACACATATTGATTAGTGCTTCCATGTCCCTCGAGGAGCATCATCTATACATAGATTTCTTGAAGCATCATCGTGATGTATTCGCCTAGAGTTACGATCAGATGCTAGGACTAGATCCTCATATAGCCGTTCACCGCCTTGGTCTTCCGGAAAATCATCGCGGGTTCAAGAAGCCTCCCAGAAAGATTCACCCTTCTCACAGTGCCATGGTCGAGACCGAAGATGAAATTCTCATCATAGACAACTTCTTCAAGGAGGTCTAGTACCCCATGTGGCTGGACAACATTGTTCCAGTGAAGAAGACGAAGGGATAGATTAGAGTCTGCATCGACTTCCAAGATCTCAACCATTACCTACAAAAGGATGACTTTCCCCTTTCGGTGACAGAATTGTTGATTGACGCTACGACTGGTTTCTAAGCCCTATAATTCTTGGATGGCTACTTTGGATACAACCAGATCCAAATGGCCCTTGAGGATGAGGAGTCTACAGCTTTCAGGGTGCCCCAAGTTACTTTCTGTTACCAGGTTATTCCCTTCGTCCTGAATAATGCAGGTACCACCTATTAGTGGGGCATGCATCGCATATTCAATCCAATCCCCGAGACATTGGTGGAATGCTTTGTGGACAATCTGGTGGTCAAATCGCTCCATCAACAAGACTATCTCAAGGACCATTAAAAAAGTGTTCATCTTGCTCCGTTCCTGCCACCTGAAGATGAACCTGATGATGTGTGACTTCGGAGTCACCTTCGAGAAGTTTCATGGCTTTATTGTCATGTATCGGGGCATCGAGATCGGCCTAGAGAGGATCGAGGCCATTATCCAGATGCCTCCCCTGAGAAATATTCAGAAGTTTTGGGGTTTCCAAGGCCACTTAGCCTACATATGATGATTCATTGTGATTCTAGATGGAAAGTGTAATCCCTTTTCTCTGCTCATGATAAAGGCTCTTCCTAAGAATGGGATGAAGAGTTCCAGACCGTGTTTAAGGGAATCAAGAATTATCTTCTCTATCCTTCGTTCTTGATGCCACCCATCTCCGGAAAACCACTAATCCTATACGTGACTACCCTTGAACGATCTCTTCACACCCTTCTTGCCCATAAGAACAATGAGGTGGTATAAATTATCCTCTACTACCACAACCATATGCCCATCAATATGGAGACTAGATACTCCCCCATCGAAAAGAGATACCTCACACTTATAATTTATATACAGAAACTATGAAAATACTTGCTGCACCACGAGGTATAGATGATGCCTTATGTAGACCCACTGAAGTACATCCTGATCCTTCCCATGTTGACGGGTCATCTAGCATGGTGGGCAGTGATTCTACAGCAGTTTGATATCAGGTTTTTCCTTCAAAAATCTATCAATGGAAAAGCATTGGCAGAATTCCTTGTTTCCCATCTTGCTCATGTTGACTAGTCCCTGGACCTAAATTTTCCCGACAAGGAAATCCTCTCGGTAGATCATGCCATCTCATATTAGAAGATTCAATTTGATGGCACCTCCTGGATCCCCACTAGAAGGAGACTCAATGATCCCCTACCCAATAGAGTAGGCTTGGGTATTGCCTTTATTACCCCAACGCAAGCCATTCTTCCATAATCATTCCTTCTATCAGAAAGATGCACCAACAACGAGGCAGAGTATCGTGCTCTTATCACTGGCCTCGAGCTAGCCCTCGAGATCGATGTGCCCCATATTCATGTAAAAGGGGATTCCGAACTAGTCATCAAGAAAATCAACGGTGGCTTCATCGCCAGAAATCCAAAACTTGTACCATTGAGAGAGCAGACCCTCCAGCTAATGGTGTAGTTTCCATATCATCCTGATGTTACTCATGTCCCTCGATCATAGAACTGTCGATCCAATGACATGGCCGACCAGGATGCATCACATGCAGTTCCCGAGCAGGATTATCTGATCATTCACAAGGGAAATCAGAGATTCATTTCTCATGTCACCCTAGATGATTATGACGACCTATGAGTAAGCCATTTTACCATTGGATCCTCCACGTCAGGACCACCAGGTTCCTTAGATGTAATGGTTGAAACGACTCCCGACTAAAGATTCCCCTTTGTAGAGTATCTTTAAAATGGTTACCTACCTGCAGATCGGGCCAAGCGTGAGAGAATATGATGGCGCGCACAGCACTTTACCCTCCAGAGTGGTCCCAATATTGAGAAGATCCTCTACAAGAGCTGGTTTGGTGGTGTTATCCTTCGTTGCATCCAAAGAGTCAAGATTTATCAGGGCATGCATGAGGTTCTGGCTAGTTCCTATGACACTCACCAGACTGGGACGAAGCTATCCCCTCAGATCTAGAGACTGGGGTACTTCTGGCCCCCCATGATCCATGAAAACATCGAGTTCTCCAACAGATACCACGCATGCCAAATTCATGCTAACTTTTTTGCATCGGCTGCAAGAACCTCTCAACTCCACCAAGTAATCTTGGTCGTTCATGGTGTGGGGACTCGATGGAGTGGGACCATACCCATTGGTGAATGCTCACCAGTGCAGGTTCATCCAGAACACCACAAATATCTTTTCTATGTGGGCAGAAGTAGTTACACTAAAGAAGGTCGAGGCATGTTCTATCGTCGACTTCATGAGCTCCAATATCATCTACCGGTTTGGAGTCCCACAAACCGCCCTCACCGATAACGACACCAACTTCCAGGCAGCTGAGCTGAAGAAATTTTACACCAAGTACAACATCTGTCCAAACCATACTTCCCACTACCACACACAGGAGAATGGATAGTTTGAGGCATTCAATAAAAACCTATCTAATATTTATCAGAAAATGGATGGTCAGAATAAGAATAATTGGCCAGACAAGCTCCCCAATGACCTCTGGGATTATTGGATGACGACTCATAATTCCACCAAGGTGACCCCATATTCCCTGGTGTACAGAGTTGAGGTCGTCCTTTCCATCGAGTTCCAGCTGCCTTTGTTACACACACTAGTCTATGTACAGCAGGCACCAGATAATGTAGCCGAAATTCATCTGGCGGAATTGGAAGCCCTTGATGAGAATAGGCTTCATGCCCTGCACAATCTAGAAATGCATCAGAATAAGATATCTAGAGCCTTCAACAAGAAGGTTCGCCTCTGCTCTTTCCTACAAGGAGACATGGTATTGGACATTCGGGAAGCCATGATTTCCGACCGGAAACCACCCAAGTTGGATCCCAAATGAAATGGACCTTACATAATTCACAGGGTTTACCCTAATAGAGAATACTCTCTGGTGACCATGCATGGTGAGCGTATAACTCCTCCCACCAATGCCATGTTTCTAATGGAATAAATTTCATGAGCCACAGTTGGTCCTACATGACCTTAAACTGTTGGTCCAACATGACCTTAAACTGTTGGTCATGCATGACCCTAAACTGCATGCTGGTCCGGAATGACCCTAAACCGTTCGGTCCAACATGATCTTAAACTATTCAGTCCTACATTACTTTACATTGTGAATTGTCCCAAAAGACGCTAAAATTCCCCCTTAGAACTACATGTGGATTGATTCCCATCTGCATGGGATACATAAGAACGGTTAAGCATTTCATCTTGAGCCCAACCCCCGAACTCATCTCATTGACTATCCCCCCTGTGTATTGTTCTCTCGGAGGATCCTTGCAAGATATGGTGTATGATTCCTTAGCCCCACTCATTCTAGGATTATAATGGCCGCACTATGTGCCTGCTCCCCATTCTACTATCCTCCCACGTCTTCACCGCATGACGTTAAACTGCATGGCCTTGAAGAACAATGTATGGCTTGATTCCCATCCTTATGGGATACGTAGGACCGCCCGGACATTTTTTCTATTGGCCCAGCCCAAATTCAATAATATCTCCTCGAGTCAGGACCTATGGTGTGGTACATGTTTTTTCCTCAATACATGTCAAGCTCATCTCGACTCTACCCTATGTTTCACCCACTACTTTGATTATAACTCCATCATCTCTCCCATCCAGAGGGACCGCAGAATGGCATGGATTCTAGGCCCAAGGGATCTCCTACAACTTCGGGACAACACCCTCAAGGATGTTGAACAACATATTGATACAAATCCAGAGTTGAGAATATGTTCATAGGTAGACACTCATTTGTTCTTCCCATTCCAGTTCACTATAGGGATTCCATGATTCGAACATAGTCAACAGCAATCCTATGTCATTAGGGCCACCCCAAGATGTTCTAAACATTGAGTGTAGTGGCACATTCTACCATGTTGTATCTCCAAGT
Organism: Viscum album; assembly: GCA_963277665.1. NCBI lineage: Eukaryota > Viridiplantae > Streptophyta > Magnoliopsida > Santalales > Viscaceae > Viscum > Viscum album. The sequence goes on along the minus strand of OY728140.1, from coordinate 1,648,192,366 downwards.
GAAGAAATATCATTGGGAGATGCCAGTAGCTAGACCCCTATATGGCCGGGAGACCCAAATCCAACTGCTTGATTCCCACACCGAGCACAGCTCCCATGGGCTTAGGAGCTGTGATGAGGCAGTAAATGAACAAGAGGTTGTGTGGCAACCATTAGTTGAGACTCCCTACCTCAGGCCCCTCGTCCCTTTCTGACCTCTGGCACATGTTCTTATTCAGGGTTGTACGGTGTGGTATGGGACTATGTCCTCATTCACACCGGGTTACTCTCCATAACGTGAACCTACTGTATGCAGGATATCTTACCAATTTTTATCCTCTTGGAAAGACGTTAAACTGAAATCTGGTTGGCCTTTTCCGACCGAGGCCCAGCCTCAGGCCCCTTGGCCTTTTCCGACCGAGGCCTAGCCTAAGGTGCCTTGGCCTTTTTCGTCCAAGGCCTAGCCTCAGGCCCATCGGCACATTCTATCCTCTAGCCTAGGTTATCATTCATGGTTGTACGGTGTGGTATGGGACTATGTACTCATTCACGTCGGGTTACTCGCCGTGTCGTACACCCCCCTATTTGGGGCATCATACCCCTATGTGTGTCATTTCTAGAATTATGAATGTCTTGATTCCCATCCTCATGGGATACATAGGACCGCCTGAGCATCTTTTCTTCGGGTCTAGCCTCATCATGGCCCCTTGGCCTGCATTCCCCCAGAGAAGAATATACGGTGTGGTATGGGATTATGTTCCCACTCACATGGGGTGTTGTAAAAATCATTCCATTTACCTCTTCATCCTGATATATTTCCATTCCCTTGTACTATCCTTGTCTTTTCAAATCAGTCTCTCTCAAGATGAGACCCTCAGCCCTCTTCGGCGATTCACCAATGTGCCCAAGGGTACTCTGGTTTAGTACCTGGAATGTCGGCCTCTACTCATACATGCTCTTACCCATTTTCAGGCTCAATGTTCTCCCTCATTAGTGAATCCATCACCTTACACATCCAAAGGGACCCCCAAATGGAAAGGATTCTAGGCCTAAGGTCCCCCCTACCATTACGGGCCAACGTCCTCCAGGGTTCTGGACAAAAAACTCATACAAGTCCCACGTTGCGAATTTGTTCAGCGATCGATGCTCATCGGTTTGCCCCATTTCAGGCTAAGATGATAGGAATGATGTGTTTTGAACACAGTCAGCAGTTATCCTCCATCACCACGCCATCATAATTAAGCCCAAAATGTTGGTTACATGATTCACAACCTTCTCCATCTCATCATGTCCAAGTAGAACTTTGAAATTCTTGATACTATTCCTCGGTGTGCACCTGCACGTTAGGAGGGAAAAAGCAGTGAAGCCCTTGTTTCCTTTACTTTGTTCGACTCACGTAGTCTTAGAGATTGTTCTATGGTCCGCCTTTTCTTGGGGGAGTCTCGCTTCTCCATTTTCCAAGTTCTAGGACCTTAACCTGAGATCTTTTTGTAATTTCCCCTTCAATGAACTATGTGTGGCTTGATTCCCATCCTCATGGGATACGTAGGACCGATCGAACTTATAGACATCAGGTCTAGCCCTATATTTTATAAATCTCTCTTACACATTCACCCCTTGGATTACCGTTTACCATGGAGGGTAGTATATCGTGTGGTATGAGACTATGTTGTCATTCACGTTGGGTTTGTAAAGACCACTCCATGCACATCTCCCTTCTGAGAGTTCTGTATCCCCTTATTCTATACTCATACCCTCCAATTGGTTACTATCAAGTTGATAAACCTCCTTTATCCTCTTTTGTGATCCACCAATGTGCATAATAGTACTCTGTTGTAGATCCAGGAGTGTTAAATTTTACGTGGACATGCTTTCACCCATTTTTTAGGCTTCGTGTTCCCCTTATTTTGGGCTTCCATAATCTTCCAAACTAGAGGGGACCCCCAAATGGAATGGATTCTAGGCCTAAGGGGACTCCTACCATCACATGCCAACATCCTCGAGGGTTTCAAACAAAAAATTGATACAAGTCCAACGTTGTGAATTTGGTCAGCGGTTTATGCTCATTTGTTTTCCCCATTTCAGGCTAATGCGATAAGGATGTTGTGTTTTAAAAACGATCAACAATTATCTTCCATAATCATGCCATCCCCTTCAATTATTGAATGTTGGATACATGATTCACATCATTTCCCACCGCATCATGTCCAAGTGGAATTTTAACACTCCTGACACTATCCCAGAGTGCACATTTTCACATCAGGAGGACAGAGCCACGATAAAGGCGTCATTCAGGGCTCCACACCGACTTCCCTTTGACGTGCATCCTAAGTATTGACAAAAACCTCTTTTGACATTGTTTCCCACTCTATGTTTAACTCACGTGGGCTAAGGTATCAGGTTGAGGTTTGCGTTTACATGAAAGGATTTCACTTCTCCATGGTCCGATCTCTAAGACCATAAAATAAGATCTCTTTTAGAACTACATATGGCTTTATTCCCATACTCATGGGATACATAGGAACACCAAGACATATCATTTTTGGGTTCAGCTCATTTGGGAGCTAGTTTATCCTACCCCATACCTTCTTACCTCAATTTTGGCCCCTTGGCCCGAGGTCTCTTTCACCGAATTGCGTACGGTGTGGTATGGGATTCTGCCCTCAGTCACATTTGGTATGTTTTATTGCACCGTGAACATTCCCCCTTTAGTGCCATCCTTGCTATGTCTGTTCCAAATGACGTTAAAATGCACGCCTGGTCCCACCACAAGACCTTAAAATGTGACATTATCGTCCTGGACACACGATGAAAAACAGAACTGCATTGTGACTTTTTCACTCCTGGGGACACCATGTTTGGTATCAATCACACGCCATACATTATTTCAACGCCTACATATAGCTTGATTCTTGTGGAGATGTTGGGACTTGCAATCCTAGGCTTCTAATTTCACAAAAAAAAACCATTCACCTTAATGGACAAACAAGATACATCAAATACTGCTTCTTTCAGTGCGAGGGCCACACCCGCACACCCCTTTTTTCCCTGGCACTAGTACCATAATGTGCCACCCCTTATAAATACATAAATTATGATTCTAATTCTCATGAGATACATAGGAATGCCCGAGCACTTCCCCCATGAGCCCAAATTAACTCTCGTTTCCGGTCCCTCGACCTAAATCTTTTCCAAGGAACACATGGTAATCTGGACTCTCAGTCCTCATTCACGTCTGGTTTCATAATCACTTTACATGTTTCCCCTACACTCCTTACTGATCCATGGTCCGAGCTCTATGACAGTAAAGTAAGACCACTCAAAGTCCTTGCCGAAAGATGTTAAACTGCACAAAATCTTCCAGAATTATGTATGGCTTGATTCCCATCCTCATGGGATACATAGATACACCCAGTCATTTCTCCTTGGGTCCTACACCAAGAATCGTAAATCCTATCCCTCCTCATTTTCAGCCCCCTAGCCTGACCCCATGTGGGGAATCATGTATCTAAAACTTTTCCCTAAACATGTCTGGGATGACCCACTATTGAATTGGGAAGTGACAGCTCCCTCGCCAGAGAGGTCCTGTCTAAAACAAGGGACGATTCATGATCAAACTGATGCACCCATCTAATGTGCCTCCACCATGGAGGCGTAGTTTCAAGAGTGTTGGATTCTGTTCGAACAAACCATCACTCCACATTCCATGAATTGTGTGCCCCTTATTTCGACCCTCGTCCACATTCATGTCTAAGGGAACCCCCTAACAGTATGGATGCTGATCCCATGGACCGCCTATTGTCCTGTGCCAAATTTCCAGAAGACCAATGGTTGAAATTTTGAGTCAGGACCCATGTTTCGAACATGGTCAGCGGTCGGCCCTCATTTCTTATCCCCACTCCAGGATAATACAATAAGGATACTATGTTTTGAATGCGATCAACAGTTATCTTTCATTGTCATGCCACACCCACAATGTTCCTAATACTTGGTATCGTGATTCAAAATTCCCATTCCCATTTGTTCGAATTGATTCTAGTGCCCCTGGCAATACCCCGTTCATGCACAAGATCACAATAGTAAAACGGTAATTCGGCTATTCTGAGAGCTTCATTCTCTAGTCAGGTCTCTCCCATTTCCTCCCAGAAATCTAGACCAGTTGTCCAAACCCCGGATGCCCGAATCTTGGTTTTCACTCCTACATTTGTATGGGGTGATAAGGTGGTCATCCCTTGTTTCTCACATTTGGCCCGACCCACGTGAGCTTAGGGAATGATCGCTAGAAGCTCCGCGAACATCATGACGATGCAATTAACCAATGTAAATAACGGAACTCATGCATGTTATGGAATCAAAAAATCATAAAATTAAAGTATGTTTGTGGGTTTGTAATCATTACATTACCCAAGGGTCAACTCCCCCTATGGATGGGTTGACCTCATCAAAAGAGCATATCACTTCCGCCACCCTCTGGCAGACGGCCTCCAGGAGTTGTTGTCACCTGTTCAGCTCCCGCTCGTCCTCGACAGTGAGGGGGAACAATTCGTTGGCCGCAATCTGGGCCTGACCCAACCCGAGTTTGTCATTTTTAGGATAGTCTCGGTCAGTATTTGGGTTGCTTTAGGATTCTTTTCAATCTTGCATTCCATATTTACACCTCTAATAGAAAATATTCAATAAAAATAAATTATTTAACTCAATTAAGATTTCATTAGTTGAGTATTTTTTCATACATTATTTGGTTAATCAAACACCAAAATATTGTTACTAAAGTGAAATTATTTGAAAAAACAAATTTTTTAGATTTCACCCAAAAATGAACTCTTTTAGGAAAATCTTTAAAATCACCCTATGTTAAATTTAATAGGAATAGTACTAATATTATTTCCATTTTTTCAAAGGAAATTTTAAAAATTTGTTTAAATTAATTATAATATATGCATAATGAATGTAATAAAAAGTGTTTCTTGATGAAAATATATTTATGAAGCATAATGTGCATATATAGGAAAATTAATACTTATTTATTATGTATTATTGAATACATTTGACTTATATAAATAGATTATTCAAATTTGTCACAATTTTTTATTCCTTTTTAAACCACTACTTTAAATGGAATAGTGATACTATCCACACTTAAAAATTAATATTTTTATAGTAAATCATTATTCACATAAAGCCTGGTGTTGCGTATTATGAAACCGATTTAATTTTCTCATAAAATATTGCGGTTACATTGTACTCACCTTATAAAAACTTTTAACCCAATATTCCATGACTATATTAAAAAAACCAAGGATTTTCCTATCTCACAATATCCTTGGGTTCCCATGTAGCTTCCCCAAATTTACATTTTCTCCCAAGAAATATTGAATAGTTGAGTGGTTGTGTTCTGAAAAAATTTTCTTCTATGATATGGATTCAATCCTTGTAGTTCGTAAAAAAGATATATTTCTCCAATGATATGCCCACTAGGTTTAGTGATTATGAATGATCAGTTATGATCTTTCTTAACAGAGATATATGAAACACATTGTGATCTATATAGTGATTTGGTAGATGTGAAAAATTGAATGTAGTCATTCTTATATGAATAATTATTTAAGAGACTGATATATATGGGTATCGAATTTCACTTCTATACGAATATCATAAACATCTTCAAAATGGATATTTATAGGAATATGTTTCCATAATAATTGAATTATAAATATCTTCGATGACAGTCAATACAAATTTTCATTTACAACCCATCCCCCAGGGCCCATGACGTGACTCCCCAAGGAAAACCTCTCGAAGGGTAGGGGTTGGAGACTAGTGCTAACGACATCAACCTGCAAGTGGGAGACATTTTATTGAGTATCTCTACACACCCACACAACCACATCCCAAAACATAAAAGAATAAAAATTTGGCCACTGTAAATAAATATTGAGTACAAGTACAATATAAAGTCATGTGCGCCACAATACAAACCCAACAAAAAAATAACTGGAAAACTTAAATTTAAACAAAAAGAAACTCTAGATAGCCATCCGCTAAAAACACCACAAGATGGGTAAGTGTGTAGTAGTTGCTGGAAGCTGTAGATGTGTGTCCCACCTTCCTAGTCTCACTGGGCCCCACTGGGTCCTAGGCCAAAAGGTCATCCATTAAGGTGTCAATTGTCTACACCAAACACAACATTTTATGGTGAAGCCCGTGTAGGGGTGAGAAAAAATACTCACTATGTATCTCGAAACACAAAGGAAATACCAGAAAGAAATCCATAAAACAAATCACAAAGACTGGTCACAAAGTAAGATAGATCACACCAAGTATAATCTAGAGTAGTAAAGTACAATCATCATCCATATCATCGAACACCTCGGCTGTTGGAGAACTCCTCTTCAAGGAGTACATCAGGCCTGACGGTTCACACAAAATTCACATCCCACTAACCTTGGACTGTTGAGGTAATAATCACTGATGAGTACCGTGTATATGCTAAGTAACATAGAGTCTCTCCCCACCATGGGACAGCTGGGTAACACAGATATTTTTCCAACCTTAGCCATGCTAAGGTACTCCCCACCGTGGGCCTGCTGGGTCACATGTAGCATGCTTAATATCGGGATAACTGATTATCAAGCTATTTTTCTTATTTCAACTTCCATGAAATCCCCCTTAGTGTATACCAACAGATCCACATCATCGCGAGGGTTCCAATGCCACAAACAGATCGTCAATGGGATGCCCGATTTGCATTTTATTTGATTTTTAGTAAACAGGGGCCGACTGAGTTTTGGTCTGGTCCAACCTGGTCGGACCATCATGACAAACCTAGCCTGAGGGCCCACATGCCCCAGTTCGATACACCTGACCCGACCTGGCATCATTCAGTTTTGGTTCTGTCCGGTCCGTCTTGGCCTGGGGGTCATGCCCATTTATCCTCATTGGACCTACCCTGATTTGGCCTAGGGTCCAGCCTTCTGGGTCGACCACAGATCTGTTCTCGTCCTTCCTGGCCCAAATGGGTGGGTCAAGCTCGTTGAGTGAGGTTCCAACCTGTTGATAAGGATCTGACCTTATGGTGTGGATCCGACCCACCAGCGGGGGTTTAACCTAGTGTCGCCACTATGACATTCTAGGGAAGCCCACCCCCTACCTAGCCTCCCTAGGGCGGGCCCTATTTGGCCAGAATGCAAAAGGATGCCGCATCCCCTTCTGGCCCCACAGGCCAGTGTTGGGACACCTTTTTCACAAAGGATGCACACCGCGTCTGGCATACCACCAGGCTGTTAGGGGACCGCGTGCCCCGAGAATCCCAGTTCCCTGCTGCGGGCCACTCCACCGACGTGATCGAGTGCCCACGTACTTCTGCCAGCTAGTGACTCCTACCACTACGCCACAACCCAAGCCGGTCATGGATGCCTTCACTGTCATGCTGTGGTGGCACACCGCCACATTCCCACAGTCACCGCCAGGGAGTCTTTTGCGAACCATTGGGTCTGCACTGGTTGTCTGTTCATTATGTCGTCTACACCTCTAGCCTCTATGGGGTGTCACGTTCCCTGTGATGGCCTCAAATCCTCATTACCTCCATTTTGAAAACTCAATCACAAATAACACACAGGAGTAAGGGATCAAGTCTAATTACTGTCATTCTCCATCCTCTGCATTTGAATTACAAAAAAGGGGGAAGTCTAGGGAAGATTTTCTATGATACAAAATAATTAAATCCTAATACAAAATCCCCCTAATAAAATGCACCATCTTGCACTGATAAGTCATCCATGGGTAAACATGTTTGTGAGTGGACCCACATTTATCATTTTAGAATTAATAATTGGGAACAATTAAAATAAATCAATCCCCTATCTCGATTGAAATTCTTCACTAGAGTTTTCCATCTATAGAGATATGGTTTTCGATCGATGCCTTCGACAATTGTCTCTCACCTATACCATTCTTCATTGATCTCATTAGAGGTTCTTCAGCATTCTATATTTGTCATTGGAGATATTATATGGTGTATGTTTAGCAGAGAATATACATGGTTTAACTCTCATTTCTCAAATGCGTTATCCTCTTAAAAATAAAACATGTCACAATGGTTCTGTTATGCTACATCATTGCCTTGTTACACTCTATTTAATGCGTTGTTATGCTCAAAATTTATAAGAAATTAATGAGCTCCCTTTATTGCATATCGTCGTTTCACAGTAGCTCCACCATCCTCTCACCCAATGATTTTGAAAAAAAATATATCAGTTCTGTTATTTTATTTTATTAAAAAAATCCCAAAAATTAACTTTTTTAGAAAACCATTGTCGATAAATGTTAATTATTTTCTTGGAAAATCCCAATTCTATGAGATCAATGGTTCCCTCATATTTTCGATCAGATCACCAGTTAAAATGTTTAAAAAACCTGCTCGCACGATTACTGTAAAAAACATAAAAATAGTTAAAAATTCTATTCTTAGCTCACCGGGCCTAAAAACCACATGTTGTTAAAGAAACATATCTAGAAATAAATCCATAAAATATTAAAAAAATTATATTGAAATTATGGGACATTACATTTTCCCCACCATAGGGATTTACATCCCAAAAATCCAAAACATGGGATAATCAACCAAATGGGTCACCTGAGAACGAACATGAGCCTCCCAACCCCATTTTATCTCCTTCAGATTCTCATGCTGCCACCGAATGCACACTAGGGGAATCGAATTCCCATGAAGGACTCACTCATGTGGGTCCTCTATCTCCACTGGGAACACTAAAAACATACCCCTATCGTAAAATTCCATCTCTCCCAAGTCAATTACGTGTGATGGATCATGCACATACCTCCTCAGGTGGGACACATGGAAAAAATTGTGCACCGTTGAATCTATGGGGGAGGACATAGGTGGTACGCCACCTCACCAACTCTTGTCAACATATAAAAAGTTACAATGATCCTTGGAGATAGATTGTTGCACAATCTAAATCCTTGAAATCCCCATCGGAGTGACACCCGAAGAAGCACATTGTCTCCCTCCTCAACCTCCAAGGGTCTCCATCTCTAGTAATCATAAGATTTATATATGCTCTTTGCAGTCCTCATCCACTCCTAGATGATCCACACCTTCTCTGTGGTAGCCTATTCCAACTCTGGACCCATGAGTTCTGGCTCCCCTTGGTTTTTTCAGTATAGAGGTTATCTGCAAGGCTGCCAGTACAAAGTATCAAATGGTGCCATTCCAATGGTGGAGTGATAGCTGTTGTTGTATGAAAACTCCACCAGAGGAAGGTGGTTCTTCCAACTATGAACAAAATATAGAACATATGAACAAATCATGTCCTCCATGGTCTGCATGTTCTTCTCCATATGACCATCTTTCTGGGGATTAAATGACGATTTTAAGCGTAGCTGAGTCCCAAACACCTCCTGTAATACCTTCCACAACCAGGATGTAATGTGTGCATCACAGTCTGAGATGATCATCGAAGCATCCCTATGAAGTCACGCTATCTCCTGGATGTAGAGGCTTTGCAAGTCCTCTTCTGATCCCTACTCTTGGAAGGGTAGGAGGCGAGCCTACGAGGTGAGTCAGTCAATGATCACCCAGATAGAGTCATGGCCCATGGATGTGCACAGTAATCCCATCGTGAAGACTATCGAGATACAATCCCATTTCTACTTAGTTACCACAAGTGGCGTGGCCAAGCCAGCTTGAACCTGATGCTTGACCATCACTTACTGGAAAGTAAGACACCATGAAAGGAACTCTGCCGCAAATTTCTTCATCCCTAGACACCAATACTCTCATCAGAGGTCCTGGTACATATTATCTACTCCATGATGTACCTCCAAAGTTGATGTATGGAAATCCATCAACAAGTCCCCCCTGCAAAGTCACTGGTACTACTGTGCACCCCATGAAAAAGATGAAATGATCCCCACCAATTGAAAATCCATCTGGAGGATATCCTGAGGATAACTAAGAACTTCTGGACTCACAATCAACATCCATAAAATGAGCCTCCCTAACTCACTGTAAGACTGGGGGAGTGATAGTAATCAACATAAGGTAAGTTGCACTATGATTATCCACGAAGGACATCAGCATCGCGACCAGCTTCTTTTCGCCTCACTCAGAAACCGTAAGCTGGACCTCCTATTAAAAACGCCTCCCACCATATTCCCCTTCACTGAAGTATAGTCTGTCTTGAAGTCATAGACTCTGAGGAACTCTATTCATCATAGTTGTCTCATGCTCTTGTACTTATGGGAGAAGATATACCTGAGACTCTTGTGGATAGAGTAGACTGTAAACTTGTCACCCATCAAGTAGTGCTACCACATATTAAAGGTAAATACCACTTCTTCTAAATCCAGGTTATGGGTCACATAGTTCTGCTAATTCTGCATCAGCTTCCATGAGAAATAGGCAATCACTTATCTCTAATGAATCAGGATACAACCTAGTATGGTCGCTGACGCTCCATTGAAAACTAATACCCAAATCCCTCTTATGGTAGTCTAAATATGGGGCCACTCGTCAGTATCCACCTCAGCTCCTAGAAACTCTGTTGGAACTTCTACCTCAATAGGAAAGGGTCATACCTTCTGTTTCAAAGTGGACAAGGGTGCTTCTACAATGGAAATGTCTGAAACGAACTTCCGGTAGTATGCAACCAACCCTAATAAACTTCGCACCTCAGTAACTGTCCTGGGTGGCTCCCAAGCAAGCACTACCTCTATAATCGTTGAATCCCCTGCAAATATGGCCTCTGAGATGAAATGTTCTAGAAATTAGACCACCCATATCTACAACTGGTACTTTGATAGCTTACCATAATGTGGGTGATCTCATAGTTTATTCTGGACAATACGTAGGTGTGTATTATGCCCATCCTCTTATGCCGAGTACACTAAGATTTCATTAATGAAGACTACCAAAAAAATATCGAGGTTTGGATTGAAGATCCTGTTCAATATTCCCATGAACACTACTAGGGAATTGTTCATGACGAAAGGCATCACAAAAAACACATAGTAGTCTTACCGACATCTAAAAGGTATTTTTTGTACATCCTCATCCTGTACCAACAATTAATGATAATCAAACTTGAGGTCTATCTTCGAGAACCAAATCTCTCACTTCTGTAGATCAAAGAGTTCATCAATCATCAAAAATGGATACATGTTCTTCATGGTCACCTGGATCAGGCACTAGAAGTCCACAAAAAACATCAAACTCCTGTATTCATTCTTGGAAAATGACACCAGGGCCTTCAATGGTGAAACACTAGGCCTTACGAAGTCCTTCTCTAAAAATTACTCTATGTATACCCTCAATTGATGTAGCTCCACAAGATCCATCTGATATTCCAGTGTGGATATTAGTGCCATCTCGGGGTATAGGTTGATGCCGAATTCTACCTACCTAGAAAGAGGTAGTCCTGGAACATCCTCGGGAAATACATCTTCATACTCATCCACCACTACAAGAAGACCATACCCCTCTCTTCCACCACACTGAGGGTGAGGTGGTCCAACTAGTGAGTGATTGGCTTCACCCTCCTCTGAGAAAGTCTATCATGTGCTGAAAAATATTCCTTCTCATCGGTGAAGGAAAACCTAGTCCCACCCTTGCGGACACACCGCACTATACACCTAAAATAGTGGATCTCAGCATCAACTGTAGATAACTAGTCTATAACCAAGATGATGTCGTAAGGCCACAACACCAATACTAAGAGACCCCATCTAAAGATTTGGCCTCCAAGAGTAATCTAACACTACCGACAACAGTGTGTAATCATCGAATACCCTCTTGTATGAGTCTCTAGTTATAAGGAACGAGCAAATGGCTAAACCAGAATCTATGAGCTCCAAACAAGAGATGTTGAATGGAAAGAGTGACTATGACCTATGTATATATGAACATAGGCTATGATGGATATGGAAGATATCATACCTCTAATAATATCTAGATTTTTTGGTCATAAGCCTCTGCTGTCTAAAGCTAATATCACCCCCTTCCACCTACACCCTGAGGTTAGGGTAGTCCACCTGGTGGGTGTTAGTACCTGGAACTATCACCCACCGCCTACTACTCGACCTTCTATTCTACCACGTATATCACCTTGCAGACCTACTCATGCGAACCTATGCCTCTGCCTCAGCGGTACCTCGACCATCCGATGATCATCTGTATGGCCGGTCATGCAATCGCAAGCCATGCATCCTTTCCCATTGCACATGTAAAAAACATGGATCCCTAGTGACTCCCTCTAGTCTGGGATCCCCGTACTACTGACCCTAAGTCCTTGGGTCTACCCTGAATGACCTGGCCAACTTGGACCCCCCGTGTCTGATGTCTACTACTCACCATTGATGACTCTGCCACTTAAGGTATACCGGTGGCCCCAGCTATCGGCACACACACTGCTAGGAATCTCTATACAAGAAGGTATTTCTCTGGAACCCCATCCTATGTAGGGATGCTTAGAGACACCATCGATGCCTTGAACTCCAGTCAGAGTCCCCTCTCAAAGGCTAGATCCCATAAGAAAGGGTCTCGCACCATATCATTAGAGTAGCGAGAAATCTTGGTAAGCCTCTCTAAGTGCTCAGCCACTATCATTATTCCCTTCTATTAGTGAAGTTTATCCTGAATTCACATTGAGTGCAATGTTCCAGGTAAAAAGTCCTCATGGAAAATAATTTTGAAGTATATCTAGGTGAGGGTCGCCTCATCTTGAATATGGATGGTAAAACCACATCATCTCCCTACTGATCCATGCAGAAGTCTCGCGACCAAGATCACCATCTGTACAAGCAGTGTTTTCACTTATCGGAAGACATGCATCACTACCCCTAGTCAGTCCTCAATGTCCTAAGGATATCTCTATCCTCTAATCCTATGAAGGTCTCTATCTCTGAAACATTGTCAAGGAACTGAGCCTGCATAACTTCTCTTCTGGTAATTCCTTTAGTAATTGTTGATCAGCGAGTGGGGGAAACAACTATGGACCACTTTTCAGGGCATTCTCTTGCACTAGTCCCCAAAGCAATTCCTTATCTCTAGGGGCTTTCGACAAAACCATGTATCAGAAAGCTATCTAGATGTATGTGTGGAGATATCCTGAAGTAGATCAAGATGCACTCCTGTTAAAATATTACACCTAGTGAGTTTACTCATATTTAATAATATTATAAGGATACATTTATGATACCATTTTTTCATGTATAGAGCTAAAAAAGAATAATTTAGGGTTCTGGTGTATGGATACGTTGACCGCCACACCAACACTGGACACATAGAATCTGAAAGTCGAACTTAAAAAATTCAGCACGGGTTCCCAAAAAACAAACCAATAGACTCTCAGAATATGAGGTAGAACTAACCACTCTCTAATACCACTTTGTCACGACCCATCCCCTAGGGCCCTTTCCATAACTCCCCCAATCCCACCTCCTGAAGGGAAGGGGTTGGCGACTTGCATCGATAGCGTCAACCTACAAGTGGGTGGCATTTTCCTGAGTACCTGTACACAGACACACACACACAACCACGTACCAAAATATGGATAGAATAATAATAATGACACTATAAATAACCACAAATCACTAGTAAAACTAAAAGAAAAATGGTCCAAAATACTAACCCAATAGAAGAATCACTAGAAAATAAGAAAGTACAAAAGAATATCTGGAAATCAATGTGCCGAAAACCCCACTAGACTGGTAAGTGTGGGGTAGCTACTGGAAGCTGTAGAATTGTGTCCCACCTTCCTAGTATCACTAGGGACCACTTGGTCCAAGGAAACTGGGTCCTCCATCAATGCATCGATCGTTTAAACCAGAAACAAAACATGTGGGGAATTCCCTGTATAGGGGTGAGTAACAAAATATTCAGTAGGGATCCAGAAACGCAAAAGAAAAAACACAAATCAATCCACAAAATAAAGCACGATTAATGACAATAAAGAAAGATAGCACACATCAGGTATAATCTAGTGTAAGGAAGTATATTCATCATTATATTATAGAACACCTCGGCTACTGCCGAACTAGTCTTCAATGAGTATAGTGGGCCTTTCAGGTCACACAAAATCTTCTTACCACTAACATTGGACTATTGTGGTACTCATCATTGATTAGTACCATTGGTATACCGAGTCACACAAAGTCACCCCCCACCATGGGCATGCCAGGCCACAAAAATCCTCTTCCCACCTTGGAAATACTGAGGTACACTTCCCCATTGTGTATCATTGGTATTCCAAGTGACACAAAGTCACTCCCCACTATGGTCTTGTTGGGTCACACAGATCCACTTCCCACTGGTCTATCATAGATGATTCACATAACGTCGATTGTCATTACTCTTCAGGACTCATCCAATCACAGGTTTTATGCACGTAGCACGATTTATCTTGGGAGAACTTCCCCCCAATCCATTCATCATATTTCAAGTCCTTTGAATGTAACATCCCAATATTACACGGTACGTTACCCTTTTAATAATGCAATTGATTTCATTGTATGCAACATGGAGTTTTAACACACCACGACCAATCAAAATTTCCCTTATGAATATTAATACCCACTTTTGAAAATTGTATAAATTTTATTTTTCAAAATGGACTTCATTTTTGGATTCAGAATATCAAAATAAGATTATAGTGAATTTTTTTAATTTTTCTGAAAATATTCAATTTTTTGATGAATATTGAAAAACACTGCGTTATTGTTTATAACTGACTTTTTATTTAAATACATAGTTATTTTATTTAAATTTATATTAGGTAAAAATAGATACATAATACTTATATATTTTCAATGTAATTAATTGGAGCCATTTCATAATAAGATTAGATATATATGGTTTTATTGAACTTTTTCCTGTCGTTTACCCACCTTTTAGGAGCGTTAGCAAATTTGCCTAAAAAATAATTTTAAAACCTATGTGAATTGAATCTAAAAAATCTAGGAGAAAATATTAATATTATCAAGTAAAATGTTGTTCAATAAGATGATAATATTATTTAGTGAATGGTAACTTTTGACTTTTATTTACCACACATGACCTAATTATATTGGATAAGTGTATTTCGGCCAAAATCAATCATAATGATAAAATATGTTACTTTTGGTGCACTTGGATTAGATTAGGATATTTATAATTATTTTATTTAAAGAAGAGTTAATATTTTTAAATTCAATGTTCAATAAGTAAAGCATTTTTAATATAGGGTTATACATAAGTTAAATTTGACTATAAATACTTATTAGAAATATAAAAATATTTTCTATGTAATGGGTTTTTATTTTTAATTTTAAGACAATAAAAATTAAATTTATTTATGATACACCTATGAAGCAGTAATTACCATATTAATGAATGATTAAAATAACTGTTATTATTAATATCCAATTAAATGTAAATTGAGACTTATGAAGAATTACACTGATTTTCTAGTTTAATATGACATGTTGGGGTTGATTCAATGAATTTTGTTTGATGTAATCACTCTGTAATGACTTTCACAAAAACCAAATACCAAATAGTGTCAAAATTGACATAAATGAGTTTCTATATTATTTAATTATATAATAATCCTAAAGATATAAGGTTCATTTAAATGACTTATATAATAATAGACATGCCATTAATGGACCACATGGAATTCACCGTATGGGTGTACGTATGGCTTACTGTCTCCACATCGTGGTGTAGTTTGTTATTAAAGCACTTCATTTTTTAGATGAGTATAATAATGAGTATAAATGATGTGAATAATAAATATAACAAGTTAATAATTATTTATTTACGATATACCATCCAATTACATAATAATGCCCCATCAATAGAATGATATTTTCGCCCGTGCGTACGTACAGATTATTGTCTCCTTGAACGTGGTGAAATAAATTCCCCATTACAACCATTCAAGAATAATTTTTATTTTATGATTAAAAATAATGTTTATGAACTTAATATCATTCAGAATATGAATAAAATACATCCTATCTGTATCAAACATGACTTACATAACAAAACATATAAAGGAATACGAATCAGTTAACACCTGAAACAATAAAACTACTAAAGTATTATTTACAATGCAATATTAAAAGATCATATATGATATAATATTTATGTATTTTTTTCATGTACAATTTAATAACAACAATTTTAATATTATACAGGAGGTTAACATAACCTTGATGAAGGAAAATTATAAGGTAAGGGTTAATTATACAATCTCTTCATTATCTGATGTTGTTTATATGTGAGTATCTACTGAGACATCTTTATCATCCACATACGTTTTTTTAAAATGTATTTCAAAACATTTTTAATATTTTTTTAACTATGGGTTAAATTCATTTATAATAATTTTTTACTTTTAATTAAATATTTATAAATTAATTCTCCATCATTTTCCGAACAGGGTCCTTTACGACCTTTTTGAAAAAATTAAGGAAAGAATGTTTTTTCTACTTATATGGAGAGTGCGGCTATATTCTACCATTATAAAATCATTAAATCATCCCTTAATATCTTATAATAATATTTTCAATATAAAAGTTTTCTTTTTTAATTACATGACTTTAAAATGATTTTTAATTAGATAGTGATATTTCTCTCAAACCGTTTTGATTTCATCTATGTCAACATCATTTGATGGATTTTACACTTGTTAGAAGATGATTTATTATGATTAAATCTTCCATTTTATATTGAAGTTTTTTTTATATGTTTGAATATTGATGATTTATTTTTATACCAATCATGGTTAATGGTTAATGTTTGAACCTTTCATATTCTACTTTTTATACGAATGTTTATTTAATGTTTCAACCTTTTCATATGAGGAATGCATTAGACATAGTAAGTGATAGATGGAGCCCACTATATCTCCCCGATGAATTGGTAGGTTTTATCAGACAAAATAGTGTCTTGGAACAAGGCCTTGAAAAAATATTTTTTGTAGTATTGGCATGAGGCATTGACTATATGGTTATGAAGTCTAGTATTATGCATTCCCTCAATATGAAATTGGCTATTAATATTTCATGTGATGGTTCAACTAGTAGAATATATAAGTGAATATGTAAATGGAATTATTTGATTTATATTTTTTATATTATGAATAATTTTAGGTTTAAATGGATTATGTTTTTGTCTTATACATTGCATTAAATTTTTATGCTTATTTATGAAAGCTTCTGCTATATTGTTATCCTTACTGAGCATTTGAGCTAAACCCTTTCTATGTTTTATTTTTTTCTAGGATGTGAAGAAGTATATTATTACTAACCAATAGGGATAGTCTAAGAGATATGAATGTGTCCATAGAATACAAAATTTTGTTGTTTTTCATTTCATAGTGTAATGTAAAACTTATGTATGTATCCAGTACTTCCAATGCTACTAAACTGATCAGTCATTCGGGATTTGATCCCTAGTGATCAGGATAATGTTCTGTAATAATGCAATGACTCTAGGTAACTGGTTTTGGGATATTACAGTTGGTATCAGAGAATGTTAAGTTCCAACTAGGGAAGATAGGTTTAGACTGAAACTTCATTTTTTTTTTGATTTTCAAATAATTCAGTTTTTGGGTTAGTGAGAACCTACAGACATCAACCAATCACCCACAATCCAAACTCCAAAAACCAAAATCCAAAATCTAGAATCCAAAATTACTAGATCAAACAACACATATCACCCTAAACAGTCATTACAACCACCTGAATTCTCCTCTTAGGATAACCCCAAACAATGAAAACACACCTGATCCAAGACCCCATACTAAATCCTTCATCGGTCGCCATAACCACACCACTTCTTTATGCCTTCAACAAGACAACACCACATCTTTTAGCTACTATAAGAAATCACCACTGCAATCTCGAGTTCTTTCCAAATTAAAATCGCAAGATCTTCTAAAAAGAAAATCCCGGGAAACAAAATTCAAATCGAGGAGGAAAACCAAATCTGAAATGCAGGACTCAAAAGAAAGCACGCAAATTATCGAATCCAGCTCACCGTATGAGCATTTATAATCATCACACAACTCAAATCCACGAGATCCTGGAGCAGATTCATCCAAAACAATCCAACGCAAAAATTACGAAATCGAAAAGAGCAGCAACCAGAAAATCCAAACTCCAGAAAAAGAAAAGGACAAGAATGTGAACCCATCACCAATCCGGAACACCGAAGAACAACCAAACCAACATCAGATCCTATCGCCGCTAACAGTTCGTCTGGAGAAGACCACCATGAACCTTTGTTGCATTCAATCCGTCGTTGATCATGACCACAACCACCAAGCGATGACAGACCAGGATGACGTCGCGCCTCCAGTAATCGTGATCCCAAGAATGCTCCAAAGAGTAAGCCAGCGAACAAAGCGACCTCATCACAAACTGGTCTTACGCCCGAGGATCCTAAACCGCAGCGCTGTAGAGCCCATAGTAGGAACTACATCAGAAGGGTAAGCCACGAACACGACATAGAGAGCAGTGGGATGTCCACAGAAGAGAACATTACCCAAAGATAGACTTTGAGTGTTAATATAGAAGAACTTCCTAGAATTATGGTAATGTAGATATTTTTTTGAGTTTTCAAAGAAATACATACCTATCTAGAAACGATAAGGTAGAGACAGCTCTGGCACATATGTACAATGGAGCAAAAACTCTGACAATGAGTATCGGGCTTTACCTGGTGTAATTGGGTACATAATAACAGGCCTTACTACACTCTTGGTTAAGACACACCTAGGGTATATGCTTAGGCTAATTCACATTTTCTTTAAAAACAATTATGAATTATTTATGAGTATTTACCTACTCCTAGAAAACATTTTTATCATTATGGATTATATCCATAAATTGTTCAATTTATGTTAAGTGTTTTACATGTTTGGAAATATGTATTGTGATTCATAAACTAATCTAATGTATACCATTGTTTAGAAATGGAGCCTAGAGGAAAGAATGGAAGTTGTATCAATGCACGTAATCCATGTAGAGATTTACCTCCTACTCAAGATAATTATAGTGGAGCTCATGGTGAAACTAGTGCTATCTGCTTATCACCATACTGGGAAAACTCACTCAGGTTATGAATAATAACCTTTTCTGTATAGAGCACCCTCACCCACAACCCGGAGATTAATGTTAGACTAATTCATGAGGAAACAACCACAAATGTTCAGTGAGACTAAAAATAGATTTGTTTCTGAGCAATGGATAAGTTTGCTGGTGAAAATATTTCCTGCTTTGGGGAGTAGCGAAATGGAAAAAGTTGTCATGGCAGTTTATCACCTCACGGTAGATGCAGATCAATGTTGGTCATTAATTAAAAACACAAATGAGGGTGAATAAGTATCAAATATAAAATGGAGGGAGTTTAAAGATCTTTTATTAGAAAAATACTTTCTTCGTGGCCATCAAGAAGACATGGGATGACAATTTCTAAGTCGGAGGCAAAAGGAGTATTATAATGTTGTAATGTGTGAATAAAACTTTACAAGGGTATAGAGGCATGCCACAAATTATATATGTATCTCAAAGAGTAATATTCATCGATTCCATGATGGGTTATAACCATTTCTTTTCCAATAATTAGTCTCACAATCATTCTCATCATAAGAAGATATTTTCTCATGTTTTATCAAGACCGAAATGGAATTATTTAAGTCTTATGACTTTAAAGTAGATCAAGAGAAGAAGAGTTCTTGTAAACACTCTTGAATTAAAATATCAGGAAGAAGGGAAAACATGAATATCCATATAGAGCTAAATGTGGGAAGAAACACCCTGGTACTTTCCTGAAGGAAATAAGAGTCTATTTCAAGTGTGGTGAAGTAGGCCACCAAGATCGTGATTACAAGGAAATGAAAGAGGTTGTCAATGTTGAATGCTGAAATTGTATAGAAAAGGGAAATTATGCAAATGAATTTCCTATGCGCTAAGGAAAAATACCCACGAAAAGGCCAAGGGAGCAAGGCCAAGCTTATGTAATCACTACTGCAGAGGTTGATGCTCCGAAATATATGGTGGATGGAAATTTAATTATTTCCTCAAAATTAGCCAATGATTTATTTGATTCTACATCATTGCGTTGCTTTATATCATTCTAGTTTTCTATGAAAATTATATATTTCTAATTTTATTGAACAAGGGATTTTTTAGTCATAAATCTTAAGGGATGTATCATTACCACATTATTTTGTGAATAAATCCTCATTAGGGAATATATATTTTATTTATCTATTGATCTCATCATCATACCCATGATTAAATTTGATATAATCCTCGGTATGGATTGTCTTTCAGACCATGAAGCGAAAATTTATTTTAAGAAGAAGGAAGTTACAATTTTCGATGATGATAAGAAGTACCTTATATTTAGGGAAGAAACGTCACCATCTTGTTCTTATCTAGATCCACCCCCAGTAGCTCTACTATATTCAATTATTGGAATGAAATAGAATGAAATAATTATTGGTGAGGAAAGGAATGTTCAAATAGTGGATGTACCTATTCAGTAAGAATATGTTGATGTGTTTCCAGAGGATTTACCTGGAAAGCCACCAGAATGAAAAATTGAGTTTTCCATTGATTTAATTCACGGTTGAAGGCCCATATCGAAGAACCCTTATAAAATGGACACTGTAGAATTAGTGAAACTAAAGAAAAAACTGGAGGAATTGAGTAATAAGGTATTTATTCACCCTAATGTTTCTCTATGGAGATCCCCTGTTCTTTTAGTTATGAATTAAGGTGGATCTATGAGGTTGTGCATTGACTACATGGATATCAATGCTATAACAATAAAGAACAAGTATCCCCTACCTCACATTGATGATTTATTCGATCAACTTCATAGAGGTTAATATTTTTGAAAGATTTACCTTCAATATGGATATCAATAGTTGTTTGTGAAGAAGTAATATATTCTGAAGACAACATTTCGTACAAGGTATGAGAATTAAAAGTTTACAGTAATGACTTTTGGACTCACCAATTCACCCTCTGTTTTAATGGATCTAATGAATAGAGTTTTCAAGGAATATCTTGATGACATTATAGTAGTATTTATTGATGATATCTTGGTATACTCCAAAATCTAAAAAGATCATTAAAATCACTTGCGTACTATTCTAAAGACTCTAAGAAGAAATGAATTATATGAAAAGTTCACCAAGTGTGAATTTTGGTTTCATGAGATTTCATTTCATATCCATACTGTCTAAATGTATGGAATCTCTATTAATCCTTCAAAGACTATGGAGATCCATGAATGGCCAGCACCGATGAGTATAATCGAGGTATGTACTTTTATTGATTTATCATGTTATTATCGACGTTTCATCCAGAATTTTCCCTGATTTTCTAACCCATTAACCAAGATCACACATAAAGGGGTTAAATTTGTTTGAAAAAAAAAGAGTGTGAATAATGTTTTGAAGAACTTAAAATAATGTTAGTCAATTCTTCTATATTGACTCTACCATCAGGGAATGATAGGTTTGTTATTTATAGTAATGCTTCAAAGAAAGGACTTGGTTGGGTCCTTATGCATAATGATAGAGTTATTGACTATGCATCATGAAAGCTAAAACATTATGATAAAAACTATCCCACTCATGATATTTAGTTGTCAACTATAATATTTTCTCTGAAAATATGGAGACACTATCTTTATGGTGAAAAATGTGAGATTTATACTTATCACAAGAATTTGAAGTATATTTTATCACCAAAAGAACTCAACATGAGGAAAAGGTGATGGATTGACCAACTCAAGGATTATGATTTCATTATATACTACCACACGGTGAAGGAAAATTAAGTGGAATTTGCTTTGAGAAGAAAGGATCACGGAGTTCTGAACAAGATGATATTTGAAAGGGATCATATTTTCATGGATGTGGTAAAGATAAATAAGGGAATAACCATGGAAGGTAAAACGTCAATAAATTTTCAAAGGGTTTCCAAACCAACTTTACTAGAAAGGATAAAGAGTTCTAAGACTGATGATAAGGAGTTTCAAAAGAATATTAAATATGTGAATGATGGGAGATTTAGTGACTTCATATAAAAAGATAGAATTTTGAAATTTGGGAAGACCCTTTGTGTTCCCGATATAACCGATCAAAAAATGGAATTTTTGGATGATGCTTATAGCTCCAATTTCTCTATACACCCTGGTCAGTATAAGATGTATAGAGATTATAAGGAACATATTTTTATAGGAAAATATGAAGAAAGATATTTCTGATTATTTGTTAAGATGTATGGTTTTTCAACTAGTGAAAGTTAGGAGACAACATCTTGGATGAGTCTTTTAACCTTTTACCACACCTATGTGGAAATCGGAAGGTATTTCTATTGACTTTTTCATGGGAATACAAAATAATCCATGAAGGAATGATGAAATATGGGTCATTGTACCAAGTCATCACATTTTCTTCCTATAAGAGATGATTTACCACTTAAACATTTAGTAAAAGTATATATTAATGATGTTCAAAGACTTCATGGTGTACCCTTATAGATTGTTTCTGATCGTGATCCACATTTTACATCACGATTATGGAAAAGCCTCAGAAGACCCTAGATACTGAACGTCGTTTGAGCACTACCTACCACCCTCAAACTGATGGAAAATCAGAACGGAATATTAAATCCCAAGAAGACATGTTGTGATCCATCCAACTTGACTTTCCAGGAATGTGGGATCAATATTTACCTCTGGTAGAATTTTACTATAATAATATCATCAATTCATGTATTCAGATGGCACCATTCAAAGCATTATATGAAAAAAGATGTCGCAAACCAACTTGTATGGATGATATTTGTGAGAGAAAACTCATAGGCCGAAAACTTATTAAGGAAACAATGGAAAAGGTGAATATTATCCAAACCAACGTCAAAGAAGCTCAATATTTGATAAAGTGATATGCCAATAACTGAATGAAAGATTTGGAATTTCATGTTGGAGATCATGTTTTCTTGAAGGTATCTCCATGGAACAGAGTTATACATTTTGGTAAGAGTGGTAAATTATGTCCTGGGTACATTAGAACATTCAAAATTCTAGAATGAATTGGAGTTGTATCTTATAATTTCGAAATGCCTCCAAGTCTCTCTAATGTTCATGATTTGGTCCTTATATCACTGTTGAGAAAATATATTAATAACCCAACACATGTACTCACCTATGAAGATATAAAACTAAAACCCGATATGTCTTACTGGGAAGAGCCTGCCAAGATTCTTGATACTATAGAACATGTTCTGAGAAACTGGATGACTCGTCTGGTAAAAGTTCTATGGAGAAATTATAAGATTGAAGAGGAAATGTGGAAACCTTAAGAACTTATGATGATGAAACACCTGAATCTTTTTATGCAGTAACATTATAGAAATTTTGAGGATGAAACTATTTTAATGAGGGGAGAATGTAACACCCCAAACATCCACGGTACGTTTCCCTTGGAATAATACAATACCGTGCATTGTACGCAACATGGATTTTTAACAGACCTCAACCAATAAAAATAGCCGTTATGAATATTAATACCCACCTTTTGAAATTTTATAATTTTTTTTCAAAATGGACATCATTTTTGGATTCAGAATATCAAAATTAGCTTTTGGTGAATTTTTTGTATTTTTCTAAAAACATTCAATTTTTGATGAATACTGAAAAACACTGCGTTATTGTTTAAAACAAACATTTGATTTAAATAATTTGTTATTTTATTTAAATTTATATTAGGTAAAAATAGATACATAATACCTATAAATTTTCAATGTAATTCATTGGAGTTATTTATAATAATATTACATATATAAAATTTTATTGAACTTTTTAACGTTTTTACCCACCTTCTAGGCGCGTTAGAAAATTTGTATGAAATGAAATTTTACCACTTATATGAATTTAATTTCAAAAATATAAGGGACACAGTTAATATTTGTATGTAAAATTTGGTTCAATAAACTGAAAATAATTTTTTGTGAAAAGTATCTGTTGACTTTTATTGACCACGATTAAATGTAAATAGGGTAATTAAAGGTAAAAATGATATTATAATTATTCTAACACATCTTATAATTCAATTGGATAAGTTTATTTCAACCAAAATAAATCTTAGGGATAACATATGATCCTTTTGGTCCACTTGGATTAGACTAGCACATTTATTATTATTTTATTTAAAGAAGAGTTAAAAGTGTTAAATTCCATTATTAATAACTAAACCATTTAAATATAGGTTTATACATAAGATAAATTTGATTATAAAAATTAATTACAAATATAAAATGATTTTCAACATAATTGTATTTTATTTATAATTTTTAGACATTATATAATTAAATTTATTTATGATATCATGATGATGCAGTAATTACCATATTAATGTAAGACTAAAATAATTGATATTATAAATATCCAAATTAGTGTAAATTGAGACCTATGATGAATTACCCAAATAATAGAGGTTTATATGACATGTTATGGTTTATTAAATGATTTTCTGATATAATCATGCTATAATTACTTTCACAAAAACAAAATTCTAAATAGTGTCAAAATTTATATAAATGAGTTTTTATAATAAATACTATAAGATTAAATGATATAATGGTCATAAAAATCTATGGATCAGACAATGGACTTATATAATAATATATATGACATTAATGAACCAATTGGGGTTCTCTTGGATTTTTTATAGTTTGTTTATTAATGTTATATTATAATAATACAAGAATGCATGGTAAAAGTTAAAGTATTTAACTAAGAGTTATATCTAAAACATAAGGTTAATATAGTGACCTAAACCTATATAAAACCTATTGGATGAGATTTTTTGACCCATCCCCTCCTTATCCGAGAAATAAATTTTTTTTGGAACTATTATAAACCGAATATGATTGTATAATAAAATAATATTTCATACTTTTCCAAAAGTGACCCTCACTTCCCTTATAAAATGTTACATCCCCTTTTCTCAAAATCACACCTCCTAATCGATTTGAATCAGACAAATCCAGCTGAAATATCATCCCAACAACCATCAAATTGGCTTCAAGGCCTTACATTGATCAGAAAGCTAACCTATGGAGCACTTTTGATCAACTCCAATGGAAACTCCCAAAAAATATGTAATAATTTCACCACCTCATTCAAAGTTCTTTTTCTTCTCCCTCTTCCTATTTCTTTGTTATTTCCATACCGAAATAATAAATTCCGTACCTAGTACATATTTTGATGATATTATAAATATGTTACAACTATATTCATTATTCTATCCATCCTTTGAATGTCAAGTCACCATACGTGCGTAAGTACGACTTACCGTCTCCATGTCTTACTGTAGTTTGTTATTCAAACACTTCATTATTTGGTTCGGTATAATAATGAGTATAACTAATGTAAATAATAAATATAACAATTAAGGATTCTGTATATATGATATACCATCCAATTACATATGATTTCACCATCAATTGAATGACATTGTCGCTCGTGAATACGTACGGATTATCGTCTCCATGAACGTGATGAAATTCATTCCCCATTGTAACCATTCAAGAATAATTTTCATTTTATGATTAAAAATTATTTTTATGAACTTAAAATATTTTTGTATATGAATGAAATACATCTTAACTGCATCAAAAATGACTTATATAACAAAACATATAAAGAAATAAGAATTTGTTAACAATCGAAAAATTAATACTACAAAAATATTATTAACAAAGAAATATTAGAAGATCATATATGATATCATATTTTTTGTATTTTTTTATTTTATAATATAATAACAATTATTTAACTATTTTAAATTAGGTTAACATACACTCAATCAAGGAAAAGTACAAGGTAAGGATTAATTCTATAATCTCTTCATTATTTCAGGCTGTTTATATATGAGTATATACTGAGGCCTCTTCATCATCCATATCCCTATTTCACAAAAATGTATTACAAAACATTTTTAATATTTACTATACTATGTAATAATGTCATTTATAACCTTTTTTAACATATTATAAATGTTTTATAGATTAAATTTTCCATATTTTTCGAAAGAAGGTCCTTTAAGAGATTTTTGAAAAAATTATGGAATGAATGTTTTTTTTAACTTTTACGATGACTGCGGATATTTTTCTATGTTATAACATTTTAAAAGATTCCCTTACAATCATATAAGTATATTTTCAAAATAAATGTTTTATTTTATAATTACATGACTTTTAAATGATTTCAAAATTTAATGTTATATTTCCCTCAAACAGTTTTGATTTCATCTATGTCAACATCCCGTGATAGATTTTACACTTATTCGAAGTTGATTTATTATGATATAATATTACATATTGTTTTGAAGTTTTTGTTATATGTTTGAAAGTGTATGTGTTATATTTATACCATTCATGGTTTATGGTTAAAGTATTAACATTTTGTAATCTAGATTTAATATGATTGTTTTTTTATGTTTCAACTATTTCATACGAGTAATGCATTGGATTAGTAAGTGACATGTGGAGTCAGAAATAGCACTTTGATGCATCGGAAGTTATAATGAGACAAACTAGTGTCTTTTCAGAAGGCATTGACAAAATATTATTTTTATTTTTGGCATGAGTCCCTGACTATGTGGTTATGAAGTCTAGCATTATGAATTCTATCAATATGATGTTGGCTATTGATATTTCATGTGATTATTTGACAAGTAGAATATCCTTGTGAATAAGTAAATGGAATTATTTGATTTATATTTTGCATATTGTGATGAAATTTATGTTTAAAAGGATTATTTTTTAGTCTTATACATTGACTTAAAAGTATATGCTTGTTATTGAATGTGTCCGCTATATTGTTATCCTTTCTGAGAAACTGAGCTCAAAAATTTCTATGATTTATTTTCCCCATGATGTGAAGACATATATTATGACTAACTAATAGGTATAGTCTAAGAGAAATGAATGTGTTCAAATGAGACAGAATTTTGTTTTTTTATTTCATAATATAATGTAAAATTTGTGTATGTTTCTAATACTTCAAAGGAAAATAAACTAATCGGTCTTTGGGATTTGTTCCCTTGTGATCAATCCAATGTTATGTAATAATGCACCGAATCTAGGTAACTATGGTTGGAGAATTACAATGAATGTATCCTTAGAGTATAAAAATAGATACTCATCATCATAAGCATTCAAATTACAAAAATGGGTCGTCTATCGGATGCCCGATTTGCAAGTTATTGGTGTTTTAGTAAACAGGGGTCGCTTGCATCTGGGCTGGGTCCGACCCAGTGGGACTGACCAGACCAACCTGGCCTGGTGGACCCACATGCCTTAATTTGATTGTATTGACCCGACCTAACCTAGTTCGGGTATGGATTGGTCCGATCCGACCTGGACAATGGGCCGGGCCCATTGGGCCTCACTGTACCCGGCCTGGTTTTCCAAGGGTCTAGCCTACTGGTTTTCCCTCTGACACAGTCTCATCCGATCTAATGGGGTGGGTCTGACATGATGGGGTAGGGACAAACCATTGGTGCATGACCAGCCCACTGGTGTGGGACCGGCCTACTTGGGTGGCCCATCCCTTACCCATCCCACCTAGTGTGGGTCCTATTAGCATGGGATGGAGGAGGCAGAACAATCCCCCTCCTGCCGTACGGGTCCCTATAGGGCAACCTCATCCTACCCAGATGTACGACACGTCTGAGGAATCACCTCACTGTTTTCCATCCACATGTATTCCGGGGACTGTGTGCCCTGAGAATGATGGGTTGCAGCTATAGGCCGCTCCACCAACACGACCGAGGGGCCATGTCCTTCAAACTACCGTGGAACTGGTCGACGGCTCCTCTCACGGTTCTAAGGCCCAAGCCGACCGCATATTCCTTAACTAGTGTTCCATTGTGGCATGCCTTGAACTACCCATGGAAACTGCCACGGACCACTGGGTCTGCACTGGTGGTCCGTTCTTCGCGACGTTTTCACCTCCATCCTCTGTGTGTTTTCACCTTCCTTGAGAAGGCCTCAAATCAACATTACCACCATTTCGAAAACTCGATCCTAAAGAATGCACAAGCATAGGGGATGATTTCTTGTTTATGTCGGCATGCGCCCTCTATGTGAGAATTTCAAGACATGGGGAGGTTTGAGGATTATGTTATATCAATTAAAATAATTAAATCCTGATACAAAAGTCTCCTAAGAAAAAGTTTCCCGCTCGCATTAATGAGCTATCCGCAGATCAACCTGTTCATGGGATGACCCACGTTCGTCGTTTTAGAATGAAGAATGGGTAAAATCTTAAAATAAATCAAACCTTGACCTTGATAGAAATTTGACACTAGAGTGTCCCGTCTGTGGGGATTTAGGTTTCGATCGAAGCCGTCAGCATTCATCGCTCACTGGTCTCACTCTTTATCAATGTCATTAGATGTTCTTAGGAATTTAAGGTTCATATTTTGAGTGATTTATTGGAGTAAGATAATTATATAATTTCCATAGTTTAATTATAATTTCTCTAATGCATTAACCTTTTAAAAAGAAATCATGTAGTAGCATTTCTTTTACATTTCATCATTGCGTCGTTACCCTGTTACATTTATGAATCAATATATCATTTATTATCCATCTAATGCATCATTACACTAGAAAATTATGAGCCTTTAATTAGATTCCCTTAATTCACCTATTCGTCGTAGCATAGTCCCGGCGTCTGCTCACCAAACGATTTCAGAAAACAAAATAAAATATGTTTTAAGATTTTTATTTTTTCTTGTAAAGATAAACAAATTACTTTTTCATCCGACCCTTACCGGTAGATTTTTGGTCTTTTCTAGAAGAATTCTGGTGTTCTAAGTTCAATGGTGCCCTTAGATTTTCGATCCGGGCACTGGTTCAAAATTTAGAAAAACCTACTCACATGTTTACATAAATGAACTTAAAAAAAAATTGAATTCCATTCTAGGGTCACCGGGCCTCAGAATCACGTGAAATAAAAGTGTGTTGTCTCGACATAATTCCATACAATTTTAAAAAAAATATATATGGAAATTATGGGACATTAAATTTTCATTCAATTATGAGTTCCCTTGATGTGTTGTAAAATGGATCAAACCTTCTCTATCATTTCTTCATCATTATTAGTTCCCAATGAATTTCTCTATCCATCTTCAAAACAACATGTTGGGGTTGTGAATTCCCTACAATAGTGGTATTTGAAATAATCTATCTAAATGCTTGAGTGGAAGCTATTGTTTTAAGAAAACTCGATAATTTTAACATTTTCAACCAAACCACAATTAAAATCTATATAAAATGATATAAAAAAACCATTAATCATTTTAATGGTCATCTTAGATTGGTAATTTATTCTAATGATGATATATGGTGTTATAGTTAAACCCCATATTTAATTATAGATGAACACTTATCCATAACATCCAGGAAAACCTCAGATCCTATTCATATATACCATAATTCGGTTATCCCTAAAAACAGACAACATAAGAATTTTATACAACGCATGTTTGATTTAGAGAGACCTATTTTATAATTTAAATAATTTTTTTTTGATTTTATAAGGTGATTTAGTATGACTAAAATAACATTGTTTGATATATATGTTTTCAAGTGTCCAATTTTGAAATACATGGTATTTTTTATCATTTAAAATTTTTATTTATAAAATATATAACAATACCTCATAATTTTTTCTATTAGAAAGAAAATTAATATATTATAAGAACCAATATACATATTTTTTAATAACACTCTTTATGTTATCCAATTAGAAAACTTTTTCTAGTCGTTATACATATTTTTAATTATAGAATCAATAGAGAATGATGAACTATGAAATTCATAAAATATCTTCTCATTAATGGTTGGTATGGATGGGACGAAAAATTAATTCATGAATGTTTTCATTCCATTACAATAATAGTTAAACATTGGATACTTTCTCACCATCTTCTGTAGATCCACATCCTCCTTCTATGCCTCTTTAATACTCACATAGATGGATAATTAAACCTTTATATAAGAATATATGATATGTCCCATATCATAATGATTTCAAGGTACATATTTTTCAAATCCAAAAATCTTATATATATTTCAATCCTTATCATGGAAAAAATATCATCGTCTTTTTGAGTCAGAGTAGTGTACAACTTATTCACCTTCCCAATGTGGTAGTATATTGAGTATTCATAATGTCTAATAAATTCTGAATAAATCATTTGGAAAAAATTTATCCCATTTTTGTTAATATTTACATAAACATAATATTATCCATTTATATTTCACACATCTAAATATAATGGTAATGCCTCAATATGTTTAATAAAAAATTACTGCATCTTGTTCGGAATAATGAGTTTTGTAAATTTTCTACTGAAAATTCAATTTCAGTTAGGAATAATCTATCAAAATTTAATTGTAAATGATCATTCATCTTAATACATTCTTTAATGTATAATTATGTATTATAAACCATTCTCCACTACATGTTTGTTACGTCTAAGTTGCACCTTCTGACCTTCTTTTCAGCACACTAAAATTTTATGCATATGACATTTCCCAAGGAACTTATTTAAATTTCATGTCAACTTGATTGATGTATTTGAACATCATTATAAATACTTTAGAAGTAATTGATATTATTCATCCATATAAAGAATACTATATATATTCCTTACTATGTCTGTTATTCTCCATTAATCAATAACATCTATCTTCGAAGGATCTGTGAATATTATCTCACATGAGATTATATAACCCAATAATAAGTCCTTCTATATAAAAAAACTAATGATTGTTAAATTTGGAATATAAATTCTCTTACCTTGGGGTCTTCAAAATAATCCTAAATTAATCCTAATGATATCTATTTTCCTTTTAATATACGAGAATATAATCTACAATGACTATAAAAAACCAATCAAAGTAATATCTAAAGACTATATTCATTAGATCCATGAAGAAAGTGGAGGAACTGTTAAGTAATAATGACATATATATAAATTCATAATGACTATACCTCATACAGAACGATTCATTGAATATAAACACTTTCTTGACCCTATTTAATGATATCCATGAAAATTGTCAATCTTGAAAATATATTAATCATTACACATTTGACTAAATATTAATTAACACAATTTTTTGAAAAGGTTTCTTGATATTGATCCTGTTATATTCTCATTAATAAATTTAAATAAT
This sequence comes from Viscum album, assembly GCA_963277665.1. Taxonomy (NCBI): domain Eukaryota; kingdom Viridiplantae; phylum Streptophyta; class Magnoliopsida; order Santalales; family Viscaceae; genus Viscum; species Viscum album. Next base: position 1,648,161,098 of record OY728140.1, on the reverse strand, counting down.
CATTTATTAATAATTATTCATAAAAAAGAATATACACACCCTACAATGATGTAATAGGGAATATGAATCCCTTATGAAGATTCTCCTAGAGTATCTTATTATAATCTTACATCTTAATAGGTTTCATTGTATATGGAGTCATTAAAATGCGTATAGAACAAGGTATGTATACTATTAAAATCTCAACTCCATGATTTAGGGTAATATAATCAATATCTTCTATAAATAAATCATCATAAACTTTTAAAATGTGCATATATTTAATGATTAGTATCTACCCAACCATTTGAGATAAATTTCCTTTAAAAATAGGTAGTAAGACCAAAAATAATGAAAGAAATTTTCATTTCATGTTCATGTACATATTATTACTAATATAGAATCAATATTTTATTTATATTATCAAATGTGGAATCACATTCTAAAAAATTGATGTTGCATTTAAATAGAATAATTCCAACCCATTACAAAAAAAATATCAAATTCAACTATAGGGAGAATTACAATATTTTTAGGAAGCACATTACTATAATAATTTATTATGGAGGAGCTATAGGTTTTAAATGTGATCATTATTCCATGATAGGTTTTTAAATCCAAATCGACTTCTAATCATTGAGGTGGTGATATGGTATTATTATAAAATTCATTAGATACGACTTTGTGGGTAGAGGAAGATTTAGATAAGTTATTTTCAGTTCTGGAGTTTATGGTAAGTGTACCTTTCACTCAAGTGTTATCATAACCAAAATCAGTAGTGATTACAAATTAATTCCCATTATCTATTTTTTGAAGGGGCTATTAAGGCCAACAATCACCAATAGATCTAATATTAAGGATTTTATTAACATAATTCCCAATATCATAGAATATAAAACATTCAACTTCTTTGGTTGAATACTTCTTCTGTAATGTTACATTTTATAACCCTTTCACCCCTCACTGATTATTAATATATTTATGGAAAACTATTTCACAATTGATGCATTTCATAGTTTATTTTAAAAAAATTACTATGTTCCTTCCCCGACATTTTAATCCCTTTGGTAGTTTCAATTTTTCCATCCCTAGGATTTATCATGTCAGCTTCAATGAATATAGATTCTTCCATTCGTGTAACTAAAAGCAGAAGAATAATTGTATTTAACACTTTTTGTTTCTACTTTAAGAAGACATTGAATTTTTTTCCATATTTACCAAACTCCCATATGGATAAATCCTTTCTATGTCATAGATTTAGGATTCTAATTAATTGGCCATTTTCTATTATAGGTTTAATTGTAAATCACCATTAATAACTTGAATGAATTGTAATATTTTCTATGTAGGTAAAAATTAATTCATAGTCAGTATATGATAGCATGAGAATGTACTTTTCATCATAGTATATAGTGAATGTGGAATGTATTTATTTAGAAATACTCTCTTAAAATACCACTATTCCATGATGTTTATTTCATTCTATTTCCTTATGTTCTTTAAAAGTTCCCAATATTGATTGGATTCCCCTTATATGCTACAAAGTGCTAACAAAATTTTCCCATGGAATAATCTTTGAAGAATGTGAAATGTATCTTTCATAACACTGATCAACTACTCAAAAACTGGTGGATCTGATGGACCATAAAGGGGGTGTATTTTGTTTCATAAAATACTCAATTACGTTTTCTCTTTAATCAGTATGTTATTAAGATCAATATATTTCACATTATTGATCATATTTTGAGAGAGTTGAGTGATCATAGTAACAAGATAATTTATCCTATCTCCAAATACATTTTTTTGTTTATGAAGATAATAATTCCGTTGGACATCATATTCATTATTAACAAGATTCATTATTGTTCCATCCACTATCTAAAACCAAAACCATAGTGCATGCATCGTTATACAATAATCAGAGTTGAATATCATATATTCAAGAAAAGCATTCATGAGATATTCAAAATTATTACACCTTACAATCAACCTATTACAGTATAGTTTTAACCTAGGTCACCCATGAACATCATCAATTCAAATACATTTTAATGGATTATAGCGAAATTGTTAATTAAAGCTTTAATATACATCATGAGAGTCTAGAATGGTGTTTCATTATAGGAAACTTCATCATACACTAGGGATTATTGGGTTAGTACTCAATCCATCCCATGAAGTGTTATTACTGTTAGGTGTATCTATTCCATTACTGTATCCACATAATAGAATTCGGGAATAGATATATTTTATAGGAAAACCACACTCTTTCTTTTCCATAACACTGGATGTTCTCAAATATAGGATTGTCTTAAGGGTTCTGAGTTGATCATAGTTTTGGAAAAATATGTAATTTTTTCTAAATTACTAACTTTAAAAACCTGATCATAACATACATAAATATTACATCTTCATAGATGAATATTAATCAAGTGTCAAGACAATTAATTCCTATGTATCATAGATGTTTAGATCTTTTGGAAACAACATATATAATCAATATGTTTGAAAATATATTTTAAACATCCCTTAAATTTTTTTCTCATTTAGTACACTTCGACACATAGAATACTAAGAACCTCCCCTCAGAATCCAGGGTAGTAAGAAATAATAAAGGGTGATATTAGATTCTTAATGAGGTTAAGAATGAGAGATATCAATCATAAGAGACCAAAATGTAATCTAAATTGTATGATGACATTGCTAATTAAATGTGATGAATGTGATATATCCATACTCAGAAAGCATATATCATAAACTCAGAAATCAAGTCATATTTACAAGTATGATAAATTAGGGTGTCCAAGTAGTAATCACCATTCAATTAATATAATATTTGAATTTGTAATCAAAGTCCAAGGAAAAAAAATAATATTTTGAACATAGTTAATCTCATGTTTTCCTCCCAAACCTTGTGAAAATAGATATAAATCGACCAAAATGACACATAAAAATGTGATCATTTCCATTCATAACAATTTCCATGCATACATTTACAAGCATACCAAGATGAAAATTTTCTAACACACCAAAATTTGAAGAAAGATGTTATCAATAAAGTTTATGATTTTCCTTATCATCTATTGGGATATTAATATCCTATTACCCAATAATTTGGATGTCTATAATGTAACCAACAATTACTTTATCATAATATTTTCATTTTCACTGGAAAATATCATAAAATAATTATCATTTCATCATGGAATAAACCATGGAAAATAAAATAGTACTATAAACATCATGAAAAAATAATCATAAATAATCCAAAAATTTCGAAGGATGGTATCATTGGATCACAACCAAGTAATTCACAATTAACATCAAAGGATGTTATCATAGCAAAAAATTTACTTCAAAAGATTACAAATGTTTTTTTTGAGGAAGATACCATTTTTAATTTGAGATAAATTATTTAAAGTCTAAAATTTTAAATAATATTATATTTTTAATAGAAATATTTATACATGAAAAGGACGAATCAAAACATCGAGCAATCATGATATTAGGGAATTCCATTCATGTTGTAAAAATTAAATAACAATCATCATTTTCATGCCTTTGGTAAAACATACATTATTCATAAAATAGAAAAAAGATACTTTTTAAATAAGTTTATAGAATGTAAAACATGGTTATATATTAGTTTCTAAAATCATTTTATCATGGTTAAAATAACATTTAAATCATTTTATTGAACATTGATATGGAATGAAAATATTTATCACCATAGTGTAAATAATGTATGTTTTTCATAAAAAAAATTATCCATCACCTTAAGTATCAATGAGATGAACATGGTAATATCACATAAAAATATCATAAATATCTGGAGGATTATAAAACTAAAACAGTTTATTCAATAAGGATTATGTAATTTCTGTTGACAAAAATTCATGCATAAAAAAATCTAGATTAAAATTATAATTTAATATAAATCAACTACCTCATGTTTCATATTTATTTTTTTACTAGAATCTCATGAATAATAAATATTTATTTAATATAAATATATAATAGACCCAAATTCATATATATCATGATATATATTATGTACTTACAAAATTGTATCGCATGTTTTATAACAATAATTTATTAAAATAACTATTCATGGTTGTAATTTATTCATTTTTATTACATTCTTTAGTTTAGATGTTATGATATTAATATAATATTCATGGTTCCAAAATATCCAAAATTTTTATAATGTCATGTGTATCAATTGTAAAAATAAAAAAAAATTAATAAATATTTATATAATGTAGAAATGATAAATTCATTACATCACTTTGTAGAGATGTTTGTATATTTATAACATTGAGTGATGTTTTATGTTTTTCACGACTGGAAAGAAATAAAAGTTAATAACACTTCATGTTCACATATAAGATAATTTCATAAATATCATATATATTTTGTAATTCTTTATGTATAACTACACATATTAACTGACAATGAAATACTTAACACATTACATCATGGAGGTCATAGTCCACACATATTCATGAGAAATGTTTTTGTTTACCATAGGATGAAAATAAGGTGGAAAATATTTTTTCCATCAAAATAAAAAAATTAAGTATGTTGATGATTTTTAATTTATTATTTTAGAAATGACCCCATTAATTTATAAGAGGTATAATAAGAAGAAAAATTGAATGAAATCATTTAAAATCTATACCTCATCATTGAGAATCCTAATTTTCCATAAACATTAAAGATTGAATGGATTTTTTTTCTCAAAATACAAAATTACATTTGATTTTTGGAAGGAATATTGGATAGTATTAGGTAACATATTTTATACTATAGAAGGATCAAAAATGATTATTGGATAAGAGAGGTGGTTCCATTTTTTATTTTAGGGAAATAACCCACTTGGATTTTCTAAAAATATTAAACCACATATATATACATATCATAATAATGTCATGTGGCACAAAGTTCCCCAAATTTGAATATAAGACAAGATATGGTTGAAATGATATTAAATAAACATTAGAGAAGTGTTTGGTACATTTTATGGAATATCTCATTGTTAACCACTTTAAAGACATTTTATCGTTAACCATGATAACATAAACTTTCACCATGATAAAATATTTTTATAGAAAAATGTGTATTTAAAATAAAATTTTTACTTGATGAATAAAAATTTTGAATCCATTTTATCAGATCCAATTTATATAATTGGAAAATATTACATTTAGTATAATAACTCCAAAGGAATGATAAATAACTATTAGGAAAATACCCTATTTATGATTAAAAAATTTTACATTAAAATAATTTGAAAATATGTATTACAAATGTTTTTTACTATTTAATAAATAAGGATTTGTTTTCTTTTTTTATAAATCCAATGTTGAGTGGAACCCTCCAACACTACCATTAAAATCAAAGACCTACAAATAGTTTCTAATTTAATTAAAATATAAATTCTCTTCACAAAATACAAGCATGGGATTCCAAATGAAAAAATAGTGTTAAAAAAATTTAACACCCTAAAATAGATTTTATTTAGAAAAAGTATTAAATATGTATTAATCCATGCTTACATCATAAAAATGTTATAAAAGTAAAAATATTAGAATAAATCATATGATTACTGTTCACCATATAATCAAATATTTTAGAAAATTCTAACACATTCACAATAAGATAAATTATATCTGATTTGTATAATATTGATATCATCTTTTCATATAAAATTAGAAAAATTTATCAAAACTAGTTTTAATTTTTACAAAAAAATACAATAAAAACCAATGCTGATGAAAATGTATTTTTGATGAATAAAATGACTTTACCTAAATATGAGAACCTATTTAATATGCATTAACAAAAAAATTGAAATATATAAATCATTTATAAATATTTCTTATATTGTGTTCATTCCTATTCAAACATCAAATGTTAACTATTAGGTTATAATATTCACATATAAAAATAATATTATTATATTATATTAGAGGTCACTTAATATTTATTGTTGTATGTTAAGAAATATTTTAGATATTAAAAATTTATATAAAGATAAAAATATCCTAGAATCCTAGGGTAAAACATCTAGTAATTTAATTTCTTTAATTATAAGGAAATAATTAATTCAATATTATTCACGTTCAGAATGATAACTTTTCAATATATTATCCTAATGATTCCTAGTTTATGAAGTGAATATATAGAAATATTATAGGAAGGAATATTCATTATTCATGGATCATTAAATATTTTATGGTAGAAAAAAGTCAATTTAATGACTACAATTTTATGATAATACATATTCGTGGTTTTATAAGTCAGTGACATAAAACAATTAAGAATTATTCCTTATTTATGAGGTTATATATGGCGATGATGGTTTATATAAAAGGTTAAAATAATTTAAGTAGTAAAATAAAATTTGAAATTTTTTTAACTCACCAATATAAATAAAAATGACCCTATATTCATGGGAGTTATTTTTCCTCTGAATTTGAGATATTTTCACTCCAACCAGCCACTTCCTAGAATGAGAAATGGGAGTTTTTAGAAACCTAGTCTATGATATCTTTTAAAAATCCATTAAATAGTGTCTTAATAGTGATGAGTAAATGTAAAGATCCATTATTGTTCTATGATAGTTGCCTGATTTTTTTTATAAATATAAAATCTTTTTAAGTGTATATGTATGATATATTGGGTTTCTTCTTTGGTTCATTCAATATAGGATCATTTGGTTATGAGAAATATGAGACATTAACAATAAAATGAAGAAGTTTTAATATTGATGCATTATTCATTATTATATAAATTAAATGTGATCATCTCATTTATAAGCAGCTGATAGAAAAATATATATGATATTATGAAATTGATATAGTGTAATTATTTTTAAAAATTATATACTTCCACACTTCCACTGCACACACTATACCAAAAAGTGGTGTCATAGTGGTTATGTAATTACATAACTCATATTATTAATTACATTTTGATTAATTCAATTATAGGGCATAAATATTGTTCCAATTCTACTAAAGAAACATCGATGTAAGGTTGGATGGTTGAGATATACACATTCTGAAATCTATATCCATTTTAGGATTATTTTTTGTTTAAAAAATATAACTTTACTAAGAATTATAAAACATACTATGTCCACATGGAAAATATAACCCTCTACTGACAAGGAGAAAACTAACACAATTCTTTCTAGACATAATTGATAACTAATTTAAAACAAATTTCTTTATGTGGAGTGGTTCCATGCAAGTGTCTCCTTCTAGCCCCATGTACCCTACAAGTGAATCCCCCCACACAAAAGTGTCATATATAGCTGGTTGGTCTTTCCCTAGATGGGCCAGTAAAATACCATCACAAAAAACCTTCCCATATTGTTTTTTCAAGGGTCCAAAATCATTATAGGTGGGTTTTTTGGAGTTTAATATTCTAAAAAATATATAAAATGTCTAAATATATTATAATTAATTAGAATGTAACAAAATTATTTCTAGGGTTCATTAACCAACAATATAATGTTTAGAATTATATTTATTTATTTGAATTCATTTAAAATTTCCCCAAGGTAATTATTTTAAAAATAAATTTTATTATATATGTTTAATGCATATTGATTAACCATAAAAGTTATTGGGAAATTTAGGTTTATTGAATATTAATTAAATAATTAATTAATATAATGTATAATGTTTTTTTAATTAATTAATAAATATTGGTATATGATTTATCCCTCAAACTCATTATGTGTATAACGTCCTCCTTGTCCCTGATAATATTAATTATATGTGTCTCACATGTTCAAAACCCCCACACAAGGGAGTAATTATTTTTGAATAAAGAGGTGGATTAAGGTGGCATAGCTTTTTCTGAGTCTTAATGATGACTGTAATGGGTGTTAGATGTATTAGATATAGTGAGAACTATAACTAAAATAAAATACGATTCATTGAGTTTTCTCAAGAGTCTTGGTTGATCTGTAATCCCCTCAATTGATCAATATTTTGAAATAGCTCATGATAAGGTCATTTATTTTTCATATGCTTGGCATTTTAATTTTGAGTATGTGTAAATGACATTAGTCCACCTAGAATCATAAACAACAATTCATTGTAAATTCTTTTTTAATGATGAATTTTTTATTTTTATAGTTGGTTATGTTGTCAGTATGATCACAAATAAACTAGTATGACAAATAGTTTTTAATTTCATTCATCAATAACAACTGAAATCCCCTAAATATTTTCTTTTCAGGATCTTCAAACATTTTAATTTGAACAAATCCAAATGTTATAGTGTATTTATAGATATTTTTGAGAGCACCTCCTACTATGTAATAATTAATTTCTTAGGATATAAGGGTTTTGGGAATAAACTCAACAAATCAATGATCCACAAGTCAATGTGGTAGGCTAACTAGAAACCATGATTAATTTTTTTTAATAGTGCTATAACCATATCATCGAATTTTAGGATTATTTTTAATGTATCACTCCCATTATATTATTCAACCACAATAATCATTAAAATTTACTATGTCTAATAGGGTTTGATAAATTAGGGGGATACTTTTAATGATTTATAATGTAGTAATGTATATATTATTCATAATAAATAAAAAAGTACAAATTATTTTAATACAATTGTTATAGATCAATTTGAAATCTATATCATTGACTAAATATACCTAAAATAAATTTTGGATTAAGATAATACCATTAACAAAGAACTCAGAGGAGTGATATAGGTTCTTGTGCATAGTATTGTGCCCTGAATGGATGTTTTATGTGTTCGAGTCTAGATATCCTTTTGATCATAATCAAGGATAAATAATGGTGAAAAAATATTCCTATAAGATGTATTTTTATAATCAATTTGATTTCTAATGGATCATTTTATCATCTATGTCTAGTAAATTTCAAAATATCCATTAGGACAATTTAGCAAACAAGATTCTTATTAATGCCTTGGAATTATAGAATGAGAAATAAAATAATGAAAGGTATAGTTTCTCTAGAACACAATGTTGGTTGAGACTGGGAAAATAAAATCAAGAATGACCTCATTGACATTAAAATATTTCATACACTGAGTGACATGAAACCCTACGGTTAAAACTGAACCATGTTATTTCAATAAAATCCATACACATGTATTTACCGCTTCCATTTTCTATCTTCATTTTTTACTATAATGTTACCAACATGAATAATCCAATTGTGAATTTTTTGTTTGTGGGTTTTACTGTTGATAAGGATATTAAAAAAATATTCTTTCACTTAGTTTAAAAGGAATTGGAATGGAAAGGAAAAAATATAAATGTCTAAACCAAATCAAAAGAAACACACACAAAACATCTAAAAATAAAAGGACATAGGGGGAATGAAATTAAATGTAAGTTGTTTTATATTAAGTTTGTAGGAAATAAAAATGGAAAAAAATTATAGATATGGAAGAATAATAATGTTAATTATTCTAATTTAGGTATATTTGTCGGTGAATGAAATAAAACTATTTATTCAAGTTAGGTATTGGATATATCTAGTGGATTATTTTTTTTAAATATGTGATCCAACTATATTTATGAATATTGAAAGGGGTGAGGTGAATCTCTAATAATTAGATGGTACAATACATGTCACATTAGTAGTAATGGAATATAATCTTACATTATCTAGTATATTTATTCCCATATAAAATAATTGTTAATATTTACTTTTTATTTGTAGGAATATTTTCATTGTATCAAGGGCAGACTCTATGATATTTAATTTATTGTTTAAAAATTAATGTTGATATTTTTTATGGATAATATATGTTAGGGTATTGAAAATATTAACTATTGTTTATAAATACATGAACTTGAAAATTTAATTTTATATACCAATGAAATATCTCGAGAGAATGACTCAAATTCGACCAATATATAGAACTTATGTCATGGTCTTGTAAGTGGTAAGCCTTCAAATAATATAAATCAAGTATTTTATCTTGGATCTACCTAGTTAAAACCCATAAGTGTATTTCATGTTGTTTTACAAGGGTAAATGGTCAATAAAAATTTTAGTGGTAATAGAAAATGGGATATAGAATTATTGGAGTTGATTCATACTCTTTTATGTGATGCTTTTCTAATAGAGGCATGTGGTTTGTTTACTTACATCCTTATTTTTACCGCTGACTTTAGAAGAGAGAGAGATATATATATATATATATATATAATTACTGAGACATAATTCATATTCCCTTTAAATATTTATGGATTCCAAAAATTATATAGATAATAATAATGGTTAAGATAATAAGAATCTATGATTAGCCAATGGTGGATAATATCTATACCAAGAATTCAATGATCACTTGAAGGGTCCTGGGATAGTTTGCCATGTTAGTCTGTCCTTATGCAAATTAGTTAAAAATTTTATGAAAAATAGGGAATCATACCTTGCATGAGAAGGTCATATTGATAATGATCCATGATATAAAACCATTATCTTTTAGATATATTTAGAATAGAAATCAAAATATACCATAAAATGAGTAATAATTAAATATACTAATGGAATTACATATGAGTTATAGTATTGAATGAAACACATTCTACCCACCTTATGTTTCTGAGAATGTGGGGTATTTTTTATGTTAAAAACTAACAAAAAACTATCATTTAGATTCACGAACTCTATTTTTATTTATTTTCCCACGTAAGATAAATTATATTTCTTATATAACCCTATATATAGAAAAATAATGTGTGGAAATACATGTCCTATATCATATTTATGATAGCATTTCTATTGTAAATGGTGATATCAAGATTGAATATGATGAAATTTAATATCTAAAATAAATATAGTAGGTACGCGGAAAAACTCCACAAGAGATAGTGGTAGAAGAAATGTTGAAAAGGCAAAAATACTCTGTATTTATATAAGAGAGACTGGATAATTAGAGAGACATTTTTTTTGAAATCACCATGTTAGGTAATATATTATTGTTTGAGGATAGTGTTAATACAACATATAAGAAATTAGTATATTGAAAGAATATTGATAAATGACTATAATCCAAGAATTTTGGATTGGATTCCAATTTTAATATATAAAATTTATACATTGGAAAATAAATTAGTTGCTGAAAAAACTTTTCTGTCCAAATGGTTTCAAGGAAAATGTAGACATGGTTGTTTAAGTAAATTACTAAAAAGTACTATTGTTTGTATAGAGTTTTAGACAATGGATTGTCACTAATTTAGATGAAACCTTCTTAAAGATATAAATCATAAATATATTATAATATTACATGAAATAGAAACATTCCATGATTACAAAATTTAAAAAATGGGTGTAAAATGTATTTTCATAATGATAAGTTGGGTCAATATTTCTATATGACACAACCGAAAGTGTTTATAATGTCAATGAATGTTGATAATGAATTTTATATTAATAGATATATTTTTTTATTATGGTCAAAATCACAATTAGTGAATTATTTTTTGATCAGGTTATAATAATATTTATTTTTATTGAGAGTAATAGAGATAAATTGGCCAATAATAATTTTAATGGGAGTGATATCTTATTCATTATATTATATGTTTATGATATATTATTAATGGAAAATAAAACCCAAGTCTTAAAATCCTTAAAGATATTTTTAAATAAATAAATCTCATTGATTGATTTAGGTGAAGTAGAATATATTCTAGGTTTCATGAACTATTTATATAAATCACAATAGATTATTGTGCTTTGTTAATTTATAAAAAATAACATGGTAATAATATGTCACAATATTAAATAATATATGATTGGACCATTAACAACATCATATTTAATTAATATCTCTATGAAAATTATTCTATAAATACGAGAGGTGATAGAAAGTTTGAGTATAAATCAATATTATTTGATGATGGGATCAATCATGTGTGAAATAATATGCACTAGATTTTATGATTCCATTAATGTTAACATATATGGGATGTGTTCATGGTGTATGAAGGTTATGTTAATCTAATCACAAGGGGATACACAAATTATTGCTTCCATAATGATCATAGTGATTTTCTGTCATTATCAAGCTATGTATTTTCCTTGAATATTGGTTCAATGAGATTGAGAAACACGAAATAACCTATGGTCACCAACCCCAATGTAGAGTTTGAGTATATAGTTGAATCCAATATAATTAAGGAAGTAGTTTTGAATTGTAGGTTTTTAAGAACATTGTATTATATCTTTAACTTTAGAACATATTATAGTATACTGTGATAATATTATAATAAAGATATATTAACATGATCTATTTTCACACTATATTGAATATAGTATACCTTAAATTCCACATATTTGGAGGGATTTTACACAAAGAGATCTAGTCAGGGTTAGCTGAGTATCCATAATGGATAAAATTGAATACCCCTTCAATGAATCAATATCTTAGAAGAATTAAGATTATAATTTGAATCATAATTTATATGGAGCTGTTTTTGATTTATAATAGTGCATGTGGTAGTATTGTGAGTGATAATTCCCAACACCCAACTACTATGTGTACTTTGATTACCATTACATATATAAATATTCATATATACATATGTTTTCATCACAATTATTTTAATGTTACTTATTTATTTACTCTATATATGTAAATATCCGTGGACTACATGTTGTATTATTTGGTTATATAAATTTTCATATATATTGAAAAACTATAGATATTGTGTTAATAATATTTTACACATTCTATATAGTATAGATTCATTATTTGGAAGGGACATAGATGATGTTTTACTCTCTGGTGATGGGGGATCATATATATTGATATATTTTCTTATGAAGATTACACATAGTCATATAAAGAATATGATATAATTTGTTGTATATCACTAATATCAAGACCACATATTTTGGGTCTCATTGGTTATTCTTATTTGGGAATAGTTTATTATTCTCTAAACATGATATTATTATTATTTTATAACATTTCTGCATAAGACTAACCATTCATCATGTTCTATATTGATGAAATGTAATTGACTTAATAACTATGATAGGATATGGTAATTATAAGAAGGTGATAAGATATCCCATTCCCTACTGACGAGGATTGTAGAAATTTCATTAAATCCATAGAAATGGTAGAAATAGGTAAATAGATTTGGTATGGTCAATGAGAGAATAAATAAGAAATATAATATTACTGAGACAATATATGAATCCATTTTATGAGATATCATTAGATAAATAGATTATATTACATGTATTATGTTTATAGGAGAGGTTTTTAATTCATGTAATTGACCTATCAATTTAGGGTCATTCACATATTTCTAGACAATATTCTCAATCTTTAATGGGAATTCACTAATGTCAAATAGGGTTATACACTATGTTACTTTGAATGATTATCCATTATTAATGAATATGATTATCTAAAATAGTGGTACCCAGGGATGGGATTAGGTATTGTCCAAGAAGAAATTTCATTTGAAAATAAATAAAATAAATATTATTCATGTTTATATTATAAGTGTGGAATTTATTATAGTAATGAAATCAGATGTGATTATTACAATACAATAAAATATTTTTTGAAAAAATATTTGTTATTCATGGATGATTGAATGTTTTAAGGGATAATTTTATTGATTAAATGACATAAATATTATAAGGTATCATATCATATATGTTACATGCAAGGGATATAATACTTATTACCATTGTGACATCTTTATTGGGTCATTAGTGTGAAATATGGATTATTTACAAAACTAATCTTATTAAAAGAGTGAAATAAAATTTTTACTACATATAACCTACCTATATATAGAAAAATAATCCCAAAATCATGGGAACTACTTCTCCAATTATTTTTAATGGTTCTACCTAAGATAAACGAATTTATATAGTGATAATGGAGTGTTATGGGCACATTTATCCAAGATCTCTTTTTCAGATATTTTAAATTTTTTTAATGATCAACTTCGAATAAATAGATCATATATTTCTCCATTATAATACCAAAATTTCAATGATATCTATATTAAAAATCATTGATGTAGGTATGGATGACATACATGGTTAAATATTTGGATCCTTTGAGGAATGATTATCAATGACCAGAGGAACACAAGAATAAAAAAAATTGAATTATTTATTATATTAATTTAGTTTTCTTGATATTTTTTATATCAATTAATATCCTTATATTGATAACATGGTTCCTCACCACCGTATGTTACATTATTAAATTGATATAATTCTTTTTTTCTTTAAATTACATATGTACTAACTTTCACTACATACTTATTAAGAATTGATTTTGAGGTTTTACTTATTAAAAATTTGAATCAGATTTGGGTGTAATTTTTTCATCTATTTCATATTTAAGTGAAGGGGAGATCAAGAATGGTGGATGGTTGTATAGTTTGTTGTTATATCTTTTGGAAATAGTGAGGAATTTCATTAGTGGGGTGTGAAGTCTAAGTTGACCATAGATAAACGCTACATATTTATAAGACTAAATCTAAGGTAGATCTATAATTTCAAAGGATAAAAACACATGTTTCCAATGAATCTAGGTATAATTATTTTAATCCCATGAGTTATTGGCTTTAAATGTTGGGTCCCCATAAATTAGTAGATGAATGAGGGTTGAAATATCTTTCCTGGTTTTGAATTAAAGAAGTAATTGATTAATTAATTATTTGGGGAAGATAACAGCATTGGGTGATGAGGGGAGGGGATGGGACTTTGGACGAGTCATCATTACTAAAACATAGTTATGAGAAATGTGCACACTATCTCACTGGAAGGATACATGGAAGACGCACTCTATACTATTTTTGTTCTTGAAATCAAAGGGTCTAGTGTCACATCCTCTCCCTTCCATATATCTATATGTTCTATATATTAGATTGGTAGTAATCCCTGAATCCCACCACTATCTTTCTTTGAATAGTTCTCAAGAACTAAAGGTATAAATCAAATATATAGGAGATACTACACTTGTTAATTTAAAAAATAATATAAATAAACATAAGGAAATAACCCAATATCATTTACATAAATGAATTAATGAATGAGTTATTTCATCAAAACATTTTCCAATAACTCAATGTCAACATAAAAAGTACATTGAGATATAACTCTTCCTACACAAGGAATATCATATCATAATTTAAATACCATTATTTAAATTTACCCAAACAATATCACATAATAAATAAAATAATTATAGAATAAAGGGATGAAAAAAACAATAATCAATACCAATGTAAAGACTTTTTCATAAACATTATATATTATAGTGTTTTTCAACTAGAATGGATATCGTAAAATTATGATGAAGTTTTATATTTATAGTTTTAGACAATTAAGAAAAAATCCTACAAATTAAACCCCTATAATACAAGTGGAAACTTATAATCAGTATCCATTTTATTTCACTAAACAAAGGACTATAAAATAAAATATTGTTTGTCTTTATAGAAAATCATCATAGTTTTCTATGTGATACCATCATTGTCCCTATTATCCCTTAATACATGTGGAAAACATATTAATAATTTGGATGATAACAAAATGATCAGTATGGGATATAAGTGAAAGGAATTCATTTTTCCATGGATACTTACAAACCCATGAAATGTTTTTCATATTTTTATACATTTCACCCATAAAACATAAGCTATTAATATTACGAAATAAAATATTATATTACCTCAAAAACCGCATAGAAAATAGAAATCAGAAATATATCATGTAGATTAATTTTAATATAATTATTATAATTACTATTTATCTAATGTATATATAGGGAGTAACCTTGATGGTCTCATTTGACAGAACCACCATAGTATATTCCCTTAATCACTTAAGGGAAACTCTGAGAATAAATGCGGTCTTATTACCTAATGCATTGGAGATCTATAATGATACCAACCTTATTCAGTTTATCAAGGACCCAATCCTAATACTAAAAAAATTCTTTAGAATATTTACATAAATATCACAAAAAAATATTCTAGAAAATAAATATTCTATAGAAAAATTACATTTCCATTTTTGAAATCCCTATTGATATGCATTAATAATTGAAAACATTTATTTGAAAAAAAATGTAAACCAGAAAAGTAAACATAAAAAAACTAATTTTCCATGAAATAATGAAAATTTATTTCATGTCAAATTCGATAAAAACAAATTTTTTTTTTAAATGGTAAAAGAGTATATTTAAAAATGGGTTTTAAAGAAAGTCATATACATTGAGTTTGAATCATCATGTAAAATATTTATCATCATGAATAATAAACATTTTTTAGTTATTTACTTTTTTGATAATCTTTTTATCATTTATTATACAATTTTTATCACTAATTATCATGTTTTAAAAATTACTTAATTATTTATGTTCATGTCGGACATTTTAATGATATTCAGTACTTGAGACCAAATTGGATTTGGTATGATGTAAATAGTTAAATTGTTCCTTAATATATAATCTAAATAATAATATAAATGACATGATTAAAATTTTTATACATTTATTATACTTCTAAATCAATCTATTTCTTATGTTTAGGAAAATTTAACTACATTATAATCATGGAGACATTAGACCATATGTACGCATGAGAAACATTTTCATTTTTCAATGATCATTATAAAAATAAGGTAAATATAATTTCATCTGTATATATTGATTATAATATACTTAATATTATATTAATAAATAAAATATACTTATATATATCATCCATTTTATGCGGTGACAAAAAAATGAATCACATCGTTTTGTGGAGTTGATAGATCACACGTATGCATGAACGACACTTTCATTTTATTTTACAAGGAATGGTGAGACCAAAAATTATATATTATTATTAAATAATGATAAATATATCATTTATATCATATATAAACATTAATTACATCATTTTAACTAGCCTTGAGTGACGTTTATGGAAAATGATTTATATCGCTTGTCGAGGTGGTGGACCACTTTATTCAAGAATAATTAATTATTTTACCATTTGATAGAAGAGAATATGGATTTTGGTGATTATATTAATAGAATAACATATAATTATATTTAGGAAACTTTATTTATTATGTAATCTTGGATTAAGATTTATTGAATGATGTATAAGAAGAAATAAAATAGGAATACTTTTTTAAAACAATAAATCTAATACAGGTGATCTTCTTTTCATAACACCTTAAGAACACTGAAGATGCTATTATGCCTTAAATAATACCTTAAAATGTGGGGATATATTCTAGGAATGTATTAATTAAAATATTTGGCGAACAAAATGGGGGTTTTGGTGTAAAGTGGTGATAATAAGTAGTTCCCATTTATAAGAGAGGAGAGGGGCACTCTTTAAATGCTTGAAAATATTAAATTAATATAAATTATTTCCAGTTATTAATAGAGAAGAAGTTATTTATTTATAATATATGATGTTTATTGGTAAAAAACGTTAATACAATAAATATTATACAAGTTTTGAATATTTTTTATTCTTTATTTTTTAGTTTTATCTCAAATTTAACCCCTTTAATTATTACTGTGATATCATGTAATTTTCATTTTCATAGCTAATATAATTACTATAAAATACCAAAAGAACCAAAATGGTTCATTAATGAAATTTTAAACCTTATACAAATCAGTTAGATGAAATTAGGAATTTACAAAATTTTATACTATTTAATATAATATTATTTATTTTAACATATCTTTAATGTCAATGCTGACACAATACATTACATGACTTTTTAAAACATCATAACAACCTGATAAATTCAAAACAATTATTATAAGACATCACTAATATGTAATAAAAGACAATAAAACTTATTTATTACATTAATTATATAATATTTTATTTATTTTAATATTTTTAATATAATTTATTTGATATTTCCATTAATTAAAAAATTACCACGTCATCATTTTGTAATCCTTTAAGGTAATGATTTATTTCCTAAAAATTCAAAATAAATTTTATGATGAAGAAAAATATTTTATACTTCCAAATATAATTTAAAGTCAAATATATGTTCAAAATAACCCTATATAAAATATTTCATAGCTTTCTAAAAAAATTATATTTATTAAAACATTGTTATGTCATTCTTGACTTTTCATTAAAGTAAAATACTATAAAGGAGTTAAAGTCATCCATATGTCTCCAAGAGGTTATAAAATCATCCTTAGGATGAATTTTGTCAATAATCACTAATCAAATAAATATAGGACCACTATTAGGGTAATTTGGATAATATTTGTAATATTTCTTATACCATTAATTACCTCATTTATGCTTAATATTGGTAATAGAAACAACTAAATTTACTATTCATAATGTAAAAAAAATAAAATGAATCTATTTATGTAATTTTAATCCACTAATTCCAAATATAGAATCCATTTTTCAAAATTCAAAACACAGAATTGACTAAAAATAATCGGGTTGATGTGGTGGTGAAATAGATTATAATTGTGAAAACGTTCAAAATATTGAAATGCCATTGTTTCAAAATTGAATATAAAATTGATTCAAATGACCTAAATTTGATTAAGTTAAACAAAATATACCTAATTATAGTTTAAAACCGATCAACAATATAAATTATCACTATCAATTATTTATATTAAAAACTAATTTAGTTTAAATTATGGTGTTTTACATTACCCATCAAAATAACAAACTTATCAGAAAAAAAAATTAAACCAAATTAATTTTTAACATTACAATTTCAAATAATAATTTATTCTTTTCAAAAATAATTTATTAAATTTTTAAAAAATAAATTTAATATAAGTAGGCCATCAAAAGGCAGCAAAACCGACTTCTAATAAAAATATATCTTTTATGCATAAATTTGGATTTATTCATATACCATACCTAGAAAAAAGATTGGATGAATTTTAAACATTATATTGAATATATTATATAAATATATCATTAATACAATCTAGTAAGAGTGATTTTTTTGTTTATTGGTGTAAAACACAATTCTTTCCATTTAAATTTTTTAATAAAAACATTAAATTTTAAAAATGTTTTTTTAATTTATAAATAATTTTTATCTAAATGATTAATTATTTTTAAATGTGAATACCATATTTTTGATAATATAGTTAATCTTGATCATACTCTCTATTCTAACGTCTAGGTTTTATTGGTAACATTTGAATAACAATATTTAATTTTTCATTTAATCTTGATGTGGTGTATTTTTACACTGTCTAACATAGTATTTCATTTTTTTAAGGGGATTTTACAATGAACCTCTTGAAACATCTCCCATGATATGAAAATATTCATAATAAATCCTTGGTGAGTAAAACATATTGAAATTAATCATTTTATCACTGATAAAAGTGAAAAATAAACATATGTAATCTATTCTGCTTGCAATCAATCGTGAAACCCAAAATTGATTTGATTTATTTATTTTACATATAATATTGTTTTATTAGTGTTATAATTTAGTTTTAGAAATTATATATAATTTTAAAGTGTGAATTTTATGAATTCACAACCATTGAGACTATCCATGATGGAACATGAGAATGAAATTTTTAAGGACTTATATGTAGTATGGTATAAAATGATTTTAAGCCCTATTTTATTTTAAAAATATGATTAATATTAATTTTAAAATCAATTTAACCTCACTCCACCACCCATTTCGTTCCCTCAATTTATTTTTACCCATGAATGTTCTAAGCTAATTAAATTTCCCTTCCTTACTAACTTTGATGAATCTATCATGAGTATTGGTATTTCATTAGGGTATATGTTTTTATCCTTGTACTTATATTCTCTTTCTCATTTCATTCCTCTATTTATAAAAATATGACTTTAGTCTAATGTGAATTAGATTTTGTTTCAAAAAAATGGGGTTTTATAGTGTATAAAATCCCCAAAATTCTATATTCCACTCCTTATTTCTAGAATAATTTCGATTCACTTATTTTAAATACATTTTTCTATTCTACCTACACTCATTATGATACATACATATGATTGATATTCTATAACATTTATTTTTAATAATTTAAAATATATTAACTTATTTTTATCAATTATTGACTTGATATAATTTTGTTATACATACTTGTGTTTTCTTATTAATTACATATAAATTTTATTTAAATTTATGTAATAAGGTTTTATGGAGCCAAAAATATATAGATTTTAATTATTTAATTTTTATTATACCAGTATTATGATTCCAAAAATGTTTTGTTTATTTATAAAATATTTTAATATTTTTTTTGTGAAGGATTAAATTCTATTTAAAAATTTAATTCCTCAGTTCACTCATTTTAAATAAATTTATTTATATGTTAGGAATATCATACGATTCACCCATGTTCTATTTTGTCACACCCGTCATTTGTATTTTATTTATTTTATTAATTTTCTTAACGATGGGTAGTTCGAGTCCAAACCCAACATACGTTTTCGAGTTCTTTATGTTTTTCCCTTGTTTGCGTCCAGCGCAACGTAGTCGAAGCTGCGCGACCTCACTTGGGTGGTCGCGCGGCCCCGCCTGGTTCACCACACACCTTTCTGATGTTTAATTAATGAAATAAAATGAATTAAAAAATTGTATTAATAAAAATAATCATAATAATTTAATTTGAGATTATTATTATTATTATTGTTATCTCTATTTTAATTTATTACAATTATTATTATTTAGTTAATTTTACTATTATTATTATTATACTAATTATTATTATCATTATTATTATTATTATTACCCATTGTTTTGGTTTTGAGTTTTGTTTTAAGTTTTTATTTAATTTTATTTAATTTTATTATTATTATTATTATTATTATTATTATTTTTATTGAATTCTGTTTTATGTTTTTATTTAGTTTCATTTTTATTCTTTTTTTTTCTTTTTTTTCTTTTTCCTCCTGTTGCGTCATGACCTAGCTCTCCCCCTCTCCCCGTTTTTTTTCTTTCACTTATTCATCCCGTCGAAACTCCCCCCCCTTCTTCCAGGGTTTTGCGCCGCCTCCCTCTTCCCATGTCTGGCGGCCTCCCCCTCGCGGCCCGGTCAAAGCGTGACCCCCGCTGCCGGCCGCCTTCCATGGATGAAACCCCCGACCTCCCCTGTTCAAAACCGCAACCCAACCCTGCTTCATCCGACGAATCGCCGAAACAGCCGTCACTCCTCTATTTGGCGACCGCCTCGCGCCAGGTCCCTCATGCTGCTAGGACCTCACGCCATCGCCTCTCCCGGCCAGTCCCGCCTCCACATTGCGCCTCTATCTCTCTCTCTCACTCGCCGCTGCTTTCCACCCGCCTCTGATGCGCCGCAACCCCCCTAGCCGTCTATCACCATTCCGACCGGCCTCCTCGCCTCACACCTGCCGGACCTTCCCCCTCCATCGCGACCCGCATCGCCCTGCTCCCTCCCCTGCTGCGCGTTTTTTTCTTCTTTCCTACTTCCTCCCCGCTCGGCCGACCTCCTCTGCATCCCCCCTGCCGTTCTCCTCCTTGCCCTGCCGAACCCCTCCTATTAGGTGAGTTTTATTTTATTTTTATTATATGTTCATTTTCCAGCGGGTATGATGTTTGTTTTATGGTTTGATATTGATTATTGTTGGTTTGATCTATTGATTAGGGTTCACATTTGAGTTGTTGAGGTGCCGGTGAGAGTCTCATGTGGTTTGGGGTCCAATTTGTGCTAAATTTGGTCTGAATTTAATTCTTCTGTCGATATTTTGTTCTTTAGGTTCCTTTTCTGAGTTCGTTGTGGTGCTTTTGGTGTGCATTTGGAGTCGCGTACTTTTTTTCTGAAGTCACTACACACAGGTAGGTGGTTCCATGCCTTTTCATCATCTAGATAACTTAATTTGTTTGTTTAGTTAAACTTGATAAGTTCTATGATTTAATTGCATGGTGCTGTCTTTGTTTATAATGCTTTGCCATGCTCGTTTGATAAAAAATTGAATTTCCGAAATGGTATGCTTTTGTGTTTTATATGTGTTGTTGTATAAATGAATGAGTGTGTTTCATAAGTTGCACGGAATGCGGTTTAAAAATTGTTTGACATGCGTGCGTGGTAAAAATTGCACTCTCTTTAGAGATGGTTATGTTTTTATTTATTTATTTATTTTGACCTTGTTGTGGTAAATTTTTAAAGTGTCTAATTAATTGTGCAAATGGTGTAAATGAGGTTTTAGAAAAGTTGAGTGTTTAATTGATTTTTAAAATGTTCTTTTCATGGAAAGATTTGTGTGTTTTGAAGTGAGGTTTTATGGTATTCGTGTGATATGTTTTGTAAACTAAGCAATTGTTTATTTGAGTGGTATTTGGTATTCCAAACAAGGTTGAAAGGTTCTGAAGGTTGTTTGGTAGTGTGAGAGGTGTTTTTAAGTCGCTTTAGGTGTTTGTTTATTTAATTAGACATTTTTCAAAGTATGTGAATCACTTTTGGTGTGTTTGCCTTGTCCTACACTTGTGAAATTAAAATGAATTTCTTTTTATAATGGAAAACAAGTTTTGATATGGTCACCTCATGTATCAAGTATTAAAGTGACGCCTCTATATAGAACCAAGTGGTCTTTGGTGTAAAGTCTTCTTGGGTTTTCTTGAAACAATTTCATTAATAGTTCAAATGGTTCTTTGGTACATTTTTATGATGTGAAAATGGTATTTGAAGGAGTTGAATACACATTCATTTTTAAAGTGGTGTATTTTTATAAAATGAGACATGTCCTTTGTGTGTGTGTCTTTGAAATAGTGTTTTGGTATGAAAGTGGTGACTTTTTGTGTAATGTCAAGCTTGGTTTGTGAAATGTGAAAGTGGTGAATTATGTGAATGTGAAACTTGATTGAGCACAAGGGAAACCCTGGGTATCTAGGTGGGCAGACTAGAACTAGTGTGCTAGTGAGCCGGATGGGTATCGTCCCTGTTTCACTTAGCTGGATTGACGATTGCAACACTAACTAAACATATGATATCTGAGGGTCGTGGCCTTCTAAGCCACGTGTTCTGAGGGTCGTGGCCTTCTATGCCACGTATTCTGAGGGTCGTGGCCTTCTAAGCCACGTTTCACCGAGACACGAGGTTTCTAGGGTCCCACTCGAGCTAGATGATCCTTAGGGGTTTTACCTACAGTGCTCTACCATCTGTGGCATGGTGCCTTCCATCGGCATATGGAGGACCATGCGGGTTAGCGTGTGTGTGTGTGTATGGGTGTGTGAGTGTGTGTGTGTGCGTGAGTGTGTGTGTGTGTGTTCCCATATTAAACTTTTCCCTTCCTCTCAAAAAACATATTTGTGAAATGCATTCCTTTTAGTGTTTTCCTTTAGCATTTGTCGTGTAAACATTTTCTTTAAAACCATCTTGAAAGTATAATTTTGAATAAACACATTAATTTGTCTTTTTGATGTTGTGGCATGGAACCTTTTTATTGGGTGACGTCCTATTGGGCTTTTGGATCACACCCTACATACACCTTTGGGTGTATGTAGACTTTGTTTCTTGTGAATTCCAGGTTGTGACTGTGTGCTCAGTGATGGTGGTTCAGGTTGCAGCTGGTCTTCTCATGCAGAATGGTGTTGATGTGGTCTCACTTCTGCCGAGAGGTTGAGTTTGAGTTTTAGTTTCCGCTGTCATCTTTTCTTTTTAGTTATTGCTTCAAGTTGTAGACTTTAAACTTGTTCATAGTTTAAAGGCACGTTTTGTTGTCTGTTTCTAATTTCAGCTTATCTATCTGGTTAGTTGGTTTTTCTGTCTTGTATTTCGGGTGAAACCGTTCCCATCTGTTAAACTTGATACCCGGGCACTTGTGCCGGCCCGTGGGGATTGGGAACGCCCTTCGGGTCTTGCCGCGGACCGGGTCGGGCGTCGGTTCGGATGACGACCCGGCCTGGTTTGTGACAAAATGGTATCAGAGGGCAAGGTTTGCTCTCTTGGGTCGTTTGCTTTTGAGATGGAGTCAGAGTCGACCAAGTTTAAGGTTGTTGTAACTCAACGTTCTAGCTACGAGCAATGTGCCTGGCCAGCACACCTCGTGGCGGGACTCGAGTTACCAATGTATGTTGAGGTTTGTCTGAGTTTTTAGTTCTTGCGGATGATCGTGTCTGAGGGGAAATGAAAAGGGAGTAAGGTCAGTGGTCCCAGTGAGCTCGCAGGGTCTGGCAAGCCATGTGGAGCCGGGGACGCTGTCCTAGAATGCCCTCCGTTGCAGTGGCATGACTGGCGTATGACCTCCAACCATACGTCCAGTCACCCTCTGACACAAGTTTTCTCTTGCGTCATTTCTCGTCTCTTTGTTTTGGATTCGTGAGAATTTGGTTTTTAGGTAGATATGTTTGGGTATTGGAAAATGTTTTCAAATGAAAGGATTTAAAAAGAAAATGACGCGAAAGGTTTGGAAAGTGTGGGTTGGATGTTTTGGTTTTGAAAAAAAATGGAATGGTTTGTTTTTGGCCCTTGGGGTTCTCGTGGGAAACAACATGCATGAGTGTATATGAAAAAAAAGGGTTAATGGCACGAGCGGATGAGTGCCTGGATGAATTTGAGGTGGGTGCCAGTGCGGCACGAGAACATGCATGTGCGAGACCCATGAGACACCATTGGTGTTTGTGCAACCCACTGGCTTTGCTTATTTTTAAAATGTCTTGTTAAAGAAATAGTTTGGTGTTTTAGTAAACGGTGTTTGTGTGGCGTGTCCTTGTGTTTTTGAGATGTTGGATGCGTGGCGTTTTGAACTGAGTATTATTTCTGAATGGTTTATGTCCCAAGTTAGAGTTCTTATTTGTAAGTTGGTATGTAAGCGTGTGGTTAGTAAATTCTTTTGAAGAGTACATCGGGGAGCACTTGCAGTGGTTTCCCCTGCATGTTTGGTGTTTGCTTGTGGTATGTCTTGACTGTTGGACCAGTTTGGTTGGGTCCATAGTTTTCTTTCTTGACTAGTGTATGCCCCCACAAAGCATTGGCATGTGATTGAAGTACGACTACGGGGAATTCCCCGTTGGCCGACACTCCAGTTGATCGAAGGATTCTCTTTTTGAATTCTGGAATTAAACCCACCTCTACTTTTTACAACTAAGTGGATCCTCTCGCACTGGGATGACAGATGCGAGGGGAGTTGAACAGAGTTTTGGTTTCTTTGAGTTTCCTGAGTCATCGAGTATGAAATTTGACGTCGTTACGCTTGAAGGTTTCCCCTAGAAATGGCGAAAGAAATTCCAGTGGGGAAGGGTGAAGGCGATTGAGAGCTGTCAGTGCTTATCGATGTTTTGAATGGTTGGTAGTGTTTACATTAGCCGCAAGGGTCATGTTCGGGGACGTCTCGCAGCGTGAGACCTCTTTGATAATCAACAGTGGTTTGGAAGCAACCCTAAGTCGTCGGTGTAGCCTATCATTCTAAATGACCTCTGATCTTTGGTTTGTCTTGTTTAAGAAAGAGGTTTATGTTAGGCCACTAGTGTGGCAGACCCAGTCACATGGGGATGCTACGGTCAATCGCAGGAATCATGTTTTGTTTAAGACTCAGTTTGAAATCCCTCTCTGTATAATGTTCCTCTCAACAACAATGGTCATGTCCAGGTGATGATTCATGGTGTCATGTTCTCATCCAGTGTGACAAAGGGTGATACGCATACACCATTGCAGCTGTTGTGTTGGTTAATGTTTTGGGTATGATCAATTAGATGTCATGGTGTGTTGTGTCTGATGGTGTTGCCTCGGTTGCAGTATGATTGCGTGTTACACCGAAAGGAGAAACTTCGTTCAAGAGTCTTCAATACCTGACTGCGAGGCAGAAGATGCTTCAAACATCAGGGCTCCAGCCATAGGTCTCGGAGTGAAGCTGGCGCGTAGTCAGGAACCCCAGGATTGTATGAGACCCCATTGTTATATCTGTCGTCGGTAATAAAGGTGAAGGCAATTTAAATTTGTTTTATGTGGTTCCAATCCGAACGACCCGATTGGGTGCGTGAGGCTCCATGTGGCTATAAGGTGGCGCGGTCGTCTCGTTATCTTAAGGTGTTGAGGGTTGCGTTCCATCAAAGGTAATCGTTTTTAGATGTCCCTATGGGATGTGTTGGGTCAGTTGGTATCAAATTGGAATGGAACTCATCTAGGGATGTGAAGATGTTGGTTCGTCTTGGGTTGTGGGTTTGACGCCCGGTAGTTGGGCCCGACCCTCCCCGCCCCTTATGGTGGGGTGCCTAGCCCCCGTCGAGAAATTTCTAAAGTTTTGTATCTGCTGTCAATTCTAATGGTGGGGAGACCCACAGTGGGTCTCACACGAATGTCTCTAGATTGAATCAGTGCTGGACTTTTCTTTACTGGCGGGGAGTCTGCTCGAAGCTTTCCGTGCCGGTTTTCCAGTCTCGTTTCGAGTGTCAGTGACTTCCTAATGGTGGGGAGCCCCTCGGGCCTCCCCATGTTGATCTTTTGCTTCTGTTTTTAAATATGGTTTGGTGATAAGTGGTAAGAATGTTCCGTGGATGTGGGTTGACCTTATTTGTTCATTCTATCTAAATGGTGTGGTTCCGGTCTAATAGTGCTTGAGTTGTTTCGTCTTCTGAGGTTGGTTTCACTGGGTACGAGAGATTCCTTCCTTGATCAGTAAACTGGAGGATTTTTAGTTCTTTGGGGTGGGCGACACTTATCAGAATGTCTTTTTATGCGTTTCTTGAGGTTGTCATTTGAGTCACTTTCTCTGAGCACGATATTTTTGCCTCTCCTTACTTGATGTTTGTGGGGATTACCTTTGAACTTTAATGGAGTGTTGTTTTATGCTTTGGGGTTAGGTTCTAGTTGTGGCTTTCCGGGGGCGGAAAGCTTTATGGTGGGGAGAATTGTCACACCCGTCATTTGTATTTTATTTATTTTATTAATTTTCTTCACGATGGGTAGTTCGAGTCCAAACCCAACATACGTTTTCGAGTTCTTTATGTTTTTCCCTTGTTTGCGTCCAGCGCAACGTAGTCGAAGCTGCGCGACCTCACTTGGGTGGTCGCGCGGCCCCGCCTGGTTCACCACACACCTTGCTGATGTTTAATTAATGAAATAAAATGAATTAAAAAATTGTTTTAATAAAAATAATCATAATAATTTAATTTGAGATTATTATTATTATTATTGTTATCTCTATTTTAATTTATTACAATTATTATTATTTAGTTAATTTTACTATTATTATTATTATACTAATTATTATTATCATTATTATTATTATTATTACCCATTGTTTTGGTTTTGAGTTTTGTTTTGAGTTTTTATTTAATTTTATTATTATTATTATTATTATTTTTATTTTTATTGAATTCTGTTTTATGTTTTTATTTAGTTTCATTTTTATTCTTTTTTTTTTCTTTTTTTTCTTTTTCCTCTTGTTGCGTCATGACCTAGCTCTCCCCCTCTCCCCGTTTTTTTTTCTTTCACTTATTCATCCCGTCGAAAATCCCCCCCCTTCTTCCAGGGTTTTGCGCCGCCTCCCTCTTCCCATGTCTGGCGGCCTCCCCCTCGCGGCCCGGTCGAAGCGTGACCCCCGCTGCCGGCCGCCTTCCATGGATGAAACCCCCGACCTCCCCTGTTCAAAACCACAACCCACCCCTGCTTCATCCGACGAATCGCCGAAACAGCCGTCACTCCTCTATCCGGCGACCGCCTCGCGCCAGGTCCCTCATGCTGCTAGGACCTCACGCCATCGCCTCTCTAGGCCAGTCCCACCTCCACATTGCGCCTCTATCTCTCTCTCTCACTCGCCGCTGCTTTCCACCCGCCTCTGATGCGCCGCAACCCCCCCTAGCCGTCTATCCCCATTCCGACCGGCCTCCTCGCCTCACACCTGCCGGACCTTCCCCCTCCAACGCGACCCGCATCGCCCTGCTCCCTCCCCTGCTGCGCGTTTTTTTTTCTTTCCTACTTCCTCCCCGCTCGGCCGACCTCCTCTGCATCCCCCCTGCCGTTCTCCTCCTTGCCCAGCCGAACCCCTGCCGAACCCCTCCTATTAGGTGAGTTTTATTTTATTTTTATTATATGTTCATTTTCCAGCGGGTATGATGTTTGTTTTATGGTTTGATATTGATTATTGTTGGTTTGATCTATTGATTAGGGTTCGCATTTGAGTTGTTGAGTTTCCGGTGAGAGTCTCATGTGGTTTGGGGTCCAATTTGTGCTAAATTTGGTCTGAATTTAATTCTTCTGTCGATATTTTGTTCTTTAGGTTCCTTTTCTGAGTTCGTTGTGGTGCTTTTGGTGTGCATTTGGAGTCGCATACTTTTTTTCTGAAGTCACTACACACAGGTAGGTGGTTCCATGCCTTTGCATCATCTAGATAACTTAATTTGTTTGTTTAGTTAAACTTGATAAGTTCTATGATTTAATTGCATGGTGCTGTCTTTGTTTATAATGCTTTTCCATGCTCGTTTGATAAAAAATTGAATTTTTGAAATGGTATGCTTTTGTGTTTTATATGTGTTGTTGTATAAATGAATGAGTGTGTTTCATAAGTTGCACGGAATGCGGTTTAAAAATTGTTTGACATGTGTGCGTGGTAAAAATTGCACTCTCTTTAGAGATGGTTATGTTTTTATTTATTTATTTATTTTGACCTTGTTGTGGTAAATTTTTAAAGTGTCTAATTAATTGTGAAAATGGTGTAAATGAGGTTTTAGAAAAGTTGAGTGTTTAATTGATTTTTAAAATGTTCTTTTCATGGAATGATTTGTGTGTTTTGAAGTGAGGTTTTATGGTATACGTGTGATATGTTTTGTAAACTAAGCAATTGTTTATTTGAGTGGTATTTGGTATTCCAAACAAGGTTGAAAGGTTCTGAAGGTTGTTTGGTAGTGTGAGAGGTGTTTTTAAGTCGCTTTAGGTGTTTGTTTATTTAATTAGACATTTTTTAAAGTATGTGAATCACTTTTGGTGTGTTTTCCTTGTCCTGCACTTGTGAAATTAAAATGAATTTCTTTTTATAATGGAAAACAAGTTTTGATATGGTCACCTCATGTATCAAGTATTAAAGTGACGCCTCTATATAGAACCAAGTGGTCTTTGGTGTAAAGTCTTCTTGGGTTTTCTTGAAACAATTTCATTAATAGTTCAAATGGTTCTTTGGTACATTTTTATGATGTGAAAATGGTATTTGAAGGAGTTGAATACGCATTCATTTTTAAAGTGGTGTATTTTTATATAATGAGACATGTCCTTTGTGTGCGTGTCTTTGAAATAGTGTTTTGGTATGAAAGTGGTGACTTTTTGTGTAATGTCAAGCTTGGTTTGTGAAATGTGAAAGTGGTGAATTATGTGAATGTGAAACTTGATTGAGCACAAGGGAAACCCTGGGTATCTAGGTGGGCAGACTAGAACTAGTGTGCTAGTGAGCCGGATGGGTATCGTCCCTGTTTCACTTAGCTGGATTGACGATTGCAACACTAACTAAACATATGATATCTGAGGGTCGTGGCCTTCTAAGCCACGTGTTCTGAGGGTCGTGGCCTTCTAAGCCACGTTTTCTGAGGGTCGTGGCCTTCTATGCCACGTTTCACCGAGACACGAGGTTTCTAGGGTCCCACTCGAGCTAGATGATCCTTAGGGGTTTTACCTACAGTGCTCTACCATCTGTGGCATGGTTCCTTCCATCGGCATATGGAGGACCATGCGGGTTAGCGTGTGTGTGTGTATGGGTGTGTGAGTGTGTGTGTGTGCGTGAGTGTGTGTGTGTGTGTGTTCCCATATTAAACTTTTCCCTTCCTCTCAAAAATCATATTTGTGAAATGCATTCCTTTTAGTGTTTTCCTTTAGCATTTGGCTTGTATACATTTTCTTTAAAACCATCTTGAAAGTATAATTTTGAATAAACACATTAATTTGTCTTTTTGATGTTGTGGCATGGAACCTTTTTATTGGGTGACGTCCTATTGGGCTTTTGGATCACACCCTACATACACCTTTGGGTGTATGTAGACTTTGTTTCTTGTGAATTCCAGGTTGTGACTGTGTGCTCAGTGATGGTGGTTCAGGTTGCAGCTGGTCTTCTCATGCAGAATGGTGTTGATGTGGTCTCACTTCTGCCGAGAGGTTGAGTTTGAGTTTTAGTTTCCGCTGTCGTCTTTTCTTTTTAGTTATTGCTTCAAGTTGTAGACTTTAAACTTGTTCATAGTTTAAAGGCACGTTTTGTTGTCTGTTTCTAATTTCAGCTTATCTATCTGGTTAGTTGGTTTTTCTGTCTTGTATTTCGGGTGAA
This sequence comes from Viscum album, assembly GCA_963277665.1. Taxonomy (NCBI): domain Eukaryota; kingdom Viridiplantae; phylum Streptophyta; class Magnoliopsida; order Santalales; family Viscaceae; genus Viscum; species Viscum album. Next base: position 1,648,130,857 of record OY728140.1, on the reverse strand, counting down.
ACCGTTCCCATCTGTTAAACTTGATACCTGGGCACTTGTGCCAGCCCGTGGGGATTGGGAACGCCCTTCGGGTCTTGCCGCGGACCGGGTCGGGCGTCGGTTCGGATGACGACCCGGCCTGGTTCGTGATAAAATGGTATCAGAGGGAAAGGTTTGCTCTCTTGGGTCGTTTGCTTTTGAGATGGAGTCAGAGTCGACCAAGTTTAAGGTTGTTGGAACTCAACGTTCTAGCTACGAGCAATGTGCCTGGCCAGCACACCTCGTGGCGGGACTCGAGTTACCAATGTATGTTGAGATTTGTCTGAGTTTTTAGTTCTTGCGGATGATCGTGTCTGAGGGGAAATGAAAAGGGAGTAAGTTCAGTGGTCCCAGTGAGCTCGCAGGGTCTGGCAAGCCATGTGGAGCCGGGGACGCTGTCCTAGAATGCCCTCCGTTGCAGTGGCATGACTGGCGTATGGCCGCCAACCATACGTCCAGTCACCCTCTGACACAAGTTTTCTCTTGCGTCATTTCTCGTCTCTTTGTTTTGGATTCGTGAGAATTTGGTTTTTAGGTAGATATGTTTGGGTCTTGGAAAATGTTTTCAAATGAAAGGATTTAAAAAGAAAATGACGCGAAAGGTTTGGAAAGTGTGGGTTGGATGTTTTGGTTTTGAAAAAAAAATGGAATGGTTTGTTTTTGGCCCTTGGGGTTCTCGTGGGAAACAACATGCATGAGTGTATATGGAAAAAAAGGGTTAATGGCACGAGCGGATGAGTTCCTGGATGAATTTGAGGTGGGTGCCAGTGCGGCACGAGAACATGCATGTGCGAGACCCATGAGACACCATTGGTGTTTGTGCAACCCACTGGCTTTGCTTATTTTTAAAATGTCTTGTTAAAGAAAAAGTTTGGTGTTTTAGTAAACGGTGTCTGTGTGGCGTGTCCTTGTGTTTTTGAGATGTTGGATGCGTGGCGTTTTGAACTGAGTATTATTTCTGAATAGTTTATGTCCCAAGTTAGAGTTCTTATTTGTAAGTTGGTATGTAAGCGTGTGGTTAGTAAATTCTTTTGAAGAGTACATTGGGGAGCACTTGCAGTGGTTTCCCCTGCATGTTTGGTGTTTGCTTGTGGTATGTCTTGACTGTTGGACCAGTTTGGTTGGGTCCATAGTTTTCTTTCTTGACTAGTGTATGCCCCCACAAAGCATTGGCATGTGATTGAAGTACGACTACGGGGAATTCCCCGTTGGCCGACACTCCAGTTGATCGAAGGATTCTCTTTTTGAATTCTGGAATTAAACCCACCTCTACTTTTTACAACTAAGTGGATCCTCTCGCACTGGGATGACAGATTTGAGGGGAGTTGAACAGATTTTTGGTTTCTTTGAGTTTCCTGAGTCATCGAGTATGAAATTTGACGTCGTTACGCTTGAAGGTTTCCCCTAGAAACGGCGAAAGAAATTCCAGTGGGGAAGGGTGAAGGCGATTGAGAGCTGTCAGTGCTTATCGATGTTTTGAATGGTTGGTAGTGTTTACATTAGCCGCAAGGGTCATGTTCGGTGACATCTCGCAGCGTGAGACCTCTTTGATAATCAACAGTGGTTTGGAAGCAACCCTAAGTCGTCGGTGTAGCCTATCATTCTAAATGACCTCTGATCTTTGGTTTGTCTTGTTTAAGAAAGAGGTTTACGTTAGGCCACTAGTGTGGCAGACCCAGTGACATGGGGATGCTATGGTCAATCGCAGGAATCATGTTTTATTTAAGACTCAGTTTGAAATCCCTCTCTGTATAATGTTCCTCTCAACAACAATGGTCATGTCCAGGTGATGATTCATGGTGTCATGTTCTCAACTAGTGTGACAAAGGGTGATACGCATACACCATTGCAGCTCTTGTGTTGGTTAATGTTTTGGGTATGATCAATTAGATGTCATGGTGTGTTGTGTCTGATGGTGTTGCCTCGGTTGCAGTATGATTGCGTGTTACACCGAAAGGAGAAGCTCCGTTCAAGAGTCTTCAATACCTGACTGCGAGGCAGAAGATGCTTCAAACATCAGGGCTCCAGCCATAGGTCTCGGAGTGAAGCTGGCGCGTAGTCAGGAACCCCAGGATTGTATGAGACCCCAGTGTTATCTCTGTCGTCGGTAATAAAGGTGAAGGCAATTTAAAGTTGTTTTCTGTGGTTCCAATCTGAACGACCCGATTGGGTGCGTGAGGCTCCATGTGGCTATAAGGTGGCGCGGTCGTCTCATTATCTTAAGGTGTTGAGGGTTGCGTTCCATCAAAGGTAATCGTTTTTAGTTGTCCCTATGGTATGTGTTGGGTAAGTTGGTATCAAATTGGAATGGAACTCATCTAGGGATGTGAAGATGTTGGTTCGTCTTGGGTTGTGGGTTTGACGCCCGGTAGTTGGGCCCAACCCTCCCCACCCCTTATGGTGGGGTGCCTAGCCCCCGCCGAGAAATTTCTAAAGTTTTGTATCTGCTGTCAGTTCTAATGGTGGGGAGACCCACAGTGGGTCTCACACGAATGTCTCTAGATTGAATCAGTGCTGGACTTTTCTTTACTGGCGGGGAGTCTGCTCGAAGCTTTCCGTGCCGGTTTTCCAGTCTCGTTTCGAGTGTCAGTGACTTCCTAATGGTGGGGAGCCCCTCGGGCCTCCCCATGTTGATCTTTTGCTTCTGTTTTTAAATATGGTTTTGTGATAAGTGGTAAGAATGTTCTGTGGATGTGGGTTGACCTTATTTGTTCATTCTATCTAAATGGTGTGGTTCCGGTCTAATAGTGCTTGAGTTGTTTCGTCTTCTGAGGTTGGTTTCACTGGGTACGATAGATTCCTTCCTTGATCAGTAAACTGGAGGATTTTTAGTTCTTTGGGGTGGGCGACACTTATTAGAATGTCTTTTTATGCGTTTCTTGAGGTTGTCATTTGAGTCACTTTCTCTGAGCACGATATTTTTGCCTCTCCTTACTTGATGTTTGTGGGGATTACCTTTGAACTTTAATGGAGTGTTGTTTTATGCTTTGGGGTTAGGTTCTAGTTGTGGCTTTCCGGGGGCGGAAAGCTTTATGGTGGGGAGAATTGTCACACCCGTCATTTGTATTTTATTTATTTTATTAATTTTCTTCACGATGGGTAGTTCGAGTCCAAACCCAACATACGTTTTCGAGTTCTTTATGTTTTTCCCTTGTTTGCGTCCAGCGCAACGTAGTCGAAGCTGCGCGACCTCACTTGGGTGGTCGCGCGGCCCCGCCTGGTTCACCACACACCTTGCTGATGTTTAATTAATGAAATAAAATGAATTAAAAAATTGTTTTAATAAAAATAATCATAATAATTTAATTTGAGATTATTATTATTATTATTGTTATCTCTATTTTAATTTATTACAATTATTATTATTTAGTTAATTTTACTATTATTATTATTATACTAATTATTATTATCATTATTATTATTATTATTACCCATTGTTTTGGTTTTGAGTTTTGTTTTAAGTTTTCATTTAATTTTATTTAATTTTATTATTATTATTATTATTATTATTTTTATTGAATTCTGTTTTATGTTTTTATTTAGTTTCATTTTTATTCTTTTTTTTTCTTTTTTTTCTTTTTCCTCCTGTTGCGTCATGACCTAGCTCTCCCCCTCTCCCCGTTTTTTTTTCTTTCACTTATTCATCCCGTCGAAACTCCCCCCCCCCCTTCTTCCAGGGTTCTGCGCCGCCTCCCTCTTCCCATGTCTGGCGGCCTCCCCCTCGCGGCCCGGTCGAAGCGTGACCCCCGCTGCCGGCCGCCTTCCATGTATGAAACCCCCGACCTCCGCTGTTCAAAACCACAACCCACCCCTGCTTCATCCGACGAATCGCCGAAACAGCCGTCACTCCTCTATCCGGCGACCGCCTCGCGCCAGGTCCCTCATGCTGCTAGGACCTCACGCCATCGCCTCTCCCGGCCAGTCCCGCCTCCACATTGCGCCTCTATCTCTCTCTCTCACTCGCCGCCGCTTTCCACCCGCCTCTGATGCGCCGCAACCCCCCTAGCCGTCTATCCCCATTCCGACCGGCCTCCTCGCCTCACACCTGCCGGACCTTCCCCCTCCAACGCGACCCGCATCGCCCTGCTCCCTCCCCTGCTGCGCGTTTTTTTTTTCTTTCCTACTTCCTCCCCGCTCGGCCGACCTCCTCTGCATCCCCCCTGCCGTTCTCCTCCTTGCCCAGCCGAACCCCTGCCGAACCCCTCTTATTAGGTGAGTTTTATTTTATTTTTATTATATGTTCATTTTCCAGCGGGTATGATGTTTGTTTTATGGTTTGATATTGATTATTGTTGGTTTGATCTATTGATTAGGGTTCGCATTTGAGTTGTTGAGTTTCCGGTGAGAGTCTCATGTGGTTTGGGGTCCAATTTGTGCTAAATTTGGTCTGAATTTAATTCTTCTGTCGATATTTTGTTCTTTAGGTTCCTTTTCTGAGTTCATTGTGGTGATTTTGGTGTGCATTTGGAGTCGCGTACTTTTTTTCTGAAGTCACTACACACAGGTAGGTGGTTCCATGCCTTTTCATCATCTAGATAACTTAATTTGTTTGTTTAGTTAAACTTGATAAGTTCTATGATTTAATTGCATGGTGCTGTCTTTGTTTATAATGCTTTGCCATGCTCGTTTGATAAAAAATTGAATTTCCGAAATGGTATGCTTTTGTGTTTTATATGTGTTGTTGTATAAATGAATGAGTGTGTTTCATAAGTTGCACGGAATGCGGTTTAAAAATTGTTTGACATGCGTGCGCGGTAAAAATTGCACTCTCTTTGGAGATGGTTATGTTTTTATTTATTTATTTATTTTGACCTTATTGTGGTAAATTTTTAAAGTGTCTAATTAATTGTGCAAATGGTGTAAATGAGGTTTTAGAAAAGTTGAGTGTTTAATTGATTTTTAAAATGTTCTTTTCATGGAAAGATTTGTGTGTTTTGAAGTGAGGTTTTATGGTATACGTGTGATATGTTTTGTAAACTAAGCAATTGTTTATTTGAGTGGTATTTGGTATTCCAAACAAGGTTGAAAGGTTCTGAAGGTTGTTTGGTAGTGTGAGAGGTGTTTTTAAGTCGCTTTAGGTGTTTGTTTATTTAATTAGACATTTTTCAAAGTATGTGAATCACTTTTGGTGTGTTTACCTTGTCCTGCACTTGTGAAATTAAAATGAATTTCTTTTTATAATGGAAAACAAGTTTTGATATGGTCACCTCATGTATCAAGTATTAAAGTGACGCCTCTATATAGAACCAAGTGGTCTTTGGTGTAAAGTATTCTTGGGTTTTCTTGAAACAATTTCATTAATAGTTCAAATGGTTCTTTGGTACATTTTTATGATGTGAAAATGGTATTTGAAGGAGTTGAATACGCATTCATTTTTAAAGTGGTGTATTTTTATAAAATGAGACATGTCCTTTGTGTGCGTGTCTTTGAAATAGTGTTTTGGTATGAAAGTGGTGACTTTTTGTGTAATGTCAAGCTTGGTTTGTGAAATGTGAAAGTGGTGAATTATGTGAATGTGAAACTTGATTGAGCACAAGGGAAACCCTGGGTATCTAGGTGGGCAGACTAGAACTAGTGTGCTAGTGAGCCGGATGGGTATCGTCCCTGTTTCACTTAGCTGGATTGACGATTGCAACACTAACTAAACATATGATATCTGAGGGTCGTTGCCTTCTAAGCCACGTGTTCTGAGGGTCGTGGCCTTCTAATCCACGTTTTCTGAGGGTCGTGGCCTTCTAAGCCACGTTTCACCGAGACACGAGGTTTCTAGGGTCCCACTCGAGCTAGATGATCCTTAGGGGTTTTACCTACAGTGCTCTACCATCTGTGGCATGGTGCCTTCCATCGGCATATGGAGGACCATGCGGGTTAGCGTGTGTGTGTGTATGGGTGTGTGAGTGTGTGTGTGTGCGTGAGTGTGTGTGTGTGTGTGTTCCCATATTAAACTTTTCCCTTCCTCTCAAAAATCATATTTGTGAAATGCATTCCTTTTAGTGTTTTCCTTTAGCATTTGGCTTGTAAACATTTTCTTTAAAACCATCTTGAAAGTATAATTTTGAATAAACACATTAATTTGCCTTTTTGATGTTGTGGCATGGAACCTTTTTATTGGGTGACGTCCTATTGGGCTTTTGTCTCACACCCTACATACACCTTTGGGTGTATGTAGACTTTGTTTCTTGTGAATTCCAGGTTGTGACTGTGTGCTCAGTGATGGTGGTTCAGGTTGCAGCTGGTCTTCTCATGCAGAATGGTGTTGATGTGGTCTCACTTCTGCCGAGAGGTTGAGTTTGAGTTTTAGTTTCCGCTGTCGTCTTTTCTTTTTAGTTATTGCTTCAAGTTGTAGACTTTAAACTTGTTCATAGTTTAAAGGCACGTTTTGTTGTCTGTTTCTAATTTCAGCTTATCTATCTGGTTAGTTGGTTTTTCTGTCTTGTATTTCGGGTGAAACCGTTCCCATCTGTTAAACTTGATACCCGGGCACTTGTGCCAGCCCGTGGGGATTGGGAACGCCCTTCGGGTCTTGCCGCGGACCGGGTCGGGCGTCGGTTCGGATGACGACCCGGCCTGGTTCGTGACATATTTTTTAATCTTTGTAAATTTACATATTATTTGGTATCTGGTGTGATTATTTCTAAGAGTGTTTGTCTCTCTAATGTGTGGTTTTGGTGGTTTGATGAGTGATATTTAACAATGTGTTAGTATTATTCATTTTCATTGAAAAATCATGGGATCAATGTATTATAGGGTACTAAAAATATAAAATTTCCACTAAATCGTACAATATCATTAATTTTAGACGGGTTATAAAAATAAAACATATAATTAGTAAGTCATGTGAGAGGGAAGGATTTTATCAATACTAGAAAAGTAATTATATATAATATAAATTCAAATATGGTGTCGTGATTCAATTAGACCAGGAAAAAAAATCATTATATTTTATTCCAAAATGGATTGGATTATTTATATTTTCTTTCCGTAGTTTTAATACAGTTTTCAATACCAATAACATTTAAATGTTTTAGGAAATTATTTATTTTTCATATATAATATATTATTTTTTTAAAAAAATAATATGATATGATTATTATTATATTAAAATTTTTTGGGTTCTGGTAATTGAGTGAGAGTTAATATATTCTTTTTATGCATCCTTTATGGATTATACTAACTCCCAATACACAAACAGTTGTTTTTATATAAATGTCATTCAATAGAATATGGGTAATGAAAATTCATCAATTTGTAATAATGGTGGGTTTTATTGATTTTTATGTATTAGGATAGGTATCATGGGATGTATGACTTCAGGTGATATAGGGATGTTTTAGTTTTAATTTCATTTTGGTATTTTTAATTTATAATTTTTTACCCATCCTTAACGACCAGACCACCTATATTAACTATAAATTTTATTCATTTTTATTTATTATACATATAGTACTAAGCATTGATTTTTTTTCTTATTTATATTCAATATATTGTGATAATAATTTTATTGGATTTAATTTTATTTGGTATCTATGTTATATATTTGATATTACATATCCTTTACAAGATCCAAAATTGAATAGAGATTTTTCTTATATAGTGATTATTACAATATATTAATGTGTGATGCCAAATTTATAGGTGATATCCATTTATCATATTTTAGTTTTAAAGGGGGAGATAATTTCCCCATTATCATTATATGAATGATGGCACTTGTAATAAATTATTATGATTAAGGACATACTTTAGGACATAGGGCATTCCAGGTTAGGTGTGAGGTTAGATATCAATGCCTTTTTAATTAAAAAATGGTATTAGGGAAAATATTATATATGTTATTTGGATAATTCAAAATAAATATGAGAAATTATTCTCAAAATATAATTGGTATATTATGGTGAAATGATTGAAAAATATTTTCCACACAGATCTATGTGATCTATGAGAAGTATTTCATGTGTGTTTATATTTATGATTTCTTTATTAAATATTTGTCAGGTCTATTGATTTCAACGAGTGTTATTGAAGAAGTCACAGTTTCTTATGTTCTATTGATTTATTGATAAGATGCATTATTGGTGTTTTAGTATGATCTCGATGTTGATTAAAGTGATTGTTTAGATATTTTTTCTCTTGATATGATAATTAAAAGTGGTACGAGTTTTGTTACACTATGATCACTTGGAAAAGGTATGTAGATTGGAGTAACTGGTTTGGAGGTGTCATGGAATGTAATGTTTTGGTGTGAATTTATGCGAACTCTATAATGGAGTTAGTGGGGAACATTTTATTTAAAGGGGAGATGGATAAAATAATTTGGTAGTGTGTAGAAATGAGTATGGGGGTCATAGTATACATGTGATACAATTATAATGTTATATATGCATGGTTTCAAAACACAAAATATTCTCCTGTGGAATTTCTAGCTAAGGAATGGAATTCATAAAAAGATACCATTCTATCATGGGAGCTCACAATAAATCTAAACATCATGCAAGGAAGTTTACATCCTCATATTTAAAATTTAATAGTTATTGGTTTTTCAAATATCTTGTCTAATTGATCTAAAGTATGGATTTTCCCCCTCTATCAGAAAATAGACACCATAACACACACATGTCATCTTTAGTGGATGTATGGATGTAATGTGATGTGGGGTTTTTTGGAACATTCCCATGTTAGGACTCAAGATCTATAAGGATGTATTATATGACCAATGAATAATGATTTTATGTGTCTTCATCCTTGTTTATAATGATGCTACAGTGATGAAAGATTTCAATTTCAATGAACATAGGAATTCTATTAACATGAAATTCTAGGCTATGCTAAATTGGTTCTATTTGTGTTAACTCTATAAAGTTATCATATCTATTTTTCAAATAGAATCTTACATGGAAATCAATTAATTTCATGGGAATTGTTATCCCATTATTTTGTCACCTAATATTTCATAACTTGTAAAGGATTTTCCAGTCATGATATATATATTATATGCACATAGTGAATGGGGAACATTAAGGTTGACATAATTTTTATTATTGGGGAGACACATTATACCCTTATAGTCTACTATATAATTTTCTATATACCCATGTATTTTAAGAGAATTGAATGTTTAGATTCCCATGGGTTCATCATTTTTTATCTACATGAACCTTTTTATGCATGTTTATCAATTTTATTAATATTAATAGTTATCTTTGTAATTAATATGTGTTATGAAGGTATGTGTTTAATTAAAAGGTATATGGTATTACTATTTTATCCTCTTATTTGATGGGTTTGACTATTTAATAGCGATTTCCTTGGTTTTAGAGTGATAGTTTGGTTTCATCATGGTGATATAGGGTAATTTATATTATTTTATCACTATTAAGTGGAATTTAATAATGTAAGTTGGTATTACATTGGGGCTTTCTTAGGTGGATATTAGTTTTTAGTAGGAGGAATAAGGATTTCTTCATGGTTTCCATGTATTCTCACATTAGGTTATAAAGGTATCTATTTAACCATTATCCTCTTTAAATTTATCAATTTAAATGGTTTACACCTGGGACTGAGGGGGGTATTTGACTAATATTTTTAGAGGAATATCAGGCTGAATCATATTGAATGTTGATCCTATACATCACATCATTATTTTTTCAAATGATTTTTTATTATAAATTCAATAATTTTTTTAACTTTTCATTTTGTATCTATCATTCCCCTTATACATTTGACTTTTTTAGTGATCTCATGGACAAATTGGAATTACCTATTCTGTTGGTGTTCTATAATTCCTATCATTAGAATCCATATTTCATTAATATTTATTTATGGAGATATCCTATAATGTTTATTTGTGGTCAATAATCATTTTTATCTCATCTTTGAACTATGTTTCTTCCATATTCTTTAGAGGTATGATATTTATTGACAAATCTCCAATTAGGAAAATAAAATTATTGGTTGATATGATGTGATATTCACTAATTGATTTTCCATAATTCCTTATTTATTTATTTGTTAATTTGTTTTTGAGTGGCTTTTACTACTGGATTCAAAAAAAATTTATTTAATTGTTTTTTAAAGAGTGTCTTATTTATAAAAGAATTATTTGATGTAAATAACATATTATATTTAAATTTCTATGGATTGGATGGTCCTTATTAATTAATACCTTATGTTTCAATGTATTTTTTTCTATTACATCAATTGTTTTGTTTGGTATGGATTATTTTTTGAACTTTGGTGTTGGGATAAAAGAAGTGAAAAAAGGAAGGAGGGATTGTGGTGGTATTTTTATTATTATAATTGATGGTCTTATTTCATCAATAAGGTTCAAGTTGTAATAGTATTATTTATAAATGGGTTTTATATTTTCATATGTATCTATTTATTTATGTTTATCTGTGTCAAATTATAATGTGCGAGCCCTATGGAATAATTGGAAATTGGGAGGTTGACTTGTGAGATGTAATATTTGGTTTATTCCTTTGTTTGTTATTTTTAGAACGTTAATATCCTTATATTAGAGTTAAATTAAGTAAACTAACAATGAGAGGGGTGCCATTCTAATGAAAAATGGTTTTCTCATATTGAGGGATGGGAATTATTTGGGATTCATAGAGAAGTTTTTTTTGATATAATTGGTTGACTTAATCATTCCAGTATTCATTTCATAATTTTATGATGAAATTTATTTGAATATTATATTTCATAGTTTTCTCAGTTTTTTATGAAACATGTGTATTATTATCATTAATGTATTTATGAAATTATCATTCTATTTATGGGATGTTAATTGGATGTAGTATTGGGAAATTTTGTATTGATGAGATGTAAATTTGGAAATGTTTTGGTTTAGTGGTTGATATTTACATAGGGTGGAGGAAATAATGTTTATTTCCATCATATATAAATTTATTTCAAAAATTTGATACATGGTATACTATTACGGTATGAGGTGTTGAGTTATATATATAATATTTTGAATGATTTTAATTTAAGATGAAATTTTTATGTGTCTATATGGGTTGCACTATCAATTTTTAGGGAAAGGATATAAAGTGAATGTGTCAAGGTTATTTTTTTGGGTCACTCTATCCAAATTTGTTAGTTGGTATTTTTTTGAATATTTATATCTATTTAAAGGATAGTTGAGGAGACTAATTGACTAATTAATAATATTCTTATTTATTTTATCTTCCATTTTCTCTTTTTGATTTTTGATTATTAGAGTTCATTTAGGTGTTTTTACAATATTAATTATCGTTGTATTTTATTATTAATTTATTATATTTATAACTCATGGGTTTGGATTTATATTAGATGTAATTTCAATTTAATTCATTTAATTTTATATTATGAATTATTCTGTTTGTGATTATAGTGGATGTGGTACTGGAATTTGATGTATTCATGATGTAGTGTTTGAGAGTCGATATGTAATTGTCATGTGAGATTTATATTAAAGTAGTTGGTTCTATGAAAGGGGAAGACGATGTAAATATGGAGTATATTTTTTCATGTCTATATTTTATATGTTTTTATTTCTTATTAATAAATTATTGTGTTTTTATTCATGTATCCCCATTTCTATTAATCTGAAATAGAAGAATTTTATTAGTATCACCTTATTGAGTACTCAAAATTTCCCACCATGTATAAGTGCGTCCATTTTTTAGAAGGTTAGTCCAATATATAATTGGATATTCTATTCTAGTGGCATGATGAAGGTTTAAAGGTTCATCATTTTATATATCTAATTATGTTTATTGTGCACAAGGGAATATAAGTAAACATTAGTCTATAGTAGTTAATTATTTGTGAGATATTTGAGGATAAATATTTTCTTCATGTTTTTTTCAATTTGTTTATAAGGGTTACACCTCCCATAATGTATTTCTACAACCTTGGTTATAGTTTCCATCACATGGAATGTTGATGGTTTTATTTAGGGAGTCAATACTTGATATTAAAATACCAAAAGTGGCTCTAACATGGATCATTCGAAGGGAGAGTGGTGTCAAATACTTGGATTTTATTTAAGATAATATTTTGAGTCAAGTACATGTGAGGATTTCATTGGTTTTTCCGGAATCCTATGTTATTTGATCTTATCATATAATAAAAACCATCGACAATATCTATTAAATGACATTGATTTTCTTCTTTGGACATTTCATTTTTTTACAAATTTTTTTGGGGTTTTTTCCAACTCTTCAATGTGTTATAGGTTTCAAGAGGCAATGGAATTAATATATTATAATATTATTCTAAACAAAAAAATTTATGAAAATAATGAATTTATTCGTGAATGGAACTTCATATATAAAACTTACGATCCTTATTGGTTAAAAAACTCTTGTCTAACCCAATGTATGACTTAATACTTGTTTGAAGTGTAATTCTAGTCGATTTTCACTTGTAGTCACTTGATAGATCAATTATATTTATAACAATAAAAAAACTAATTTTATTTTAATATTTAGATAAACCTAGGAGAAGACACCTCTAAAATATTTTTAAATGAAAATTTTCAATGGTTTTCAAAAAAAACTATAGAGATTGAGATATCCACCATCGAGATGATATTAAGTTAATGAACATGGGATGATAATGGATTGATAATCGGATTCAATGGAACTGATCATCAACATCGACATGTGATTAGTAATCATAAATTATTTGTGAAATAACATGGTTGGGATCATTATTTTTGTACACTTTCCCAGTTATTTTTTGATTTAAATAATTTTAACAACTAGAATACAATATAACAAAGACACCCCTCCTTAACATAATTGTTGGGTTTTGGCCCACCAGGTACCACAAGTTGCCCCGTAGTCACCAGGTCCCCACCATGGGGCCCACCCACATGCCTGAATGAGTGTTTTGACTAATGAATTTCCTAACAAGACAATAGCTGTCCACTCAAGTGTGCCTTTTCTTCACCCACACACACCCTATGAATCTTCCCAAAAGGTCACCCATCCAGATCACTACTCAAGGCCAGACACACATAACAGTGGTGTTCTAATTAGACAGGCTCACAATAAATAATGTGCACCTAGTTGACATGAGTCATATAATTTAGTCAGTTAACTCTTTATCATTCTAGGGTTTTGTATTAACCCCCAATTTAGTGAAAAAGTCCTCATTGGGGACCTTATATCTAAACCTAGGAAGTGGACCACACATAATTCTAGGTTTCTCCTCAAATACCCAATGTAACAAATGTGTCTCGATGATAGCACATACACCCCATTTTAACTCGGCTGTCGGGCCTTGGCCTACCAGGTACCATATGCTACCCCACAGACATGTGGTCCCCACCTTGGGGCCCACCAATGTTCCCAAACGAGTCTTCTGACTAATGAATTTCTCCATAGGCCAACACATGTCCATTCCACTGTGCTTTCCCCTTACTCAAACACACCCTAGGAAACATCCTAGAAGGTCACCCATCCTGATCACTACTCCAGGAAAAGCATGCATAATTATGGAGTTTTAATCAGATAGGATCCCGAAAACGAAATGTGCGCCTTGTTGTCCCAAGTCATATCAATAAATCATTTAACCCTATATCATTCTAGGATGTTATAATGATGGGTTTTTGGTTTTTTCATTTTAGTCCTCAATTTCTCCCACTTTGGTATGATCTATTTGATTATTTCTCCCTTGACCCTAAAATTAAAATTGTTCTAGTTTTATCTTCTATTATTCTGGATAATTATGATCAAATTATATGTTTGCATTAAATATTTATGAAATCAAATTTTTTATTAAATTATATCCCCGTTATTTATGTTTTCACCACTAAATAGTGGTTTCCTTGTGACATGACTTATTGTCCATTTTGATGTGCAATAAAACCACAGAACAATATTTTTTATGCTATTGATAATTGAGATGTATCTTTTTGGAAGTGGGGTGGAGAGATGATGGAACTCAAATGAATTATTGAGGATGGAGAACATGGATAGTGAATTAAAAAAATACTATTTTCTCATGGATTGAGGATAGCCTTGATTTTTTCCCACCATAGGATAAAAATTAATGACGGGAGAGGTTTCCTTTGATTTTAGAAGAATGCAAAATGTTATAGATTAGATATTTTATGGGATCATTGGATATAGAAGGCATTAGGTGAAGAAATTCATCATTGGCGAAATTCTATAGAAAACAGTTCACATGCTATAAGAACACATGATTTTTAGTCGTCTTTTTATGGAAACTAGGATTTCATGATGAATTAAATAGAAAAAACCTTATTGTTAGACCACACATTATGTTATCCAACCCATCCAGCAGATCTATGTATTTTATGTACATTATTTTGTCCTTGGGTGGTCCCACACATGACATTCCCCATGTGACACACTATGTGTATGAATTTTTATATTCCATGTTGGGTAATAGGACACAAAAAATCACACCATGGGACGAACCATGTACCTTTATTCCAATGTTAAACTACTTGAATATCCTTCATTGAGACCCAGAATTAGAATCATGAGTAGTATTTCAGGAGTAGAATCTAATATAAAACATGTTGGTGGAATTTTTTTTACAATATCAATGACAAAAAATGTGGGGGAGAGAGTATTTCAATTCTTCAATCATGGTTTATTTATATTGAGACCTTACTGTGATCACTAGAGAAACAATAGGGTTTGAAAACCCCTGATGAAACATGTGGGCCTAGAGGATAGTGCCCCATTTCATGTATAGGTAGGATTGGAAAACAATCATACCCACATCAAGGAATGGATACAATGTCTATGTATTTTAATCCCATCATCATCATGTGTACAAATTGAATGTGTCATCCATCCTCTTGATTTCATAAACCCAATAGCTGTGATATTCTATTAGTCTTGGTTATGTCCCCCATATATGTTGACGTTTACATTATGCTATTGAAAGAAATAATGTAATTACTCATGGAGAAACATTTACACTCATCATCTATATGTAGCTAGAAATATTGATAACTCTCCATCCATCTAGATCTCTATCTATGTTATCCATGGGTTTTCCATTCATCATATCTATATTTTGTGTTTCTTCTTCCCCATACTTATTGTGGGTTTTACTGAATATTTATTATTATTTATTCCCCTTTTATTTTTTTTGGAATCCTAATGGGTATGTATATAATACTACCAGTATGGTATTTTCATACACATTTCACATCTTATGAACAAAAATGGAAGTAAAATATTGATTTTGAAATTCCTTGTATTAGTAGAATATTATAGTACTAGGTGACGGTGATTAGAGACAGTGGTATGTTTATTTGTTTATGAGGAGTAATCTCCCTACACATTTGTGTTTAGGTTGTGAATTACTTTATTTTTTGGGAATGAATTAATCCCTTTCATATGTTGGGTATATTTTATATCATTGAAATATATATTTTCTAGAGGTAATGACATGAATTTTTTTCCTTCTGGGCTAGTATATGTTTATTTATCATTAATTGGTGTGATGTAGTTAGAGTTGTGAATGTGAATATGTTCTTTTGGGTAAACAACCCCTAATGTGTGATATTACTACTCGACAATAGTTACAAGCACATGAAATTTTAGAGTTAGGATCCTAGTGTGAAAACTGGATTGTTAATGGTTTAGGTGGGGAACCTATGGGTCTATTCATGATAGAGTGGTATTTGACTGGTCTATCATTGGGATAACATTTAGAGTAAGATGTGTTGTGGGTATTTTTATTGGGTCATCTAGTCAATGATTATATGGTTTATCTAATTTTTATTTTATGAAAGGGAACCCATTTATGGTGTGATGAAAAATATTTCCATAAACAAGGACTTTCAAAAAATATTTGTTGACACAACATGTTGAGACACTAGTTACACAAAACCACATGTTACATGAATCAATAAGGAATTATTTATTTATTTCCATATAAATAATTAGTTATATCCCTAGAAATGACCATCTTCCAAAATAAAACTTGTATCCTTTTAGGAGGTCACCATTACAAAAACCATTTATGATTTCAAGATTGGTCCATGAAGAGTCCAATTTGAGTGACGTGGCTTTAGTAAAAAGTCATGTTAATGAGGTGTTACCTCTATGTGGGTAGGGACTAGTTATTCCACCCATCGAGAAATGTCGGGAACTTCCCCCAGTAGTTTGTGATTATTATGATATTATTTTTTAGTTAGATTATTGTTGTTGGGGTCTAGGATGGTGAACATGTCAGCTAAGTGGGCTGTGTGAGCTTTAGTGGGCTAGGATACTCTGGTTTTATGGTGAGTCTAGATATAAGGATACAGAGGATTGTATTTATTCCACAGATTGAGTATTTTTAATTCTGTATACCCTGAATGATCTAATCGCTTCTCTTATAACAAGTCATCATCATGCAAATTTAGGGTGGTGGTGGGGATTTCCCACCCAGACCCTTGATGGGGAAACACTCTAATGGACTGATTTTCACCACTTTTTCTGTGATGGGTACTATACTTAGAAAAGTTTCTATATGAATATTTATGAGCTTTTATATTTTTATATGGAATATATGATATTTATAGAGTTTAATTCATGGTTCACCAAACACAAATATTACTATCTCAACATGTTATTATACAATAACTTCTGATATCAATAGTTTTAACATTCCCCTTTTAAGAAAATTTAATTAGCATGGTATCTTGGTGATTTCCCATTTATATCGGGGTGTTTATGTGGGTCTTATTGAAATATCACTTCCAAATAGATGATAATTATCCTATAGGAGGTGGAATGTGACTTTACAGAGTGGATTTATCTAATAAAAAAGAGTAGTTTCAATATTTAGTTCCATATCCTAGAAGGTATACACACAAGCAAGCTCAATATCAAGGATGTATATTATATGTATCACATTATTGTTCTGCTCAAATCAAAGATATGTTTATCTATTATTATGATGGGTGAGGTCTCTTGGAACAATATTTCCATACCTAGAATAGTGCATATGGTTTACATGAAGTTGATAGAACCCCATGACACATGTAACAGCTCAACTAGGGATTTCTAAACGGTAGATAGGGAAAACATATAGGATTTGATACCAATAGAGGGGCCAATGGATCCCTAAGATGAGGAGATATACGTGGTGGATGATTCTATTACATGCTTCCCACTTCACCCATATGACTTCTATTATAGGATTAGATGGATTGTGGATAAAGAAGTTTGTAGTTTTGAGCTATGATGAGATACAATTTGGCTTCTATTCAGATGATTCAATGAACAATCCATCTAATCTATACCATAACAAAAATACATATTGACAGAATTGTGAATCCTTTTTCAATTATACTATCCCATGTTTGAGACATTGAGAGTCATATGGATCTCTTAGACTAAAATTTATTATTGTAGATCCCTATGATAAGTAATTCCATTGTCTCACACATCCATCGATTGTGCGAGTTTATTTTTAATTTAGAGGCATTCATTTATATCCTCATAGTCATTTTGATGAATCCATATAAAATAATTATGGGTATGGATTTAGTATTCATATTATGTTATATGATATAATATCACCATATGAGATTCATGTGCATATGTGTATAATATATGATATTCTCATTCAATAGTGAGAAGTACCTCTTAGTCGAAAGAGTAGAGCTTTCAAGATGGAATCTGAATCACATATCTCATTTGGTTATGAGTTTATCCCATGATGGTATTATCTATTTAAAACATAGAATTAAACAATACTTTAGGGATACATAAAAATATTCACAGAGGATGTTTCAATTTTACTTCTAAGTTGTGAGATAGGCATTTGCAGTTACATGCACCTCAAAATTAGATATATAAATTATTTATCCTATTAGCTGTCCCATGTTGAGTTGTGGTATTTTAGTGTTCTGTTATAAGACCATCAGAATAAGATTTTTATCATGTCTAGTGTCTCCCCCTTGGCTGATCTAATGTGGTTCTATATGTAGGTAGAGAGATGATTGAGGATATGAATTTATTATCCTTACATGAATCTAATGAAAGTCATGTAAAAGTAATTCATTCCAAGTGTTTATTGCCTCTTATAATAGAAAAATTCGTCTTATGAGATCGAATTTAAGGCCAACTACCATCAGTTGTGGCTTCATAGGGATGATATTCTTAATATTTTCTAACAATGTAACTACAACTACAATATGTTTTGAATATTCCCTTTGGTTTGATGAATTCCCCTTTGACGTCGTGCAACTTACGAAAAATATTTTTCATACTTTCAATGATTTATTCGTTGATTTATTTATTTACACCATTATAATTTAACCTACATATGAGGAGTATCACATAAATAATTTGGTGACGGTCCAAAAAATACTTTGAGATCACTAGTTATATAGTACGACCTCTTAGATTTAGTTTTGGATTAAAGAGGTTATCATTATATGGAATTTCATACGTGAACTCTGTGTAGGTTGGGACCCAAAATATATAGATTCAATGAAATGTTAGGGTAAAACCATGTTTTTATATGTTATTTGTCATTTTATTGGTTTTTATGGGTACTATCAAAGGTTTTTGGATAATGTTTCAGGTATTGTTACCCCCTTTCAAACCTCAATATGAAAATGTTATTTGTTAAAATAAAATGAATATTTCATGAAGATTTTGAGGTGATGAGGTACAGGTTTAATATTTATCCTATTTTGAGACTATAATAGTACGGTGTTGAGTAAGTGGTGTTATTAGATTCATATATAGTTGGGATTAGGTTTTATTTGATATAGTACATGGAAGTTGTTATTGTGGTTCATGGAATTTGGGATACTATGGGCCCAACTCTGTAAACCATGTCATGGAGATGGATATAGTAGTCCTAAAAATGAATATGTAGAGGAAATATCTTTTGTGGGATCATTTTATGGTTTACTAATATGACAAGAGTCTTATGTATATCCTTTCCCCGAGATACCTAAACATGAGAGAGAGGCGTTGACTGGAATTCCTTCATGATGACAACATTACGATAGTGTATTTTCTGAGGATGTGAAACATTGTTGTAATTTCCCTTAAAATAAGTTCTTTTTGTTGTTATTTAAAGGAGATATCAATGTAGTTGGCCTTATTACAGCTGGCATTGATGATGGATAGTGATGAATCATTTATCTAGAAGATGGTAGTTTCTATACCACTTATCCTCTGTATAGGATAAAGTCAATTGAAAAACATCAATTGTGATCTGTTATGTGAGTATATATCCTTATAAGATGTACTAGATAGATAATTTGAATATAGGGAACACATTATGTTTTTGTAAGGATTAATTATAGTACATGAATCATTGTTAAAGGATGAATAGTTGTAGTTTCATATCACCCCCTTAGTGGTACATCCTTTGGTGGTGGTGATGTACGTGGAATTTTAATGACAATTTTAGTAGTAAGGAATCATGTGACGTGTTATTGAGTTTTTTTGTCAATAATTTACCTATCAACATGTTAAGGTAGAGCATCATGTTCTAGCAGGTTTAACTCAAATTCATAAGATCATAGAATTGAAGTGGGGAAACATATTAATGGATTTGATGAAGGAGAATACACAAGAAGCGGTACACCATGATTCTATCTAGGTGATTATTAATTGACATACCATTTTATCTCCACTACATTGAGTCTTTGAGAAGAGTTCAATAGAGAGTTTTGGGTTCATGTATATGCAGGAGATCAACTACCTTTATTGGGTACCCATGACGAATATATCTGATTATAATACAAGGTTTCCAAGAAAATTATAGAGATGTCTCTAGAATTCAATAGGGACCAAGTTATATATAATAATGTTCTTCCGACCCATGATAGATGGGGTGACCAAAAACAAAATCTATGTTTTGGAGGATATTATAAGTGTCAACATGTTGGAATATGAAAAACATCAGGGGATCTTTTACCATTTATGTTTTCACTAATAATGGAAACTACCACTCAACAATCAGTATAATGCCATTCAAGATTTAATATGGGAGACCATTTTGGTCATAATTGTTTTGGTTGAGGGTAGGTGATAAATTTCTTATGGGACAAATGATGATCTAGTCAATGTAAGATAAATTCCAAGTGATCTATGAGTGAAAGAGGACTAGCCAATGCTGATGAAAATCTTATACAGACAAAAAATTTTGGCATATGGAGTTCATGTAGGGATACCATGTGTTCCCAAGAGTCTATAAATTACATGTTTCATTATGTTTTGGATTGGGTGTTAAGTTGTTTATGATGTTTGTTGGGAAATTCTAGATACTTTATAGGGTCAACATAGTTTTATATTTCTTTTCTCTACCCTGAAATTCTGAAGGTTTTGGGAATAGAAAAAGAGACAATGGGGAATACCGTGGTCATATTTTTTTCACTTCACAAATAAATCCATGATATAAACTAAGAATGAATCCCCAAGAAAACACAATGACATAAAATATTATTTGAAATGAGAACCCCAGAACTAAATAAATGATCATCACATAATGATTTCATGTTAATTTAAACAGTTAAAAAATTTACTTTTCTTGATATCATTTTTTATTGATGCATCTAAAAACAATTCATCATTTTATCATCATTTTGTCACATGAATACAATATCGATTCCCTATGGTAGTAATTACATGTGAATCATGATCCTCTGATCGACACCGTATGAATCTACATGTTCTATTGTAGAATATCCTAATGACATATTCATCTGTCAATAATTTCCAAGAGAATAGCCTCTAGGATGTATTTGACTCGATCTCTCTAGAATTGTGAGGTGTAGTGTAGGTGAATCAATCTAAATTCATGATAGCATTCATGGAGAGGACATATCTCATGTTTGAGAGGATTATTAGGAGTCGGTGTGCATAACCTATAATGGATAACAATTATTATTGTTAACAATATAATTATATCAAATTAGTATTAGGTTTTGAAAATAATATTTTCATATGTTCCATCATTATTTCGAAAATCCCCATGGAATTATAATTCTATAATAATAAAGATAATATATTTTTATATTTCCTGACATGCCTAAAACCATCAAATTATTTAAATATTATTTCTTGATAAAATTGTTTAAAATTTAATCAGATAATATTTAGTACATATTATTCCCCTGAAGAACCTAAATCTCAGACCTCCATTCCTCCAAAAGATATATGAGGCCTCAATGAAATACATTATTTTTAATAAATAAATATCAACAAATTACTCACTATTAAATAAATAAACATTACATTCACTAAATAGAAAATAAAACTTTATTAAATATTAGGCCCATAAAATATTTACTCAGATAGCAAGTGATTGAATATATTTGATCATGATAATCATGAATAATTAATAAATCACATACAAGAATAATATTTATTCCAAATATTAATTATTATTTTTATTTAACTAAGGTTCTCGTTACACATATTGTGTGACTCACATTGCATATTTCTCAGTGAAATTAGGTGGAGTCACCTAATTTAGAAGGTTAGAGTGTAAAAAATTGAGAAATAACCCATATAGAAATAAGAAAAATTCATAAGGATATACAAACTCCTAAAAAATATTATAATATCATAAAATCCATTAGTCATTTGTGGAACCTAGTAACAGTATCTCTTTAGAGATGTCAGAAAATCATGGAATCATTTGTCTTCTTGCACTTGTACTATAGATTTTTTATCCCCATCTCCATGATGATGTAATATATATAATCCCGTTATGATGACATCTCTAATTATATTGGTTGTATGTTTATGCCATTAACATATACGATCATAATCTATTTCGTTGACTTGAAAAAATCCACCTTCCCATATAAATTTTCTGAAATGGTTTCATTAGGCTATTTAATTCCAATACAATGCTGTAGGAAACCAAATTATGTTAAAAAAGAGATGGGAAAATCATTCTTCACATTATTCATTACTACAATATTACTTGTGTCACACCCAATGTATCCCAATTCACTACGAACATATTCCCTCATGGTTCTCATAAAAATATAAAATTTCATGACTAATAATATCCATTAATAATAATATTAATTTAATGATCAATACAAACATACTTAGATATGAATATCAAATGTGGGTGTAAATTTGGATTTCATAATAGAATGTTGTGTAATAATAATCTCATGCACTAGAAATTACCAAGGGAGTACACTATGAAAAAGTGAATCAAAATTATATGATTCTCCACCCCTGATAGCCAGTATCAATTTTCCCATTAAATGATATCATTAAATTTAAATAAAATACATTTAAGAACATTGTACTAAAAATTTCTGGTTCTCATTTTACCAGGTAACTACTATGAACATTCAATGTGACAATTATAATAAGGTAATTATAACATAAAATGTATGGAAAAAGAACTATATTTATGTTAAAATGATTATATAAATATTCAATTCAAGTAATACGTATAACCATACATTATATTGATGTTGGCTCTAGGGAACCAAATATAATAAAATGCCAATTTCACAAGATCCAACTACTAATAATAGTCAATCTGATAGATTTCAAATGATATTCATTCTTATACTAAGATAAGTTTTATTCAAGGTTCCTACCTTGTTTTCATATATGAAAACTCTATGTACTACAACTTCACCCTTCTAAGATAAATCTCTCAATAGGTGATATTTCCAATGTCTATTCTTCATGCATTGGTGGGACCTTATCAATTTTCTTATAGTGACTTATATCATATTATAAGAATAGGTTGTGATATATGATTTACTTCTTGGTACGACATCAATAATGTGGATTTTTTTAATATAAATAAATTCTTTTACTTCATTAAACAATTCTATATATTCAGACTCCAATATATAATGAAGGACAATTAGTTTCATTGAATTATTTCAGCTCACAAAAACTCTTTTAAGACTAAATACATATCCTTACCATGAGATTAGATTATTATGATATATTTTAAATCGATAATTAGTATGGCCTGTCATAACTAGTTCCTTATCACCTATATACATCATAAACTTATACATAGTTTATACCAGACACTTTAGGATAACCTTAGTTGTAGAAAAATTCTATTAAACATGATCGACATGATGACTACATACCATTCCTAAGGCATATTAAACAATAATTCTAGTATAGAATATTGATTATATGATTGAATCTATCACACAAGAATATGATATTTTATTCATTTTCTCTGTTACCTCTTGTATATGATGAAAATATTGTAACAGCCCGAGATTTTATGAAAAATATTCTTTCTTATTTTACTAATGTCTTGTGTTATACGCTACACCAAAAGGAGCTTGCACAACACGCATCCTTGACTTGCCTTGCATTACACGCAATCACAACCTTCCTCGATAGCGTGTGTGGTACGTAATCCTGAGTTTCACGAAACAATGATATGCTATTAAAATATTATTAAAACTAGCCGTTATGAATAGTAATAACCACTTTTAGAAATTTTAACTCTCAAAATGGACTTCATTTTTGGATTCAGAGTATCAAATTTAGCCTAAGGTGAAATTTTGGTACTTTTCGGATAACTTTCATATTCTGATAAATAGTGAAAATTACTAAATTATAATTAAAAACAACTTTTTTTAATCGAAATAATTAATAGTGATAAATCATTAATTTGAGTGGTTTTAAAGTATATTTATAATATATTTTTACAATTTAATACAATGTTGGTCATTGGATGTAATTTCACATTTAAACTAGACATAAACAAGTGTCAATCTTTTGATAGATATTGTTTCTTAAAAACACGCTATTTGTTTTAACAGCGGGATTTAATTATAAAATTAATTAATGCAACTTTTATGTTATGAATTCGGTAAAATAGACTTCATTTTTGAATTCGGAATATGAAATATAGCTTGGGATAAAATTTTGGCATTGTTCTGAAAAACATCAATTTTTGATGAATAGTGAAACTACTAAGTGGTAGGTTAAAAACTGAATTTTGCATAAAACTTAATTTTACCGCTTCTGTGAATGGAATTTCGAAAATCCGAGAGACACGGTTAATATCAAAGACTAAAATGTGGTTCAATGAGATGAAAATAATTTTTTGGTGAATAGTAACTTTTTACTTTTTTTACCACGGTTAATAGTAAATAGGGTAACTAAGGGTAAATATGATATTAATATTACCCTAACACATGTCCTAATTCTATTGGACAAGTGTAATTCGACCAAAAACAAACTTAGGAATAAAATATGACCATTTAGGCCCACTTGGATTAGATTAGGACATTTATTATTAATTTATTTAAAGAAGGGTTAAAATAGTTAAAATCAAAGTTTAATAAGTAAATCATTTTTACTATGGGGTTATACATAAGATAAATTCGATTATAAATATTCATTAGAAAGCTAAAAGGATTTCCTACATGATGGTATTTTATTTGTAATTTTTAGACATCAAATAATATAATATATTTATGACACAAAGATGATGCAGTAATTATCTTATTAATGAAATATTGACATAATTGATAATATAAATACCAAAATAAATGTAATTTTAGACTTTTTATGAATTCCACTAATTTTCTAGGTTACTATGATATATTAGTGTTGATTTAATCAACTTGGTTCGAACATATAATTCTGTTATGACTTTCACAAAAATAATATATCAAATAGTGTCAAAATTGACACAAAATAGTTTTTAAATCAAATATTATATTATTAATTGTTATTTAATTCCTAAAATTCTAAGGTTCGTCCAAATGACTTAGATAAGGATATATGTATTAATAATATACAATTTGGGGTTCGTTTGGCATGTTATAGTAAGTGTATTAACCATATAGTGAAAGAAAACAAAAAGACACGGTAAAAGTTAAATTAATTAACTTAGAGTTAAATCTAATTGATAAGGTTAAAATAAAACCCTAAACTTGTCTAAATCTTATTGGTTTATAGGATTTCGACCCTTCCCCACTTTATCTTCGAAATAATACCCTTTGGAAGCATTATAAACCGATTTTGACTTTAATATAAAATAATATTTTGAGATATTCCTAAGGCGCCCCTCTCCTCCCTTATAAAAGGGCACCTCCTCCCCCTCCTCCTCACACCAAATTGAGCACTCAAGCTCGGCCAACCCATGCCACATTCTCCTATCCACTTCCCTAGAATAATCCTAGAGGTCCTGGTCTTCTCCAAAGACCAATCTTAGTTCCTTAAGTGGAGGATTCAAAGAGGCGTTCCAAAGAAGAGGTAATATCCATTACCGATCTTTTCAATTTCTTTCTTCTTCAACTTTTTCTTCTTTAGTTGTTTCATGATAAAGTAATAACATCAGTATTACTTACATACTGATATGTTATTATAAATATGAAACAACCCTATTTCACCTTCTATCCATCCTACGGAAAAATGAAATCACCACGCGTGCGTACGTACGGAATACCGTCTCCACGCCGTGGTGTAATCTATTTTCCACCATCACCTTACAAGGATGGGTATAATGGTGTAATGAGTAACTATATATGATTATTATTAAGTAATATTGATACTGAAATAATATATATATATACTCCAATACAATTCCACGATCATAGGAACGATATCATCACTCGTGCGTACGTACGGAATACCGTCTCCACGATGTGATGCGATTCGTTCTACATGATCTTCATTTCATAATGATTATATAAATGAATTGAATGAATGAATATGGTATATACTACACTAATACCATTCTGGAAATGAATTATCTATAACCTAAAGATAAGAATAAGAATTTATTCAACAAAACACGCATAAGAACAAAAAGTTATAAAGACCCGAGTAACAAGTAACAATGAAATATTACTAACAAGAAGTTAATAATATGACCATATATGATCTCATATCAATATGTATGATTATGGAATAAGTCAATAACATTATTTAAACCATTATACAGGAGCTTCGGACACGAACAAAGCAAATCAGACCTAAGGTAAGGGAAATATCACAATCTCATTTTTATCCGAGATTGTTTATTCGTAAGTATTTACTGGGGTGTATTTTATCATCCACATCCATGTTCCCTCAATATGAAATATTGTTTCCATCCACTTTCAATAGTTTAAATCCAATTTTACCCTTAGGTGAGTTTTTAGTAAAGAATATGAAAGGAATCTTTTGTCGTTTTTCCGTACGAGGTACTTTTTGACTTTTCCGACAAAAGTACGAAGAATGTTTTTTTTAACTTATACGGCATGCATGGATTTTTAAAACATTATTTCCAAGAAGCCTCCTTTACAAGTTTTCAAGTTTATTTTTAATCAACTTCTTTTATTTTAAAGTCGTATGACATGTTATGAAAGGAAAAATGTTTTTGAAGTAGAAAGGATATTTTCCTCAAGAATGGAGTTCAAGTATTTTATCAAAATTATTTTCCATCTAAGATAATAAAAGGGTTCTGTTTTTATCCTTATTATTACATGGATTTGATTATATTGTGATGGAATAATTTTTATGAATTCCTTTATCTTATATGAATTGTTTTATGATGTCATGTTGTTTAAGAATCTCATTTTTATTACATGGGTTATGCGATGATGTATGTTTTATGATTATGTGGCACACATAAGAAAGGATTCATTATAAGATGGGTGGGACCTATATCTCCCTCCAATGCATTGGGTAAAGATTTTATATCTCATGAGATAGACATGGCTGGAACGGAAGGTTATTTCGGTTCAGTGAAACAGGACTGAAACGAGGAGTGAACTCGGTTCAGAAAGGGACTTTGTCCACTAAGATAGTCTTGGCAATGAGTCATGACTAACAAGAAATGATTTTCCATGATTATGTGTGCATGCCACAAGTTTCAAGTTTTATGTTATGATTATGGGGATCTCATTTTCACTTCTATGATTTATCCCATGTTATGATATTATGAGCTCTTTTGCAGGTTAAGATTTCCAAAAGCTATGTTCTTATGTATATGATGTGATTGATATTTCTTTTGTTTACCCTTACTGAGCATTTGAGCTCAACCTTTTATGTTTTTTTCCCCAGGATATAAATAAAGGTTTTAGGTAAAAAAAAAAGGAAGATCTTTATGGGAGATGTTGAAGATCTTTCCCCACGATTAGAAGATTTTATTCCGAGTTTCCAAAGACACTAAACTATTACGATCCTTGTGTGTGTGTTTTTGTTATGTACTAAGTATTCCGCAAAAGTAATGTAACGTCCATGTACGATAAGCTTCGGGTCTCTACAGTTGGTATCAGAGGAAAGGTTTAGTCAACCTTTGGAAACTAGGATGCGAAAACGTTAGTGAGATCCCTAGAGATATTTCTAAGGTATGTCTTGGGATGCCCCTAAGGATAAGTATACAGTTCTAGAACTATGGTAACGATATTAGATTAAACCAAATATGATAGATATTTAAGTTACTCCCCTTTTATTACGATTTTTGCATCTAACACTATTCGGTTTGGGTTTTAGAAAATGGCTGGAAACAAGATGATTCACAATAATGGAGGATATGATGGACAATGGAATGATATTCTTCTTGAGCAACCAAATGAAATGGGATTTGGATGTCCAAACATAATTATTATGCCGAATCAGCAATCTCACAACATGATCAATAAAGTAAAATTTGGTAAGTTTCCTGACTCGACTAATAAGAGAAAGATGGAGTTCCATGATGATCATAGAGGAAAGAAAGTTCAATTTCCCCTATGTAAATCATGTGGGAAGAGGCATCAAGGAGAATGTTTCAAGGGAACTGGAAGATGCTTTGGGTGTGGAAAAGAAGGACACAAAGCAAGTAAGTGCAAAGGAAAAGGGTCCGTTAACACCATGGATGAGGATAATGGTATTGCTATGACATCAAAAAATGGTTCAGTGTTTTAAATGTGGAATGTATGGGCATTATGCAAACAAATTCCCTAAGGGAAAGACTCATGAAGAGAATCAGTATGGTCATATGGGTAGTATTTATGTGGATGATGATGAAGAGACTACAAATGATATGTGAGATGAAAGAATTGTTGAAGCTCGGTCAATGGTTACATATTTATCATGTGTAATGTTGTATAAGAAATCTCATGGTACTATGGAATAAAGAGACATCTGAGGATTGTTACACTGTTTTCTTTCCTTGAGTTATGAAAGTGTATGATTAATGGTACCACTATCCATGAAAGGTTATTCAGATATTTTTGGAATGTAGATGATATGCGCATAATGAAGGGATAAGGAGAAAATTAAATGTTTGATAGTATTCATGAGCTCATGATTGATATAAGGACTAAGTGATATCATGGTTTGAGTATATAGAATTTTGAGGATTTTGGTACGTGGAAAGTGTTAACTTTTAACTGCACTCATGTCTTCACTAAGTTATTCAAGAGAATACACAATTAAGGACTTTGAATGTTTGGAATGTGACCAACAAGACATATCTTATGATATGTGGGGATCAACGACAGTATTAAATCTCTGGTAATCGTTTCCACTATGTTATGAGAATGGACTGCAGTATTATGGATAAGCCTAAAGATTGGAATGGGTTATGTTGGACATAAGTTAGTATTGTTTAAGGATAGAAGTTTTTTCGATATTATTGATGGGATGTTATAGTAATATAGTTTTATAAAAAGGACAACCTGCAGGACGAGCGACAACCCATCGCTTCGGACAAGGCTGTAGGAATCGAACCCACAACCGAAGTGCGACTGGCCTTTATCACCTACCACTAACCTACAGGAAGTCCCTGTTTAGTAGAAACTAGTTTTATTATATTAAGCAGTATGATATATGAAGTATAAGTCCATTTTAGGAACTATATATATGATTAATCTCACTATAGAATGACTTATGTATATTTAATAACTTTTGCTTACCTTTTGTTTGAGACAGATGGAATGACCCGTCATTCTATCACATGATCTGCTAACACTTCACGAATAACAAATTCAACTTCATTTATTTAAGAGATGAAGTAGAAATTGTTCAAGGCACGAACAAAAGTGAGATTGTACCAAAATAAAGTAAGTATTTATTCTAAGCAAATTTTCAACTTTAGGGAAATGATCTTGAAAACCAAAAATGTTGTCCTAGTGATCTTATACCTGATGAATCAGATGGTACCTTATATCATCACAAATCTATAGATTTGTGATTACTGGCTTTTCCATAGCCATGTTCTCTACCACTCTCCATCAGAACATGATGGTTAGATTTCTCTTCCATATCCATATTTTCACCTATGTGGAAGCCCAGTGATTAGTTTATTTGGGTAATCTTTACATTTCATACATTAGTTTTTAAAGCCAAGTTTTGGTATTCCCTTTTACGATGTGGGTTTCTATTAAAGAAACTTTCGAATAGTAAACCATTTATAACCCCGACGAATTTCGAGGGCGAAATTCATTTTAAGGGGGGTAGAATGTAACAGCCCGAGATTTTATGAAAAATATTCTTTCTTATTTTACTAATGTCTTGTGTTATACGCTACACCAAAAGGAGCTTGCACAACACGCATCCTTGACTTGCCTTGCATTACACGCAATCGCAACCTTCCTCGATAGCGTGTGTGGTACGTAATCCTGAGTTTCACGAAACAATGATATGCAATTAAAATATTATTAAAACTAGCCGTTATGAATAGTAATAACCACTTTTAGAAATTTTAACTCTCAAAATGGACTTCATTTTTGGATTCGGAGTATCAAATTTAGCCTAAGGTGAAATTTTGGTACTTTTCGGATAACTTTCATATTCTGATAAATAGTGAAAATTACTAAATTATAATTAAAAACAACTTTTTTTAATCGAAATAATTAATAGTGATAAATCATTAATTTGAGTGGTTTTAAAGTATATTTAGAATATATTTTTACAATTTAATACAATGTTGGTCATTGGATGTAATTTCACATTTAAACTAGACATAAACAAGTGTCAATCTTTTGATAGATATTGTTTCTTAAAAACACGCTATTTGTTTTAACAACGGGATTTAATTATAAAATTAAATAATGCAACTTTTATGTTATGAATTTGGTAAAATAGACTTCATTTTTGTATTCGGAATATGAAATATAGCTTGGGATAAAATTTTGGCATTGTTCTGAAAAACATCAATTTTTGATGAATAGTGAAACTACTAAGTGGTAGGTTAAAAACTGAATTTTGCATAAAACTTAATTTTACCGCTTCTGTGAATGGAATTTCGAAAATCCGAGAGACACAGTTAATATCAAGGACTAAAATTTGGTTCAATGAGATGAAAATAATTTTTTGGTGAATAGTAACTTTTTACTTTTTTTACCACGGTTAATAGTAAATAGGGTAACTAAGGGTAAATATGATATTAATATTACCCTAACACATGTCCTAATTCTATTGGACAAGTGTAATTCGACCAAAAACAAACTTAGGAATAAAATATGACCATTTAGGCCCACTTGGATTAGATTAGGACATTTATTATTAATTTATTTAAAGAAGGGTTAAAATAGTTAAAATCAAAGTTTAATAAGTAAATCATTTTTAATATGGGGTTATACATAAGATAAATTCGATTATAAATATTCATTAGAAAGATAAAAAGATTTCATACATGATGGTATTTTATTTGTAATTTTGAGACATCAAATAATATAATTTATTTATGACACAAAGATGATGCAGTAATTATCTTATTAATGAAATATTGACATAATTGATAATATAAATACCAAAATAAATGTAATTTTAGACTTTTTATGAATTCCACTAATTTTCTAGGTTACTATGATATATTAGTGCTGATTTAATCAACTTGGTTCGAACATATAATTCTGTTATGACTTTCACAAAAATATTATATCAAATAGTGTCAAAATTGACACAAAATAGTTTTTAAATCAAATATTATATTATTAATTGTTATTTAATTCCTAAAAATCTAAGGTTCGGCCAAATGACTTAGATAAGGATATATGTATTAATAATATACAATTTGGGGTTCGTTTGGCATGTTATAGTAAGTGTATTAACCATATAGTGAAAGAAAACAAAAAGACACGGTAAAAGTTAAATTAATTAACTTAGAGTTAAATCTAATTGATAAGGTTAAAATAAAACCCTAAACTTGTCTAAATCTTATTGGTTTATAGGATTTCGACCCTTCCCCACTTTATCTTCGAAATAATACCCTTTGGAACCATTATAAACCGATTTTGACTTTAATATAAAATAATATTTTGAGATATTCCTAAGGTGCCCCTCTCCTCCCTTATAAAAGGGCACCTCCTCCCCCTCCTCCTCACACCAAATTGAGCACTCAAGCTCGGCCAACCCCTGCCACTTTCTCCTCTCCACTTCCCTAGAATAATCTTAGAGGTCCTGGTCTTCTCCAAAGACCAATCTTAGTTCCTTAAGTGGAGGATTCAAAGAGGCGTTCCAAAGAAGAGGTAATATCCATTACCGATCTTTTCAATTTCTTTCTTCTTCAACTTCTTCTTCTTTAGTTGTTTCATGATAAAGTAATAACATCAGTATTACTTACATACTGATATGTTATTATAAATATGAAACAACCCTATTTCACCTTCTATCCATCCTACGGAAAAATGAAATCACCACGCGTGCGTACGTACGGAATACCGTCTCCACGCCGTGGTGTAATCTATTTTCCACCATCACCTTACAAGGATGGGTATAATGGTGTAATGAGTAACTATATATGATTATTATTAAGTAATATTGATACTGAAATAATATATATATATACTCCAATACAATTCCACGATCATAGGAACGATATCATCACTCGTGCGTACGTACGGAATACCGTCTCCACGATGTGATTCGATTCGTTCTACATGATCTTCATTTCATAATGATTATATAAATGAATTGAATGAATGAATATGGTATATACTACACTAATACCATTCTGGAAATGAATTATCTATAACCTAAAGATAAGAATAAGAATTTATTCAACAAAACACGCATAAGAACAAAAAGTTATAAAGACCCGAGTAACAAGTAACAATGAAATATTACTAACAAGAAGTTAATAATATGACCATATATGATCTCATATCAATATGTATGATTATGGAATAAGTTAATAACATTATTTAAACCATTATACAGGAGCTTTGGACACGAACAAAGCAAATCGGACCTAAGGTAAGGGAAATATCACAATCTCATTTTTATCCGAGATTGTTTATTCGTAAGTATTTACTAGGGTGTATTTTATCATCCACATCCATGTTCCCTCAATATGAAATATTTTTTCCATCCACTTTCAATAGTTTAAATCCAATTTTACCCTTAGGTGAGTTTTTAGTAAAGAATATGTAAGGAATCTTTTGTCGTTTTTCCGTACGAGGTACTTTTTGACTTTTCCGACAAAAGTACGAAGAATGTTTTTTTTAACTTATACGGCATGAATGGATTTTTAAAACATTATTTCCAAGAATCCTCCTTTACAAGTTTTCAAGTTTATTTTTAATCAACTTCTTTTATTTTAAAGTCGTATGACATGTTATGAAAGGAAAAATGTTTTTGAAGTAGAAAGGATATTTTCCTCAAGAATGGAGTTCAAGTATTTTATCAAAATTATTTTCCATCTAAGATAATAAAAGGGTTCTGTTTTTATCCTTATTATTACATGGATTTGATTATATTGTGATGGAATCATTTTTATGAATTCCTTTATCTTATATGAATTGTTTTATGATGTCATGTTGTATAAGAATCTCATTTTTATTACATGGGTTATGCGATGATGTATGTTTTATGATTATGTGGCACACATAAGAAAGGATTCATTATAAGATGGGTGGGACCTATATCTCCCTCCAATGCATTGGGTAAAGATTTTATATCTCATGAGATAGACATGGCTGGAACGGAAGGTTATTTCGGTTCAGTGAAACAGGACTGAAACGAGGAGTGAACTCGATTCAGAAAGGGACTTTGTCCACTAAGATAGTCTTGGCAATGAGTCATGACTAACAAGAAATGATTTTCCATGATTATGTGTGCATGCCACAAGTTTCAAGTTTTATGTTATGATTATGGGGATCTCATTTTCACTTCTATGATTTATCCCATGTTATGATATTATGAGCTCTTTTGCAGGTTAAGATTTCCAAAAGCTATGTTCTTATGTATATGATGTGATTGATATTTCTTTTGTTTACCCTTACTGAGCATTTGAGCTCAACCTTTTATGTTTTCTTTTCCCCATGATATAAAGAAAGGTTTTAGGTAAATAAAAAGGAAGATATTTATGGGAGATGTTGAAGATCTTTCCCCACGATTAGAAGATTTTATTCCGAGTTTCCAAAGACACTAAACTATTACGATCCTTGTGTGTGTGTTTTTGTTATGTACTAAGTATTCCGCAAAAGTAATGTAACGTCCATGTACGATAAGCTTCGGGTCTCTACAAATATTCCTTAGATATATGTATTAAGTGAGTCATTTAAAAAAATACCAACATAGATTTCTGTATACATATACAGTTTATGATATTCTTAATATATATTACTTGTCATTTTCAAATAATTCTCTTTGAAATATAAAAAATGATCTTCATCCCTAAAATTTAGGATAATTTATCTAATTCCTTTATAGTGAATAAATTGTTTAATTTTTCCTTAAATATATTTAATTCAGGTACATCATTTCTAGTATATAATTTATCATAAACATATAATATTGGGATAATTAACACACTCCTTTTAACATGATTTAAAACACAAGGCTCATATCTATTATTAATGAACCCAAAATCTTTTATTGTATCGTTGAATTGAATATTACATGTCTCAGATGATTGATTCATTATATAAATGGATCATTGTAACATGATTATTTTTTAAAACTATCTAGATTTATAGAACCATATATTAGTGTCATATACACATATTCTTGAAGGATCAAATTAAGTAATTCTATCGTGATGTACATGTTACAAATTTCACAGTCATGGAATTCATCTTTAACAAGTAGAATTATAATTGATTTAAATATAAAAAATAGAGAGCATATTTAATAATATTCAATGAATTGATGATTTTAAAAAAATTTAACCATTATTTATTCCTTTTTTATATTTATATTACCTTTCATTCCCAATTTTCTCTTGAATTCCAATTTACAACCAATAGGATTTACATCCATTGAGAGATCAAACAAAAACCACACATTGTTCTAATATATGGAATCCATCTCAAAATTCTTGGATTTGTTAAATATAGTTTATTTTGATATCTATAAAACCTTTTTACATTATATAGGTTCACATCTATAAACCTATATTGATAAACCATCATCAGTTACTAGAAATACATAAATTCTTATTTCTTTTACCACTATGGATCTCATACACAGTTTATACGTTTTTGAAACAACTTATTCCACATGGACATTTGTAATTTTTCATACAACAACTACTGTGTATATTGAGAAACAAATTCATCAATTTTAATCTTTTCCCCACTATCATTTATTAATATTTTATCTCTCTCCAGAAAGAATACATTCTTTATGATAATTTCATGCTTGCTTGATGGGTTTTATTGATAGCATCACCTTGTTTCATGGGGATACCCTATAAACATACACTTCATGCATTTTGGTTATAGTTAGTTTCTTGAGATTTCAATAATAAACACCTAACATCCCAATAAAATATTGTGTGAATACATATATTTCCTTCCATACATTTACCCATATGAAATTCTATTATTTTCATTAGCTGGTATAATGGTTTGAATGTGTTCTATAGTATGTTATTCCTATCCAAAATTGGTTATTGGATGATATTCATAAATCATCATCGACCATACTATATCATGATTGGTATTGTTCACACTTTCACTAACACAATTCCAACATAGTGTATAAGGTGGAGTGAGTTGAGATAGTATCCTCAAATCCCATAAAATATCGATAAAATCATGGTTAGGACATTCAAACCCATTACCAGATCAAATAATATTTTTATTATTTACAAATTTATCATCTAATTAATTATTAAACACTATAAATTTTTTACATGACATATACTTATAACTCATTAAGTAGACATATACACATCTTCTCGTTTCATAAGAAAGATCTATGAAGTAAGAATATCCACTGATATTTTCTATTAGATATTTTCCCCAAAAATCCATGTTTACTAATAGAAGAACTTCCATGCCCCATTTACCCTATATAATAAATTTTTGTTTTTTATTTTCCATTTAAACAAGTACTCCAACATTCAGGTCATCTAATCCCAAAACAATCTAAATACCCATTTTGATATAGAGTTTTTTTATGCTTCTCATTTACGTGACCAAGGTGGTGATGACACAATTATGTGTTGTGTGATTCATATTACAATGATTTATTATCACCAAAATTGTTTGTTTTATTAAAAATCCACATTAAGGGTCAGTGTGAACATACATAAAAGAAAAAAATTAACATTATAGGTTTTAAATTTCAAAACCTCAAATGAGAACTATCTAGACAGTGCTACGAACAGACATACCAAACCTTGTTTCAAAATTCAAATGAGATCCATCATCACTACCTCACTATGTGCACCCTAGCACAAAAACTATTTCAAAATTTTAAAACAGATACCATAATCACCTACCCAATCCAACCACCTCTTGTTGAGAACCCGAACACAAACCAACCCTTATCAGAACTAGCTTGTCATAAACCATCACACCAGAAATCATCATGGTCACTACGAAGCACAACATCATCACAAATGACTAACAAAACCCATCCATAGATCATATCACCATAAAAAATAAAATATCCTTGTAACTAATTTCCATAATAAAGGTATATAAATCTCCTTTAAATGAAACAACTAGTCCCCTTTGTCACCAATGACATCCAGAGCCGATAAGCTAATATAATCTTCTGAGAAGTAGAACAACTATCATCAACATTCACTGTAACATCTGAGGTAAATAATTAATATTAAATTCTCATGTTTATCAATATTTGTGAATAAAATGTTAATATTACATTAAAGTGAATGCTATGCTTGACGACATACCCAATACGAAACAACGAGTTTCTTTGAAATCTTACGTTGCACACTAATAATATAATAATATTTTTTTAAATAGTTAATTCCTAGCCGTTGTAATGGCATGAATGAATAGAACGAACTAAAAAATGATTACATATGTTTAATAAATAGTTTTACATTTATCTAATAAATTTTAGAAGCTCAAAATGCAAATGAATCCAATTTTAAGAATAAATACTATAATATTTTTTAAAAGATTGTTGTACCGCCTTTTGATGGATAACATTTTTTAAATCCAACATTTGACAATTTTATAAGCTCTATTTCTCAAAATATACTTATTCTTTAGAATTTGGATATTGAAATTTACATTGGATAAATTTTTCGTATATTTCTTACAATTGTTTTTTGAATAGTGAAAAATACATCTTTTTAATTCAAAAATGCCTTCTCATCCAATTTATTTATATATTTAGATTGTCATTTTAATTTTTTTAGTATTATTGAATTATTTTTTATCACTTAATACAATGTTGTTCATTGGATGTAATTTCACTTTTCAACTGGATGTAAAAAGACGTCAATTTTTTGATAAATTTTACTTCTTAAAAACTCATCTTTTGTTTTGACAACGAGATTTACTTTTAAATGAATTACTACAATTTATGTGTTTTTAATTTCATAAAATGGAATCCATATTATTAATCAGAAGTTACAAATTATTTAGTTAATATTATTTTGTTTTTGGACATTATGAATAGTAACAACAGTAATTATCTTTAATTATCGTGATTAATTATTTATCGGGTAGTTAAGGGTAATAAAATAATACCATAATAATAACAAATGACCCCAAAATGTGTCCTAATGATACTTTTTGTGTCATGTCTTACCATAGGATTCCTTTTTCAAAACATTGCGACCCCATGGAATCACTTTTGGGGTGATAGTGACACTTTTTAATTTTATGTTTTTAAAAGGAAAGTATAACCAAAGTATGTATCACCCAAGTAAAAAAAATTTAGTTTTGTCTGTGTAAATTATATCTTTGAATATAAATGGTCATTGGAAATATAAAAAGATTTCCTACATCCTAGTATTTTTTTTATAATTTTTTGATATTAAATAAATTAATTTATTTATGACACCATGATGATGCAGCGATTATCTCATTAATGAACGATTGAAATAAAATGAAAATATAATGTAAAATCAAATACATAAACTTTTATAAATCCTATTGGATGAGTATATTTCAAACCCTTACCACAGTATCATAGATATATATCAATATGGGACCTTCAAAATCCGAAAATCATTTTAATATAAAGAAACATTCCTTTACTTTCCAAGAGTTCCCCTCCTCCCTCTTATAAAAGCCCCCAGCTCTACCTCCTTACCCACACCTCTCAAGCTATTTTCATGCCAAAATCTGATCATTTTATCTCTCCAAATCCCTCTATTCATCCTAGAATCCTTCCATTATACATAAAGCTCTTCAAGAAACCCTTTTGGTTCAATCTAAGGGGAGTCACCCAATTTAAAGGTAAAGTCTTCCCAAATGTTCTTTGGTTTTATTTTTCTTACCCAACCCCCTAACCTCTTTTTATTCCTTGATTTTGTCACAAAAAAAATATCTTAAACATACAAGGAAGTTTTTATGAGAATTATTATAGCTACACTTACACACACCTCCGTGTAATGGTTAAAGAACATACTGTTTCCGTGGATGGACAATTACTACCTCAGGAAACGATGATTGTTCTATCTTCTCCTACAACCTCTCATGGTGGCCATTATGATAGAACTATTTTTATATATGATATATTTTATATTTATTTCCTCTCTATTCTTATGTATTTTATATTTAAAACACACCTTTATGCTTTTCATGTTCTGCAAATTAGATAATTTCATTTGAGGAAGTGTGGACTACCGCCCCCTCAAATGATGTGACTCATTCATGCAACACATGGAATGTATAAAGAATTAAATTAATGAAATTATGTGACACATATAACATATATATTATACTGTAATTATAATATATATATATATATATCTCATCTATTCTTAATTCTATTAATGTGCCAAAGCAATGAATGTTGCATTAATGTGTACGTACGGCCTATCGTCTCCATGAACGGTGCATTTCATTTCTTTTTATCACCAAATATTATGGAATAAGTATAAAACGAATATATACAGGATATATATGATATTTAAATCATTAATAATATTCGGGATATGATGTACTTACAACTACATTGACAATGCTTTTCAAACAAGATCATTTTTGACTCATGTGCCAAACATCGACAAAACATATGATATGAACTCATATAATTAAGTAATTATTATAACATGATAATATATGATATTAATTGAATAATTAACTTTAAAGTATTTCCTTATGAAATTTTAAATTGTCCAAAGTTTATTATTCAGGAATATAAAGAAATGAACAAGACAAGTCGGACTTGAGATAAGGGATCCAACCTCTCTCTTTCTTTTTAAGTAATCTCTTTTATGTCAATTCTTTTAATCTCCTCTTTATTACGTTGGGGGATGTTCTTCTATATTACTGTTACTATAATTTTTATGTTCATGTGATGAGAGACCCTATTTTATCTCTTCAATCCATTTTTTTGGAAGTTTTATGTGGCACCGTTAGGCTGCCGAATTTTCATAAGGGGATTTTCATCTCACTTTTTATTCATGTGAGATTCATGCTACATTGGCCTCTATTTCCTTTTGTGTGGTGTATGTACTACACATTATTTTACTATTTTTATAATATACTCTCATTAATGGGTATTTAAATCTTCATTGTATGAACCTTCTTTCTTGGGGTGTATGTTTCGAAAGTTTCCCAAATCGGTAAGGGAACCTTTCACACTCCTCTTTTTAAAAGACTTATTTTGATATGTCTTTTAATTTACATCTTTTTTATGTCGGGATATGTTATTAAATTTCCTTATTTATGTAGATTTTATGTCCAAGTGATGAGATATCATTTTCTCTCTCATCAACTAATTTTATGAATTTTAATGTAACGTTGTTAGGTTGTAGAATTTTACCAAGGGAACTTCTTAACCCAATTTCGATTTCTTTGGGTTCAACATAGAGTTATTGAATTTGTCATCCTTTGAATATGTGTGAATGAACTTTGATTGTTTTACACTTAATATAAACTTATATTGGGTGTATTTATATTTGTCACACATAATTATGAGATTGATTTATCCTTAATTTAAGGATACCATCTTTATAAGGGATTTCATCTCAATTTACAATTCCATTGAGAATTCATTTTTGATATGCACCAATTACCTCTTATATGGTGTATATACTGTCCTTTGACATATTATATCATGAATCCCTTAATTCTCATGATATTATAACGTTTTGTTTAATTTTATCCCTCAATTATTGTATTCAAGTGTCTCTTATTTTTTTTAAAACACTTTAACTAAAATATCATTTTAAATTTTTTAATGATTTATTCTTATAAGTATTTCTCATTAATAACCATGTTTTCAAAATGTTTTTAAGGATTTATTTATATGGATAGTAATTTTTTAAAATTTTAAAAGCTTCAATGTTGTATGGGACACTTTGATTCACAAATCTCTTTATTAAATGTTTTAAATGGGTTTGAAAATGGTTTTTAGAATGGATTCATTATTTCAATATCTTAAAATGTTATATTGTTAATGAAAAGTGGAAATATTAGGTTTCATTTATGCATGTTTTATGTGATACAATTATGTTATGGTTCTTGGGCATTGTTTATGAAATCCGGTGGTTCCGTGATAAACTAAGGGCGAGTGATCCCGATATAGCTCTCCAATGAATTGGGTAATGTGAAGGAGTTAAATTCTAATGTTTCTCTGAAGAGATTTAGGGAATATACTGTGATGGGTATTCCAAACGTAACCATGTGGGTTACTCCCTAAGTAAGAATGTTATGAATACCTAAAGTTACCTTTACGTCTTATGATTTATATGAGTTATTACTAAATATTATGATTTAATGAGGTATGTTAAAGTGATTATGTTTTGTGAGTAAAGTAAGATTTCATTGATTCTTATGTATAAATGGAATAATGTTTTCTTTCCATATTGTTATAACCCTTACTGAGTTTTTTATGCTTATCCAAATTTTTGGAAATGTTTTCTACAGAACATAAAGTGGAATACGGTCAAGGATAGGATCAAGGAAATGTAATGATGTCTAAAACAAGGAACTAGACATGACTCTTTTGTTCAAGAGTTTATATTTTGTGAAAAAATGTGAAACTGAGTATATGTGTCTACCTTGTAATCTTTGAGATGTTATAGTTATGTCCTAATTCTCTAAAACTCTAAACGTGAAAAGATCCTCAATGTGAATTATTCATTTAATTAAAGAATATGTCTTGTACAAAGGTCAGGTCCTTATAGTTGGTATAAATGGTCGATTTAGATAACTTTAGAGGTTAGTGTGTTGTTTAAGAATATGTGGAAAGTTGTGTATAACCACACTGGTAATTATATTAGATAGAGTCGTTGTTATTTATGAAAGTTGCAATGAGTTTGAGATAACATGGATGAGTATATCTTACTGTTTATCTTCCAATTTATTACATGATGATTTTTTTGATATACACACGCTGACCCTTTTGGTTTTAGTAAATGGATGGATCTAGCAGGCACCAAAGTGACAATAGGTTTGAAGGAAACTGTGGCGGTTCTCTAATTAAGAGACTAGATGAAATTGGGGATTCAATGAGAAATCTCGTGGTTATTCTAAACCAACTATCAGGAGTCATGATCAACCACTTGAACCTTGGTGAGTTCTCTAATTAATCATGTATGAGAGAACCAACTCGATGTGAAAGTTCACGTAATATTTATAAAGGTAACCATTAGGGTTTATATGATCATTACTTTTGAGGTAATTATGGGTTACTACATGATATGATGGAATATGAAAGGCATGAGATAAAATTGAGGTTAAATTATGTTATGGTTATTTTTGAAGATTTCATCGCTTTTTTGGGAATGTTATAAGAAATATGTAGTTTTGGAAAAGGGAAAACACGTAGACCGCGTGACAACCTGTCGTGTCGGATGAAGCTACAGGAATCGAACCCACAACCAAAGTTTGATTGGTATTTATCACCTACCACTGGACTACATGAAGTCCCTGGTTAGTTTGACTAATTCTTTTCAGTTATATGTTCTTATGAATCTAGAATAAGTTAATTTTGGGTTATCTATTGAAATTATTAACCTATTATGGAGGATATGTTATTAGTTAATTACTTTTGAGTATGAGACTTTAATAGTAACAGATGTTAATTGGAGATAAATGTTAAGATTTACCTTGGAAGACTATGTGATTAAATCCTTTGGAGATTTCGGTTTCAATCATAGTTTGGGTTATCCTTGAATCATTTTATGGGTATCTGTTTATTGAATGGTCTTTTTTGAACTTTGGATAATGTGTGTCAAATTTTGGAGATTAAGAGTAGTATTTATTTTTATAAAGGATAATCCTTTTTGGAAATTATCAGATCTCGTACTAAAAATTTTGGTTTTGGTTTTGGTCAAAAGACATGGGAAGTATATAGTTCTCTTTTGTGGATT
This sequence comes from Viscum album, assembly GCA_963277665.1. Classification (NCBI taxonomy): domain Eukaryota; kingdom Viridiplantae; phylum Streptophyta; class Magnoliopsida; order Santalales; family Viscaceae; genus Viscum; species Viscum album. The sequence goes on along the minus strand of OY728140.1, from coordinate 1,648,089,211 downwards.
TGGTGATTTTCTAGAAGTTTATTACAGTTCTCTTAATGTGAACATGTTATCCTAAATACACGTCTTTTTGAGAAAATTCGAGTTTGTGTAAGGAATCTAGAAAAAGTTGAAAGTCAACATGATAAGTAAGTATGTTTCCTTATGTTTTAGTTAATCACATAAATAAATTACTCAATGAAAAGAAATTTAAAACAAAAATATTGTCTGTTAATATTTCTGAATGGGGAATCAAATACCGTTTAACCCATCAAATGTTTTGGATTTTCTGGTGTTTAACTTTGTCCTAAACAGGTTTTCTATCACTCTCCCTCAGAACATACCGTTTGTTTTTTTCTTCCATATCCATGTTTTCCTACATGGAATCCTAGTATGGGTTAAATTGGGTGACCCTTGTACTTCTCTATCTTTCTTTTAAAGTGATATTTAAATTTACTCTTTTTTTGATGTGGGGCTTTCAATGAAGTTTCCAAGCCCAATTTTAAAATTGCGAGGACGCAATTCCCAAAAGGGGGGAAGGATGTAACATCCTAGGTAAATAAATAATATTACATTCTCATGTTTATAAATATTTTTGAATAAAATTTTAATATTACTTTAAAGGAAATTATATGTTTTATGGCGTACCCAATATGCAACAATGAGTTTTTTTTTTTGAAAATTTACGTTGCACACTAATAATATAATAATATTATTTTAAATAGTTAATGCCTAGAAATTACAATGGAGGGAATGAACAGAAATAACTAAAAAATGATTACATATTTTTGTTAAATATTTTGACATTTATCCAATAATGTTTAGAGTCTTAAAATGGAAATGAATCAAATTTTAAGAATAAATACTCTAATATTATTTAAAAGATTGTTTTACCGCATTTTGATGGCGAACCATTTTTAAATCAAACTTTTGACAATTTTATAAGCTCTATTTGTAAAAATAAACTTATTCTTTAGAATTTGTATATTGAAATATATATTGGATAAATTTTTGGTATATTTCTGACAAATGTTCTTTTTTTGAATAGTGAAAAATACAGATTTTTAATTCAAAACTACATTTTCATACAATTTATTTATATATTTAGATTTTCATTTTGAATTGTTTTTAAATTATAATTTAATTATTTTTTATCACTTAATACAATTTTGTTCATTGGAAGTAATTTTACTTTTCAATTGGATGTAAAAACAAGTCAATCTTTCGATAAATTTTACTTCTTAAAAACCCTTCTTTTGTTTTGACAACGAGATTTACTTTTAAATTAATTACTAAAATTTATCTGTTTTGAATTTGATAAAATTTATTCCATATTTTTAATCATAGGGACCAAATTATGTAATTAATACTCTTTTGTTTTTGGACAATATGAATAGTAACTACAATAATTATCTTTAATTATGGTGATTAATTAGTAATCGGGTAGTTAAGGGTAATAAAATAATATCATAATAATAACAAATGACCCCAAAATGTGTCCTAATGATACTTGTTGTGTCATGTAAGACCATGGGATTCCTTTTTCCAAACTTTGGGACCCCATGGAATCACTTTTGGGGTGATAGTGACACTTTTTAATTTTATGTTTTTAAAAGGAATGTATAACCAAAGTATGTATCACCCAAGTAAAATAATTTTAGTTTTTCTTGTGTAAATGATATCTTGGAATATAAATATTCATTGGAAATATAAAACAATTCCCTACATCATAGTATTTTTTTTAAAATTTTTAGACAGTAAATAAATTTATTTTATTTATGACACCGTGATGATGCAATGATTATCTCATTAATGAACGATTTAAATAAAATTAAAAGATAATGTAAAATCTAATACATAAACTTGTCTAAAATCTATGGTATGAGTATATTTCAAACCCTTAAAACCTTATCCTATAAATATATCAATGTGGGACCTTTAAAATCCTAAAATCATTTTAATATAAATTAACATTCCTTTACTTTCCAAGAGTTCCCCTCCTCCCTCTTATAAAAGGCCCCCAACTCTACCTCCTTAACCACACCTCTGAAGCCATTCGATCGCCCAAAATCTGATAATTTTGTCTCTTCAAATCCCTATATTCATCCTAGAAGCCTTACATTAGGTATAAATCTCTTCAAGAAACCCTTTTGGTTCAAACCAAGGAGAGTTACCAAATTTAATGGTAATGTCTTCCCTAATGTTCATTTGTTTTATTTTGCTTCTCCAACAAAATAAACTCTTTTTATTAATTGATTTTGTAACAAAACTAGTATATTAATCATACTAGGAGGTTTTTATGAGAAGGATTCTAGCTACACTTACACACACTTCCGTATAATGGTTAAAGAACATACTGCTTCCGTGGATGGAGAATTACTGCCTCACGAAACGATGATTATTCTATTTTCTCCTACCACCTCTAATGGTAACCATTATTCTGGAAATATTTTTATATTTTTTATATTTTATATTTATTTTTTCTCTATTCTTTTGTATTATATATTTAATACAAATATGTATGCTTTTTTTGTTGTGCAAATGCGATAATTTAATTTGAGGAAGTGTGGACTACCGCCCCCTCAAGTGATGTGACTCGTTCATGCAACAAATGGAATGTATAAAGAATGAAATTAATGAACTTATGTGACCAATATTACATATATATTATACTATAATTATAATATATATATATCTCTCTCATCTGTTTTTAATTCCATTAATGTTCTAAAGAAACGAAAGTAGCGTTCATGCGTACGTACGGCCTACCGTCTCCATGAACTATGCATTTAATTTCTTTTTTATCTCCAAATATTATGGAATAAGTATAAAAAGAATATATTCTGGATTTATATGATATTTAATTCATTAATACTATTCTGGATATGATGTACTTACAACTACATTGGCAATTATTTTCAAACAAGATCATTTTTGACTCATGTGCCAAACATCGACAAAACGTATCATATGAACTCACATAATTAAATATTTATTATAACATGATAATATATGATATTAATTTAATAATAAACTTTATATTATTTCCTTAAGAAATTATAAATTGACCAATGTTTATAATTCAGGAATATAAGGAAAAATGAACAAGACAAGTCGGACTTGAGGTAAGGGATCCAACCTCTCTCTTTCTTTTTAAGTACTCTCTTTTATGTCACTTCTTTAAAGATCATCTTTCTTATGTTTGGGGATGTTCTTCTATATTACTCTTACTGTAATATTTATTTTCATATGATGAGATACCCTATTTGATCTCTTCAATCCATTTTTTTGGATGTTTTATGTGGTGCCGTTAAGTTGCCGAATTTTTATAAGGGGGTTTTCATCTCACTTTTTATTCTCGTGAGATTCATGCTACATTAGAAACTATTTACTTTTGTGTGGTGTATGTACTGCCCATTATTTTCATATTTTTATAATATATTCTCATTTATGGGTATTTACATCTTCATTGGATGACCCTTCTTTCAGGGGATGTACATTTCGAAAGTTTCCCAAATCGGTAAGGGAACTTTTCACACTCCTCTTTTTAAAAGACTTATTTTGATATATCTTTTCATTTTCATATATTTATGTTTGGATATATTATTATATATCCTTATTGATGTAAATTTAATGTCCAAGTGATGAGATGCCGTTTTCTCTCTCATTAACTAATTTTATGAATTTTAATGTGAAGCCTTTAGGCTGTTGAATTTTACCAAGGGAACTTCATAGCCCAATTTCGATTTATTTGGGTTCAACATGTAGTTACTGAATATGTCATCCTTTGAAAATATATGAATGAAATTTTATTGTTTTACAATTAATATCCACTTATATTGGGTGTATTTATATTTTTAACACATAATTATGAGATTGATTTATTCTTAATATAAAGATACCATATTTATAAGGGATTTCATCTCAATTTAAATTTCCATTGAGAATTAATTTTTGATATGCACCAATTCCCTCTTATATGGTCTATATACTATCTTTTGACATATTATATCATGAATCCATTTATTCTCATGATATTATAAATATATGATTAAATGTTATTCCTCAATTATTGTTTTCAAGTGTCTCTCATTTTGTTAAAAACCATTTAACTAAAATATCGTTTTAAATGTTTTAATGATTTATTCTTATAAGTATTTCTCATTAATATCCATGTTTTCAAAATGGGTTTAAGGATATATTTATATGGATATTAATTTTTTAAAATGTTAAAAGCTTCAATGTGGCATGAGACACTTTGATTCAAAAATATCTTTATTAAATGTTTTGAATGGTTTTGAAAATGGGTTTTATAATGGATTCATTATTTCAATTTCTTAAAATGTTATATTGTTATTGAAATGTGGGAATGTTATGGTTCTTTTATGCATGTTTTATGTGATATTATTATGTTATGGTTCTTGGGCATTGTTTCTGAAATTGGGTGGTTCTGTGATAAACTAAGGGCAGGTGAGCCCGATATAACTCTCCAATGCATTGGGAAACGTGAAGGAGTTAAACTCTAAGGTCTCTCCAAAGAGATTTAGGGAATATACTGTGATGGGTATTCCATTCATAACCATGAGGGTTACTCCCTACGTAAGAATGTTATGAATGCCTCAAGTTACATTTTCGTCTTATGATTTCTATGAGTTATTCCTAAATATTATGATTTAATGAGGTATGTTAAAGTGATTATGTTTTATGAGTAAAGTATGATTTCATTGATTCTTATGTATACATAGACTAATGTTTTCTTTCCATATTGTTATAACCCTTACTGAGCTTTTTATGCTCATCCCATGTTTTTGAAATGTTTTCCACTTGACTTAATGTGGAAGACAGTCAAGGATGGGATCAAGTAAATGTCATGATGTCTAAAATATGGAACTAGACATGAATCTTTTGTTCAAGAGTTTATATTTTGTGAAAAGAATGGAAACCGAGTAGATGTGTCTACCTTGTAATCTTTGAGATGTAATAGTTATGTCCCAATTCTCTAAAACTCTAAACCTAAAAACATCCTCAATTTGAATTATTCATTAAATTCAAGAATATGTATTGTACTAAGGCCGTGTCCTTATATCCAGCCTCATAATCATCGAAACACAAATGATATCAGTAAAAACCAACACTAAATGAGAGCACCACCATTCAATAAAAACACCAAAATATATCAAATGAAAACCAGGATAAAAATGAAAACGAAGAAGAATCCACCATGAGAGACACCCAAGTGACAACAAGGAATCCACATAGCCGCCAAACTATATTTTCCAAAACCTATGAGTATCCATCACTCCAGGACTGACATGGTGAGGAGCTATAGAATAGGATTCTAGATCATGAATTATGTGTTTGGGAGTATGGAATAAGAAATAGTATCATTGGGATTGAATCCATAGGGGAGCATTGAGATTGAAAACCATAATCGAAATAAAAGGAACACGGATGTTGGAACTGGTATAATATCCCGAAAAAGAAAATGGGTCTAAACCCTAAATATGGAACCCTAAATGGGTCAAGTGAAATCTAAGGAATAATCCACTGAAATAGAGAAACCCTTATTTATGTTAATCCCAACACTACTGTCTGAAACCCATATGAAAAACCAAAAAACCCATCCACGATGGGGATGTGTGTGTCGAGCCAGAGCAACAGAGAAGGGGTGAAAGAGGGGAAAATAAGAAAACTCCATAAAATATAGATAGAAAAAACTTTGGAAGAGGATGTAAAATTAATCCATATAAAGAGAGCTATTTAGGGGACATACAAACCTAAATAGGAAGATGGACAAGATGAATGACAAAGAGGTTACAAGAGGATGAGAGGTTCATCGCGGTCAGGGAGAACTCAAAATGCGAGGAGCAAAAAAATGGAGCCAAGGGATGGAGCTGGGAGTGGCTTACTGAGAGAATTGGGTGAAATTTTATAGTAGAATCAATATTCATTATCAATTTTAGAATTAAATTTCATAATATAATTGATAAATACTTTTATTTTGTTGTGTAATAATGTATCAATTTCTATCATTGTAAAAGATTTGATATTTATTTGAAAATTTTAAAAATAAAACCATCTATTTCATTGAATCAAACCTAGATAATGTTACTTGTTATAGTTAAAAAAATAAATTTTCATTAAAACCAAAATCATTCTTGTTGGGAATGGATTTTGAGAGTCTCAAACAGCAAAAGCAGCACAACATGCTCAATTGTCCACTGAGTGATCCAACAACCCTCTATCAATATTTTTTCATATAAATGGTTCGCAAATATCGAAATTGATATGATAACCAAAAGGTATATTTAATAGAGATTGTTTATATATATTGATTTTCACGCAGTGAAGAACTCATCATTACCATCCCATTTTTTGGTGTAGTTCTTCATCGAGTGGAAAATATGTCCACATGTAAAGGCATCATATTTTTTTACTTCACATACCTTTGCATATTCATACCCTTAATAAGAAGGTGTTTAGAAAATATTTAATTATTATTTTTCTTAGGACCCTTTTGCTTATTCTCAATATTCTTATTCACAAAATGCACTATGAGGTTTTCACACCCCATGAAATTGTCATCATGGAAAATGATAATAAGAAATTATGAAAAAGTCCTATCAATATTTCTATTTGTGTAATTATAAATAAATCTAGATAATGATTTTGTTAGTAATGATAGTTTATGATCAATGAATAAACTAATAGAGAATTTTTTTTCTATGATTACTACATTCATTATATATCAAATCATAATAATTCATTCCCAATGATATATGGCCCAACAATTGTGGACATTCAATGCTTTAACATGGAAATTTAATTTTTTGTCACTTATCACTCAAGTCCAACCTTCTCTTGAAAATGTTCAGGAAGGTGAGACAACATTCTATAATAATCGATATCCTCATATATCATTATAATATCATTGGGAAAGAATTATTATATGTAACATTTGATGTATGTGGAATAGTCCAAATGATTCACATTCAATGATATTTCTACCTAAGTTTTCTCTTGGCCAAGCTCTTTAGATTTGGTATTTTATAGAATATATAATTTTATTTCATGATATAGAATGACATGCAATAACATTTTACATTATAAGAAAGTAATACTAGGGAGAAGGTTATCCTTATCATTTATTGATTAGTTTCATATTGTTGAAATCAATTTGATTTAAATTTCTATTATTATAAAGAGATGAATTTTATTAAACTATATATAAAATTAGATAAAAAATAGTAAATTTATTAATCTTAAACTACTTTGGTAAACCTTAATACCCACTACTATATGTTTGGGAATCCCTAACTGCATGGATATTTTAGTGGTAAGGATCAATATACCCCTTATCATAAAATACAAAGAGGGGTATCAGTATATTTGAGGATATTTTGGTATCAATAAATTTTTAAATGGATTAACTCATAGTTTTTTATCTTTTGTGTAGACTCCTCCATCCCAAAATCATTAATTTGGATTTCCTCAACAATTCACCTACTTGTTTCACTATATCTCATCGAAGGGATCAACCCGTAATGTTCAATGGGTAATGTCAACTTAAAACATAATAAATGAATTCGCTAATATTTAAAAGCAACCCAAAATAGGTTGATCAATAACATTTATCTATGGTTCCATTCCAACCATTGTAGTGGATGACAATATTGACTTAATTTACATAGCTAACTGATAATTATCTTTACGTGAAAATTTCCCATTTTATCATTATTATATGTTTTTAGTATTAATTTTATTTACATATTTTTTTAAACATTAATTAGAAACAATTAACAAAATGATATTTTTATTTTAGTTTTATATTCCCTGCTTGGAAAATCATTAATTCATGTGACTGTGAGAACACATCCATAGTGAAACAAGATATAGAACTAACAAGAAATAAAATAATAATAGTTGATTTCTCATGATATTTTCATAATGATTTATTTGTCTATATTATTATATACTAACATTTGAATTTGGAGGAAACACCTTTATCCATGTCTTGGTTTAGGTTGCATCATCCCACCTGTCCACCCATTAATCTCAAAGAATGGTTTCACCATGATTCTAAACATGCCCTTTGTCTAATCACATTGCAGATCCATCAGTTAAATAATATTTTACTCGCATGCATGTGAGGGGAACCAAATTATTTGTTAATGGGATTTTCATAAAAGAAATGAATAGGAAGGAAGGTCCTCAAATTAAAAGAGCGAGGATGATGGTAGGACAAATAATTTAATTTTATAACAAAATTAAATGAAACCAATCACATAAAATGATATGGTCTATTCTACAAGCATCCACATATATGAGAAAAAATATTAATTTAATAAATAGATATCATTCCAAATTATTCTAAATTAAGATAATTATCCCTCGAATGAAATAATTATCTTCATTAAATTTTAGATTCATTTATCTAAATTATCATCCAAAAAATTCTTAATATTTAAATACATCAAAACTATAAAAAAATTAAAAAAATATATTTAATATTTACTATGTACAAAAAATTTACCTTGGATAAAATATGATGAGTACACATTAATACTACCCACCATTTATTATATTCATATACAATTTATTCTTTCAACAAGTATCATAAAAATCATATTATATAATTCCATAGAATTAACTATCAAATGAATGGAGAAAAGAAGACATGTTATTTATATAGGGTGTTCGGTCTTAATCTGCAATGAGTAAATTCCATATTGTGACATGTAAATCATATGTTTATATAAATATTATATTGAATTAAATTAAATATTATATATATAAAATCCATCACAAGACGTGTATGAGTAAATTGATTAAAACAAAAAACATTTGTTGATAAGGTTTAAGTAAGATAATAAATTAATTTCATATTATACCTATTCAGGTAATATACATGGTTTGTACTATTAATCTTGACATGGAATAAAAATCAGCACTTTCTATCCATAGGGGACAACTAGGGGAGTGGTGTGTGGGACTACCAATATTAATAATGGAATGCCCAACTTTTTTTGATGTTTCAAAATGTGTTGTCTCTAAGTTACATTATTATCATCCACACGATATATATAGAAAATTTCATGGACCATCTTTGAATAATAGAATACACATCATGTAAACACATTATAGGCCATGGATTCCAGCTAATCATGCAACAGGATAGCCCAATAAACAAATAGTGTTTTGAATATAATCCATATTAAATAAATTTCTACTTATTGAAACTAATTCATGAATCCTCACGGTGTATTAATCAAGTGCACATGATATATAACTACATGTTGTGCACTGTGTATTCTTGTGTTATCTGGTCTGAATCCTTGGAACCTCTAATAAGTTCTTAGTATAATATTCATTCAAAATTAATCAATATTTTATTATATTGGTGATAAAAAATAGAATTATATACGATAACAAGTCATATAATAATGAATAATTAAATTAGAATTGAAATACTAATGATAAATTAATTAAAGAATCAACTATATATAAATAATTATAAATAATTATGTGACCTCTCTGATACAACATTAAGGTTCTGGGCATATTAGAAGCATTGGTTGGAGAATCCGAAACTCATATTGTTACATTAATCATTGATTAATCGAATATGTAAAACAACATAGAATGTAATAACCATTGAAATTAAATAAAATATTAATTGAAATTGGAATGTCAGAAGGAAATAAATAATCATCACATTTTGATATATAATAAATTTAAGCAGTTAAATAATCACCCTCAGATAAATTCAATCATCGTTAATAATTATGAAAATTTCTCTTCATTGTTCCATCAATGTCTTCTTGGAATAAGGAGAATAATCTCTCTTATAGTAATCAGCACATTCACCACAACCCTTTAACTATAACAATATAAATATCTGAGTGGTAGCATAGACGATATTGATGCTTGCTCCATTTTCCATTTATTATCATGAGAATTAATTAATAAAGAATTTCCCTAGATAAATATAGAATATATGGGTTGTAGGAGGAGGATATAACTTCATTATTGACATCATTATTTGAAAGGACCACTCTATGGTTTTAAAGGATTCTTTGGGGTTATTTTTATACAACCAATAATGTCTTCCCCTTTGGGTTATAAAAAATATAATTTTAACTAGTGTATGTGTTGGAAAAAAATATTTTCACAGGAACCCATATCACTTCCTTAATACATATGGAACCCCATGTCTATAATAATAATAATATTATTATTATTTCCTGATAATCACAACATAAATGAATTAATTATATATTAATTTGTTAGTAAATGTTCTAAAATTTATTCAAATAATATTTTATATAATTTATTTCTCACCAAATATTTATACTCAGTCTATCATTCCTCCATTAAATTTATCATGCATTGAATGGTGAATATTAATTTAATAAATAAATATAAAATCACTACTAGTTTATATATAATTAAAAATTATAATCACAAAATAAGAATGAAATATTTATTAAATACTATGGTAACAAAATATTTTAATGAATATCCCGTTATAGAATATATATGATAAACCTAATCCTGAATAATTATTATACCATATATGATAATAATTTTTATTTAACATGTTCAATAATAAATAATAATATTATTTGACTATTTTTATGGTTACACATAGTGTCTTACCATCCAGAGAACATTCTTAGTGCCATTATTTATATCCACCTAATATCAAAGGTTAAAATCATTAAACATACCATGGCACCAATAGAGAAAAAATTTAATATTAAAATGAAAAGAAAAATTATAAAAATTATTCCTGTTTAACGTAATCATTGTATCATGATATATTTAATTGATCAGGTAGCATGTAAGTGTTATCAACTGGTTTTCTTGATATCTCATTCTTGGAATATATGGAGATTAACCACAAAACAAAACACTATGGGAATGTATTTGTTAAGAATTTTTTATTGTTATCAAAGGTCCTGATATATCATTTTCTAATAAATAATGAAAGACTAAAATACATTATCACATTATATATTAATTATGTATTACTCAAGACACACTCAAGATATCGTACGTCATCATGAACACACGTTATCATAATTTTCATCACTACATAAAAGTGCACATCTAGTAATGTCAATTGGTAATAATTATAATGTAAAATGACCATTAAATATATATTTAAATAATAATATACAATGAATAATACAAATAATTATTTTCAACTGAACGATCCTGTTGTTAAAATATTATGTCCTAGAAATTATCATAGGCATATACTATGATAATATGCCTCAATGTTGAATAATTCCCCCCCAACTGATAGACTGAATCATCAATAAAAAATAAAATTCTTCCATATAGATATATAAAATTTATTTCAGAATACTATTTTATCACTTATAAGATCTCATTATAGTAGGTAAAATGTATTTTATGTTAGTTATATATTAATTATTTGTAAATTTCCACATACTATTCCACGTAGAAGAACATCAAGGATGTGATAAGCTTTTTTAAATATTCAATTAAATGAATATTGGTGACCATAAAGTTAATAGAAGTTTATTATAGGGAATAAACTATAACATGTTTGAACATGAAAATGGTGTCTCAAATGTTTTTCAGGTGATGAGATATGTTCGTGAACTATCACCCATTATGGAATTGGGTGAGTTAGACATGGATGATAGAGCCACATTTTCTGAGTACCAAATAATGATTAGGGATATGAGTTAGATAATACTTTATTGGAAATAAATTAAATTGGTATGATTTATTTAGAATCATGAAAAGTCTAGGAGAGATCATGGGAGCATGAAATTCAAATGTGATCTCAATAACATCACCTTCTTAGAAAGGATTTTATATTTGAGGAAAAAATGCTAGAACATGGGGTAAATGAAACCGATATAATTTTTTTGTATATAAACTTTTTATCATTATAAATAATATTATAAGTTTCTATTTAGAGTTAGCATAGTGTTATAGGTGTCACAAGAACTTCAAATTTAAAATTTAAAAATACTAAATATATTATTCAGCATAAAAATATTTAGAGAAATAATGGATTCCATATTGAACATAGCCTTCAATGGGGGGAACTAAGACCCCCACTATTTTCAAAATGTGGGGTTTACCTTATCTGTGACATAAAACATATTTGAATCATAATTTTAGTTAATTCATAGATTGGGGTACATGATATAGGAATTAAATTAATTAAATAAAAATAAATAATTTAATATGTCTATTTTATCAACATTTATTATCAATGGATGTGTTCATAATTACAATTGAGGAATTATTTTTTTTATTTTTGTTTTTTCCACCGGTTCTTCACATAATCATTATTAGTATATGGAGGATAAAAAATAAAATATTTTTCTTGTTTGAAGGTCCATTGAACCTTGAACCCACTATGTATTGTATTATTGATGATAAAGATAAGGATTTGTTGGAGAAGTTCTTAGTTATGCATAATCTTTTATGGGGAATTGTCGATGGAGACCTAAGATGTAATGTGAGGACATTTTGGGATTCACATAGATCAATGAGATTATCAATTTATAATAATAATATGTTAGGAATCATGGATAAGATTAGTTTTATTTGATTTATAAGTTGTGTATGAAGCCACTAGCATGATTGATGGATGTTGAAAGTTTCAAGTGAAATACATCACATTTTATAATATTAATTATTGTAAAAAAATTGTAAAAAGGAACACATTCCATGCAGTCCAGTTTCTATTGTGTCATAGGTTTTTTGCCAAGCTAAATAGCATAAAACCATGTGATTGGACCACAAGACCTCTGAAACTATATTGCCAGAAAAGCGATGTACATAGAGTACGTTTGTTGGATATCGGGGCATCCTATATGTGATGTGCTATGGGTGAAATTACTTGTATATTACATTTCATATGCCATGATAGGATGTGAGAAAAGGATACTTCATAACATAGTGGTATATTAGTAATCCACCAAGAGATCCTTGATGTATAGTTATTCAATTGTAAATCTCCCATATTTACTTCTTTGGGACTCAGAATCAGTCTGGTGAGTTTTCCCCCAAGAGATGAATTGTAATTAGAACATGATTGTGACTTTTTCATAATTAGAGAATCTAAATGAGATGGATTGAGTTTTTTTATTCTTCAGTAAGGTTGGATAATGTTTGTATTCAAGTGTGATAATCCTGGAGATATCTAGTTTGGAGACATCCCTGACATAATGTGTGGGTTCAGGCATGGGAACCCAATTTCTTATATAGGTAGGTTTCTTAACCCACCCAAACACACCCTAAGGAACTGGTCATCTATCTATGGAGTTGAACCAACTCACCAAAGATCTTAGATGATGTATTATCCCCCACCATATTGGGGTTAACACTCTCCTGATCATAATATGTAATCATAGAGGCATGGGTCCTTGGTATATGGTTTGGATTTCATTGTGATACTGGCTTTGAGACATGACAGACTCTTACTAATGTGGAAAAACTAATCATACTTATCACGATATGAATATTGATATATATATATCATTCTTTGGTTCCTCAAATATCATATATTTTTTTTTGGGTTTGTTCTCCAATCTTTATCAGAAGGTATTAGAGGAATTTTTGTTCATTTTTATTAACATTTGTTTTTTGGGATTCCAATTTGGTATGTATATATTAATCCCTACATGATGTTTTCCTACATGATTCAATAATTATAAAAAATACATGCATTAAGATGGATACCTTGATGTTTCTGGTATTTCAAGATCATGGAAGTACATATGGATAATAGTCATTGGAGGAGGTCTTTTTTGATGTTTATGAGATGGAAATTTCCTCCACATTGGGTTTTAGGATTTGAATCACTTTAATTTTAGTTAGGAATGAATTTTTTGGATATATAAATTGGGTATATTTTTTCTATATATAGTTTTATTATTCTATAGGATGTCACATTAATTTTATCTTTTGGGTTGGTAAACCCTTTTTTACTGGCATATCTATTACGTACTTAGAGTTTCTTAGGGGTATAAGTTCATTAGGATAATTCCTCCCACGTATCACCATAATATTTTATAGTATATATTTATCTTTTTTTATGTTCAATGTGATCAATAGATTTTATTATACACAACCTTCTTCTTAAACAAAACACAATATACTTTTGAAATATTATTACTAAATGTGAATTTTATCGCATAGTTATTGGAATAGTGGCAATGAATATGAGTTCCTAAATTATGGAAAATAGGTTTAATGATTTTCTTTAATTAAATAGAATGGATTATGTTCTACTAAATGAGTACATGTTTTAAAATGTGAAAAATATTACTATTTTAGGGTAATGACATATTTTTAATAGAAATGAATTTTTATTTATGTTTGGAATCATGATCACAAATAAATATGGATATTAATGAAATTTAATTGTATTGAATTTAGAAAATGAATAATAATTTATAAATTTAATATCAATTGGTTAGAAGTAAAGATAACTTCCATTGATGGTAGAAAGTCTTATTTTTTCAGAATTTTTCATTGCATAATATATTTTATTTTAACAAATTACAATGATCACTATTGAGAATTTTTTAAGGAATAGTTTAGATAATATATTTAATCAAATATATTATAAATCCTCAAATTATTTTTACTATCTAATGAAGTAGAATAAAATCATAGGACTACTAAATATATTCTAAAAATCCAAAATGACAAAAACATCAACAAATATTATATAAATCACGTTCTCATCATAACAATAATTAATTTGAAGGTCAAAAATACTATCAAATTTAATTGTTCAAAATATATCAATTATTTATCTCAAATAAAAAAATTACCCCATCATTAGGAATTTATAATAGATTACCTTTTTCTGAATCAGGTGTTTAGCAAAAATTCCACCACATGATTTAATATAATTTCAACGTTATCTGTAACATGAAAGTCATACTGAAAAAAATTAAATAAATAATCAAATAGGGAACTAATTAGATGTTTCATGATTCATATAAGTAGAATATCATTGATAAAAGACTTATACATCATAATTCTAAATACCGAATTCCTAAACTATTAAATCATTCCACATCAATGATTATCATATAAAATGCTCTTACGTGGTCTACACGATAGCTATTGGATTAGGTTATTGACATGTATAAGGAAAAAATTACCTACAAAGTAATTGAAATATAAATGCTACCTTAGGATGTACTTTACATTTATCTATTAGACTCTTCATATTTAATTGATCATTAGTTGATTTATGCCCTTCTTTTTCACATATAAAATATCTTATCCTTCCATTGAGGAATTTATCTAGGTGTATATTCCCACATTCATGAAAATAAAAAAGATAAATTCATGTTCCCACATAGTCTACATAAAACAAAATTTTATCTTACTTGGTTCCCCTAGAAACTCATCTATGATCAGGTGGTTAATTTTGTATCGAGATAACAGGTTAGGTGTAACCACAATTTATCACATTACAACTCCTATTTCATTTGAATTATCATGAGAGAAATAATTTCATCATCCATGTCATTTATCTTTAACAATATTTATCTTAGTTATAAATATTGAATAAATCGAAAAATAAAAATGCAAGAAAAAATTATAACAGTGATAAATCATATAATCATAAAAATTAATTCATATGATGTATAAATAATTACATCTTCAATATGAAACTATAGGTTTAACCTAGGCCATACATGTTCATTATATATTCTAATCATTCTTAATAGCTCTCAAATAATAATGAATTAACCCATGCATATACCTTATAAGTCACTATGCAGGTATTCAGTATTAGTCTCACTCACTATGAACCGAGTAAAGAGTGTGTTTATACGAACCCTCAATTTTTAGGTTATTTTTTCATAAGTTCATATATGACACAAAAAAAAATACATTTTACATTATCCAAATATTGATATATTTTACAAAAAAACTAAGATCATCTAATTATCATAAGATAGGAATTTCACATATATATAGGATTATCCAAAGGGGTAAAACTAACTTTTTTTCATCACAGTTTCCAAAAATAACTAAACCCTATTATAATACTAACTAAGGAGAACCAATAATGACATTCATAAATATATAATCATTTTAGATTAATATTCAATTTATTAGATAATTATATACAATTAAGGACAATAAATGATTATTATATTTATATACTAGATATATAAACATATTATCTCACAATTTACCTTTCAAATGTCCGTTAATGTTCTTCTATCATAGTATTCATCTTAGAAATGTGCTATATATAACAATTTTCATAACCAATGGAACATGGAAGCATAATAAAGGGTAATCATAGATTCTTGGTAATATTAAACAAGGGATATATCAATCATTTATCATAAGTGAGCATATGGGTATAATAACATGATCCAAAAATAAATAAATTAATACCTAGTCAATAACATATCATTTGTCACAAGTCATGGAATTATGTTTTCTCAAAAGGGTAGTAAAAATTTATAATATATTAAAATAATCAATAATCAACATGATCCCCAATAACATATCATAGATATTAGAAATTTTCACAAGAATAATAATATAACCCTGTAAATATGTTAAAATAGTAATTGGATCATTAATTATATCAAATAATTGAAATAATTTCCTTGAATAATCATATGGATAAGAAAATAGATATTTTTATAAAATTATAGTCATGAAACCAGGACTATATCTAATGATGTTAACATGACATCATGTGCACACATAACATAAATGCCTCTTAATTTATCCATTTTTTACCCAATTCATAGGAGGCCTATAAATGAACCTCTAATAAAATACCCTTAAATAATAAATGGTTTATAAGATCATAATAACATCAATAATTTCATTACAACCTAACCCCTAGAAAATAAATTTTGATTAGAGTGATATCATCTTATTTTCTTTATTGATAAGAATGTAATGGGTTTCCCAAAATCAACCATAAACACACATCATCACAAACCACCAAAGGAAATTAAGTGGGTTTTATAAGTGGATTTTTTCTCTTATGAAGAAGAATCAAAATCAAAGGATGTTATCACAAATGAAAAATGTTTTCAAAGGAAAACTAGAATTTTAATTGAGGAAAATGAAACTTTCATTTTGAAATAAATTTCTTAAAATTACAAAATTTCAAAAAGATTATGGAAAATAATATCTTTGAAAAGAACTAAGGAATTTTTAAATTTTTATTCAATGAAAAGAGTAGTAATTATGACAATATATGACATTATTGTATAATATGTTAAAATAAATATAACAATAAAACATTTTTTTAAAATTTTCTTTTTTCAAAAAAAAATTATATTCAGACCATTTTATTTAAATTATAAAATTGAAAAAATAATTTAATAAATCAATGAAGAATATTGAAAAATTTAGGGAATACATTTTAAATAAAATATTGACATGAAAGACAAACCACTCCCATTAATGAGAAAATAAAGTTATTTCTTTATTAATATTATTTTATTGATCATTTTAATTACAAAAGTGTGGAAAATGGTAATATTATATAAATTCTCAATTAATAAATAGAGGATAATAAAATAGATTGGATTTAAATGATAAAAACTATACACTTTTACCAAATTTAAATTTATCATATTGAATATTGAAAATAATTCTATTCAAACATAATTCCCTTACCACATTGCAAATATCCATATCAAAACCTGATGAATTTGAGATACTTAAATGGACTGGTAAATATATTTATATTTAATGTGAATAATCAATAAAACACATTAATTTACATTATATACAGCCAAATTAAGAAAAAAACTCGAATGTATCATTTATCTCACAAAAATAAATATTAGATGCGAAGCCATTACCTCAGGTCCAATCTTGCCTTGTAAATGTTCAAAACATTTATATTATAAATATACAGTATTTATACATACATTATCCATATTCATAAATAAAGTATGATTTTTCATTCCCTTATTATTTACAATTATAATTTATTAACTATTTCATTATTTAAATGAACAATAATGTGAAATATAACTCATTTTCCATGCATGTTTCAGTTCGATAATTCTGGTACACAACCCTTGGTAATGGTTTCATTTTATATAAAATTTTAATCATGATATATGTATCATATTTATTTATTATATAAACTATTATATAAATTCATAAAAATTGGGGGGGATAATCTACATCACATTATGGATGTGGTAGCCTACTAAAAGTAAAAATGAGTGATGTAATTGGTTTTTAATGGAAAAAAAGAAAGGAGAATAATAATTCATTTTCAAAGAATCATTACTATATTAAAATTTCACACCCCTACCCTAACATATAAATATTTAATGATTTTATTTTTACATTTTTGGATGATTCATTTTAAAAAAAATTAAATTTTGGGGGTTTCTAACTAGATTCTTTGTTAATGCATAGTTAGGGACATCTGGGATCCATCCTAGTAAATCCCATATAGATTAGAAAGTGGGAATATACATGGTGCACTTTTAGGCACATAAGAGTGCACCCCTAACTAGGCTCCCATTCAATCCCTCCCCCTTTGGATGGAGGAAACCATATGGATGGTGCATGGTTTAGAAGACCGTGCAGCCAAATGGGGTGGTCTACCCAAAGATAAAAAAAATAAAAAGAATGGAAAAAAAAAATATTTTAATAATAATAATAATGTTAATAATAATAATACTATTAATAATAATATTATTATAATTATTATTATCATGTTTCATTATTAAGAACCCCAAAGGGGTTAATTTCCCTCTACCCTCAACCATTCAAGGATACAACCAGCCCTAGTGGGTTTACCATCTTGCGCGCCCCACTACTCCCAGTTTACAAGATTTGTTTCAGATTTATTGAGTGTTTTTAGTTGATTCTTATATTGTAATAACTCCTACACATTACTCTTTCCATTTCTTAGTTTTTATTGTCATCCAATATCCACTCTCAATTTTTATGAACCCTAGGTCAATGGTCAAATTGGTTCTATTTTTATATTCCATTATTAGGGAATTCACTTGGAAATAATAGGATACCTTTGGTGTGTTTTTGAAATCACCACTAAAGAAAAATCATATCAGACCTTTTTTCTTAACTCATCAGAATTGTGAGATTAGATTACATCATTATTTTCTTTGGACCTAATTTTAATTAGGTTTTGTTTAATTTTTGGGTACCTAGTTATTTTGTTGCATGACTTGGTCATCCTAGAAGTGGTTTTGAGCCACCAAATTCAAAGGATACATATATTCCGATGTATAAGAAGGCATATATGTATTTATGATCCTAATTTATATATATTAAATCATCGTGGTATGAATTTATATTTTTGAATTGTGTGATAATATATATATCTGTGATAAATTAAAATTCTTGTAAGTGTAAAGGGGTATATTCAAGTGTTAGAAAATATGTAAGGAACCCCTTTTACATATTAATGGCCATGAGAATATGTACATAGGTTATTGTTTTCCTTATATAGATATGAACATTCATATTCATGAAAGAAGAAAATGGAATTTTTGAGTGGTCACCAATGAAAATGTCAGTTTATGAGGTGTTTCAGCATTGTTTTTCCTTTTTTTGGGAGGTTCCCTATGCCCAAGAATATAATTAGAATTAAATTATTTCTCTCTTATATTATAAATATGATTATATATATATATGTGATAAATATTTATTATGAAAAATTGATTTCTTCTCTTAGAATTGGTTATTTGATTATTTATATAATTTTTCAAAGACATTTTATAATATTTCCTTTCAAAGTGAGGTAACAAATTGTTAAAAATGGTTTTTTAAATGATTACTATCATTTGGAAATTCCTTATTGGGACTCAAAGGCTTTAGATAATTTTTTTACTTAAAAATTAGATGGTTTGGCACATTGATGTGCGATTTTGAAATCAAATGTCTTGCAATGCACGTTTGGCATCTTATGAACATTATGATATTTTCACCTCTGTTGTGTGGAATGGATCCGAAAAAGTTAATATGTAGGAATTTTTGATAAATTGAACTTGGAACCCCAATGGTTGTACTCTCAAATAGAAGGCATTCTAATAGTTGGTTTCAACGTTTTGGATAAGAAAGAACTGTGCAATATGTGGGTTATGGTTAATACCATCGGTGTTAAGACCACCCCAGTTTCCTCTATAATATTACATGGGATTACTAGGTTTCATCTAATGGGATGAGTCATGGTTTCTTATTAGTGCTGATTAGAATAATTTGTGACCCCTAGATTTGTGGATAGGCTATATGGGCTTTGACATAGGCGAGGCTAGTTTAGAGTATCCATTTGGTCATAGACTTTGGAGGTTCACCATACGTCAACAAGTGAGTTAGAACCAAGTATATACAAATATTGATTCTATATATTTTTAATAAATTCCCATGACTACATTTCTGTATTTTATGGATTCATTTTGTTTAAATTCTATTACATGATCCAGTGACACCTATTTCAAAAATATTATACTTTCTTCTATTGTGTAGTATTTAAATAAAGTGACAGCTTAATTTTGAATTTTATATTAAATTACAAGTCCCATAACCATTTTTTAGTAAATATAATCTATTAAATTGACTTTTCATTCATTGGAAACTATTTTTTAAATTTAACAGAAATGGTATTTTGAAAAATTGGAAGCTAGTTACTTTTTTTAATAATGGAAATCAATAATATTATAAGTCTTATTTTAAAACTGGCATGAATTGGTTTTAATTTTAATGGTATGGAATAGTTAATTGTTTATTAATTATTAAATAATATGTTTTAACACTCATTCATATAACATTATAAATATTTTTAGCTTCGACTGATGCTTCCATCTAGGACTCAGTCACTGGGCTGAGAGACTGGGTTAGTGGTAAGTTGTAACTCACATGGACACATGGAGGTATGTGATGTTTTAATTTCAGTCAACATACAGTGTTTTTTTATTGAATTATTTATATTTTTTATTTTATTAAATATTTGTTTTATACGATAAATCATTATTGATTACATTATCTTTGATTCATGATACAAGCTTCCAAACTGGTAGGATCAGGAATGCATATCAATCCTTGTTTGAGGGTTGTACCAGGAGACTGGTTTGGGGTTGAACTAGTTTGGTTTCTGAAAAAATTCTATTTGGTGAGGTTATACCTTATTATTTGGTTATTTCTAGTAGGTAAAAGATAGGATTTTCTGAATTCTATTTTCTAATCATTGATATGTGCTTGATCACCAACTTATTGGAAGGACACTTGAAATTTTATAGTGTGATGGGATGACTATGAATCAAAAACATGGGTTATATCATAGATGCTTTCAAGGTTTTAGTTTTGATGGAGTGTTTTATTGGAATTTAGAATTGGCTGATTATTTTTAGAAACTCCAAGTATTTGGGTATTTATTGTGTAATTCATAGGGGTGAGTGGTTTTTCTTTATGGAATAGAAAATCATGCATATACCAAGAAAATGACTCTAATGAACTCTAATGTGCTCACTTGGTTGGTGAAAAGCCTTCTAAAATGTACGATCAAGCTATGTGTAGCTATTATATTTTGATCATTTGGGATTTTTGATTTTTTATGTGGTGGATTTATTTCTTTTATTCTTAAGGGTTTATTTTTATGGTTTTGGTTTCTTTTATTTAGATTCCAAAATAATTGTTGGTTTAACAAAATGGTGAATGGTTTATAAAAAATTGGTTCTCCAAAAATGAAAAATATAAATATTTTAGAAATTTTATTGTATTATTTTTAATATGTGAGTCATTATGGAAATTGTTTTGGGATTTGGATGGGTTTGGTGGAATGTGTGATGAATGTTTGTTGGGAATTTGGATTTTTTTCTTCCGAAATGAGAGGGGGTGGTTTTGAAAATTGATTAGAAAATTTTTAATCAAAGTTGTGGGTATTGATTTTTTTTTCATTTGACCCATCATACTATTATGGGTACTGGCATGTATCGATGTATTCATGTGGTAGGAGAATGGTTTTGGCCATGTGTGGATGGGTGCTTGAGCACATGGATGTAGAAATGTGAAGCTTCACAGAACAAAAATGGAGAGTAATTACCCTATGGAGTTTTTTTTCTTAAAATTATTGTCAATAGGTGGATTTATATGATTTAAAAAAGAGAGAGGAGTGGTTCTTCAATTATGTTCTTAAATATTTTCTTCATGCGATTTGTTTTTTTTGTTAGAAATGAAATTGGAATTGTATTTTGAGTATTTTTAGACTATTTTTGATATTGACGTGGGCTTTTTGGGTGATTTCATTTGATTTAGTCTTTTTCTTATTTTTTTAGTGTATTATCTAGAAGAGACATAGTAATGAGTGGTGAAAAGTCTATGTGATACCTTCCTTTGTTTCGTAAGTGATGATTAGTTTTGGGAATAAGAGTTGTTCATTGTTTAATTATTGAGGTTTTTAAATTGAGGTGGTTATAGTCATTTAGTAAATCATTAATAAGTGTTTCTTTGTTATTCCCACTGATGAATCTACCCAAACATTGGATCAAGTGGTGGAGCTAGATCCGTATGAGATATTGGACCACACCTGGGTCTTCTTTGGTAGTCATCTAACTTCACTAGTTGAAAAACAAAAGAGTAAGTTGATTGTAGTTAGATTATGAGAATATGTTCCTTTTTACATGGATATATAAATCATCCAAAGAGTTTATATAGGAGGAACTATTGAAATGAAAATTCATACTAGGTGGTTTTCATATCCTGACTGTAGAGAAACAGATTCTCTAAGACATCATGGATCCAACCATAGGTCTCCGAGTGATGCCTTTCATGAAGTTATTGAGTTATTGGGTGTGGGGATGTTGATCTAACATTTTGTCTCCCATGTAATAGTGAAAACTGTAAATGTTTATCATTATTTTAGAATTTTTTTTGATTCTCCTTATTGAGAAATCTGTATTGACTTGTTTTCATGGGATTTCTATTGTTATGCCTTGTTGATGTGAACTCGTGAATGGTTGGACTTCATTCGGAGTAGTTATTTTTTTTGGGTGGCTCTTGTATGGAGACACATCCACCTTACAGAAATTATGAATCTTGGTATGTTCTATTTTATTTTATGTTCATTATTTTGAGCCCCAGTTTTGTTTTAAATGGTGTTTAGACCACCATAAAATTACACTCTTAGTGAATCTATTCATCAAAATTCTTGATGAGACCAACCTTTGTCATCATCCCAACTGACCCCATGAGTTTATTTGGTGATTTATATGTTATGGGTTAGGGTGTTCCATGTTTTCAGCTTACACATGGATATATGAGTCCCAAAATCATTTTATCATCTTTTCTTGTTCAATTCATTAAACGTCATAATTTATTTCATTGGATGACGATCTAGTTCCATTTGGATGGTTTTACAAGATCCATTTTAATCTCTAATGTTATTGTTTTCGGTATAACTTATTTCTCCATTTTTGATCTTGAGGTGGTAGAGGTTTAATTTTTGATGGTTTTTATATTGTTTTTCCTTACCTGGAACAATAGATACTTTTGGGACTTTATAGGTGAAAAAGTTTCATGGTAGGTAGAATTTTCACACCCTGGCCAAAGAATGTTAATTAGTTTTAATAATTTAATAGATTATATAAATTATTTTGAGTTTTGGGATGCTTTAATTATATTAAAATTTAATGTTTTTTGTTTTCTACCTTGGTGCCTAGTTGGATCATGGTTTGGGGAAACCACATGACTTCCTATTGAAATACATGAGGCCTATACAATGGGACTATCTAGGGTTCGTGACTATGTGAAAATTCATACATACCAACCTAGGAGCCCAAGAAGTCCCTCACCTTTGGGATATATTCAACCGCATGATTGGCATAGGGCCTGGAATACCGTGTGGACAAACTGTGTGGTCTACCCTGGGTTTGGAAAAAAGAAATTAAAGAAATTAAAAAATAATTTTTTTATTAATAATAATCATAATTTTAATGTTATTATTATGATGATGATGACAATTATTACTATTATTAATTTTTTTACTAAGAATCCAAAATCGGTTAATACCCTCCACCTATTTTTCGATCCTTCCACCATCCTCAGGGGGTTCCCCTCTCACAAGTGCCACCCATCCATCTCAACTGCCTCTTTCCACAACATTTTATTCATATGTAGTGAGGGTTCTTGGTCAGTTATCCTTGGTAATCACTCTGAAACCATCCTCCATTCATTTCATGGTATTTTCCTTCTACCAATAGACCCTGTCTATTTGTCCAAACCCATGGTCAAGGGTTGACACTAATCTTTTGGTTTTCTTCTATTATTAGGGTGTGCAATGGGTCGCTCAAATCTGCTTCGTATGTGTTTCAGCATTCGCAACTTAAGTTAATTCATATCAGACAATTTTGGTTCACACTACAGATTTTCAATGTTTAATTCATTATTCCTTTTCTTTTGACCAATTTAAATTAGGTTTTTATTAATTTTTTTTCTCATTATATTTTTAGTGAATTTTGGTTTTCTTCAAAGCGGCTTTGAGTCACAAAAGTTGAAGGAAACATACATGCAGATGCATAGGAAATTACACACACACACACACACACATATATATATATGTTCCCACAATATATATATTCACTCATGGAGGTATGAATATATATATTCAATAAATGTGTTCTTAGATATATGTGAGAGATGAATACATGTGTAAGTGTAAAGGGGTATGTTCTTGTGTAAAAATATATGTATGGATCCCCTTTTGCATACTCACGTCCATTAAAATATGTACATAAGGGAAACATTTCCATATATATATGTGAACCTGCATATGTAAGCATGTGGGAAATGGAATATTCATGAGGTGGATGAAGAAGGCATCAAGTGACAAGGTGTTTCGGTTTGGTTGTCTCCCTTGTGAGGTAGGATCTAAATGATGGAGCCATTAACTAGAATTACTTGATTGATAGAAAATATTCAAAGTATTATTTTATATTTGTGTGTATATATATATATGTATGTTAGTAAAAACTAATTGTGCCTCTTAGAATTTGTTTTCTATTTATTTACATAATTTGACTAATCATTTTTACAATCTTACTATGAAAAGTAATGTATCATAAAATTTTAAACTAGTTTTATAAATGATTCCTAACATGTGAAGTGTTTTTCTAGAAACTGAAGGTCATTGGATAAATGTGTTGTTTAAATCCTATCATGTTTGGTACCATGATGTTTAGTTTTTTAAATCAAATAACATGAAAGGCCTATTTGGAATGTTATAAACATTAATTATATTTTACCCATGGTTTTGGGGAATGGTTTTTGAAATGAAAAATGTCTAGGGCCATTTGGAACATTGTGAGTTTTTGTGTGTGATTGGAATCCCTACAGTCATCCTCCTAATGAGTGGGTCTTCACATAGGTGGTGTTAGAATTTTGGATTGGAACGAACAGTGGGATCGGTGGGTTATGGTTAATACCATTCATGTTAAGACCCTCCCTTTTCCCTTTATACTAATATCATGTAATTCCTAGGCATAATGTCATGAATTGAGTGAGAGTTTCATACTAGTCCCAATTATATGGATTAGTACACCCTTGATTTTTAAATGGGCCAAAGGTTTTTACACTAGTGATGCTAGTTTAGAGTAGCTAGTTGGTTATAGAATATTGTTTGGTACCATGCCCTTATAGGTGAGTTCAAACCAAGTATATCCTGGGATTTCTTCAAGAGATATTGTGGAAATTACGAATAATACATATATGTATGTTCTTGTTTCATTTTTTTATTTTTTAAACAATACCATGAAATATGCTTCAAACGTACACTACATCCCTCTATTTTCTAGTATTTTTATAAAGTTACACCTTTAATTTCCATTTCATATTAAATAACCTATCTCATCACCATACAGATTCCATATGAAGTGTTATTCCCCTAAAATGGTGGTTTGGATGAGTTTCCCTAATCTCCCTATACCGTTTCAAAATCCCTCAATTATTAGACTTCTTCGGAAGATAGTTGATTGATAATTGTGTTCGGATAGAAATACTGAATCTATTTTTCATCCTTTTAACCCATGGGTCTATGTTGAATTGGATGTTTCTAAGGTGAAATTTGATTATGATTGGATTTCAATTGTGGGAGAGTTTTGGTGAAAATATTTTGTTGTCTATGAAGCTTGTTATATGTTTTGTTCTATCTATAGGCAGTTTTGACATACATCGGAAACCACTCGATGAGGGTCTAAGAGTATCACCAAGAAGTTGGGCTCAGACAGTGGTAAGGAACTAGAGACTCATGCTACAATAGTAATGTCTAGCTATAATTTGATGGGTGTGGACTCTGACGTTAAATATGTAATGGATGTGATGTGTGGATAACAGAAATTGAACCCATTAGCGTCTGATGTCTCAAATCACTTGAGTGATGATCTGGTCAAACCTTAGTCTCCTCGGCCTACTCCTTTGGGATAGAGGGTGACGTTGTGGAGGGGGAGTGACCGGGAAGTGGTCCCAATTTTGTGGATCAACATTGTCTTGATAAAAGAGGCTCTAAAACACCCATCGATTCTTTATACACCGAGGAAACATGTAGCAGGACTAGTAATAGTGCCAATGGTTTGAAAACTAATGCCACAAGGGAGGATGATTCTTCTGGTTGTAAGGTGATGCAATCAGTTTTAAGGAGTGAGATAAGTAAGGATATGGATACATTTGTGTTGGGAAATAGTTTTCGGTAGTTTTATAATGTTAATCAAGTATAGGAGGACAAACTCGATATGGTGATACCCCCTCATAAATAGTGTTCTACCGGGACCATGTACATTGATGATGATTTTGAGCACTTATGAAGCGATATTGAAGATGGAATTCAGGGTTATAAAAATTCAATCCTGAGGCGAAGTAAGACACAGAGGGGAATTCAGAAAGTGAGAAAGTTCAATTCTTATTATCTAACATAAGGGATAAAAGATTTGTTATGAAATAAAAAGGAAAAATAGTTGACATCGATCCCCACCTCCCTCCCAAGTCTACCACTGGCCAACCGTGGGAGTCTGGTGTGGTATTTGATCTTTCTATGAAGCCACTTATGCACTCGGGAGAGGAAATTGTTGAAATAATTATGTCAATTTATGCTACTAACTAGAAGACAATAGGTTGATGGGACCACCAATAAGGGTGGTTAATAATGAGGAGAATAGTAACTATATTGAAAAAATATATATGATATTGATTGAGGGATTCACAGATGGGATGCTCAGCCTAGTGGAGTGAATTCTATCTTGGGAAAAGCGTGAAAAATCCTTTTAGTTGTTTTTTAAAAGAATGGAAAACCATAGTTTATATGTCTTATTTTCAAACTAGTATGAAATAGTTTTGTTTTTTAGGGGATGGAATATAGAATAGTTTATTCTAGAATTTGAACTGAATTTTAATAATCACTCCTGTATATTTATTTATTTATTAGCTTATAGTTCTACTTCTATCACATACACAATCGTCATGGGGTTACATTGGTTTAGTGTTCTGTGGTGACCCACATGTTGACATGGAGGTTGTCCATTTTTATTTTATTTTTTCCAGTAGTTTTTGGTTTTGTTGCTTATATTTTATTTATTTATTTAGTTATTGATATATTATGGGATAAATAATTAACAATTTCATTATATTTTGTGGCTGACACTAGTTACCTACCCAGGAGGATCGAGAATGCCACTCAGACCTTTTTGTGGGCCAGTTCAGGTGAGCGTTTTTGGCTTAACCAAGATTGGTTCGTGAAAATATATATCACATACACTTATTAAATATATTATTATTAATATATGTTTAAATCAAAACCCAAAAATGAAACCTTTCACTTTGTTGATGTGTTATTACCCACATGCACAAAAGATACAATATCATTTTCCAATGGATAGGAAGGTAAGAGGTTACATGACGTAGTCCATAGGTATACACAAGAGATACATTAATTTCTAATTTTTGATATAGGAAGATAGAACTGGTTGCATCATAATAATTATAACACCTCATTATATTAATGATACTAGAGTAACAATGTAATGATAGATAAGATAGATTTATGGGAAGTATAATAAGAAATAATGTTTGAATGGGTCATGTTTGATTATTACAACTTCCATGAGATACCTCCACTGTATTAAAACTTAATTGTAGTTACGATTGTATTGGTTGATGACTAGGGGATCTAGGATTGAGGGAAAGAATCTGGTATGGTTTATTTTAGGCCATGTTTGAGCTCAATATCTCAAACCTTGTGAATAAAGAAGAAGAAGGGGGTTCATTTCTATGTGTGGGGGAAATGAAAAAATTAGAAGTAATTATAAGATTTAAATATACTATATATATTAATCTTATCAAGTGGATCCAAATTGAAAAAAATCAAATTATTTCCCACAACAATGTAAACATACCTTCAACCACTAAAATTTATACATTTTAATGTTTCATTTTAAAAATTTCCTTTTAGTTTAGCCCCGTCATTTACCATATTTGAACATAATCATGGTAACAAAGATATTAGAATTTAATGCTCATAAATTGATTTATAAGGTGAAAGGTGTCCCATAAATAGTCTATGGATGAAATTTGAAAAAATTATTTATTACATCAATCATCTTTCAAAATTTATTGTGAGTTTTAAATCATTTAATAAAATATATGTTTAAATAAATTACCGTTAATATAATTTTTGGAACTACTCAAATAATTTTAATTTAATGACATCATTTAAACAATGAATATTCAATTAAAATGCATTTAAAATAATGAAAATTTATTATTAAATATGATATTAATGGAATAATTTTTTTTATCTAAAACAAAATTTTTATTTTAAATCATTAAAATTGATTATTCAACTACCTTAAAAATCATTGTATCAACGTCTCGGAAGTCCTTAAGTTAATTATATCATAACTAAACATTTAAAATAAATGAATATAATAAATCATATTTATTTATTTTAAAACATTAATTTTATATTCATTCAGAAATTTTTTTAATCCTTATAAGAAAATATAATATAAATTAAAATCAATAAATTGACATTTTGTATTTATCATTTACATAGAATAATACAGATGTATGTATCAGTGGAAAATATAACCAAAATTCCATATATTTGATGCTAAAATTTATATGGTTGGATTGATATCAAATAATGAAATACAATCATGTTATTTGTTGATTTTGAGACAATATCACATATTTTAGGCCTTAATTGACATGATTTACCAATTACCGTTGAAATAATTATTTTCCACGGTTAAAATTTATTATCAATAAAAATTAATGGAACCTATTTAAAAATATCTTTTTCTAAAAATGCAATAAATTACTTTTGATATTTGTGTGAAAAAATACAATTAATTTTTTTGATGAAAAAATAATTTTAAAGTATAAATTGAATTTAACAAAATCTGACAACTTATTAATTATGAATTAATAAATACATTTACATTATATGAAAATTATATATATATTTTTTATATAATTTGGTGATTTGAATTCATAATTTCAATTTACCAATTAGTTTATTATGTTCACATTTAAATAATATTTTTATAGTATATAAATTTTTTATTAAACATCGATATTGCATTTTAAACAATCTACTGAGAATGGTATTTTTAAAAAAATTAATTTATTAAAATAAATCCCCGATTAACCTATTTATTAGGATTATACCATGATAAAAATAAAAATACATCCTGAGTGGTTCAGTTTGAAGAAATGTACCATCAATAAGACACCCACACCTTAACCATTCCAAAGAAACAAGAGATTGAAATTATTTAATTTCCCAAATTTTCCAAAAATATTCATATATTGAGATAACTGCATAATACTAAACGAATGAGATGAAAATCACAAAAATATAGATAAAATATATATTTTAGTCTAGTTTTTAAAATAATATAGGGACTAACTAAATTTTCTGAGTGATGATAACGTCCCACCACCTTAGAACACTGAATGAAGCTTGGACCAGAAACATTATATAATACCTCATGAACACCTCCGTGGGTGATACATTTTAGAAAATAAAAATATGCGTATATGGTGGTATTATGGGGATACTATACCGATTTATCATAGTATAAAAATAATGATAATTATGGAGACATATATTTTCATAAGTTAGATGAAGTAGTGAGAAAAAAATCTGTAAAAGTGATAAAAATAATAAAAAGAAGATATGTAGTAATAATAAATAAAACTTTTAATAAATATAAAGAAGGATATAGAATATTAGAAATATAAAACATCACTAATGAATAAATACAAAACGGATAATTTATTTCTGAAATGGTCCTATGTCCCATCCTAATCCAAATATCCCATGTTGTATCGTAGTAATCCAAAAAAACCAAGAATCACCCCTCTTTCAAGCCTAAACCTAATTATAATTTTTTTGGCTGGGTCCCCATGTGTAATGGTTTCATGAGTACTGTGTGAGTATGACTTAGTAGGCCCTCGAAAATGGTACACACCTACTTTAGCCAATGTTGGTGTGTCTATCAACACATATTGTTGGTCTTTCTAACCTTTCATCCTTTAGGGGGAAATATATGAATCAATGACTAACACTGGAACCCAGGCATAATTTACCCATCCATGGGGATCCAATATCAACCAATTGTTAGTATTCACCTAAGTTTTATCCATTAATGAGCATCAACCAGATGGATATTTTCACATAGGGATTAACTATATACCAACATCCACAAAGGGTCCATGTTCAACTAGGGTTAAACTAATAAATGAAAAGCAAACCAACTGAAGACCATGTTCACCCCATGTCTATCCACACTATCCAAATACACATAAGTGTTGTGATCACCTGAGTTTCGACAAGAACAAAAAAATTGTTCATATAAGAAACCCAACCAAACTTATGTTCTATTTTCCATTATAACATATCATTCGAAACCAAATATACTATTTGTATTAATGATGAACAACCAAAGATGAAACATAAGGGTAATGTAATTTCCCATTAAATTTATACTTTCAAATTCCTAATAATCTAACAAATGAAAAGAAAAAATAAATTTAACAATTTTATTACACTATTTTAATGTATGATATAAATTTCATGATTCTAATTACCATTTCAGAAAATTCCATTTCCAAATAAACCCATTCTATTATCTATTTTCAAAATAGTAGTTCATCTACAATTCCATAATGTTGTTTTCAAAACCCATATTCCATTTTCTATTAAGCCACCCAATCGATATTTCCCAACATTTGTGAAAATGAATATTTAATGGGAATTTAAATATGGTGAATCCATTATCAAAATATTTAATTAAAATAATGTTTATTCATGAAAACTATAGCTCAAAAACGGAATATACCACTATAAATTAAGGCGAGACTATGGGTCATATTAAAATTTCCTCCTAGCTTAAAAAAATATTTTTCCATTGACATTAAAGGTTTTCAAAGTCATCCAAGGCTTGTCTTAGCCCATCATTGATCCAACAAGCCTGTCTCAATGACATGATACCATAACATAATCCAAAAACCAATAATTAATTACAAAAATATTTATAAGAAAATAATTAATTAACTTTAAACACAATATATTTAGAAAATATTCCCCAGCCTATCATTTCACACTAGAACCATATCTAACAGACCATTCAAGACCTACAATAGATCTCTAGCACCAACCCCGGCCAAAACCAAATGCATTGAAACTAATTCCATAATTAATTTAATTTAATTTAATTTGAATCTTTAAATAATCCCATGTAACATTTTAACTATTACAAAATAATGAATGACACCAGGAAAATGTCTTCTTGGGATATCCTCATTCTTGTTTTCATGAATGACCTGTCAAAATCTATAAATTTTAACATTATTCATTAAAATCTCAATTTCCAACCTAAACATAAAGAATGTATAATACACAATGATGATGAAGTAGATATAATAGTGGAAATAATGGGTTAATATAAACTTTAATAACTAAATATTGTACCAAAAATCACTCCAAATGATGGTGGGTGGAGGTAGGAGGAGTGATTGGCTAGCTTGGGTGGGTGTATGAGGTAAATAGAGGGAAAGATGTTCTTCCCACTTGAATCCCATAAGAGTAAAAAGAAAATTTCCTCATTTTTAGAAAGCTACATGGTTTGGTTTCATTGTTTTAAAAACTATTTTCTAACTGTGTAATAGGATATTCCCAATCACACATCACTCACATGGTTGGCCACATGGATTTCTAGACAATGCACCAATAGTGTGACCATGATTAGTCTTAGTCTACGGAATTTCTCATTGTTATTTTGAAAAATTTCAAAATACCTGACCCAAACCTCCATCTCTAGACATGTCCCACTAGTTACCAATGAACCACGCATTTTCCTGAAATCTATGCCCTAACATTTCTACACGACCATGATCTTGTAAAATTAAACTCAAAATCTTTTCACACTTATTGTATCAGACAATTTCTCCAAAAACATGAATACCAAATCATACACACTGACTATAAATCTCCAATAATCTCAAAACATAACATGATACTCTCTAGACTCACTCGAATGAATGATTCATCTCTTGAGTTTCAAAAAATATATTAAATAAATCACATTAAAACATATAAAATTGTACAAATCTATTCTGAACCATGATTTAATACCTGATGCATCCCTCAGATGAAAAATCAAAATCCCTCTAAATTCAAAAATCATTTATGTTCACGAGGCATTAAAAAATAAATAATATAACACCTCTCATACCCATGAAGTACTGATGATAATCCAGAAATTCTTTCAACTATGTATTACACTAAACGTATTATTATTATCCTTATTCCATTCATAAAAACTCCAAACTCTTCTGGGGAACTATCTTGAATTCACTATTATTATATAACTAAACATAACACACCACACAAATCATTATTAAAATATTTAGATGATGATCTCCTATAACTCTATATCATGAGACACCAAGGATTAATCATTAAAAATACCCCAACCTATACTTCTACCTGCCACATGACTCAGCTAAAAGAGGAATATTACAATACACACCACCAATATGTATAGAATTTTCATTTAGAACTAGATCATGACATTCCTACAATTCCTATAATGTAGCTCCCAATCCACCACAGAAAAAAATTCTTGAATTCACTATTCCAACACTATTACCTCTCCTAAATCAAAAAATTATAAATATATAAAAGAACATCTATCATAATAGTATTTTTCAAATGAGCAATCGTTTTTCTCAAAATCCCCATAAAAACCATTAGACTCACCCACCAACTAAGAAATACATATTTGTTTCAGTTTTTAACCCACAACATCATATTACCCATGAGAATTCAATTTTAATATCCACTAAATGACATTTCCCCCAAGCAGTTGGCTACAAACAAGGATGCACCATTAAAATTTTCAATCATAATGTCGTAAACCTTGGAGGCATCCAAATTTCATCCTGGAACACCAAATGATGTATCACTACATATTTTGATGAATATATTTTGGTGAATCCTGACACTAAACATATCCTCCATCATTATATATAAATAACTCCAAAACACCACCAACCCTATCATGTTCAGATTATGTTTGATCATCTTATTACTGAGTGTGACATCCAGACCTCACATAAAATCACTTCTATGTCTCTCTTGGGAATTCACTAGGTAGTCCATTGAATTTGACCAAATTTATCTACCATACTTAATATAACATAAATATAATCTATCTATTTATCTCATGCACCCTAACTCTACCATATGATCACCTACCACAAAACATGTTGGATCCCCACCATAGATAATTCCATGTAATCACATCACTGAACCATTACATAATCACTTTAGCGCAGACACACTACACCAACGAACATGGTGGCTAGAAAAGTATGAGATAGATTACCCCATACAATTTTTAACGTTTGTAACTTGATATTTATTCCATGATAATGGGAATAAAACCCTAGGATTCTTCCATATGAACAACCAAAATCAAGAACCCCCAAATTGAATAACTTAGGGTGTACAGTAATCCATATGGATCGCCTGTCGTAAATTTTTGAATAAATTGTGAATCAATTGAACCACACTCATGTTTCTCATATGTAGTCATGTTTAAAATATTTCACGTCAACCCTCAACACTAATATCAAGGTTCAACACCTAATTTTACATTTCATCACACCAAATCCCTCTAAGTTCTAGATCTCAATAGATGAACATAAAAATTCTAATTAGAGTTCCCCAAGGAACCACCTCTATTATCCTCTCATCACACCCACCCCAACTTTCGAATATATACTTAACATAGATTCAATCATGTATAAAAATAAATGATATTGTTTTACATATTCTATAAGAAAAACAACACAACATTTCACCAACAAATTATTTCTCCCATGATTCCTTTGAAAATCAATGGCCACAGATCCTTGTGCAACCAAATCATAGAAAAAATGCATGCCTCAAGAAATCTAGGCTCAAATATTCAACACACTGAACATGCCTCTCGTAAAATAATGTCTTACTAAGAAAAATATTCTCCCATACTACTCAGCAAAGATGGACTCAAAAAAGTATTCCACTTCAAGAGGACTTATAAAACTAGAATCATTCATCGAATTCCACTCGGATTCATATACAATCCCACTGCATTCTAGAAGGTGTATCATAAGGTATCAAGGATATGTACCTGAGGGGTCCAAAAATAAAAAACTATATGCTCTACTGATGCACCGACACTCATAGTGACATATATTTTAAGAGTATTATAAATTTCCACATGATCGTTTGTTACACACCTTTCAAGGGTGTTCTTCTCCACATGAACTATATGCTCGGTACACCTCATATTTACCAGGACAACCCTAACCTATATAAAAATTAAAATGATTCATCATATACCTATAACCAAACATCCCCATGAACCTTCACTGAATTGGTTTCTAAGAGATAATTTATCAATATCTCACTAGTTATAGTTGTATCATCCATGATTACCATCAGTCGATACACTATAACCAACCCATATGAGTTGATAGGGCTACGCATCTAAACAATCCCACCACTCAATAGAGATCCTCAAGAACAAAATCACTAGAACAAAAGTGCATATCATTGAATACCTATGAAATCTAACATTCCAAAATTACCTACCAATTTTCACTGTTTATTTATGGATTTATTAATTTAAAACATATACCCAACATCATTTACATAGGGGCATTCCCAATGACTAGAAAATCCCCATCACAAGTCACCCTTAAATGTCACAAGGCTCTAAATACCAAAGAAGGTCATAGGTATCTCCCCCATTGTTCACATATGTATCCATGCCTCATATGGTCCAAAACTAATATGTTGGGTTTATAGACCCATCATTTACAGAAGAAAAAAAATATTCCCATCACGAACCATTTAAAAAAATTCAATATATCCAATCCCAGTTAAATCAATACTCTAAAAGAACATAAAAAAACAACAAAAAATAGGTCGAGGTCACAAATCCCATTGAAGCTACAAATGTAAATACATTTTACAGTTCAAAACACCCTTCATTATAATTGTGTCAAATTCTTAGGGAAATAACATAACATCAGTTCTATCACAACCCCATAAACCATGAAAAAGTTATTAACAAGTTAAAAATATACCCATAAAATATTCATATAGGATTCAAATTTATACTCTGTATCTTCTTTCTTAAACTAGAACATACAAAATAGATTATTAATTTAATGAAATGTAAAGTAAAAGTTAAATAGGAATCATGAATTATTAAATATACATGGAATATAATTTTACTAAATCCATGTAAAAACCAAATAGTCCACCTCATAATTTACTTTAAACCATTTACTATAACATTGATTTTTCAAAGCTAGAGATTAGTTATATAATATGTAAATTTCAACTAATAGTGGGAATGGCTAATTATGTTATAATTGAAATTTTATTTATTAGAGACCACATATTAATCAACCATGTTGTCACTAACTGTTTATTTATATATTTAGGAAAATGATATGTAAAATTATTATATAATGTTATATGAAAACAGTATAAAAATAGTTAAATTCACATTAAATGACTATACCTAATCATAGTCTATGTAAATAATCTGACGCAATCGTAGACATGAATCATACATGCCTTATATGATGCATGATGAAACCATATCCTACCATTCCAAGACATGAGGTAAAAAACGATACATGAAGAAACACAAAAATCAAATGCATCACTAAAGGCAGAATCATATCAACCATTAGAGGATACACTATAAAAAAATTATATCCCTAATAACATGAACTTACTACTTAAATGGTGTAGCCTTTCTATGGAATTTGTTCTATTCCATTTTTCAACACATTCCTAATCTCCATCCACATTTCCAAAATTAGTAAAAAGTAAAAAAATATTTAATAATTATTTTTACATACTTCCACCTCAGACCAATGATCAGGACCTGGAATTATATAAAACTACAATACCTCAGGTGTGCATTGCCATACACCACAGTTTCAAAATTAGAAATTCATGTTTGTGGTGGAATAATGGGAATACTATACTTTCATATTTGGGTATTAAAAATAAGAAATAATGAAACTGTATACATCTTCCCATTAAATGATGTAGTTGAACAAGAATCTTGGTAGTTAAAGTAATCAAAATAAACAATTCAATAAAATTTAATGCACTATACACTACATGTTAGTCATGGAATGAAAAAAAACAAATAAAACATCCCAAATGACTAAAAATAAATATGGGAATGATTCTAGAAATGGTTCTGATTCCTAGGCCAATCTCAAATTCTCATATTCAATCCCAAAAGAAAAACAATCCAAGAACCAGCCCTCTACAAAACCTATATTTGGAAACTAATTTCATTTTCATAGGTATCTAGGAAACATGATGTCTAGAGTATGTTGGAGTATAAAAAAATAGTAAATATCTAATTTTTTCTATAAATTAAACCTACCTATATACCACATTCATTCAATAGTTTTGTTGATAAAAAATACAATTACAATAACTAAAACAATTAAATCTAGAATCATAAAAACCCATTGAAACCAGGGGTTGGATTCACTCATAAAACAGTTCATACATACTTCTGATAATGTTAATGAGTTTCTGAGCACATGATGATTTTCATTTAAACCAATGTCCCTTGGAGTTTAATATAACCATTTTTAACTGAAAAATCTATTTTATGGTTAATATAATGATCCCCATGGACCCAATATAAACCCAGGGGTGATGTTTACCCTATTTTTAGCCTTAAAATAATTTCCATGAATGGGTCATGTTCACCTTGGGTTTAAATATAAACTAGTGTCCAACCAATGTCCATATTCACCACATGTTTCTATTTTAGTCAGTGTCTACCCAAGTTTCATGTTCTCCCTATGATATTTAATAAAATTATTATTGAACTGTTAAAGGACGATGTTTACCCCATGATCATCCAGCACTACCAAGTCCCCCTCGGGGCTGTTTTCACCCCATTTTTGAAAAGATAAGTAAAATTTTGATTTTTTTTATTAATAAAAACCCACAAAAATGGTAATTTTATATTCATATAAAATAAAACTAGAAAAACAAAATATATTATTTTTATTAATAAACATAAACTTAATATGTAACATAAGGGTTATATGATTTACCATTAAAAACCATTTTTAACTTCATTATAAGGAAAATAATGAAATAAAAAAATACATCTACCAATTACATCCTACTATTTCAAGGATCAATCTCAATATTCAATTTGAAAATATTTTTTTTAAAATAATTTTTATAAATAAAATCCATTGCAATTTCCATTTTAAAAACACTATTTTAATAGGATTAATCAATATTGATTTTAATACCCATTTTTTAGATACAAAAAAATGAACCCACTTCGGATCCCCTTTCATTTAGAAGAACTCATATTAATGGATGATTATACTATGGTAAATATATTCCTAAAACGTATAGATAAAACTAGGTCAATGCATGATCAAGATGGCACAACCACACATCACACCTCTAGAAAATAATATGAGACCCTCAGTTAAATTAATGATACCACGTTCCTAAAATGATATATTTTCCACCCCAGAAAATTACATGACATATCATCTATGGTCTGGCGAAGCCTATCTATGATCTACCAAGATCGTCTCAACAACCTGTTGTACTAACTTAATATGAACACAAATAATTAATTAATTATAAAACATATAATTCATCAATTAATTCATTTTAATCATTGAATATTTTTTGAAAACTTTTCATCTAATCACACCACACAAGAACCATTCCAAACATGTCAAAGGAGGCCTACAACATAAACTTAGTTCCAAATGGAGTAAATCCCTACGCACTAAAACCAATTTCAAAATCAATTTAATAAAATTTAACTAAAATAATTTAAAAACATCTATGGTGTGATATAAAATTGATGAAACAATGAATTTCAGTTGGTAATGTCCATATAAGGATATTCTAGTCCAAGGATATATAAAATCCCTCATTGAAATTAGTAAAATATAACTATTATCTGGTGATATAAATTTTCCTTCCTAAATTGAAACAACGAATAATCAATATATAAGATAAATGAGATAGAATGGATGAATTATATGTAATATCATACCTTAAATTGTTAAATTGTGAAAAAAATCACACCTAACATAGGTGGATCAAATAATGTTGGAGGGGATGAGCAGGTAATGAATGCACGTAATGGAGAGGGATGAAAATAGGGGGAACCCTATTAAAACATAATTGGGGAAAAAGTTAATTTGGATCTTATTTATAGGGTACAAGGTTTGTTTGATGAATTTTAAAAACCATGTACCAACCATGTAGTAGGATTTATCCAAGCACACCAGAAAATGCACATAGACCAGAAATATCTAAAACATAGGAAACCTTAACCAATTTTCTTGGGACTCTCCGTAACCCATTGATGTATCTATCGATACTCAAACTATGTCCAAAAGAATCAATTTATGGAGTCTAAACACATAAAATTTAATTTTTAACCTAGGCTCAAAATCTGGAATATTTAAAAGAAAAAAGAATACAATATTTATCAGAATTGAAAATACTCACATGATTATGGAGAATTTTGGAGACCATGTGTCCAATACTGCATTTTTATCAAAGAAAACTTTTAATCTTGCTTATTCCATATTCAAAGTCTATATATACCACTTACGTAGTAGTAAAACTCTTTATATCTTATAAATATATCCCATGTTGTACACTAATCTTAATTGGTGGTCCGCCGACTATTCTCTCCCCCATGCATATATCTAATAACCACCAAATAATACTAATTCAACTCCAATTCTCCATTTCCTCCCTATGAACATTATGATAACATTATATTCCTTAAAAGGACCAAAAATTTGATATGATATTTTGATAATTCAAAACATATAAAATGTAAAGGTAACCACACAACCCATGAATATGATCTTATTTCAGAAGAATCAATAAGATGAAATTTAAAAACAAAAAAACAATTAATAACTCTTGATATATACCATATCATCACCCAAAGTAATTTTGATTGATTTTCATTATTACCAAACATTAGATAATCACCTTCTCTACTATCCAAAAAATCACTAGAATCATTAAATGATTTAGTGGAATCCCATCTCAATTATCGGTATCCCAAAACATCATATACAAACATTACCGTTAAATAGATTTCATATAGATCTTTAGCTTTATGAATATTAAAAAATATGATCTAATGAAGCTAATTATTTCTCCAAATTAAATTTATTGATAAAATTATATAGTATGAGTTTTATATTCTATATATAAATAATGATAAAATATATTCTCCCCACTATTAAATTTCTATAATATCAATGTAAATAATTCAATAACATGTTAATTCTCTTTTTAAAATTCACAGATATGGTCTAAAATAATATTTTGGTCCATAAATACAATATACATGATAATCGTAGTATAAATATTGGTTGAAATATATCCAATGGAATGATGACACTTAATAATTCACGGTATATATATTATAACACATTTAAAACAATCAACTAATTTCACTAAATCCTCATATACTTTATAGATGACTACAGGACTCTTTATGAATCCATTCAAAATTGTTTAGGTATATTTACCATAAAATCTCTTAATTTATGGAAAAACCATTTATTAAAAAGAATAATTATTTTAGATATTACCATGTGATCCAGAATGACTTTTTAGTGTGGGAAAAAATCGGGAATCCCCCTAACGATAATATTACAAAAAGAGTTTCCTTCACAAACAAAAATTATCATTCAAAATAAAAGGGATTTAATAAAATACTAATCATATAGACTCATTTATTCATATGAAAATCTCCACCATAAGATATATATCTATAAATAAAATTAATGATAACATTATACCATTTTCGAAGACTTTAAGTGACTAATACACATAAAACATGCCAATCATGTATAAAACCTCTTATATGGTGACGATTTATTTAAAAAGGATTAATTTCTTGGTAGAATATATTAAAATAAATTTATTAAAATATTTTAGTATAAAAAATAGAAATAGAAAAATCATGGAAATGCATTTACTTAGTCTAATTTAATTATGGAACTAGATGTAAAACTCATTAATAAAAGTAGAAAATACCATATTGGTTCAATATAATTAAATATATGATTAACCAAGTTCCCAACCACCACTGAATAGTAAATCCTATAAGTTAAAATAAAAATGTTATAAAATTATAATGGTGTACTTAGTAAATATATTATGTTACCTAGGAAATAATAATACATACTTGGAACACACCTTTTTGCATACCAATGACAACAAGAAATTATAAGTTATATAATTTGATGGGTTATTAAGGAAGAAGGTTTTGTACTTATTATATCAGGTGTGTATATTATATCATATAAAAGATTATACACATCATTATCTTATCATATCAGCACAAAAAATATTAATCCATAATGATTTTTGATTATGGAAATATAAATGTTTTATTATGAAGATATTATATTATTTTACTATTCGATAAATATTTTCTTTAATCAAGATTGAATGATAAATAAAATTTTCATATATTCTGAATAATAAATTCTTTGACATTGATAGTAATAAATAAATACAATTTATAATATATATAATACCTATAGTTATTATATAACCATGATACTTTTACATTATTAATGTATTTTTCAATGCATCCTCCACACTCTACTTTGCATCCAACCAACAAATTCGTACATCACAAC
This sequence comes from Viscum album, assembly GCA_963277665.1. NCBI lineage: Eukaryota > Viridiplantae > Streptophyta > Magnoliopsida > Santalales > Viscaceae > Viscum > Viscum album. The sequence goes on along the minus strand of OY728140.1, from coordinate 1,648,047,937 downwards.
TCTCCAAGATTTATTGATTAAGATGATATTCTTGAAGTTTGTTTTGGTTATTTGGTGATACTAGAAATCCTTAGTATGGGTAATTGAACAATTTTTAATATAATAAAGACTATATTTAAAAAATCATGGAAATATACCAAATTAACCAATCATGTTCATGATCCAAAAAACAACATCACTATATCTTATGATGTTATGTAATTTTCCGCGATTTCCATGTAATCTATTGTACTGTGTTTAGAAATAATCCAACTAATAACTCTATCCATGAGGGAAAACAAATAACAAAATTATGATCACATGTCATATTTTTTTATTTTGAAACTAACCTCCATGTAACTTATTTATAACGAGTTTTTCCATACCTGTAAAGGCCAAAATCATATCCTCACTTCCATTCATGTATGCAATGACTTTATTTTTTAAAATTTATGGATATGAAATTAGTGGATGGGTATCTACATGTTATTATCATAGCATAATATATTTCCATTCTAGTTTTTACTGGGGAATACATGATAGATCCCAGGGAGGATACATAAGGAATCATATTCCTTATATTATGTTTTAATATCTATTAAGGATTTTGGGTCTTCTTGAAGAATATTCCTTGTAAAACTTGTAAAAATACTTTCATAGAGTTATTTATGATAAATAAAAAATTTAACACTTTACAAATCTATATATTGTAATCATCCTGAAATACTCTTTGATCTATATTTGTAGAACATAAAACATAGTGTGTAGGCTTCATTTTTAATTAATTTTATGAAGACTCATTTTCCAAATAGTACTAGTTAATAATATAATGTTTTTATTTCATTTCTAATTACTATTATATAATCTACAAATTCCATTCGTAGAACCACACCATTTCTACTAAAAAACAAAGATACACCAGAATCCTCATCATTGATGATAAAACCAAAAATATTCAATTTTTACCAAAACAATAATGATTCAAAAATGTGAGTCATTATTTATTATACAAATTGACATTTATAACATGAATACCCTAGTATCATTATTTAAAAGTTAAAAACCATTATCAAGTATTATATAAATTTCTTTAACTAAAATTCCATTTATATTTTATAAACTTTTGTAATGAAGATTACATTTTAGGTGGACACAATATCATCATAACTTGATTTATTATAAAAAAACATTAAATAAGAATTTGAAACATGGTTTGGGTATATATATTTCATAACAAATTTTATAAAATCTATTTTTTTTAAAAATCAATAGAATTGATGTACTCATTGTAGGCAGTATGTTTTATCACTAATGAACATTACTTCAATATAATATTACATAACAAATATCTATATATATATATGTCAATATTATAATGAGATGTATAAGTGATTTGATGATCTTTTATGACATAATACATATGTATTTCTACAAAATCATAGAAAAAATAATTAATTTCCATATCATGAAAAACTCAAATTTATCAGTTTTTAACATATTGATGTTTAATTTTTCCTTATAGAGAGCATGATTACTGTGATACTTCTCAAATAAAACATTATATCGATCAAAAAATAATTATTTTGAGTCAAAATTTTGAAATATTATCCAAAAAATTACATCAGGGTAATAGAAAAATATAATCTTTTCGGATTTATGGTTTTTAGGAGAAATTTGTCATATTTGTGATTTATAAATACGAATCCCCAAAAATGAAAAATTATATTTTCTACCAGTCCATATCTCATATGATTTTTATGAGTATTTTTGATGGAATGTGGCTATACATGAATGTAGTTATTTCCTATGTATATCCCTAGAAGGATATATTATGTTCACAATGCCTGATTATAAATATGGTAGTACTAAAAAATTTACATTTCCTCAACACAAACAGACAATTCAAATATGGTGTTATTGGAAGAATGTGTTCAAAAAATGATAACCAATCTTTCAGATGACCAAAAATGTCTTATATGGATTCGCAACCTCCCTAATCAGATCAAGGAATAATAATTTTTTTCATAGTTTCATAGGTATTCAACTATGAGGACATTTATATTTTTGATGGTTTTAAATTTTTGTCTCCTAGAAAAAAATCATACTAGAAAAATTCAACAATAATTGTTTTATTATTTTTTTACCACAATATGTTATCCTAGTATTATTTTTACATACCGCATAATGAACTATGTTGAATGTAATACTTTATCATTAAATTTTCTTTAGAAGTTTATTTTACTATTATTTCAACTAATAAATATTCATATTTATCTAATGAATTATAATTAAATAAATTCAACAATCCAATAATTTTAGTGTCTTTAATTTTTTTCATTTATTTGTTTTAGATGATAGTTTCAATTACAAGTTATGTTAGAATAAAAAATGATATTATTATCATTAATTTTATATGAAATATTATCTATATCTAGAATGTATAACTCTTTCATCATATCATTAATTCCCTATAATATATATATATATATAATCAGTACTTGTTCTTAATAGTGAATTTTATTCTCATATTATTATACAAATATTGGTAAATCATTGATCTATTTGTGGGTGGAATATAATATAAATTTTCTAATTTGAGAAAAATACACTTTGTACACTCAGATCAGAAGGTTCTACATTAAATGTGACTAATATTTCCCCATTTTCATAACATATAACTACTTTTTATTTAATCAATTATCTCATATTTCAATATTTGTATGACTAGTAAAAATGAATGATGAAAAATTAGTATCTAATAATCATTAATTATACTTAACTAATTTATTTCTATGATTTTTATATAAATATTCAAAGAATGATTCTCTTTTAGAACACATTACAACCTTAGATACCAATAGGAAAAAATATAGCTCTAGCCAATACATGATCTCAAAAATAAGTTTATGGTGTGTTTAATTTTTATAAAAACACATATCATTTGGTGAGTATCTTTTTGTGTATGATTTTATTATTAATTTTTTTTAATATATTCCCACTAAAATTAAGACATTATACATTATATCTATTTTTCAAGTGTAGATCCATATTTCAAGAGATGTTTTCCACTTTAGTGTTCTTATAACAAGTTATCTACATAGTTATGAAGTTATTCCAATAATATCACACATGAGTCTCTGATAGTTGGTTGAGAAACCCAATTCCAAACTCCATTATACTGATAAATTCTACTTTATTACAAGAGTATTTTACTATTCAGGGTTTACAAGGTATGTGTAAGACAAATCACATAGTGGGATATGGTTAAATAATGATAAGGATTATATAAATCCACTATGAACCTAAATAAAGAACACAAGGACACCCAAGATTAAAATGAACGTCCATTTTTTGGGAATTAAATCTCTTGAACATTCATTTCTTGAATGTAATATATAATTATTTTTTACGGTTTTCATATTCTCACAAATTCTATGAATTATATTCATTCCCTAAATAAATATTTATGCCCCAAAAATATTTATATTTCATGTATTCTCTTTATGTTTAAATACGTCTATAGATTTAATTTTAAATACTATTCATCCAATGAAATAAGTATTTTGAAAATATATGAATATAAAAAACTATATAAAAATCATTATTTATGTTACATACCAAATAATAAAACCTAATTGTATATAGATATTTTTAAATTAATCTATTATGAATGGTATATGAACTTATTTAATGTAAAGGATTCTGTATAATTGAAACCTAAATACCCAATATTAATATAATGGTGCAATAGATAACCAAAAATAAATTTTAGTAGTTAGATCCCAATCAACTTGGTTATTGAGAATTTTGAACCAAAGTTCCCATTTCTATGGATTAATTCACATGTGCTTCCATAGTTAAATAATAAAAACAGTAAAACATAATTTGATTAAAACATAACTAATAGTTATCGTTAGATTCAAATCAAAATTAAAGAACCAAAGTCTTTATTGAATAAAAGGTTCATATTTTATATTATAATTAGAATGTAAATCTTTTATGAATATAATCATAAATATAAAAAGTATTTTATATGATTTATAGTAAAAAAATAAAATATAAAAAACATGAAAAATGTATATACAAGAAAAATATTTCATAAATAAATGAAGAATTATAATATTTCTAATGAGATATAACAAATTTATATTTTATAAATCCACATTTGACTCAAACCTAATGGTTTTTTGGAAAATCAGTTATCATATCTCGTTAATATAATGTATAGAAATCCTGGGGTTCTTTATCATCCCAATTCATTTTAAAAATTTAATGGATTGATGGAAACACCTTAAAAAATAAGGCAATTAAATAATTTTTTTTATTTTACATTCACAGTATAAACAAAAACCCAATAAAAAATATGTTTATATTTTTTTACAATTTAAAATTTTCATATTCATTAACCCTGAATTTTCTGGTTAGGAAAAAGTATAAAAATATTAAAATATAAAATATATTTTTGTAAAAGGAAACCAAATATATGTTCAACAAGACTATGTATTTACAATGATATTTTAAAAACCATAAATTATATTTTCAACTACCACATTTTTTTCAATGAAATTATAAACCGTTATGTTTTTTAATAACAATAGTCCTAGTTTAATAAAAATAGAAATTTTTTAGTTTTGTTATATTAATATTATCAATTATTAACTAGAAATAACATTGAAAACAATACATTTTGGGGTGTGAATGGTATTTTAATAGTAGGTAAGACCACTAGCTTCAACTATCTGATTAAAAAATAGTTAAGTAATAGAAAAAACTAACATTTAATTTTCCAAAAATTGAAAAAAAAACTAAACTAGTCAATTAAAATAAGTTTAAAATATTTAGATTCATATTTAAAAAATAGAAAAAAATTAAAATTATGATAAAAATATTAAAAAAAAAATGGATAAAATCTTAAAAATTTATAACTAATTGATTCATTATTATATAAATATTTTGATAAAAGAAATATTAAAGAGTAAAATTCTATCAAAAAATAGTTATTTCAATATTAATATAGGAGAATTGTTTTTATTTAAAACTAGTCCATCATGATGATTAAAATATAATGTAATTAAATAATATAAATGAAAATATTCAATGTCGTTTAATGACGTATATTAACTGAATGAATTGAAATATTAATAATGTATAATTATATAGAAAAATCAATATTGAATCATGTTATATTAAATTTTTATAATAGAAATTTAATCATCAATCTACATTAAATGTGTATTTATATATTTATATAATTATTTAGTTTCATTTAATAATGCATAACATTACTAAAAGAGAACAAAACAAATTATGAAATGTAAAATATTCCTTATTAGACTAGAATCAATTACTAAATTTAAACTAAATATTATTGACCTAAGGTGGTTAATCTATGTTGTTGTATATTAGTTAATTTAATCCTTCATTACTCAAACTTATGGGCTTTAATGGACAACACCATTCCAATTAGTAGTAGATTAATTCATAAAATAAGAAAACTACTTATATATAGAGAGGAATAGAGAAGATTAAATGAGAAAATATTAATGAATATTATATCATTACCCATGATGAATCTTCTCTACTAGTGAGTTTTATTATGCAATATTATTATAAATGAATTATTTCCAACATGAAATGTAGTACAAAATAAAATGAAATCACCATGCACTTTGGTAAGAAAATTTATCCTTTAAGGGTGTGATAACAACTCTTCTAAAATAGAGAATTAAGAAACGTTATAATATCACACTTACATATAAATTATTACATGGAATCAATAATTTTTACCCAATTTAATCCATGATGTGCGGACTCTTAACATACCATGGTTTATCTTTTAATGAATAGTGATTATAATATCACACTTACATGAATACCAATTTAAAAATTTCAAATAATTCACAACCATATGTGAATCCTTCTAAAAGGATTTGGGTATGATTAACATATAAAACGTATCCAAATATGAAAGAAACTCAACACTAAAATTAATCCCAATTATAGAAAAACATTGTTACTGAAAAATTAAATATACAATTATAAAATTTATTAATTTACCAATATATATTTCTATTTGAATATAATACCTTGAAAATTATTATTTTAACCGAATCCTTAATGGTTCTCATATATGTTAGTTATAAAAACTCATATCTCCATATGAATAAATCTTAAAAAAGATAAATATCTATACATCATATGAATTATAGTATATACATATATTTAAGAAATAAATTTTCTAGTGGACATATAACATTCCAATATAGTATCGTAAATCATATATGTTTACAAGAAACTAAATGAGACTGATTTGATTGAGAAAATATATCCTACATTATTAATTTAAATAGTTGAGAGAAAAAATATCACCCTGCTAAGAATTAATTTTCATTTATGAGTATAATCAAATCAATGGACTAGATTTCATTCTTTTCTTATAAGATAGAAAATATTTTTCTTGTTAATATCAATTAAGGATATGTTGAAAACATACTCAAACATCGCCAAATTATCTCATCCTCAATGTTTATGTTTGAATTGTGTAAAATTATAATAGTTCACAAGCCATATATCTAGTGAACCATAGAAAATGAGGAGCTATATCAATATAAACCCATTTTTATATTAATGAATATGTGATATACATTATGATATAAATTGGCCATTCATTCAAAATTGTAACTCTCCACTTTTTATCACGTGATTATTTCATATATCCTATACAATATTACAGTCATTATTATATTAACATATCTTAATGACCCATAATAGGTCATGATGATCATCGATTAAGGAAAATTAAAATTCATACATTGATGGAATTTTATCATTCCACTATTCATGAAATATATATAGTACACATGAATGAATTACAAATGAATATTCAAATTATTATAAAACCATGATAGATTAACATAGACAACAATAAATACATCTTGTTTCTTTTGATTATATGAGACATAAACATTACATGAACCTCATTTTATGTTCTTTTAATGTATTCTCAATTAATATGCATCATTATCACATCTGCCTCCCAGAAAATCATTATATATAACCTATCAATGATTTCTAAAATGATATGATGATTTTAATGTTTGTGTTTGTTCAATGTATAATACCATTATTTCTTAGATTGAGTATCTGATCAATTATTTCTGTAACAATACTATATTATTTACAGAATTCTAGGAATCACCCTAATTTTAGTGATGAAATTAATTACCAAAACACTTTCAATTGAAATACCGAATCGATAATGTTCTCTTCCTTTGTTTTCATGTCCACCAATGTTGGTTTTTTTAATTATTATACCCCACATGTCAACTATTTTTAGCGAAAATAAAAAATGGAATGAGATATCATATCATCATTATTAATTTGGAAACATGAAATACTGAAAACCCTTAAATGAGATATTATTCAACTTTAAAATATAAATATAGATTCTTATATTTTTCTCACGTACTTTAGCTTATTTTTTAAATTAAGATAGTGACTCTAACTATGATTGTATTAGTTTATAATTTATTTGGATCCATGGATGTTACTGAAAAATAGTGATTAAGTTTGTTGGTAGTCAATTATGGGTACATTTTTTGGTATGAATCATTTTAGGAATTTTTTGATAAATTTGGAAAAGTAACCATGATGAATATTATTATGAGAAAAATATAATTTTTTTGATTCATATATATTTTGAAAAAGTAAAAGAAATTTTGATGATATTTTGATACTGATCATGATAAAATACCAAAATATGGGTATTATGAAATTTATATAATCTTAAAAAATGAAGAATTGTTTTTATAAGATATATATGATTCATCTCATGAAATGTTATATCAATTTAAATTAGTAGGTGAATGAAAATATTCCTTTGGTTTGATACATATTATTATGATGGAAAATCAACTACATACGTATGGTACTGAATATGGTATGTAATAATTTTTATTTGGTGTGTATTGTTTTGAATTTGCATGAAATATTTTTTAGCATGAATATAAAAACTATTTTTGGGAATTTATAAAGTTTTAAGAACTATGTCACCTAAATGAAATAACATGGAATTTATTTTAAAATTTCCAATTTTAGATTAAGAGTTAAATAACTAGGATATTAATTGCAGATTTAAATTGTTAATAAAATATATAAATAAAAACAAATTAGCAAGGAGATTAAAATACTAATTATTGTGAAGAATTTAATGGAATAAAAAAGTATATATTTAAAATGAAATATTGTATCATTTTCTAGAAGAAAAAATTGAAATTATTTTTTCCAATTTTGGAATTTGAAATTGGTGAATTTGTGGGAGAATTTTTAGAATATAATTTGAAGTTATTTTGAGAGAATATTATATCATTATTTTTAATAATTCATACTCTTAATATATGCAGAAAATATTGAGGACTTGGAAAAATAAAATGAATCTCCTTGAAATAAAATATGGATATTTGGATTATCTTGTTGGGAAACTTATTTTAATTGAAAAGTTTTATTTTTTCCACCTTTTACAATATGGTACAAATGAAATATTTTTGGAAAATGAAAATATATATGAAATAGTTTTTTATTTTATTATATATATATATATTGGTAAATGGATCTATATTAATAGTTTGATAACATTTCATTGATGAATAAAAATTTAAATTTTGTAGAATATAACATCATATTTGTCGAATCTCACATAAATGTTTCTCTGAGAAACTGTATTGATGAAAAGTTCTTATCAAATGATGCTAATGAATAGTTTAAAATCAGTTTAATGTTAATTGATTATCTATTATAGATATTTCATTTGAGAAACCATCATTTTGTACAATATTTTGTAAACTATACATTGATGTATTTAGTGGATAACTAGATGGAAAGAATGACCCTTGGATTAATAGTTTATCATTCCAAAATAGTGTAGTAACCTATAATTATCTATTATATGCCATGATACATGAATACACCATCAATGTATGATCCTTGGATTACATATTAATGGACAACCATGAAAAAAAAATTATATTCATTTTTCATTATTCTATACATGGATATAGTTTTTTCTTGATATTCAATAGTTTATTGGGTTCTTTGTAATGTGAGAACAATATAAAATCAATGAAAAGAAAAAATATTCAACTCAATTCACCCCATATTAAGGGTTATTTAATCCTATTTTGAATATTTTTTTATAAAATTCATAATGATAGTGCGTATTTATCATTAAACAACATATTTCAACAATTGATAATGATTTTTATATAAAAGGGTTCATTTCTGAAACTGTTATAATTATGAAATTTGGAAGAACAAAATGAGGCTATTAATACAGTATCGTATGATTAAAGTATATTATTTTATAATTCATGAATGAAAAATATGTTATGTTTCTGATTTGAAATTAAATGATACTGATATTAAATTAATCATTATTAATTCATTGAAACACAATGACCAATAAAGAATAATTCCAAATAAAATTTACAATATATAATGACTATTACCTCATAAAAAATTATTTTTTAAAGACATAGAACATATTTGAATCATATTAAAATGTGATGGTGTAAATGTTATAAGGGATACTTAAAAATTTCATTATTTGAAGTCGATCGAAAATGATACCAATGATAGTCTCGTCAACCAAATCGTTTTGTTTGTAGGAGATATAAATACTCATGGTGATGAAAATAATAATAAAAATTATATGAAAATAAATGATATAGAAATATATTTTCTTATAAAATATGGGTAAAATAAAAAATACATATTACATAAATACTCAAATGAGATCATAATTAAATTCATGCATTTTAATGATTTAAAAGATATTGATAACAAAGAATAATACATTAGTGATTTGTTTTTTTAACTCATAACATGAAAATTAACTATGTAAAAGTTTGTAATGAAGTTAAGATATCGTTAGATTGAATTAATTATATATTTTTTATATATATATAATAAATATATCCATGGATGGTATAAAAGGAAGACGAGGATGATGCTCCACTAAAATATCAATGAAAATTTTTCCTAGAAAGGATATTTAAATCGTGAAATTCATCATAGATAAGTTTTCACTAGATAATTATAGAGATAAGAGAGAAATATTATTTTAATGAAATTTTTCAAGATGTTGAATTTTAATTCAACATGGATATAGTTTGTGTTTGGATTGAAATACATAAGAAATATAATCTTATAATATAAGGAGGATATATGTAACATCCCAAGTATGTAATGAATAATAGATGGTTTTATCTATGTCTATTAATGATTAATATAGTGTTTTAGAGGCTTAAAATGAAAATAAATACAATCTTATGCATGGAATACACTAATATTCTTAAAAGATTGTTTTACTGCCTTTTGATGGAAAACCCTTTTTGAATCAAACTTTTGACAATCTTATAATATTTATTTGTCAAAATAAACATATGCATTATGATTGGGACATTGAAATTTACATTGGATAAATTTTTGGTATTTTTCTGACAATGTTCATTTTTTAATGAATAGTGAAAAATACTGCATTTTACATTAAAACTGCGTTATCATTTAATTTAATTATATGGTTAGATTATCTTTTGAATTGGTATTAATGTGTAATCTGAATATATTTTTACCATTTAATCCAATGGTGGTCATTGGAATCAATTTCACTTTGAAATTAGACTTAAACTAGTGTCAATCTTTTGATACTTATTGTTTTATAAAAACACGCTATTTGCTCTGACAGCGGGAATTAATTATTAAATTAATTAATGTGACTTATATGTTTTGAATTTGGTAAAATAGACTTCATTTTTGAATTTGGAATATCAAATATAGCTTAGGGTGATTTTTTGGTAATTTTCTGAAAAACTTCAATTTTTGATGAATAGTGAAACCACTAAGTGGTACTTATAAAAACTGATTTTCCGTTTAAATGAAATTTTTCCATCATTGTGTTTTGAATTTCAAAAATCTGACATACATGGTTGTCATTAAGATGTAAAATGTGGTTCAATGAGATTAAAATAATTTTTTGGTAAATAGTAACTTATTAAGTTTTAATCGCGATTATTGGTAATTAGGGTAGTTTAAGGTATAAATAATGCTTTAATAATATGAAATGACCTAGACACATGTCTGAACCATATTGGTTGTGTCATGGCCGACCAAGAAAATCCATGGGTCAACTTGGGGACCCCATGGAGACACATTGGTTGCGAAATGTCATAAATAACTTTTTATTAAATGTTAAAGTAAAAATGACACAAACAAGAGATGTTTTACTAAAACAATTTTTACATTGGGTTATAAAGATCAGACTTTTGATTATAAATATTCATTGGAAAGATAAAACGATTTCCTAAATCATAGTGGTTTTTGTATAATTTTTAGACTTTATATAAATTAAATTATTTATGACATCATGATGATACAACGATGACCTCATTTTTTAACGATTTAAATAAAATGGAATGATAATGAGAAATCTAAAACCTACACATGGACAAAAGTAATTGGATGAGTGGATTTAGAACCCTTATCACTTTATCCATGAGTTATATCATTGTGGGACCTTTTAAAACCGAAACACATTTTCAAATAAGGTAATATTTCTTTACTTTCCAAAAGTGCCCCTCCAATCCTCTTATAAAAGGCCCCCACATATACCTCATTTAACACACTCCTCAAGCCTTTGGCTCGGCCAAACCCTGCCCATTTACTCTCTCCACATCCCTATCCTCATCCTAGAGGATTCCCTTTGGGAAGAATCCTTTCAAAGTAAGCCTTTAGGCTCAAATCAAAAGGAGTTACACTTATAAAGGTTATTCATTCTCTCATGTTCATTTGTTTTATTTTGCTTCTCCAACCCCCTATACTCTTTTTATTTACTTATTTTGTAACAACACCAGTATATTAAATATACTAGAATGTTGTTATATGATTTATTTGAGCTACACTCTCACAAAACTACATCAAATGGTTAAAGAACATATGGTTTCCGTGGATGGCGAAATTCTGCCTCCCGAAATGATGATTGTTCAATACTCATTTAACACCTTCAAAGGTGGCCATTATGATGTCACTATTTTTATATATGATATATAATATGTTTATGTTTTCCTTAAGGTTCTGTTTTTTTCATTTTGGGCATACCTTTAAGATTTCCATTATGGGTAGACACGATATCTTCATTTTAGGAAGTGCGGACTACCGCCCCCTGAAAGTGATTTGATTCGTTAAATACCATATGTGGGAAGTATAAAGGATGGAACTATGATATTATATATGATATTATACTGGAATTATAATATACCTTTATATACTTATGATTCCATTCTATAAAATATGAAATAGAAATGAAAGTAGCGTTTATACGTACGTACGGTTTACCGTCTCCATGAACGGTGCATTTCATTTCTTACCTCTAAATGATTATGTAATATTATAAATGCATGAATGTACTGGATATATATGACATATATGATATCTACATCATGAATACCATTCTGGATATAATGGAAACATGAACAACATGTAATTATAAAGGGATTATTTTTTACTCAAGTACCAATGAACGTTAAAATGACCGTTATTAACTTAAATAATTACATAGTGTTCATGACATGGTAATAAGTGATATAAAAGGAATAATGAACTTGAAAAGGTTCTTAAGAAATTTGGAATTAACTCAAGTTTATTATTCAGGACATTAAAGAACGATCGAGTCAAGTCGGACCCGAGGTATGGGACTTCGTCTCAATCTCCTTTCATTGAGGCATATTTTGTTTTATACACAACCTTCTTTTATACAGTGTATAAACCCCTTTGACTTTTACGTTTATTCAAAAAGAATCTTTTTTATACGAAGCGTTTACTAAACGACAAAAGGGAATGTTTTTGTCGTACGTATGCGGCGACAACGACTTCTCCGTCGTCGTGACCGTTATTTGAGTTTCAGCTTCCTCTACAAGCCATACCTTCTTTTTAAAAGAAAAAAAAAATAAATACCATGTTTTAATTTTCTTTTATTTTGGTATCGAAAATGGTTTTCATAATGTTTTTATATCAATGTGTTGTATTGATATCTTGTGGTTGAAAGGTGGGAATGTTATGTTTCCTTTATGCAGGTTTTCTGTGATATGATTATGTTGAGGTTCTTGGGCATTATTATGAAAACGGGTGGTTCCGTGATAAACTAAGGGCGTGTGAGCCCGATATAGCTCTCCAATGCATTGGGTAACGTGAAGGAGTGAAACGTTAAGGTTTCTCTGAAGAGATTTAGGGAATATACTGTGATGGGTATTCCAAACGTAAACAAGAGGGTTACCCCCTACGTAAGAATGTTATGAATGCCTCAAGTTACCTTTATGTCTTATGATTTCAATGATTTTCTAATGATTTGATGAGGTATGTTAATGTGCTTATGTTTTATGGGTAAAGTATGATTTCACTCCTTTCCATGTTTTTATAACCCATACTGAGCTTTTTATGCTCATCTGAAGTTTTTTTGAAATGTTTTCACAGGTCAAGGGAAAGGTACATGATATGATGATAGTGTCAAGGAAGTGTCAAGAATGAATCCATGTTTTATTTTAAATATGTTTCCATTGATGGGAATGAAGAATACTATCTTCATGTAACCACTTTGTTTATATGTGGAATGTAATGCAAGTTTTATGATCTAATTCTCTAAAACTCTAAACCCCAAAAAGATCCTCACTATGTAATCTTGTAATAACTCAAGATTAAGTAAGCTTTAAGGCTGGGGCCTTATAGTTGGTATCATAGGTCAGTTTAGATTACTTTAGGAGTTAGAATTATATTAAATGATTATCCAAAAATATTTTTTTTATGGTCAAATTGAAGTGATATAGCATTTGAAGATTACCATGTTGCTTCATCTAACACATGTTTGTTCAGAATGGTTTTCCGCAGAGGAAACAGGGAAGCAGTGCTAGGAAGGCATACAGAAGGAAATAACCTTCCGAATCAGCATCCTGAGATGGTCGGAATTGGAACTGAACAGTTTTTTGCAGTAATGGCGCAGTTGACTCAAGCGATAAATGGTGGTGGTATTCATGAACGCGATCAGCCAGATCAACCGCAGAGGAACATTTCAGTGGTGGAACATTTCATGAGGCAACATCCCCCATAATTCAGAGGATCATCCAACCCTGTGCTCGTTGAAGGGTGGATTAAAGAACTGGTGAAGATTTTTGATGTCATGGGGTGTTCAGACAATCAAAAGGTTAGTCTTGCTATTTACCATTTGGAGGGTGAAGCAGATCAGGGGTGGTATATGGTTAAAAATATCACGGATGCCGATGAGATTGATGCTCTTGACTGGGATGAATTCAAAGGTATGTTTCTTGAGAAGTATTTTCCTAAGGCTGTTCGACTTAGGATGGAAAAACAATTCTTGGAATTGAGGCAAGAGGAAGACTCAGTGGCTGCTTATGAAGAAAGGTTCACTCGATTGGCAAGGTATGCTCCAAATTTTATCTGAGACCTTGATAGTAAAATCAATCTTTTTTACTCAGTATTAAAGCCAAAATATCGAAGGGCATTAGCTTCTCGTGAGTTTAAAAGTTATGAAAAATTTGTTCGATGTGCTGAGAAGGTGGAAATGGAGTTTGCTGATGACCATGTGTTCTATAACAACCAGCAGAAGAAGAGACCGAGGTGGCAGGAGAAAGGTATGAATTCTTCAAAAAAGTCTGATGGTAAGAGAACTACGTTTCCTGTTTGAGATAAATGTGGCAAAAGGCATGCTGGGGAATGTCTTCTGAATTCTGGAAAGTGCTACCAATGTGGTAAGATGGGACATAAGGCTCGTGATTGCACTGAAAAGGATCAAGGTGAAGGTAAGAAAAAATTTGATTTACGGTTAGTGAAATTTTATAAGTGCAATGAGATGGGTCACTATGCAAACGATTGTCCGACAAAGAGCTTGAGTTATAGGAAGCAATTAGACTATAAGCAGAAAGGGGTGGTGAAATCCTTTGCAACTACTTCAGCAGATATCGGGCCATCAAATGAAGTTGTATCAGGTACATTGTTTGTTTTTTCTGATTATGCCAGTGTGTTGTTTGATTCGGGGTCTACACATTCTTTCATCTCTGAAACCTTTTCTAGTAAAATGGGAATACCATCTCAAGAAATGACTCCTGAACTTTTGGTAAAAAAACCTGGGGGAAATGTTGAGGCAAAAAGAATTTATAAGAATCTTCCTATCCTTATCTGTGGTAAGAACCTACTTGCAAACCTTATTGTTCTACCTCTAGTAGAGTTTGAAGTTATCCTGGGTATGGATTGCCTCTCTTTTTACCATGCTAAGATTGACTGTAGAGCTAAAGAAGTTTCTTTTCAGAAAGACTTTCAGTTTTTTTACAAGAATGAACCCTTACTTTTGATAACATATCAATAGGCCGAGAAACTTGTAAAAGATGGAAATTAATGTTACCTTGCACATGTCGTTTAAAATAAAGGAACTGTTCATATTAATGATGTGCCAGTGGTAAATGAGTATCCTGATGTTTTTCCTGACGAGTTGCCTGGAATAATACCCGATTGGGAAGTTGAGTTTACTGTTGACTTAGTTCCTGATGCTACACCAATTTCAAAACCCCCTTATCGAATGGTTCAAATTGAACTTTTAGAGTTGATGGAGCAATTGCAAGATTTATTAGAGAAAGGTTTCATTAGACCTAGAACATCACCATGGGGTGCTCCTGTTTTGTTTGTTAAAAAGAAAGATGGTTCTATGAGACTTTGCATTGATTATAGAGCCTTGAATAATATCACTGTTAAGAACAAATATCCTTTGCCTCATATCGATGATTTGTTTGATCAGCTCCATGGAGATCAGTTTTTTTCAAAGATTGACCTGAGATCGGGGTACCATCAGCTGAAGGTAAAGGAGGCAGATATTCCGAAGACCACGTTCCGTACAAGATATGGCCATTATGTATTTGTAGTAATGCTTTTAAGGGTTATCTTTCAAACCTTAAAAGAAAATAAACTGTATGGAAAATTCAGAAAGTGTGAGTTTTGGTTGCAATAAATTTCTTTCCTTGGTCACATTGTTTCTAAATATGGAATAACTGTTGATCCTACAAAAACAAAAGTTGTGGAAGAATGGCCAAGACCCACAAATGTAACCAAGATTCGTAGCTTCCTTGGTTTGGCGGGATATTACCAAAGGTTTGTTAGAAATTTTTCACGGTTATCTAGTCCAATGACTAAGCAAACTCGGAAGGGTGTTAAGTTTATTTGGATAAAAGAATGTGATGATTGTTTTTAAGAACTGAAAAGAAGATTGGAGAATGCTCCAGTTTTGGCACTACCTTCCAAGAATGGTGAGTTTGTTATCTACGGTGATGCTTCATTGAAAGGACTTGGTTGAATCCTAATGCATAATGATCAGGTAATTGCTTATGCTTCACGACAGTTGAAAACTCATGAGGTAAATTACCCTACACATGATTTTGAATTAGCTGCTGTTGTTTTTGCTTTAAAAATTTGGAGGCATCATTTTTATGGAGTAAAGTGTGAAATATATACTGATCACAAAAGTTTAAAGTATATATTCACTCAGAAAGAGTTGAACATGAGACAAAGGAGATGGCTAGAAATAATCAAGGATTATTATTGAACAATTCATTACCATCCGGGAAAAGCAAATAAAGTGGCTGATGCTTTGAGTCGAAAAAGTAATGATTCATTAACAATGCTATGTTTGGAACGTGATCCCTTGGTTAAGGATTTGATGAACTTTGTCATAGAAGTTGTTGGTGCAGGAAGTGCTTCTATTTTGTTTCAGGTATCAGTGAGATATTCTCTATCAGATAGAATTAAGCAAGGACAGAATCAAGACAGTGAGTTGCAGAAAAAGGTAGAGCTGGTTCCGAAAGGTAAGTTGCCTGAATTCAACATTGATAATGATTTTGTTTTGAGATTTGGGAAGAGATTGTGTGTGCCTTGTGATTCACATTTGAAGATAGAGTTGTTATGTGAAGCTCATAGGTCTCCGTTTTCTGTTCATCTGGGCAGTACTAAGATGTATAGAGATCTGCGGGAGTATTACTGGTGGGATGGAATGAAAAGAGATATTGCTGATTTTTCTGTGAAGTGTTTGACTTGTCAGCAGGTTAAAGCAGAGCGGAAATTACCGAAAGGGATGCTTCAGCCTTTATCAGTTCCAGAGTGGAAATGGGAGAATATATCTATGGACTTTGTTGTTGGATTACCGAAGAAATCTCGAGGTAATAATGCAATCTGGGTTATTGTTGATCGCTTGACCAAATCTGCTCATTTCCTTGCTATAAAAGATACTTTCTCTCTTGATCAACTTTCCCGTTTGTATCTTAAAGAGATAGTCAGGTTACATGGAGTTCCTATCTCCATTGTATCAGATCGTGATCCCAGGTTTACTTCTAACTTTTGGAAAGGCCTTCAGAAGTCGTTGGGTACTGAATTAAATTTTAGTACAGCTTTTCATCCTTAATCAGATGGGCAGTTAGAACGAACAATTCAGACATTGGAGGATATGCTACGAGCTTGTTCTATGGATTATCAGGGACGTTGGGACCAACATCTTTTTTGGTTGAGTTTTCATATAATAACAGTTTTCATTCCAGTATACAGAAGGCACCATTTGAGGCGTTATATGGGAAGCGGTGTCGAACTCCAGCTTTCTGGGATGAAGTGGGTGAAAGGAAGTTGATGGGACCAGAATTGGTAGAAGAGATGGCAGAAAAAGTTCAACTGATTCAGAAACACATGAGAACAGCTCAGAGCAGGCAGAAGTGTTATGCGGATAACCGGAGGAAGGATCTATCTTTCGAGGTATGTGATCATGTTTTTCTCAAGGTTTCTCAATGGAAAAGTGTGATGCGATTTGGTAAGAAAGGAAAGTTGAGTCCAAGGTTTATTGGACCATATGAAATTCTGGAGAGAGTTGGATCAGTTGCATACTGAGTGGCTTTACCTCCGAGTTTATCTCATGTACACAATGTTTTTCACGTTTCGGTGTTGAGAAAATATATGCCAGATCCATCTCATGTTTTGAGTCCAGAGGTAGTTCAGTTGGAAGAGAACCTATCTTATGAGGAACAATCGGTCCAGATTATTGACCAGAGGGAGAAAGTATTACGGGATAAGGTGATTCACCAGGTAAAGGTTTTGTGAAAAAACCACATGATTGAAGAGGCAACATGGGAATCTGAAAATGCAATGAGGGATAAGTACCCCCATTTATTCGATAAGTAAATAAATTGCGGGGACGGAATTTTCTAAAGGGGGGAAGTATGTAACATCCCAAGTAAGTAATGAATAATAGATATTTTTATCTATGTCTATTAATGATTAATATAGTGTATTAGATGCTTAAAATGAAAATAAATACAATCTTATGCATGGAATACACTAATATTCTTAAAACATTGTTTTACTGCCTTTTGATGGAAAACCCTTTTTGAATCAAACTTTTGACAATCTTATAATCTGTATTTGTCAAAATAAACATATTCATTATGAATGGGACATTGAAATTTACATTGGATAAATTTTTGGTATTTTTCTGACAATGTTCATTTTTTAATGAATAGTGAAAAATACTGCATTTTACATTAAAACTGCTTTTTCATTTAATTTAATTATATGGATAGATTTTATTTTGAATTGGTATTAATGTGTAATCTGAATATATTTTTACCATTTAATCCAATGGTGGTCATTAGAATCAATTTCACTTTGAAATTAGACTTAAACTGGTGTCAATCTTCTGATACTTATTGTTTTATAAAAACACGCTATTTGCTCTGACATCGGGAATTAATTATTAAATTAATTATTGTGACTTATATGTTTTGAATGTGGTAAAATAGACTTCATTTTTGAATTCGGAATATCAAATATAGCTTAGGGTGAATTTTTGGTAATTTTCTGAAAAACTTTAATTTTTGATGAATAGTGAAACCACTAAGTGGTACTTATAAAAACTGATTTTCCATTTAAATGAAATTTTTCCATCTTTTTGTTTTGAATTTAAAAAATCCAACATACATGGTTGTCATTAAGAACTAAAATGTGGTTCAATAAGATTAAAATAATTTTTTGGTGAATAGTAACTTATTAAGTTTTAATCGCGATTAGTGGTAATTAGGGTAGTTTAAGGTATAAATAATGTTTTAATAATATGAAATGACCTAGAAAGATGTCCCAAACTTATTGGTTGTGTCATGGCCGACAAATAAAAGACATGGGTCAACTTGGGCACCCCATGGAGACACTTTGGTTGGAAAATGACATAAAAAACTTTTTATTAAATGTTAAAGTAAAAATGACACAAACAAGAGATGTTTTACTAAAACAATTTTTTACATGGGGTTATAAAGATACGATTTTTGATTATAAATAGTCATTGGAAATCTAAAACGATTTCCAACATCATAGTATTTTTTTATAATTTTTAGACTTTAAATAAATTAAATTATTTATGAAATCATGATAATGAAGTGATGACCTCATTATTTAACGATTTAAATAAAATAGAATGATAATGAAAAATCTAAAACCTACACATGACCAAAACCAATTGGATGAGTGGATTTCGAACCCGTATCACCTTATCCATGAGTTATATCAATGTGGGACCTTTTAAAACCGAAACACATTTTCAAATAAAGTAATATTTCTTTACTTTCCAAAAGTGCCCCTCCTCTCCTCTATAAAAGGCCCCCCAACTCTACCTCATTTCACACACTCCTCAAGCCTTTGGCTCGGCCAACCCCTTCCCATTTACTCTCTCCGCATCCCTCTCCTCATCCTAGAGGATTCACTTTGGGATTAATCCTTTCAATGGAAGCCTTTAGGCTCAAATCAAAAGGAGTTACACTTTTAAAGGTAATTCATTCTCTCATGTTCATTTGTTTTATTTTGATTCTCCAACCACCTAAACTCTTTTTATTTACTTCTTTTATAACAACACCAGTATCTTCAATATACTAGGATGTTGTTATAAGATTTATTTGAGCTACACTCTCACACAACTACATCAAATGGTTAAAGAACATACGGTTTCCATGGATGGCGAAATTCTGCCTCCCGAAATGATGATTGTTCAATACTCATTTAACACCTTAAATGGTGGCCATTATGATGTCACTATTTTTATATATGATATATAATATGTTTATTTTTTCCTTAAGCTTCTGTTTTTTTTCATTTTGGGCATACCTTTAAGGTTTCCATTATGGGTAAACACGATATCTTCATTTTAGGAAGTGCGGACTACCGCCCCCTGAAAGTGATTTGATTCATTAAATACCATATGTGGGACGTATAAAGGATGGAACTATGATATTATATATGATATTATACTGGAATTATAATATACCTTAATATCATTATTATTCCATTCTATAAAATACGAAATAGAAATTAAAGTAGCGTTCATGCGTACGTACGGCTTACCGTCTCCATGAACGGTGCATTTCATTTCTTACCTCTAAATGATTATGTAATATTATAAATTCATGCATGTACTGGATATATATGAAATATATGATATCTACATCATAAATACCATTCTGGATATACTGGAACCATGAACAACATGTAATTATAAAGGGATTATTTTTGACTCAAGTACCAATGAACGTTAAAATGACCGTTATTAACTTAAATAATTACATAGTGTTCATGACATGGTAATAAGTGATATAAAATGAATAATGAACTTGAAAAATGTTCTTATGAATGTCGGAATTAACTCAAGTTTATTATTCAAGAAATTAAAGAACGATCGAGTCAAGTCGGACCCGAGGTATGGGACTTCGTCTCAATCACCTTTCATTGAGGCATATTTTGTTTTATACACAACTTTCTTTTATATGGTGTATAAACCCCTTTGACTTTTATGTTTATTCAAAAGGAATATTTTTTATACGAAGTGTTTACTAAACGAAAAAAGGGAATGTTTTTGTCATACGTATGCGGCGACAACGACTTCTCCGCCGTCGTGACCGTTATTTGAGTTTCATCTTCCTCTACAAGCCATACCTTTTTTTAAAAGAAAAAAAAAATAAATACCATGTTTTACTTTTCTTTTATTTTGGTATTGAAAATGGTTTTCAAAATGTTTTAATATCAATGTGTTGTATTGATATCTTGTGATTGAAAGGTTGGAATGTTATGTTTCCTTTATGCATGTTTTATGTGATATGATTATGTTGAGGTTCTTGGTCATTATTATGAAAACGGGTGGTTCCGTGATAAACTAAGGGTGGGTGAGCCCGATATAGCTCTCCAATGCATTGGGTAACGTGAAGGAGTGAAACGTTAAGGTTTCTCCAAATAGATTTAGGGAATATACTGTGATGGGTATTCCATACGTAACCAAGAGGGTTACTCCCTACGTAATAATGTTATGAATGCCTCAAGTTACCTTTATGTCTTATGATTTCGATGATTTACTAATGATTTGATGAGGTATGTTAATGTGCTTATGTTTTATGGGTAAAGTATGATTTCACTCTTATGTATATATGTACCCATGTTTCCTTTCCATGTTTTTATAACCCATACTGAGCTTTTTATGCTCATCCCAAGTTTTTTTGAAATGTTTTCACAGGTCAAGGGAAAGGTACATGATATGATGATAGTGTCCAGTAAGTGTCAAGAATGAATCCATGTTTTATTTT
Source organism: Viscum album (assembly GCA_963277665.1). Classification (NCBI taxonomy): domain Eukaryota; kingdom Viridiplantae; phylum Streptophyta; class Magnoliopsida; order Santalales; family Viscaceae; genus Viscum; species Viscum album. The sequence continues at coordinate 1,648,026,257 of OY728140.1, read as the reverse complement.
AAATATGTTTCCATTGATGGGAATGATGAATACTATCTTCATGTAACCACTTTGTTTATATGTGGAATGTAATGCATGTTTTATGATCTAATTATCTAAAACTCTAAACCCGAAAAGATCCTCAATGTGTAATCTTGTAATAACTCAAGATTAAGTAAGGTTTAAGGCTGGGGCCTTATAATATCAATCAATATCTATTGTTGAGTTGATGGAAGAACTTGAGACACCACCTAAAGAGTTTAATAATCAATAAATAAAAACATGATGATTAGTGGGATTTTTGTAGAGAACCGAATCTTGACGTACATTGACATTACATTACATTTGCGGAATACTTAGTACATAACAAAAACACACACACAAGGACCGTAATAGTTTAGTGTCTTTGGAAACTCGGAATATAATCCTCTAATCCTGGTGAAAGATCTTCAACATCTCCCATAAAGATCTTCCTTTTTATTATACCTAAAACCTTTCTTTATATCCTGGGGAAAAGAAAACATAAAAGGGTGAGCTCAAATGCTCAGTAAGGGTAAACAAAAGAAATATCAATCACATCATATACATAAGCACATAACTTTTGGAAATCTTAACCTGTAAAAGAGATCATAATTTCATAACCTGGGATAACTCATGGCAGTGAAATGTAATCACAATAATCACAAAGTAAAACATTAAACTTTGTGGCATACACACATAATCATAGAGAATCATTTCTTGTTAGTAAAGACTCATTGCCAAGACTATCTTAGTGGAAAAAGTCCCTTTCTGAACCGAGTCACCCTCATTTCAGTCCTGTTTCACTGAACCGGTATAACCTACCATTCCAACCATGTCTATCTCATGAGATATAGATTCATTACCCAATGCATTGGAGGGAGATATAGGTCCCACCCATCTCATAATGATACCATTCTTATGTGTTCCACGAAATCATAAATCATACATCATTGCATAACCCATGTAATACAAATGGGAATCTTAAACATCATGACATCATAAAACAATTCATATAAGATAAAGGAATTCATAAAAATAATTCCATCACAACATAATCAAATCAATGTAATAATAGGGATAAAAACAGAACCCTTTATTATCTTAGATGGAAAATAATTTTGATAAAACACTTGAACTCCATTCTTGAGGAAAATATCCTTTCTTCTTCAAAAACATTTTTCCTTTCTTAAAATGTCATACAACTTTAAACTAAAAGAATTTGATTAAAAATAAAATTGAAAACTTGTAAAGGATGCTTCTTGGAAATAATGTTTTAAAAATCCATTCATGTCGTATATGTTAAAAAATCATTCTTCTCGTACTTTTGTCAGAAATGTCAAAAAGTACCTCGTACGAAAAACGACAAAATATTCCTTTCATATCTTTTAATAAAAACTTTCTGAAGGGTAAAACTGGATTTAAACAGTTGTAGGTGGATGGAAATAATATTACATATTGGGGAAACATGGATGTGGATGATAAAATACACCCCAGTAAATGCCAAAGTATAAACAATCTCGGATAAAAATGAGATTGTGATATTTCCCTTACCTTAGATCTGATTTTCTTCGTAAGTCTTTGAACCTCCTCTTCTTCGATACGCCTCTTTGAAACCTCCTCTTAGGGCACTATTATTGGTCTTTAAAGAAGACCAGAACCTCTAGAATGTTTCTATGGAAGTGGAGAAGATAATTTGGCATGGGTTGGCCGAGCTTTAAGGCTCAAATTGGTGTGAGGAAGAGAGGGAGGAGGTTCCCTTTTATAATGGAGGAGAGGGGCACCTTTAGAATTCATAAAAATATTAATTTATAATAAATCTAACACCACCTAAAAACCTCCAAAAATGACTCATATTCGATTATTAGATGAGATAGGGATCTAATCTCATCAACCAATTAAATTTAGACATGTTTGGATCTTATTTTAAAACTTATCATTTTGATTTATCCTTATTTAATCTATTTAAGTTTATTTGTGGTAATAAAAATATAAATTGTAAATTATAACAAGTAATTACTTATTTGTTGTGAAGTATCCATAATTGTTTAATTTATAACATTATAGACCATATAAATTTAAATTTATAATTTTTAAATATTTTTGTGATTTTTAAACAATTTTATAATATGTTATTTTTATAAAATAACAATAGTGTCAATTTTGACACTATTCATTTATTTGAATTTAAATAAAATATATACAGAAGATATGTTCAAACTAAAAGATTTAATATATTAATAAAAGGTTATATGTATCTATAAAATTAGTGGATCACATTAAATAGTTCATATAATATTTATTTTATTATTTTTAAAACCATTTATTTGGTTTATCTCTTAATAAAATAATTACTACATCATTTTTGTATAATTATTTAATATACTTATTTGTTGCATAAAAATTTAAAATAAAATCCTATGATAAAGATAAATATATTACCTTTCACAATAATACTTTTACTCGAATTTATCATCTTAAAATCACAATATTTAAATTGTTATATTTATTAAATTATGAAGGTGACAACTTTGGCGTCATTTAAAATAATATAAGTGTCATAATTTCTTGTATAAGACTACAAATGGACAAATATTATACCATTGGATGATTATTGTTTTAATTTACATGACCAATAAGTTTTGGTCAGGGTTTTCTGCCTTTTATGGTCACTATTAGTTTAATAAAAACTATATTCTTGATTTTTCACTAGATAAATAATTTCTGCATCACTATTGTGTCACAATTAATGATAACTATTTAATCCCAACAAATTCTAAATAAATTCTCATGATGTAGATAATTTTGTTAGATTTCTGGATACTAGTTATGTTCGAAGTTTTATGATGTTTATCACTAAGATAAAATTATTATACTTATTAGATTTAAGAAAGTGACATGTTGTCACTTTCTTTGGTTTTAATAATAATTAAATTATTTTCATGGTCAAAAGTCCATAAAATGAATCTAATCCGACCCTTATTTGATATGGGTTTACTTTTATCCATCAAATAGAATTTTGTCATGTGTTAGGGTAATTTTATAATATTATATTTACCCTTAATTACCCGATTTACCTTTAACTATGGTAAATAAAATTTACCGTAGTTACTATTCATAATTCCCAAAAATAAAAAGTAGCCTATTAACATAATTTGGACCCACTAATTCCAAATATGGAATCCATTTTTTAAAATTCAATACACAGAAGTTGGAGAAATTAAATTAATGTTAATCCCGTTGTCGAATAAAAATGGGTTTTTGTTTAAAACAGTGCAAAAGATTGAATTGATTTAACCTACGAATTCAAGGTAAAATCAATGCTAATGACATACATTATATTAAATGGTAAAAATATATTCTATTTATAATTTAAAACCATTCAATATTATAATTTAACCACATAAGATATTATGATGAAAAAAGTTGTTTTTAATTAAAATATAGCGTGTTTTTACTATTCATTAAAATATGAAAGTTATCGGAAAAATATCAAAACTTTATCTAATGTAAATTTTTACATCCTGATTCAAAAGAAGAATTTTATTTTGTCAAATTGAACATATAAACATTTCAAAAAGTAGATTTAAAGTGGGTGCGCCATCAAAAGGCGGCAAAACTGCATTTTTTTAAAAATACTTATTTTACCCGAAAAATTTATTTTGTTCTTATACCATGTTCTAGAAAATGTGTAAGATGAATAATAATGTTATAAAATTAAAATTTAGTTAATACTATTCATAACGGCTAGTTCATGACAATATTATAATAATATATCATTGTTTATTAAAACCCGGTATTGCGTACAACACACGCTATCGAGGAAGGTCGTGATTGCGTGTAATGCAAGCCAAGTCAGGGTTGCGTGTGGTGAAAGAATCCTTCGTTGTTTCGTATAACAGAATCCAACCATATTTCATTTATACATTTAATATATATATATATATATACTCAATGTTGCGTAGAATAACTATTATCAAAATCTTGTGTAACACGGTCCAAGAATAGTGTTGCGTATACTGCAAGCTAATACGATGTTGCGTATAGCGCAAGGTAATCTTGGTGTAGAATACAACACAAGACATTAATGAAATTAAAATAATATTTTTCATAAAATCTCAGGGTGTTACATTCTACCCCCCTTAAAATGAATTTCGCCCTCAAAATTCACCGGGGTTATAAATGGTTTACTATTTGAATGTTTCTTTGATAGAAACCCACATCGTAAAAAGGAATACCAAAACATATCTTTAAAAACTAAACTATAAAACGTAAAGGTTACCCAAGTTAACTAATCACTGGGTATCCACATAGGAGAACATAGGTGAAAATATGGACATAGAAGAGAAATCTATCCATCATGTTCTGATGGAGAGTGGTAGAGGACATGGCTATGAAAATGCCAACAATCACAAAGCCATAAATTTGTGATGATCTAAGGTACCATCTGATTAATCAGATATAAGAGCACTAGGACAACATTTTTGGTTTTCACGATCGTTTCCGTAAAGTTGAAGAATTTGAATTAGAATAAATACTTACTTTATTTTGGTACAATCTCCCTGTTGTTCGTGCTTTGAACAATTTCCACTTCATCTCTTAAATAAATGAAGTTTAATTTGTTATTCGTGAAGTGTTAGCAGATCATGTGATAGAATGACGGGTCATTCCATCTGTCTCAAACAAAAGGTTAGCAAAAGTTATTAAATATACATTAGTCATTCTGTAGTGATGTTAATCATATATGGTTCCTAAAATGGACTTATACTTCATATATCATACCGATTGATAAAAGAAAACTAGTTTATACTAACCAGGGACTTCCTGTAGGCCAGTGGTAGGCGATAAAGGCCAGTCACACTTCGGTTGTAGGTTCAATTCCCACAGCCTTGTCCGACGCGATGGGTTGTCGCCCGTCCTGCAGGTTGTCCTTTTTCTAAAACTATATTACTATAACATCCCATTAATAATAACGAAAAAACTTATATCCTTAAACAATACTAACTTATGTCCAACATAATCCTTTCCAATATTTAGGCTTATCCATAATACTACAGTCCACTCTCATAACATAGTTAAAACGATTACCAGAGATTTAATACCATCATTGATCCCCATATATCATAAGATATGTTTTGTTGGTCAACTTCCAAACATTCAAAGTCCTTAATCATGTATTCTCTTGAATACCCATTGAACCTTACTGCAAACATGAATGCAGTTAAAAGTTAACACCTTCCACATACCAAAATCCTCAAAATTCTATATACTCAAACCATTATATCACTTAGTCTTTATATCAATCATGAGCTCATGAATACAATCAAACATCTCATTATCTTCTAATCCCTTCATTATGCTCATATCATCTGTTTACCAAAAATGTCTCAATCACTTTTCATGGTTACCGGTACCATAAAATTATTGAAAACCAAAATAGACCAAAACATAAATATTCTAATATTCCATGATACTATATACAACATTATTTTGGAATCCCATTACATAAACATTTAATCATTCCACCACATCGTTGTCATATTCAACATCGCCAATAGTGATAGCATGTGACATCACTTTGTCCTTTTCCTTAAGCGGTTGCTCATGTAGATCATCACTAACCCTTGGATTTGGGCATTTATTAGCATAATTCCCCATTTCCTTGCACTTGAAGCATTGAAGTGTTGGTGGTGCGTTCTCTGCAGTGTTTGCTTTATTGACATCATTAGAAACCCTTTTTCCATTACTTCGACACTCAGCTGCTCGATGACCTTCTTTTCCACACTTAAAACATTTTCTAGTCCCTTTAAGACAATATCCACCATGCTTCTTTCCACACTTTGTGCATAAGGAAACATTCATCTTCTCTTCACCATTATTCTGAGATTTCTCCTTGAACTCCATCTTTCGTTTCTTGTCAAAACCATGAGATGGATATGTAACACCAACTTCCATTTCTACCTTGATAGCACAACACACAATTTCTTCATAGCTATTGAAGTATCTTATTGCTAATTCCCTTCGAAGACTTGGTTTTAAGCCACTAAAAAATCGATCAACTTTACATTCAGGTTGGATGATAATGCCAGATTAATACCTTGAAAGTCTTGTAAAATTCACTTTGTATATACCAACAGATTCATCATCCTTCTGCTTCAGCTCAAGAAACTCATTTTCCATCTTTGTTCGAAGAATACGAGGGAAGTACTTATTGAAAAATAAGTTCTTGAACTCGTCCCATTCCATGGACTCAATTTCATCTCTTGGCCTCGTATTCTTGATAAGATTCCACCATTGATCAGATTCACCTTCCAAACGATATACTACTAAGATGGCTTTATCATGTTCAGAAAATTGAAGAACGAAAAATATCTTTTCAGTGGTACTGATCCATTGTTCAGTAACAAGTGGATCAGAAGACCCACTGAAAGAAGGTGGACATTGCCTCATGAAGGACTCAATAGAATATTGTTCCCTTCTCTGCTCATTTGGAAGTCCAGAATTATTCAAAGCTTGTGTAAGTATAGAAATAAGATTTTACACTCCATCTCCCATAACATTTGTTTGTTCAGGAGGGAAATCATTGCATTTTCCATTGCATTGATCAACACGGTTCCTTCGGGTTCCAGCCATCGTCTAAAACCCAAAAAGAATAGTGTGAGAGGCAAAAATCATAATAAAGGGGGAGTAACTTCAATATCTAACTTCATAGGTTAAATTCTATGATCGTTACCGTAGTTATAGGACTGTATCCTATACGTATACTTATCCTTAGGGACATCCCTAGACATACCTTATAAATATCTCTAGGGATCTCACTAAAGTTATCGCATCCTAGTTTCCAAAGGTTGACAAAACCTTTCCTCTGATACCAACTGTAGAGACCCGAAGCTTGACGTACATTGACATTACATTAAATTTGAGGAATACTTAGTACATAACAAAAACACACATACAAGGACCGTAATAGTTTAGTGTCTTTGGAAACTCGGAATATAATCCTCTAATCCCGGTGAAAGATCTTCAACATCTCCCATAAAGATCTTCCTTTTTATTATACCTAAAACCTTTCTTTATATCCTGGGGAAAAGAAAACATAAAAGGGTGAGCTCAAATGCTCAGTAAGGGTAAAAAAAATAAATATCAATCACATCATATACATAAGCACATAACTTTTGGAAATCTTAACCTGTAAAAGAGATCATAATTTCATAACCTGGGATAACTCATGGTAGTGAAATGTAATCACAATAATCATAACGTAAAACATTAAACTTTGCGGCATACACACATAATCATAGAGAATCATTTCTTGTTAGTCAAGACTCATTGACAAGACTATCTTAGTGGACAAAGTCCCTTTCTGAACCGAGTCACCCTCGTTTCAGTCTTGTTTCACTGAATCGGTATAACCTACCATTCCAGCCATGTCTATCTCATGAGATATAAATTCTTTACCCAATGCATTGGAGGGAGATATAGGTCCCACCCATCTCATAATGATACCATTCTTATGTGTTCCACAAAATCATAAATCATACATCATTGCATAACCCATGTAATACAAATGGGAATCTTAAACATCATGACATCATAAAACAATTCATATAAGATAAAGGAATTCATAAAAATAATTCCATCACAACATAATCAAATCAATGTAATAATAGGGATAAAAACAGAACCCTTTATTATCTTAGATGGAAAATAATTTTGATAAAACACTTGAAATCCATTCTTGAGGAAAATATCCTTTCTTCTTCAAAAACATTTTTCCTTTCTTAAAATGTCATACAACTTTAAACTAAAAGAAGTTGATTAAAAATAAACTTGAAAACTTGTAAAGGATGCTTCTAGGAAATAATGTTTTAAAAATACATTCATGTCGTATAAGTTAAAAAAACATTCTTCTCGTACTTTTGTCGAAAAAGTCAAAAAGTACCTCGTACGAAAAACGACAAAAGATTCCTTTTATATCTTTTAATAAAAACTTACCGATGGGTAAAATTGGATTTAAATAGTTGTAGGTGGATGGAAATAATATTACATATTGAGGAAACATGGATGTGGATGATAAAATACACCCTAGTAAATGCCAAAGTATAAACAATCTCGGATAAAAATGAGATTGTGATATTTCCCTTACCTTAGGTCCGATTTGCTTCGTAAGTGTCCGAACCTCCTCTTCTTCGATACGCCTCTTTGAAACCGCCTCTTAGGGCACTAAGATTGGTCTTTAAAGAGGACCAGAACCTCTAGGATGTTTCTAGGGAAGTGGAGAAGATAATTTGGCAGGGGTTGGCCGAGCTTTAAGGCTCAAATTGGTGTGAGGAAGAGAGGGAGGAGGTGCCCATTTATAAGGGAGTAGAGGGGCACCTTTGGAATTCTTAAAAATATTAATTTATAATAAATCTAACCCCACTTAAAAACATCCAAAAATGACTCATATTCGAAGATTCGATGAGATAGGGTTGTAATCTCATCAACCAATCAAATTTAGACATGTTTGGATCTTATTTTAAACCTTATCATTTTGATTTATCCTTATTTAATCTATTTAAGTTTATTTGTGGTAATAAAATTCTAAATTTTAATTTATAACAAATAATTAATTATTTGTTGTGAAGTTTCCATAATTGTTTAATTTTTAACATTATAGACCATATAAATTTAAATTTATAATTTTTAAATATTTTTGTGATTTTTAAACAATTTTATAATATGTTATTTTTATAAAATAACAATAGTGTCAATTTTGACACTATTCATTTATTTGAATTTAAATAAAATATATACAGAAGATATGTTCAAACTAAAAGATTTAATATATTAATAAAATGTCATATGTATCTATAAAATTAGTGGATCACATTAAATAGTTAATATAATATTTATTTTATTATTTTTGAAACCATTTATTTGGTTTATCTCTTAATAAAATAATTACTACATCATTTTTGTATAATTATTTAATATACTTATTTGTTGCATAAAAATTTAAAATAAAATCCTATGATGAAGATAAATATATTACCGTTCACAATAATACTTTTACTCGAATTTATCATCTTAAAATCACAATATTTAAATTGTTATATTTATTAAATTATGAAGGTGACAACTTTGGCATCATTTAAAATAATATAAGTGTCATAATTGCTTTTATAAGACTCCAAATGGTCAAATATTATACCATTGGATGATCATAGTTTCAATTTACATGACCAATAAGTTTTGGTCAGGGTTTTGTGCCTTTTATGGTCACTATTAGTTTAATAAAAACTATATTCTTGATTTTTCACTAGATAAATAATTTCTGCATCACTATTGTGTCACAATTAATGATAACTATTTAATCCCAAAAAATTCTAAATAAATTCTCCTGATGTAGATAATTTTGTTAGCATTCTGGATACTATTTATGTTCGAAGTTTTATGATGTTTATCACTATGTTAAAATTATTATACTTATAAGATTTAAGAAAGTGACATGTTGTCACTTTCATTGGTTTTAATAATAATTAAATTATTTTCATGGTCAAAAGTCCATAAAATGAATCTAATCCGACCCTTAGTTGATATGGGTTTACTTTTAGCCATAAAATAGAATTTTGGCATGTGTTAGGGTAATTTTATAATATTATATTTACCCTTAATTACCTGATTTACCTTTAACTATGGTAAATAAAATTTACCGTAGTTACTATTCATAATTCCCAAAAATAAAAAGTAGCCTATTAACATAATTTGGACCCACTGATTCCAAATATGGAATCCATTTTTTAAAATTCAATACACAGAAGTTTCAGAAATTAAATTAAAAGTAATCCCGTTGTCGAATAAAAACGGGTTTTTGTTTAAAACAATGCAAAAGATTGAATTGATTTAACCTACGAATTCAAGGTAAAATCAATGCTAATGAAATACATTATATTAAATGGTAAAAATATATTCTATTTATACTTTAAAACCATTCAATATTATAATTTAACCACATAAGATATTTTGATGAAAAAAGTTGTTTTTAATTAAAATATAGCGTGTTTTTACTATTCATTAAAATATGAAAGTTATCAAAAAAATATCAAAACTTTATCTAATGTAAATTTTTACATCCTGATACAAAAGAAGAATTTTATTTTGTCAAATTGAACATATAAATATGTCAAAAACTAGATTTAAAGTGGGTGCGCCATCAAAAGGCGGCAAAACTGCATTTTTTGAAAAATACTTATTTTTCCCGAAACATTTATTTTGTTCTTATACCATGTTCTAGAAAATGTGTAAGATTAATAATAATGTTATAAAATTCAAAATTTAGTTAATACTATTCATAACAGCTAGTTCATGATAATATTATAATAATATATCATTGTTTATTAAAACCCGATATTGCGTACAACACATGCTATCGAGGAAGGTCGCGATTGCGTGTAATGCAAGCCAAGTCAGGTTTGCGTGTTGTGAAAGAATCCTTCATTGTTTCGTATAACAGAATCCAACCATATTTCATTTATACATTTAATATATATATATATATACTCAATGTTGCGTAGAATAGATATTATTAAAATTGTGTTTAACACGGTCCAAGAATAGTGTTGTGTATACTGCAAGCTAATACGATGTTGCGTATAGCGCAATGTAATCTTGGTGTAGAATACAACACAAGACATTAATGAAGTTAAAATAATATTTTCCATGAAATCTCGGTGTGTTACAATTTTTAAGGAATATATAAACAATGTTGAAAAAAATGAATATGAATTTACTTGAATAGATAATGTGGTGGAATAAAAGGGATATATTAACACTATATCATGAGATGTTGTGAGTTTCAATGTAAACATTGATGATAAAATAATGATGATTTAAAACCGAAATGATTTTATTGAAAGGATAAGTAAAATTGTTTAATCACTTAAATAAGTGTTTATAACCTTGAAAAAGAACCATGATGTTGAGATTAAATCAACATATTTGAAATTAATTTTTCATTTTGGAATGTTATTATTTGATGAATTTTTGGAATGGGTTAATTGAGGAGGAGGGGTGTTGAGAAAACTCTGAATAAATTAAAACCTGATTACATGTGTTAAATTGGTGTCAAAGTTTATATAGAGACATACAGTGAATGACTATTGGTTTCAAAAGATAAACGAAACAAATATTGGTTTTAAATCTCAAATATCATTCATTCATGAATAATAAAGAAACGGATCTATGGAATGAAATATGTGGAGAGATGGTGAGAAAATAATTCCCACAATGAAATTTCAATTTTAGTGCTATCTTGGTCGTCTAGTGACCTATTACAAGGTGTTATACAAGAAATTAACAGGAGATTCATCCATGATTCAAAAAATATAAAAAACATAACATATATTAGATTGAATAAAAATATTATATATATATTTTTATGGTTTATATGACCTTAGTAACATGTTAGTGAATTTTTAGAAACAAAGGAGTAATAATAATTCATGTGGAATGAAAAGATGAAAGGATAAAATGAAAAAAAAAAAAATTCATTGAAAATTAGTTTTTATCCATTAGAGGATGTAAAATATAAAGTTTATTCCTTTTTTGAAAAAATTTATGATCAACATGACCATGTACACACTATTAGATAATTTATTAGAAGGAAAAAAGAACGTGGAGAAGTTTTCCAAGAGTAAATTATAGTCAATGACACAAAAATAGTCACACATGCACCCTTGGTAGTGGGTCTATATAGTGCATGTCTAAAAAAATGCATCTCTTATATAATATGAATGAAAATATGAATTGTATTTTTTTTGGGAAATTTGTAAAACAATAAATAAATGGAAGATAAATAAATTATATGTGACAATGAATTGAATTACAAATATTTTCTTGATGTGGTTTGATAGTGAAAAACTATTTTAAGTTTAAGTGAAAATTGCCACTTATGATATGATGTAAAATTCAATTGAAAGGGAACCATGATTTAAATAAAAGATAAAAATTACATAATAAATGGTTAGTGAAACCATTGAAAATAATTTCAGGTATATTTCAAGGAAAAACAATTTCACCTAATTATGGAAGAATATATCTTAATTTAGAGTCGAATGAAAAAAAATACTAGTTAAAAATTGAGAAAGTATTAATATTATAGGGAAAAAATTTATTCCATATATAAGTTTAGACCATTAGAAGAATTTTGGTTCTTATGTAAATGATATCATGGTGAAAAATTTCTACATGACAAATAAAAAAATTGAATCAAATATATAAGACCAAATTCATACTAATGTGTGTAGTAGAATAAATATTATACATAAATAAAGTGTGAAATAATTTATACTATTTATTTATTATTAAAATATAATGGGTTATTTCATGAACATTAATGAAAAACTATGGAAATTGAATGTATAATATAATTTTGAGGCATCATAAAAATGAATATAGGAGATGGATTTCTAGTTTGGAAACTCTAGATTATATAGAGTGAACCACAAATATGGTGAAATGTTATATTGAAATTCATGGAATCAATAATAATGATTCATTCATGACAATTCCATAAGAAAATAGTACTTTTAAGAGTATAAAATTGATTGTGGAAAACATGGGTGAACCTTGTTCATTGAGAGTGTTATCTCTATAAACTATTGGATGCATTATAAGTGGTGATGTACAAGAAAAATTATTATTTCCTAAAACCAGGTGAGAAGAATGTACTATATAAAATTTTACATGGGAGGATTATAATAAAGAGGTACAATAATGTTTTATTTAATAAGGATAAAAAAACAGGGCAAATGTGACAATTTAGTTGATAAAGGGATATTATTTTTTTACTCATTCAAACAATACTATATGTTCATTAACAAATGATTATAAAAATTGAAAAAATTATGATATCAAATTTGATGAAGAAAATGTTAAAATTTACTTTAAAATTTTAGATATGAGTTAATCATTAAAAAAGGTTATGAAACATATCTAAGTTATTCTCATTCAAAATTCTAATGTGTTATGTTTATTCTGAGATAAAATTATTAGAAGTTGAATATTTATGCGAGGTTTGTATTGAAACAGAATCGAGGAATAGATAAATTAAGGTCGATTAATCAAATATTATTAGGGATAAATCATCTCTTATGAGAAATTTGATGTATAATCATATAATGAATTCCAATTTATTATATCCACTGGGTCAAAATTCATTTAATATTCTATAAGAGATGAATTTCATTATAAATCCATAATAGAAAAACTTGATCAAATATAGAAAAACCACTATTGGGGGCTTGTGGTGAAGCTGATGGACCAAAATATCATTTGAATAATGTTTGTGATTAATAAAACAAATTAATATGAGAATGAAAATGTGATTTAAAATAGATAGCTATTGGTGTGCTTTTTTTTAAAAAACATAAAATGTGTTGATGTGGATAATTTTTTTAACCAATTGTAAGACTCGTGTCATTTAGGCTCATCCTTACTGTTGTTATTCAATTAACATTTAGAATTTATCAAATGGGTGTCAAGAAGAAATTTGTTGATGGAGTTCCATTGGAGGAGGTGTATGAATAGGAAACAAAGTGGGTCATTATTGGTTATGATATGTTAAAAATGAAATGGTTGAGAAAGGCTATGCATGATATAAAATAAGATCCTGTATATTTTTTTGCTCACATGGATACTTTCGTGAGGAAGATAAAATTTTGAATATGTAGCTTAGATTATAATCGACATTGGACATATTTTATGAAATATATTTCTAATGTTCGCTAAATTTACAACAAAATATTAAGTTGTATAATTCTAAAACCAGTGCATGGTTTGTGAGATTCCTATGTGAGGTTGATCAAATAGTTACGAGGGTGGTGAATTGATCAGTTAAAATATATATTATAAATTTATACTAATGTTGAAATAATTTATGTACAAAAAATAAAAATAAGATGAAAATATTTATTTTTAAAATAGTTCGAATAAGAATGGTCATAAAAATACTCTTTCCTCGTATAAAATATAGAGAAAAAATGGAACCCACTGTAATAGAATCTCAAACTTTTATTGGGGAGTCACAATACAATACAACTTTTTTAGAAACCATGGAGGCTCAACCCATGGTTTAAATTTTATCATATGGATCCACACATGATCTAGCTTCATTTTGAGGTGCTATAAGGAACCAAAACATCCTTTCGCCACACCATGCAATTATTAAATCTCCTTCCTTTTACTGATTAGGCATAACCCACACATATTAATATATTGGGTGATATGACCTAAAAAGCTGGATTTTATATATAGTAATAACCAATAAAATAACACGAAATGAATTATATAAAATGAAAAAAATACTCATAACTTGTGGAACAATTAGAGCATGGGTGTGGTAGCAGAAAGCTTCTCTCCTAGTTACAACGTATAATATAGGTGTAGGGAAGTGAAGAGAGTTTTTGTGAATGATAATTTTATTTAAGTCACCTAATAAACTATATAAAATATCCATAGACATGAATAATCAAACTATTACTACAAATCTCTCTCATATTAATTTCTCGTATGAACAACAGATTGAAAATAGAAAACCCTTTTATTTTCTTATAAATGATACATTTTCACATGGAGTTGATTGTGGTCTTATGGTTGATCAATTTATGGTCCCATGGGTGTCTTATGGTTAATCAATTTATACATTTTCACAATTTATTTTCCATTTGGTTGTTTAGGTGTATGAATTATGATTGATTTTTATAAATTACTTGTAGTTTCTCAACCACCATACTCAATCCCACACTTTTCTAACAAATTTAAAATCTTATTAACAAAAAACTCCAAAAAAATTAGATAATAACCCATAATGAGATGGATTCTTCTACAAAATTAATTAATAATAAACACTTTGAGATTGTAATTTAACTCAATTTAGTGGGAATTCAAAGTAAAAAAAGTCATGAGTATTTTTATTATATAATTAATGGGTGTCTTAATTATCAAAACACAAATATCAAATGTACTTAAAATCCACTTAAATATAATGCACATTATTAATAATTTGAAATCAAATTTAATTTCCAAAATATATCACCATTTTAAAAATTGAACAAAAATATAAAATTAAAATATTTTTCCAAGTTTAATGTAACAATATTTTACGTGTAAACATGATATGCCATTGATATACCAAGATTAATGGGAAAGAAATAAAACCTTCTAAAAGAGATGTCAAACTATTTATGTTCCAATTAAATATAATGATTTAATGAATCCAATGATAGTTTGTAAAAATATAATATTTTTACTTGATAATAAATCCTTAAATAATAAAAATTAAATTAATTAAATTAAAGTATAAAAAAGAATTGTATAGAAGATATATAATATATTCGTAATATATTATCTTTTAAAAACATTTTTCATGGAACTAGTAAAATGTATGAATTTATTTGAACATCATGCTCTGAAAAAACATATCTACACGAGATTCTAATTTCTGGATTAATGAATTCAAAATTAACCCCCCCTAAAAACATGGTATAAAAAAACAAAATTATATCTGTCATGGCAAGACAAATTTTATTTTCCATAATTTATCAAAATTTATAGGCTTTGTAATAGTATTATGAATATATGTTTTGGTTGAAAAATTTTCCATATTTATATTTACTTTTTGAATATGATCTATAATGAAGTTAAATAATAATTCAATGTGATTATTATGAAAACATTGAAAGAAATTATTTGAAATAGTTATCCTAGAGGTACTATATTAGTAAAAAAGGGATATTTTCATAATTATAACTGAAATAAAAAAATTTATTTCATACATAAATACTCTGAGGAATAGAATACAATAGAAACATACTCACCTCAGTAGTTTCTAAAGAATTATTTTATTCAACTCCATTAAACTATATAATTTAAATGAAACTTATTGATAATGTTTTCATGTTTTCTATCCATTTTCAACCAAAAAAATAAGAATATGAAAAACAAATAATTGAAAATTAAGTATATGTAGTTAAAAATGAGATTCAAAGATCCATTCTCTAGAATAATAACAGTTTTAACTTATTTTAAATTAATTTTTATAAGATTAAATTGAAATCTATCTCACATAAATACAATAAAAACTAAATCATGTCTAAATTAAATTACGGTTAAGTATCTTAAAATTTTGCCTGAAATGTATTTAATATTAAAAGATTTTATTGATACATTCTTATCAAGATTTCATAATGTACTAATTGGATTATTTATATTTTTCTTGAATTTATGAATTTTATTGATAGTCCCTTTAAAATATTTGTATAGTTTAGTAAAAATATAATCATCCCATTAATAAATTTCAAGAGTAAAGAATAATTTATGATCAACCAATATCCTCATGTCAAATTAAATTTTATTCAAGTTATAGAATTTTTTATAATGTTTTTCATAAGTGGATGCATAAAAAATATCATCAATATATATTTCACTAAATGAAATATATTTAGAACTATTTTTAATAAATAATGTTGGACTAACATTACCTTTTCAAAAATCATGATTTAAAATAAATAATAGAAATCATTCATAACAAGATGTATGTTTATATACCTGAACATAAACTAATTTTGTAAATTTTAAAAATAGTTATGTTTTGGGTCATTCCCAAAACATTAGGGATATTTTATAAAAAATATTAAATTTATATCCATTTATAAATACACTTTTGACATATGTTTGATTTTTCTTCAAAATTAAGATGCATTTTAAAAAATAATAATTATATATTAGAATATTATTAATAGAGAAAATGATTATGAAAAATAAACAAATTATTCCTAATTGTAACTTTTATCCACTGGTCATGCATTCTTTCTTAATTTTTATTAGATTCATATTTTTTTTCAAATCATTAGTTCGGTTCAAATAATAGTTTATTTTGTAGATGTATCAACTGAAGACTATAAAATATTTAAATAAAATTAAATTAACTATTCATGAATTTTCATAATACATTTTAAACAAGATAAGGATTCATCAATATTTTTATTTAAAAATTGAGAAATAAAAACACGATTACCTAATGCATTTATTAAGGAATTTTTTATTTTAACATCATTAGTAACCTCAAAAATAATAATATATCTCAGATTGTATTTGTGGAATTTTAATGTTTGTTCCATAGAAAGACTCTCCTCCACAATTAAGGAATCCAAATATAAACTTTTTTGGGTTCCATATAGTTTATATCAATAATATTTTCTTTATATGGTATAAATTATATTTTGTCCCCTTTAAATTATTTTCATAAAATTCAACATGAAAAAAATATTTTACAATAAATATTATTTTACTATAAACTATATGTTCTTTTACTACAATTAGAATATGTAATAAAAAAACCATACTCAGATTTATAATAAAATATTTATAATGATAATTTGAAATAAAAAATGTTATATTTGAGTCTAAATACATGAAAATATTTAATTTTAGGCTCCCATCCATTTAAAATTTCAAAATGTTCTTCATTAAGAATTGTCTAAGAAAAAAATGTGTTAGAAACAAGAAAATATTTATTAAAAACTTCTACATGAAGAGTATTGGAAAACTATAATCATTTATCATTTCCCTAGATATTTGTTGTATGGTACATAATTAATTGTGGCTTCCTAGGTGAAAACAAATTATGGTTATATCAATTATCATAACTGAATTTATCAGATTCAGGATTGGAAAACCCACAACTTTTTCAATTTTAATTGACACAATCATATGACATTTTTCATTATTAACCAATTTATAATATATAATAAATTTTGATTGTGTTTCTGATATATGTGAAAATAAAATTAGTCTATGTAAATATGATATAGTCATCTACAATAACAAATTCATATCTTATTTCCTTCAAGACATGTAGATTTAATGGGTATAAAAAAATTTCAGGTAATAGTTTCTTTAGTCTAGAAGTTCTTACCTCATGAAATAATTTAAAAGGCTCTTTATACTACTATCCTTTTATTCATGATTCACACACATAGGTTATGTCTAGATTTAATGTCGATAGATGAAACACCTTTTGAATATTTGATATATTTTGTAGGAACATGAAATTATCATTTACATATATTATATAGAAAAGATATTTGAATATTGTATAGTATTTATAAATTTTAAATTTTTTCATTTTCATTAGAAAAATTAGTCCAATAAATGATATATTTTCCATTTTCATAAAATATGATATGATCATTTTTATTGAAAATTGACATATCATTTCAAATTTCACATTCATATTGGCATCATAAATCAATGATATATTATTTTATTAATTTAATAAAAATAATGTATGTACTCCTCATTTTGAATTTCAAGGAAGGTTTAATAATTTCTTTTAAATTAACATGTTTTAGCATTAAATATAATTTATAGTCATTGATTGAGTTATTCCACAATTTTTTTAGTTTAAATCATTAATTATATTGATCTGCACATATATAAATAATTTGTGATTATTATTTTCAATGATTTCTTATTATAATTAATTAAAATCATTCAACCAGATAATTGGATTGTTTGGACATTTGTAGGGAAATGTAGACCATATAATAAGTCCCATCAAACATGTGGGTAAAAAATAAAAAAATAGGAAGATTTAATTTCAAGGATTAATCGAGAAGAAACAAATTGATGAAACAATATAAAATTATTTATTATATCTTAACACATATTAGATAAAAAAATTTATGTCCTATCTGAGCTATTATCTAACCTAATGGATTCAATAAATACAAGACCACATTTATATTTGAAATAGAATATTATCACAACATTCCAGAATTTTATACAAGTCCACTAACCCAATTAAGATGAAATATTGTGGAATGAAATTAAAAACATAGGATTAAAATGTTTAAAATGAAATTTTTTATAGATTAAAGAGTATTAATGGACTATAACACATTTACATCCGGGCCATTGATGTTTTTTTGATAATTCAGGTCAAAAACATATGATTTTTGAAAAAACCATATATTTGTCTTAAAAATTCCACGATCCTCCAAATTTTTATGATAAACTCTTCACACGCATTTATGTAATATTTAAGATGAATATTATTTTATATTATTGTATACTCAATGTCAATAATATATTTCATCTTTGAGGGAAATTTTGGAATGAAAATATTACACTACCAGGGTCTATAAATACATTCCCCTAATTCTTCTTGAATGATAATGGAATTTTAGAATAAAATAATATATATTTCCATGTCTATAATCCTAAAAATTTACTAGTTGGACCTTCAATACTGAATTTTATAATTGATATAACTTTCCAACACTCTTAATTTTTATATACCTCAAGCATTTTAAGATTTTATTGTGTACATTTGATTAAAATTTCAATTTATTTTTAATACATGTCTCATCATAATATTCAATTATTCTCATCTTCCTTCAATCGTGTAATAATAATGGTATTAATTTATTTTAAATAATTTTTATAAACATTCCCCATTTAATTTTCACATGTAATCCAAATAGTATTTTTAACTCCCTTCACCATTCATGTATTTCGGTAGAATAAAACTATTTTATTTCCTATAACATATACCGGAATACAAAACATCAGAATGGATGAGTTAATAATATATTAGGTTGAGTCATTTCTTAGTGATGTTAATTTATTGAGGGGTTTCTATCAATAAAAATTCATTGAATAAACATTTTTATGTCAAAAAATATAAGTTATGTATTGATGAAATATTATTTTGACAAATGGTTTCCATATAATATTGGAACTATTTATTAAAATGGGTTTATGAAATATTAAACCATCCATAAAGAATAATTCATAATCATTAGAGACCCTGTAATGTATTGGATTGAATTAAAAAAGTTATAATTCAAATCAAAATCATATTTGGAGGTAGAAATTTTTTTTAATGAAATTATTTTCAAGGATCAAGGATAACATAATATTACATCCCCAAAAATGATATTAAAAAAATCTTTATGAATTATTTCAATAAAACATCGTGCATCAATAAAATTCATTTTTTCTATATAAATAACCATCCCATTCAGAAGAAAAACACAATTGAATTCTAAATATTATTCCATCACTGAGTATTCAACATGACATCCACTATACACATTATTACAGAACACAAGAAATTTTAATAGTCAATTGTAAAAAGTCAACATCACATCATATGGTTTGATTTTTGGGATGGGGTAAATAATAGTCATATTTTTATTTTTTGTAAAAATGAAAAATTTGTCAATAAAAAAAATAATCCCAAAAAATATTATTGAAATGAAAAAATGAAAAAATACCCTCTTTCCACATCCATTCAAACTTTTAACCATAGACAATTTAGGTTAAACATAGATCCTGAATGGTTTCATCTATTCAAATCCTTTATAATGGTTTATAAAGAAATTGTTAATTAATCAAATCATATATCATGTTGTTTTTTATAATGGTGTTTTGTATTAGGCATACTCATCAAGTACCAATGTTGATTGAGTTAATACCCAATCCTTCCATATAGAGTTTTTACACCCAGGTTCCAATGTTTTAGATTCGTATCCACATTCTAGTATCTATAAATGGATGTATTCTCTATGAAAATCTGACTCATTTATCTACAATAACAAATTCTGTTCCCTTGTACTTATGATTTTCTTAAGTATTCTAAAAAAAATCACTTCATCCTAGTTTCACAACACGAAATTGGAGCTATATCAAAGTACATATACCAACAGTTTGGACAAAAACATTGGAATAGGTCCCTTACAATAACCCTATAGCAACAGGTTTTCCAAAAAAATTTGGTACCATTATTATGAACATTCTTATGCCAACCAGTTTTTCCCAAACCTTTGGTATAGATCCATTGTAGAGACCCTATAACAATGGCTGTTCGAAACCCATTGGTATGTGTCACTTATAAAGAAAATATACCATCAATTTTTTAAAACAATTCCTATACATCCAATGGAGAGACTGTATACCCACCGTTTCTCTAGAGAAATGTGTTCTAGGTCAAAATAATCAGGATACCTATAGAAATGGTTTAGAGAAATGAGGGTATAGGTCTATATGAATGGTTTTGAAAACCGTTGGTATAGGTACCAATATGTTTTTTTGAATAATTTATAAAAATATATAAATACCTAAAAAAGATAAATTACATTCCATTATACATACATATATATATATGAAAGTATTTTCAAAAAATTCATCACAGCTTTATTGTTAGGCTATTGGAATATATATATGAGGTGCATGGATAAAAATGTGGATGTATTTTATTTTTAAATTACCTATACCAATTGTTTTCTTGAAACCAATGGTATAGGTTTTTCATATGACCCATACAAATGGTTTGGATAAACAGGTGGCATTTCGCTATACCAAAAATAGAATAAAGAACATGTAACGCCCAGACCCCAGTTACCCAGGGTTAGTGCATTATTACATAACATTGGCATGATCCGAAAAGATCAAGTCTCGAAACACCGATTAGTTTAGTAGCCTTGTAAACACTATATATATTCATAAAGTTTACATTACATCAATAAGTGAAAAACTACAACAACATATTGTCTTCATATCCCCTCATACTATCCCTGTTGGTCATTCATAAAATACAACTTCACATCCTGGGAGAAATAAAACATTGAAAGGGGTGAGCTTAGATTTTCAGTAAGGATAACAATATAGCGGAAACATTCATAAATAAACATAATCATTTAATGAAATGTATAACTAAAACAAAATACTTTTAAACTTGTACTTCAACATAATATGGTAAGGATAAAATAAAATAATTCCATTTAATTATTCACATGGATATTCTACTAGTCGAATAATCACATGCAATATCAATAACAACTTTCATAATGACGGAATTCATAATGCCAGACTATCATAACCACGTAGCCAAGGCCTCGTGCCAAGACTACAAATAATATTTTCTCAAGGCCGCGTGCCAAGAGACTAGTTTGTCTCATGAGACCTACCGATGCATCGAGGAGCTATAGCATACTGCACCCATAACTTACTAAGTCTAATGCATTCCTCATCTGAAAATTTTGACACATAACATAAACATTCGTATTGAAACTAGCATATGAAATGTCAATACTTTATCCATATTCCATGAATGGTATAAAAATAACACATCCACAGTCAAACATAACTCATTAAATACAATATAGAATATTTTATTGTAACAAATTGTCCTCAATCGATAATAATGAAGGATATTGACATAGATGAAAATAATCATCAAAAAAATTTGAGTGAAATATCTCCCTTTTTCTTGAAAACATTTAAAAGTCACACTATTTGTCAAGAAGTCAATTGAAAATATATTTTTTAATAAAAGTGTCCCATAAAACATTGAAACTTTTAAAAGGAAGTTGAATTTTAAAACATTAATTTCCATTTAAATAAATCCTTAAAAATATTTTTAAAACATGGACATTAATGAGAATTATTTAGAATAATAAATCTGTAAACATTTAAAATCATTTTTTACTTAGAATTCCTAACCAAAATAGAGAAACTTGAATAAAAATAATTGATCTAATAAACACTTAATAATATCATGAGAATAAATGGATTCATGATATACTATGTCACAGTACATTATATGCACCACAAAAAAGTGATTTGGTGTATAACAACAAAGAAGTCTCAATGGAATGTAAATAGAGTTGAATTCTCTTATAAAGATCATATATTTAGGAGAAGGATAAATAAACGACATAATTATGTGTGACAAGTATAAATACTCTCAATATGATTGGATATTCACTATAAATCAATCAGAGGACATTCACACATATTCTTGTAAAAACAACACCAATGAATTGGATGCTTAACTCACCAAATGGAGATTGAGTTAAAATTTACTCTTATCAAGTTCCTATCGATGATGTGAGAAAATATCAATTGAGTGATTATGTGTATTTAAAATTATATCCACATAAAGGGGAGTGTATATTATTACATATGAAAATGAGTATTGATTCCACACATAATCTTGCAGTAAAATAATCAATGATGTATGCGTAAATCTGAATGAGTGGAAATTGAAATTTATAATACCCTTATGGATTTGGTAACTTACGAAACATACACTCATGAAAGAAGGATCATAAAATTATGATGTAAATATCCACAAATTAATGTATATAACACAATGAATATAGTAATGATTAGTAAACACACCACGTGCAATAAATAAGTGGTGAACAATGGAAATCTCACGGAATCAAAAGTGAGATAATAAACCCCTTACCTTGTACTTTTCCTTGGTTAAAGGTAGATTAACCTCCTATATAATATTTAAATCATTGTTATTAAATTATAAAAGAATCATATATATAAATATGATATCATATATGATATTTTAATATTTCTTTGTTAATAATATTTTAGTATTATCGCTGTTTCGGGTGTTTACTGATTTGTTTTCCTTTATAGGTTTTGTTACATAATACGTGTTTGTTATGGATAGGATGTTTATTATTCATATCCAGAATGATATCAAGTCCTTTAACATTAAATTTAATCATAAAATGAGAATTAGTCTTGAATGGATATGATGGGGACATGAATCTCATCGCGTTCGTGGAGATAGTAATCCGTACGTATGAACGAAAGCTAATTCCATTTAATTTTTCATTTTAAAAGGAATAAAAACCAAATTATACATAGGTATATTATTATTAAAGTATAATATAATATCATATATATATTACTTAATTTCATTAACACCATCCTTTATACATTCCATGTATGGTATGAACAAGTCATATCACTTTGAGGGGCGGTAGTCTGCACTTCCTCAAATGAAATTAACGTGTATATATATACAACATGAAACGAATAATGGTGTAATATAAAATAGAATTAAAGAAGCATATATATAAAATAAATATCATAAATATTATATTTAATTACAGTGCCATCATAATGGCCACTATGAGAGGGGGTAGGAGACAATTGAACAATCATCGTTTTGTGAGGCCTTTGGTTTCCATCCACAGAAACATTATGTTCTTCACCCATTAAATGGAGGTGTGTGTAAGTGTAGTTTGAATAATATTAATAACAATATCCTAGTATATTTAGGATACTGGTTTTGCCACAAAATAAAATAATAAGAATAGTTGAGGGGTTGGAGAAGTAAAATAAAAGAAAGAAGCTAAGAGAAATTGTTACCTTTAATTGGAGAAGTAAAATAATAGAAAAGAAGAAAAGAGAAAGTGTTACATTTAATTTGGGTAACTCCCTTTGATTTGAACCAAAATGGACTCTCGAAGTGACTTTTGACTAAGGTATGGCTTCTAAGAGGGGGAGAGGGATGTACATAGATTAATTTGGCAGATTTTGGAGGATCCAAAAGGCTTGAGAGGTGTGAATAATTGATTAGATGTGGTGTCCTTTTATAAGGGGGGAAGGGGGATCTTTAGGAAAAACATAAAGTATTATTTTATAATAAATTCATATTCAGTTTCTAAAGGCTCAAAAGTTGATTATTCAAAGTCTAAGGTGGGTATGGGTATAAATACTTTCAACCAATAGATTTAATATAGGTTTGGGTCATTACATTAACCATATCTTTTAGTTTTAACTCTAGGTAAATAAATTTTAACACTTACCATGTAACATTGTATTTTTATAATATATAGTTAATAAACATACTATATACATCCGAGAGACCCCAAAAGTGGTCCATTAATGATTCACCGATGATGATACAAGTCATTTGGCCTAACCTTATATTTTTAAGAATATAAAATAATTTAATAATATAATATATGTTTTAAAAACACATTTATGTCAATTTTGACACTACTCAATAATTGATTTTTGTTAAAGCCTTAAAAAACATTATGTATTATAAAAAAATTCATTTAAGAAATCCTAACATGTCATATTATCCAATAAAATTATTTTATGTCATAAAAACCTTCATAGTATATATATTTTAATATTTATAATTCCAATTATTTGATTCATTCATTAATAAGGAAAATACTTCATCATTATTGTGTCATATATATTTTTATATTATCAAAGTTTAAAAATTATAAATAAAATACCATTATGTAGGAAATCTTGTTAGGTTTTTAATAAATATTTATAATAAATAATATAACATATATAACCCTATCAAAAATTATTTTTCTAAAAGATATAAGCTTTTGTCATTTTTGTATTTTCTTTAACTTAATAAATATAAAGTGTCCCTATCACCTAAAAGTGGCATTATGGGGTCCAAAAATCCACCCAAATATGTCCATGGTCGGACATGTATCCAATAATAAGGCGAGGACACGTTTTAGGGTAAATTATATTATTACAATATTATTTGTTACCCTTATTTACCAGATATACCCTTTTACCATGGAAAATAAAATATTTACCGAAGTAATTAATCGAAATGTCTAAAAATAAGAGTTAACTATTTACAAAATTTAGTCATCCTGATTCAAAATATGGAATCCTTTTTTCCAAATTCAAAACACAGAAGTGGCAGAAATTAATTTAAATTTAATTCCCGTTGTCAAACCAAAAAGCTTATTTTTAAGAAATAATAACTATCAAATGATTGACAATTGATTATGTCCGGTTTAAATGTGAAATTACGTCCAATGAAAAAAATTGTATTAAATGGTAAAAATATATACTAAATATACTTTAAAACCACTGAAAATCATAATTTATCACTATTGATTATTTTGACTAAAAAAGTTGTTTTTAATTAAAATTTTGTAATTTTCACTATTCATCAAAATATGAATGTTATCTGAATAGTACCGAAATTTCACCCTAAGATAATTTAGATATTACAAATCGAAAAATAAAGACCATTTTGAAAGATACAATTGATAAAATTTCAAAAATTATGGATTACTATTCATAACATCTAGTTTGATTGGTTGTGGTGTGTTAGAATCTCAAAGTTGCGTATAATGCAGACCATTGCATTATTCAAAGGGAAACTTACCGTGGAAGCTTGGGGTGTTAAATTATCCCCTAATTAAAAAAATTTCATCCTCACAATTGTTAAAATTGGGCTTGAGAATATAATGGAAAGTCCCACATCGGAAAAAGTGTCAATAAAAGTATCACTTTAAAAGAAAGAAAGAGTGGTATAAAGGTCACCCAAGATAACCCATACTCGGATTCCATGTAGGAAAACATGGATATAGACTATAAACTAAGTGTAGAGTTCAAATGGAGAGGGATAGAAAACATGATCAGGAGAAAGTTAACAATAAGAAAACCACAAAAATGTGTTGGGACAAACAGTTATTAGTCTCCCAGTAGGAAAAGTAAACAGACAACATTTTTTTTGTTTTAAGTTGCATTACATAAGGATGTGGAATTAATTTATGATATTGAATAATAAATTAAATAGATATACTAACTTTTTAAGTAGAGTTTCATTCTTTATAAATTTCTAACACTAACTCAATTTGTTTTGAACAATGAGTATTCATGAAGATTTGGTCATAGTGGAATAGATATAATAAACTTCTATAGAATAACACGATCCACGTAGGATAAACTATATATTTACCTTGTCTTTTGAGAATAATCAAAACCAAAATGGTTACTATAAGATCTGATGATCCACTAAATGGATATTCCATTAGAAAAAAAACACTAATCTTAATTTATAAAATCAAACCAACAATACCACAAAGTTAAATAAATACCATTCAATAATCAATTGTACTTAAAATACTTCAATATAATCCAAACTAATATTGAAACCCAGAACATATAAGAATTTGGTTATGTAGTCTTCCATGTTAAATTGTATCTCCAAATAACATCAACTACTCTTAAAGTCACATACTTAAAAGTAATTAACTTAATCACGTATTCTCTATTATAGGTTAATCATTTCCATAGATAACCCAAATCACTATAAATCCACAATAAAAACATAGATAAAAATCCACCATTACTCCTCAAATAAAATGCCAAATTATTCTATTTTCCTTGAGCATATTGTGTTCCCAACAAAGCGAACATCTTCAAAAATAAAATTTATCACTTAATCACCAAATCATTTTCCTATACTAAGGGTATTCATTTGATAAGACATAAGATCAAAAATCAACTTATTATTGATCAATAAAATCATTTAACTAAAAATAATAGTCACACTAACCAGGGACTTCACATAGTATAGTGTTAGGTGATAAATCCCAATCACACTTTGGTTGTGGGTTCGATTCCCACAGCTTCGTCTGATGCGACGGGTTGTCACATGGTCTGTGTGTCGTCCCTTTTCAAAAACTATATTTTATAACATTACGAAAATGCGATAAATTCATCAAAATAACCATAACATAAATTAACCACAAATTTTATCTCGTACCTTTGATTTTCATCCCAAAATACAATAACATGTAATTTCCTCAAACCCAATGGCCATATAAAACCAAATGGTTATTTATAACTATATCTAGAAGAGAAAAGATAATTATTCCTCAAATATCATTCTAAAATGGATAACTGTAGGGTTATAAATACAAGAGAAAATCATTCCAAAGTAAACACATCAACAAAGAGAACTAATAATTTTAAACATTTCTCCAACTATTTATTTCTATATAGCTTCTTCTTTGACCAAGAAAATATCCTATAAAATAGGGAATTCACTCAGGTAATGGCCAGGTCCCCTACATTTATGGAAAATGACTGTAAATGGATTCTTGGGACCATTTTTATCTTCTTCCATAGTACTCTTCATTTTTCTTTGGCAATTATTCACTTTATGTCCTTCCTTCCCACACGTAAAGCATTTTTTTGTCCCATTGAGACACTTTCCTGGGTGTATCCTTCCAAATTTCCTACATGATGGAAATTGAGGATTCCTTTCTCCATGGTTTCCACTGGTAGAGCTCTTATCATTCATCACCTTTCTCTTCTTTGTTGAGTCTTGGAATTGGTTAATATATATATTGTTGACCATATTTTTGGAAAATTTATTTGGCATGAAGACGATATCTTTTACGCCTATCATCATTCCATTTTTTTGCTCATTTCCACCACAGTTCCTACCTTGTACATCATTCTCAAAGTAACTATGACTTCCATGGAATCCAGCCATTGACTAAAACCAGAAAGCATTGTGTGAGTAATAGTAGTCATAATATCATTTAGAGAATATCGTGTCACCATATTCTCAATTTGAAACACATTAGCATTAATCAAGGTCATTTACTCTCATCTAATATAAAATTCATCAAATTGGTTTGTAAATAAAATGTAAAATATCCAAAGCATATCCCCCGGGAGTGTCGTAACCAAGAGTGAAACAGGGACCGTTGTCGTGAACCAGTTCCCATTCGAGTCTAGCTCAAAGCGGTGTTTTCAGGTTTTACCCCTAGGTACATCTGTGCCAGAGCCGCCTCTACCTGCTCGTATCCAGACAAGGTTGTATTGCTAAGAAAACTCACAAAATCTCTACAATACCAAAATTCTAAGATGTTCTTATATACTAATCCTCAAAGTCTATCTTAGGGCTATGTGCTCTAATCAGAGGTTATCTAAATATAGCTCCCATGGTTTGTACCAAACTCCCACTAATACCAACTGTAACACCCTGAACACAGTTACCCAGTGTCGGTGCATTATTACATAAAATTGGCATGATCAAAAAAGATCATGTCTCGAATGACTGATTAGTTTAGTAGCCTTGGAAACACTTGATATATTCATTAAGTTTACATTATATCAATAAGTGAAAATCTAAAATAACATATTGTCTTCATATCCCCTCATACTATCCCTCTAGGTCATTCATAACATAATTCTTCACATCCTGAAAAAAATAAAACATTGAAAGGGGTGAGTTCATATTCTTAGTAAGGATAACAATATAGCGGAAACATTCATAAATAAACATAAAAATTTAAGGCAATGTATAACTGAAACAAAATCCTTTTAAACTTGAACTTCAGCATAATATGGCAAGGATAAAATGAAATAATTCCATTTACTTATTCACATGGATATTCTACTAGTCGAATAATCACATGCAATATCAATAGCCACTTTTATAATGATGGAATGCATAATTCTAGACTATCATAACCACGTAGCCAAGGCCTCGTACCAAGACTACCAATAAGATTTCGTCAAGGCCTCGTTCCAAACCCTAGTTTGTCTCATGAGACCTACCAATGCATCGAGGAGCTATAGCAGGCTCCACCCGTCACTTTTTAAATCCTATGAATTCCTCATATGAAAATTGTGACACATAACACAAACATTCGTATTGAAACTAGCATATGAAATGTCAATAATTTATCCACATACCATAATTGGTATAAAAATAACACATCCACAGTAAAACATAACTCATTCAATACAATATTGAAGATTGTATTGTAACAAATTATCCTCAATCGAGAATAATGAAGGATATTGACGTAGTTGAAAATAATCATCATAACTATTTGAGATAAATATCTCCATTTTTCTTGAAAACATTTAAAAGTCACACTATTTGTCAAGAAGTCATTTGAAAATAGATTTTTTAATCAAAGTGTCCCATAAAAATTCGAAACTTTTAATAGGAATTTTAATTTTAAAACATTAATGTCCATATAAATAAATCCTTAAAAAAATTTAAAACTAGGACATTAATGACAAATATTTCGAATATTAAATCATTAAAAAATTTAAAATGATATTTTACTTAGAGTTCCTAACCAAAAGAGAGACACTTGATTACAAATAATTGAGGTAATCAATACATAATAATGTCATCATAATAAATGGATTCATGATATACTATGTCAAAGTACATTATATACACCACATAAAAGTGATTTGGTGTATAACAACAAAGAAGACTGAATGGAATGTAAATAGAGATGAATTCTCTAATAAAGACCATATCCTTAGGTTACGGATAAATCGATGACATAATTATATGTGAAAAATATAAATACACTCAATATGATTGGATATTCTGTGTAAATCAATCAGAGTACATTCACAATATTCTTGTAAAAACAACACAGATGAATTGGATGCTTAACTCACCAAATAGAGATGGAGTTAAAATTTACTCTTATCAAGTTCATATCGATGACGTGAGAAATTATAAATTGAGTTATTATGTGTATTCAAAAGTATATCCATAGAAAGGGTACTGTAAATTATGACATAAGAAAATGAGTAGTGATTCCACACATAATCTTGGAGTAAAATAATCAATGAGTTATGCGTAAAGCCTAATGAGTGGAAATTGAAATTTCAAATACCCCTATCGATTTGGTAACTTACAAAACATAAAATCATGAATGAATGATCAAACACTGATCATTTAAATATCCATAAATTAATGTATATAATACCATGAATACAATCATGGACAGTACACACAACACATGCAATAAATAAGTGGTGAACAATGGAAATCTCACGGAATCAAAAGTGAGATAATAAACCCTATACCTTGTACTTTTCCTTGGTTGAGGGTAGTTTAACCTCCTGTATAATATTTAAATCATTGTTATTAAATTATACAAGAATCATATATATAAATATGATATCATATATGATCTTTTGAAATTTCTTTGTTATTAATATTTTAGTATTATAGTCGTTTCAGGTGTTAACTGATTTGTTTTCCTTTAAATGTTTTGTTACATAAGCCATGTCTGTTATGTATAGGTTGTATATTATTAATATCCAGAATGATATCAAGTCCTTTAACATTACTTTTAATCATCAAATTAGAATTATTCTTGAATGGATATGATGGGGACATGAATCTCATCGCGTTCGTGGAGACGGTAATCCTAACGTACACACGAATGCTAATTCCATTTTATTTTTCATCTTAAAAGGAATAAAAACCAAATGATACAAAGGTATATTATTATTAAAGTATAATATAATATCTTATATATATGACTTAAATTAATTAACACCATCCTTTATATGTTCCATGTATGGTATGAACGAGTCATATCACTTTGAGGGGGCGGTAGTCCGCACTTACCAAAATGAAATTATAATAAATATATACAACATGAAAAGAATAATGGTATAATATAAAATGGAATTTAATAAGATTATATATAAAATAAATATCATATTTATCATTTTTAAATACAGTTCCATCATAATGGCCACCATGAGAGGTGGTAGGAGATAATTGAACAATCGTCGTTTCGTGAGGCGTTAGGTTGGCATCCACAGAAACATTATCTTATTCACCCATTAAATGGAGGTGTGTGTAAGTGTAGTTCGAATAATTCTCATAAAAATATCCTAGTAAATTTAGGATACTGGTTTTGTCACAAAATAAAATAATAAGAATAGTTTAGGGATTAGAGAATTAAAATAAAATAAAAGAGGCTAAGAGAAATTGTTACCGTTAATTTGGGTAACTCCCTTTGGTTTGAACCAAAAAGGACTCTCAAAGTGACTTATGACTAAGGTAAGGCTTCTAGGAGGAGGAAATGGATATATAGAGATTAATTTGTCAGAGTTTGGGGGATCCAAAAGGCTTGAGAGGTGTGAAGAATTTATTAGAAGTTGTGTCCTTCTATAAGGGGGAAAATGGGCTCTTTAGGAAAAACATAAAGTATTATTTTATAATAAATTCATATTTGGTTTCTAAAGTATAAAAAGTTTATTATTCAAATTATAAGGTGGGTATGGGTAGAAATAATTTCAACCAATAGATTTAAGATAGGTTTGGGTCATTACATTAAACTTATCTTTTAGTTTTAACTCTTGGTAAATTAGTTTAACACTTACCATGTAACTTTGTATTTTTATAAAATATATTTAATAAAATTACTATATAAATCCAAGAGACCCCCAAAGTGGTCCATTAATGATATAAAAATAATGATATATGTCCTTTGGCCTATACTTAGATTTTTAGGAGTAGAATAGAAATTAATAATATAATATTTGTTTTAAAAACTCATTTATGTCAATTTTGACACTACTCAATAATTGATTTCTATTAAAATATTAAAAACTTTATTAATTAGAAATAAATTCATTTAAGCAATCCTAACATGTCATATTAACCATTAAAATTAATTTATGTCATCAAAATCTCCAAACTATTTTTATTTTAACAATTATAATACCAATTATTCGATTATTTCATTAATAAGGAAAATACTGCATCATTATTGTGTCATATATATTTTTACATTTTAAAAGTTTAAAAATTATAAATAAAATACTATTATGTAGGAAATAGTTTTAGGTTTCTAATTAATATTTATAATAAAAAAATATAACATATATAACCCTATGAAAAAATTGTTTTTCTAAAAGATATAATATTATGTCATTTTTGTATTTACTTTAACTTAATAAATATAAAGTGTCCCTATCACCTAAAAGTGGCTCCATGGGGTCCCAAAATCGACCCAAATATTCCCATGGTCGAAAATGTATCCACCAATAAGTTTAGAACTCATTTTGGGGTAAATTAATATTATTATAATATTATTTTTTACCGTTATTTACCAGATTTACCCTTTATCCATAGAAATTAAAATATTTACCGAAGTAATTATTCAAAATGTCTAAAAATAAGAGTTAAATATTTACACAATTTAGACATCCTGAATCCAAATATGGAATCCATTTTTCCAAATTCAAAACACATAACTAGAAGAAATTAATTTAAATTTAATTCCCGCTCTCAAAACAAAAAGAATATTTTTAAGAAATAATAACTATCATAAGATTGACAATTGTTTGTGTCCGGTTTAAATGTGAAATTACTTCCAATGAACAAAATTTTATTAAATGGTAAAACATTATGAAATTGGGCTTGACACTTAGGTATTACTATTCATAACAGCTAGTTTGGTTGTGGTGTGTTAGAATCTCAAAGTTGCGTACAATGCAAAACATTGAATTATTCAAAGGGAAACGTATCATGGATGCCTGGGGTGTTGCATTATCCCATCCTTAAATAAATTGCATTCTCACTATTTTTAAAATTGGGCTTGATAATATAATGTAATGTCCCACATCAGAAAAAGTGTCAATAAAACTATCACTTTAAAAGAAATAAAGAGAGGTATAAAGGTCACCCAAGATAACCCATACCAGGATTCTATGTAGGAAAACAAGGATATAGAAGATATACTAAGTGTCAAGTTCTAATGGAGATGGATAGAAAACAAGATCAGGAGAAAGTTAACAATAAGTAAACCACAAACTTGTGTTGGGACAAACAGTCATTTGTCTCCCAGTAGGAAAAGTAAACGGACAACATTTTTTGTTTTAAGTTACATTACATAAGGATGAGGAATTCATTTATGATATTGAATATGAAAATAAAGAGATATACTTACTTTTTAAGTAGTGTTTCATTCTTTATAAATTTCTACCACAAAATCAATTTATTTTGAATAATGAGTATTCATGAAGACTTGGTCACAGTGGAAGAGCTATAATAAACCTATATGGAATAACATTATCCACATAGTATAAACTATATATTTACCTTGTCATTAGATATTAATCAATACCAAAATGGTTATTCTATGATCTGATGATCCCCCAAATTGATATTCCATTAGAAAAAAACACTAATCTTAATTTATAAAATTAAACCAACAATACCCCAAAGTAAAATAAATACCATTCAATAATCAATTGTCCTTAAAATACATCAATATAATCCAAACTAATATTGAATCCGAGAACTTAGAAGAACTTGGTTATGTAGTCTTCCACGTTAAATTGTATCTCCAAATGAAATCAACTACTCTTAAAGTCACATACTTAAATGTAATTAACTTAATCACATATTCTCTATTATAGGTTAATCATTTCCATAAATAACCCAAATCACTATAAATACACAATAAAAATATAAATAAAAATCCACCATTACTCCGCAAATGAAATGCCAAAGTATTCTATTTTCCTTAAGCATATAGTGTTCCCAGCAAAGTGAACATCGTCCAAAATATCATTTATCAGTTAATCACCAAATCATTTTCCGATACTAAGGGTATTCATTTGATAACACATAAGATCCCAAATCAACTTATTATTGATCAATAAAATCATTTAACTAAAAATAATAGTCACACTAACTAGGGACATCACATAGTATAATGGTAGGCGATAAATCCCAATCGCACTTTGGTTGTGGGTTCGATTCCCATAGCATCGTCCGATGCGACGGTTTGTCACATGGTCTGCGTGTCATCCCTTTTCAAAAACTATAATTTATAACATTACCAAAATGAGATAAATTCCTCAAAATAACCATAACATAAATTAACCCCAAATTTTATCTCATACCTTTCATTTTCATCCTGAAATACTATAACATGTAATTTCCTCAAACCCAATGACCATATAAAAACAAATGGTTATTTGTGACTATATCCACAAGAGAAAAGATAATTATTCCTCAAATATCATTCTAACATGGAAAACTACAGGGTTACAAATATAAGATAAAATCATTCCAAAGTAAAAACATCAACAAAGAGCACTAATACTTTTAAACATTTCTCCAACTATTTATTTATACATATCTTCTTCTTTGACCAAGAAAATGTCCTATAGAATAGGGAATTCACTCGAGTAATGGCCAAGTTCCCTACATTTATAGAAAATGAATGTAAATGGATTATTGGGACCATTTTTATCTTCTTCCATAGTACTCTTCATTTTTCTTCGGCAATTCTTCACTTGATGTCCTTCCTTCTCACACGTAAAGCATTTATTTAGCCCATTGAGACGCTTTCCTGGGTGTCTCCTTCCACATTTCCGGCATGATGGAAATTGAGGATTCCTTTCTCCACGGTCTCCACTGCTGGAGCTCTAATCATTCATCACCTTTCTCTTCTTTGTTGAGTCCTGGAATTGGTTAATATATATATTGTTGATCATATTTTTGGGGAATTTATTTGGCATGAAGACAATATATTATACGTCTATCATCATTCCATTTTGTTTCTCATTTACACCATCATTCCCACCTTGTACATCATTCTCAAAGTAACTATGAATTCCTTGGAATCCAGCCATTGACTAAAACAATAATTCATTATGTGAGTAATAGTAGTCATAAAATCATTTAGAGAATATCATGTCACCATATTCTCAATTTGAAACACATTAAGATTAATCAAGGTAATTTACTCTCATCTTATATAAAATAAATCAAATAAATTTGTAAAGAAAATGTAAATTATCCTATGCATATACCCCGGGAGTGTCGTAACCAAGAGTGCAACAAGGACCGTTGTCTTGCACCAGTTCCCATTCGAGTCTAGCTCAAAGCGGTGTTTTCAGGTTTTACCCCTAGGTACATCTGTGCCAGATCCTCCTCTACCTGCTTGTATCCAAACAGGGTTGTATTGCTCAGAAAATTCAAAAAATCTCTACAATACCAAAATTCTATGAATTTCGTATATACTAATCCTTAAAGACTATCTTAGGGATATGTGCTCTTATCAGAGTTTATCTAATTCTTGATCCCAAGGTTTGTACTAAACCCCCACTTATACCAACTGTAATGCTCCGACCATAGTTACCGAGTCTCGGTGCATTATTACATAATATTGGAATGATCACAAAAGATCAAGTCTCGAAAGACCGATTTGTTTAGTAGCCTTGGAAACACTAGATATATTCATTCAGTTTACATTACATCAATAAGTGGAAAATTAAACAACATATTGTCTTCATATACCCTCATACTATCCCTCTATGTCATTCATAAAATACTTTTTCACATCCTAAAAAAAATAAAACATTGAAAGGGGTGAGCTCAGATGCTTAGTAAGGATAACAATATAGCAGAAACATTCATAAATAAACATAAAAATATAAGGCAATTTATAACTAAAACAAAAGCCTTTTAAACTTGAACTTCAGCATAATATGGAAAGGATAAAATGTAATAATTTCATTTACTTATTCACATGGATATTCTACTAGTTGAATAATCAGATGAAATATCAATAACCCCTTTCATAATGACGAAATGCATAATGCCAGACTATCATAACCATGTAGCCAAGGCCTCGTGCCAAGACTACAAATAAGGTTTTGTCAAGGCCTCATGCCAAGACACTAGTTTGTCTCATTAGATCTACCGATGAATCGAGGAGCTATAGCGGGATCCACCCGTCACTTACTAAGACCTATACATTCCTCATATGACAATTTTGACATGTAACATAAACATTTGTATTGAAACTAGCATACGAAATGTCAATACTTTATCCACATACCATGAATGGTATTAAAATAACACATCCAAAGTCAAACAAAAATCATTCAATACAATATGGAAGATTGTATTGAAACATATTATCCTCAATCGAGAATAATAAAGTATATTTACGTAGTTGAAAATAATCATCAAAACTATTTGAGAGAAATATCTCCCTTTTTCTTGAAAACATTTAAAAGTCACACTATTTGTCAAGAAGTCATTTGGAAATAGATTTTTGATTCAAAATGTCCCATAAATTTTGAAACTTTTAAAAAGAATTTTAATTTTAAAACATTAATGTCCATATAAATAATTCCTTAAAAATATTTTTAAAACAAGGACATTAATGAGAAAGATTTAGAATAACAAATCTTTAAAAATTTAAATTGATATTTTATTTACAGTTCCTAACCAAAAGAGAGACACTTGATTACAAATAATTGAGGTAATAAATACTTAATAATATCATTAGAATAAAGGGATTAATGATATAATATGTCAAAGTATATTATATACACAACATAAAAGTGATTTGGTGTATAACAACAAAGAAGACTCAATGGAATGTAAATAGAAATGAATTCTATTATAAAGACCATATCCTTAAGATAATGATAAATCAAAGACATAATTATGTGTGGTAAATATAAATACAATCAATATGGTTGGATATTCAGTTTAAATCAATTAGAGGACATTCACACTATTCTTGTAAAAACAACACCAATGAATTCGATGCTTAACTCAACAAATAGAGATTGAGTTAAAATTTACTCTTATCAAGTTCATATCGATGACGTGAGAAATTATAAATTGAGTGATTATGTGTATTCAACTTTATATCCATAGAAAGGGTAGTGTAAATTATGACATAATCAAATGAGTAGTGATTCCACACATAATCTTGGAGTAAAATAATCAATGATGTATGCGTAAAGCCGAATGAGTGGAAATTGAAATTTCAAATAACCTTATAGATTTGGTATCTTAAGAAACATACACTCATTAATGAAGTATCATAAAATGATGATTTAAATATCCCTAAATTAAAGTATATAACATAATTAATACAATCATGGGCAGTACACACACCACATGCAATAAATAAGTGGTGAACAATGGAAATCTCACGGAATCAAAAGTTAGATAATAAACCCCTTACCTGGTACATTTCCTTTGTTGACGGTAGTTTAACCTCCTGTATAATATTTAAATCATTTTTATTAAATTATACAAGAATAATATATATAAATATGATATCATATATGATCTTTTAATATTGAATTGTTAATAATATTTTAGTATTATCGTCGTTTCGGGTGTTAACTGATTTGTTTTCCTTTATATGTTTTGTTACATAAGCCGTGTTTGTTATGGGTAGGTTGTATATTATTTATATCCAGAATGATATCAAGTCCTTTAACATTACTTTTAATCATCAAATGAGATTTATTTTTGAATGGATATGATGGGGACATGAATCTCATCGTGTTCGTGGAGATAGTAATACGTACATACTCATGAACGCTAATTCCATTTAATTTTTCATTTTAAAATGAATAAAAACCAAATGATACATAGGTATATTATTATTAAAATACAATTTAATATATTATATATATTACTTATGTTCATTAACACCATCCTTTTTACGTTCCATGTATGTTATGAACGAGTCATATCACTTTGAGGGGGCGGTAGTCCGCACTTCCTCAAATGAAAATATAGTATATATATACAACATGAAATGAATAATGGAATAATATAAAATGGAATTAAATAAGCTTATATATAAAATAAATATCATTAATATCATATTTAATTACTGTTCCATCTTAATGTCCACCATGAGAGGTGGTAGGAGATAATTGAACAATCATCATTTCGTGAGGCATTTGGTTTCCATCCACAGAAATATTATGTTCTTCACCCATTAAATGGAGGTTTGTGTAAGTGTAGTTAGAATAATTCTCATAAAAATATCCTATTGAATTTATGATACTATTTTTGTCACAAAATAAAATAATAAGAATAGTTCAGGGGTTGGAAAAGTAAAATAAAATAAAAGAATCTAAGAGAAATTGTTACCTTTAATTTGGGTAACTCCCTTTGGTTTGAACAAAAAAGGACTCTCAAAGTGACTTATAACTAAGGTAAGGCTTCTTGGAGGAGGAGAGTGATATAGGGAGATTAATTTGGTAGAGGTTAGAGGATCAAAAAAGGCATGAGAGGTGTGAAGAATTGATTAGAAGTGGTGTCCTTTTATAAGGGGGGAAAGGGGCTCTTTAGGAAAATCATAAAGTTTTATTTCATAATAAATTCATATTCGGATTCTATAGGCCCAAAAGTAGTTTATTTAGAGTATGAAATGGGTATGAGTATAAATAATTTCAACCAATAGATTTAAGATAGGTTTGCGTCATTAAATTAACCTTATCTTTTAGTTTTAACTCTAGGTAATTTAGTTTAACACTTACCAAGTAACGTTGAATTTTTATAATTTATATTTAATAAACTTAATATATAAATCCAAGAGACAACCAAAGTGGTACATTAATTATACAAAAATAATTATATAAGTCCTTTGGCCTAACCATATATTTTTAGGAATAGAATATAAATAAATAATACAATATTGTTTTTAAAAACTCATTTATGTCAATTTTGACACTACTCAATAATTGATTTTTTAAAAGTCATAAAAACTTTATTAATTAGAAAAAAATTAATTTGAGCAATCATAACATGTCATATTAACCAATAAAATATGTTTATGTCATCAGAAATTTCAAATTATATTTATTTTAACATTTTTAATACCGATTATTTGATTCTTTCATTAATAAGGAAAATACTGCATCATTATTGTGTCATATATATTTTTACTTTTTAAAGTCTAAAAATTATAAATAAAATTCAATTATGTAAGAAATAGTTTTAGGTTTCTAATGAATATTTATAATCGAAAATATAACATATATTACCCTAGGATAAAAATTGTTTTTCTGAAAGATATAAGCTTATGATATATTTATATTTACTTTAACTTAATAAATATAATGTGTCCCTATCACCTAAAAGTGGATCTATGGGGTCTCAAACTCGACCCAAAAATTCCCATGGTCGGACATGTATCCACCAATAAGGTTAGGACACGTTTTAAGGTAAATTAATATTATTATATTATTATTTTTTACCCTTATTTACCGGATTTACCCTTTAACCATGGAAAATAAAATATTTACCGAAATAATTATTCAAAATGTCTAAATATAAGAGTTAACTATTTACACAATTTAGACATCCTAATTCCAAATATGGAATCAATTTTTCCAAATTCAAAACACAGAAGTGGCAGAAATTAATTTAAATTTAATTCCCGCTGTCAAAATAAAAAAGCTTATTTTTAAGAAATAATAACCATCAAAAGATTGACAATTGTTTATATCCTGTTTAAATGTGAAATTACGTCCAATGACCAACATTGTATTAAATCGTAAAAAATATTCTAAATATACTTTAAAACCACGGAAAATCATAATTTATCACTATTGATTATTTTGACTAAAAAAGTTGTTTTTAAATAAAAATTTGTAATTTTCACTATTCATCAAAATATGAAAGTTATCTGAAGGTTACCAAAATTTCATCCTAATATAATTTAGATATTAAAAATCCAAAATTAAAGTCCAGTTTGAACGATAAAATTTATAAAATTTTAAAAATTAGGTATTACTATTCATAACGGCTAGTTTGATTGGTTTTGGTGTGTTAGAATCTCAAAATTGCATACAATGCAAACCATTGCATTATTCAAAGGGAAACGTACCGTAGAAGCCTGGGGTGCTACATTATCCCCTCTTTCAATAAATTGCATCCTCACAATTGTTAAAATTGGGCTTTAGAATATAATGGAATGTCCCACATCGGAAAAAGAGTAAATAAAAATATCAATTTAAAAGAAAGAAAGAGAGGTATAAAGGTCACCAAAGATAACCCATACTAAGATTCCATGTAGAAAAAACATGGATATAGATGTTAAACTAAGTGTCAAGTTCTAATGGAGAGGGATAGAAAACATGATCAGGAGAAAGTTAACAATAAGAAAACCACAAACTTGTGTTGGGACAAATGGT
The DNA here is from genome assembly GCA_963277665.1 of Viscum album. NCBI lineage: Eukaryota > Viridiplantae > Streptophyta > Magnoliopsida > Santalales > Viscaceae > Viscum > Viscum album. Next base: position 1,647,985,853 of record OY728140.1, on the reverse strand, counting down.
CATTAGTCTCCCAGTAGGAAAAGTAAACGGAGAACATTTTTTGTTTTAAGTTACATTACATAATGACAAGGAATTAATTTATGTTATTTACTACGAAAATAAAGAGATATACTTACTTTTTATGTAGAGTTTCATTCTTTATAAATTTCTACCACTAACTCAATTTTTTTTGAACAATGAGTATTCATGAAGACTTGGTCACACTAGAGGAGCTATAATAAACATCCATAGAATAACATGATCCACACAGGATAAACTATATATTTACCTTGTCTTTAGATATTAATCAAAACCAAAATGGTTAGTATAAGATCTGATGATCCCCCAAATGGATATTCCATTAGAAAAAAACACTAATATTAATTTATAAAATTAAACCAACAATACCCCAAAGTTAAATAAATACCATTCAATAATCAATTGTCCTTAAAATACTTCAATATAATCCATACTAACATTGAAACCCAGAACATATAAGAATTTGGTTATGTAGTCATCCACGTTAAAATGTATCTCCAAATGACATCAACTACTATTAAAGTCACATACTTAAAAGTAATTGACTTAATCATATATTCTCTATTATAGGTTAATCATTTCCATAAATAACCCAAATCACTATAAATACACAATAAAAACATAGATAAAAATCCACCATTACTCTTCAAATGAAATTCCAAAGTATTCTATTTTCCTTGAACATATAGTGTTCCCAACAAAGCGAACATCTTCCAAAATAACATTTATCACTTAATCGCCAAATCATTTTCCTATACTAAGGGTATTAATTTGATAATTCATAAGATCCCAAATCAACTTATTATTTATCAATAAAATCATTTAACTAAAAATAAAAGTCACACTAACCAGGGACTTCACATAGTATAGTGGTAAACGATAAATCCCAATCGCACTTTGGTTGTTGGTTCGATTCTCATAGCTTCATCTGATGTGACGGGTTGTCACATGGTCTGCGTGTCATCCCTTTTCAAAAACTATATTTTATAACATTACCAAAATGAGATAAATTCTTCAAAAAAAACCTAACATAAATTAACCACAAATGTTATCTCATACCTTTCATTTTCATCCCAAAATACAATAACATGTAATTGCCTCAAACCCAATGACCATATAAAACCAAATGGTTATTTATAACTATATCCACAAGAGAAAATATAATTATTCCTCAAATATCATTCTCACATCGAAAACTGAATGGTTACAAATACAAGAGAACTCATTCCAAATTAAACACATCAACAAAGAGCACTAATACTTTTAAACATTTTTCGAACTATTTATTTCTACATAGCTTCTTCTTTGACCAAGAAAATATCCTATAGAATAGGGAATTTACTAGGGTAATGTCCAGGTCCCCTACATTTATGTAAAAGGACTGTAAATTGATTCTTGGGACCATTTTTATCTTCTTCCATAGTACTCTTCATTTTTCTTCCGCAATTCTTCACTTTATGTCCTTCCCTCCCGCACCTAAAGCATTTCTTTATCCCATTGAGACACTTTCCTGTGTGTCTCTTTCCACATTTCATGCATGATGGAAATTTATGATTCTTTCTCCATGGTCTCCATTGCTGGAGCTCTTATCATTCATAACCTTTCTCTTCATTTTTCAGTCCTGTAATTAGTTAATATATATATTGGTGATCATGTTTTTGGAAATTTTATTTGGACAGAAGATGATATCGTTTACACATATCATCATTCCATTATGATGCTCATTTGTACCACTTTTCCCATCTTGTACATCGTTCTCAAAGTAACTATGACTTCCTTGGAATCTATCCATTGACTAAAACCAAAAAGCATTGTGTGAGTAATAGTAGTCATAAAATCATTTAGAGAATATCATGTCACCATATTCTCAACTAGAAACACATTAGGATTAATCTAGGTCATTTCCTCTCATCTTATATAAAATACTTCAAATCGGTTTGTAAATAAAATGTAAATTATCCTAATCATATCCCCCAGGAGTGTCGTAACCAAGAGTGTAATAAGGACCGTTGTTGTGCACCAGTTCCCATTCGAGTCTAGCTCAAAGTGGTGTTTTCAGGATTTACCCCTAGGTACATCTATTCCAGATCCACCTCTACCTGCTCATATCCAGATGGGGTTGTATTGCTCAAAAAACTCACAAAATCTCTACAATACCAAAATTCTAGGAAGTTATTATATACTAATGCTCAAAGTCTATCTTAAGACTATGTGCTCTAATCAGTGTTTATCTAAATCTTGCTCCCACGGTTTGTACTAAACTCCCACTGAAACCAACTGTAATGCCCCGACCGCAGTTACCCAATTTCGGTGCATTATTACATAACATTGGCATGATCACAAAAGATCATGTCTCGAAAGACCGATTAGTTTAGTAGCCTTGGAAACACTAGATATATTAATTAAGTTTACATTACATCAATAAGTGAAAAACTAAAACAACATATTTCTTCATATCCCCTCATACTATCCCTCTAGGTCCTTCATAAAATATTTCTTCACATCTTGGAAAAAATAAAACATTGAAAGGGGTGATCTCAGATGCTCAATAAGGATAAAAATATAGAGGAAACATTCAAAAATAACAATAAAAATTTAAGGCAATGTATAACTAAAACAAAATCCTTTTAATCTTGAACATCAGCATGATATGGAAATGATAAAATGAAATAATTCCATTTACCTAATCACATGGATATTCTAATAGTTGAATAATCACATGCAATATCAATAACCACTTTCATAATGATGGAATGCATAATGCCAGACTATCATAACCACGTAGCCAAGTCCTCATTCAAAGACTACAAATAAGATTTTGTCAAGGCCTCGTGCCAAGGCACTAGTTTGTCTCATGAGACCTACTGATGCATTGAGGAGCTATAGCGGGATCCACCCGTCACTTACTAAGTCTTATGCATTCCTCATATGAATATTTGGACACGTACCATAAACATTCTTATTGAAACTAGCATATGAAATGTCAATACTTTATCCACATACGATGAATGGTATAAAAATAAAACATCCACAGTCAAACATAACTCATTCAATACAATATGGATGATTGTATTTTAAAATATTGTCTTCAATCGAGAATAATTAAGGATATTTACATAGTTGAAAATAATCATCAAAACTATTTGAGATAAGTATCTCCCTTTTTCTTGAAAACATTTAAAAGTCACACTATTTTTCAAGAAGTCATTTGATAATAGATTTTTGAAACAAAGTGTCACATATAAATTTTAAACTTTTAAAAGGAAATTTAATTTTAAAACATTAATGTCTATATAAATAAATCCTTAAAAATATTTTTAAAATAAGGAGATTAATGAGAAAGATTTAGAATAATAAATATTAAAAAAATTTAAAATGATATTTTACTTAGAGTTCCTAACCAAAAGAGAGATACATGATTACAAATAATTGAGGTAATCTATACTTAATAATATCATCGGAATAAAAGGATTCGTGATATACTATGTCAAAGTACATTATATACACCACATAAAAGTGATTTGGTGTATAACAACAAAGAAGACTCAATGGAATGTAAATAGAGATGAATTATCTTATAAAGAACATATCCTTATGTTAAGGATAAATCAACGACATAATTATGCGTTACAAATATAAATACACTCAATATTATTGGATATTAAATGTAAATCAATCAGAGTACATTCACAATATTCTTGTAAAAACAACACTAATGAATTGGATGCTTAACTCAACAAATAGAGATTGAGTTAAAATTTACTCTTATCAAGTTCATATCGATGATGTGAGAAATTTTCAATTTAGTGATTATGTGTATTCAAATTTATATCCAAATAAAGGGTAGTTTAAATTATTACATAAGAAAATGAGTAGTGATTCCACACAAAATCTTGGAGTAAAATAATCAATGATGTATGTGTAAAGCCAAATGAGTGGAAATTGAAATTTCAAATACCCTTATCTATTTGGTTACTTACGAAACATACACTCATGAAAGAAGGATCATACAATGATGATTTAAATATCCCTAAATTATAGTATATAACAGAATTAATACAATCATTGTAAGTACAAACACCACATGTAATAAATAAGTGGTGAACAATGGAAATCTCACGGAATCAAAAGTGAGATAAGAAAGCCCTTACATTATAATTTTCCTTGGTTGAGGGTAGGTTGACCTCCTGTATAATGGTTAAATCATTTTTATTAAATTATTAAATAATCATATATATAAATATGATATCATATATGATCCTTTAATTTTTGCTTTGTTAGTAATATTTTAGTATTATCGTCATTTTGGGTGTTAACTGATTCGTTTGCCTTTATATATTTTGTTACGTAAGCCATGTTTGTTATGGACAAGTTGTATCTTATTCATATCCGGAATAATATCATGTCTTTTAAAATTAATTTTAATCATCAAATGAGAATTATTCTTGAATTGATATGATGGGGGCATGAATCTCATCGTGTTCGTGGAGATGGTAATCCGTACGTACGCACAAACACTACTTCCATTTCATACTTCATTTTAAAAGGAATCAAAACCAAATGATAAATTGGTATATTATTATTACATTATATTATAAAATCATATATTTGTAACTTAATTTCATTAACACCATCCTTTATACGTTCCATGTATGGTATTAACGAGTCATCACTTTGAGGGGGCCATAGTCCGCACTTCCTCAAATAAAATTATCATATATTTATACAACATGAAACGAATAATGGTATAATATAAAATAGAATTAAAGAAGCTTATATATAAAATAAATATCTTTAATATCATATTTAATTACAGTGCCATCATAATGGCCACCATGAGAGGGGGTATGAGATAATTGAACAATCATCGTTTCATGAGGCGTTTGGTTGCCATCCACAAAAATATTATGTTCTCTACCTATTAGATGGAAGTGTGTGTAAGTGTAGTTCTAATAATTCTCATAAAAAAATCATAGTCTATTTATGATACTTTTTTTTACAAAATAAAAAAAATATGAAGAGTTTAGGGGTTGGAGAAGTAAAATAAATAAACGAAGCTAAGAAAAATCGTAAACATTAATTTGGGTATCTCCGTTTGGTTTGACCCAAAAAGGACTCCTGAAGTGCCTTCTATATACGTTAAGGATTATAGGAGTAGGAGAGGGATGTAGGGAGCTTAATTGGGATGAGTATGGATGAGCCAAAAGGCTTGAGTGGTGTGAAGAATACATTATAAGTGGTGTCCTTTTATAAGGGGGGAAATGGGCTCTTTAGAAAAAAATTAATGTATTATTTTATAATAAATTAATATTCGGTTTCTAAAGGCTCCAAAGATGATTATTAAAAGTCTAAGGTGGGGATGGGTCGAAATCCATTCAACAAATATATTTTAGACAGCTTTGGGTCATCACATTAACATTATCTTTTAGTTTTAACTCTAGGTTAATTAGTTTAACACTTACCATGTATCTTTGTATTTTTATAATATATAGTTAATAAACTTACTATATACATCCAAGATACCCCAAAAGTGTTCCATTAATGATACACCAATAATTATATTGGTCCTTTGGTCGAACCTTATATTTTTAGGAATATAATACAAATTAATAATATAATATTTTTAAAAAAACTCATTTATGTCAATTATGACACTACTCAATAATTAATTTTTGTTAAAGACTTACAGACTTTATTAATTCGAACCAAATTCATTTACTAAATACTAACATGTCATATTAACCAATAAAATTCGTGTATTTTATCAAAACGTTCAAATTATATTTATTTTATCATTTATTATACCAATTATTTGATTCTTTCATTAATTTGGAAAATACTGCGTCATTATTGTGTCATATATATGATTACTTTTTCAATGTCTAAAAATTATAAATAAAATACCATTATGTAGGAAATCGTTTTGTATTTCTAATTAATATTTAAAATCGAAAATATAACATATATAACCCTATGAGAAAATTGTTTTTCTAAAAGATATAAGCATATGTCATTTTTGTATTTACTATAACTTAATTAATTAAAGGTGTCCCTATCACCTACAAGTGGCTCCATTGTCACGACCCATCCCCGGGGCCCGTGTCGTGACTACCCCAAGCCCGCCTTCCATAGGCCAGTGGCTGGCAACTAGCACCAAAGGCGTAAATCCTGATAACTGGGAAGGCATTTCCTTTATAAAAGAAAACAAAACACCACAAAGTTCAAGAGAAAGTAAAACACTAAGTACAAAGAGAAGTGATGAAAGGTAAATGGGACAGAATACAAACCCAAAAGAAAGTACAACTACAAATGAACAAAGTAAAATAGAAAAAGACAACATCTGGAAGAATGGAAGCGGCACCTGGGTCGTCCTCCTCGGATCCTACCTGAAGGGTAAGTACAGATGGCGCAACTCCTGGATCATCCACCACAGATCCTACCTGAAGGGTAGGTACAGATAGCCTCCACAACGCTCTCGCCCGTCAACCTCCTCCGTGTGTCGTCTCGTCATGAATTCCACCTCCGGATACTGACTCGCCGTGTAGTGCACCTCCGGGTACTGACTCGTCGTGTAGTCCACCTCCGGGTACCATCCAATCCTCGAACATTCGGCCTCCGTCTGCACTGCCTGTCGTTTGCAACCAACACAACGAGGTGCGGGCATAGCCCGTGCAGGGGTGAGTATAACAATATGCAGTAGGGACCCCGAGACCCTCAAGGTCTCACAAAAAACCAACAAGGATAACCACAAAGAAGATCTCAACAGATAACCTCTACATAGGTATATGCATATGCATATACCTAAGTTATCAAGTAACCCATCTCTATCATGAGGAAAACACCAAGATCATGAAATCAACGGATAACCACTACCCAGGAATATGCCCATACATATATCTAAGTTATCAAGTGACCCATCTCAATCATAAGGTAAACACAAAGGTCAAAAGTCTCAGCTCAAACCAGGATTTTCATTATCAAAACCGTAACTGCAGAAGAGCCCCGTCTCTGGAGTGTATAGTGGTCCTGTCATGACTCTGAGGTACTGCTCACTAACCTAAGACTGCTGAGGTACTCCTCCTGTCGAGTACTACGGGTCAGCCACCCAAACACATTAGTGCTTCCCGCCAGGTTATGTCACCCAAACACAATAGTGCACACCCCCTAGTAGCCTGCTGAGGTACTCTCCGGACGAGTACCGCGGGTCTGATCTGTCACACAGGAAGTGCTCCGTCCTCCATGGGTCTGCACCTCACAAAGTAGTGCTCCGTCCACTGGGCTAGTCGACTCACTCCAAGTCGAGTCGGTCAAGCAGTCGTCAGGTCTCATTCGGCTAAACGGTCTCTGTACTCCGCACGCTCGTCTCTAGGAGGGTCCGCTCCATGAGCTACAGGTCGATACTCCAGGTATCTCAAAGTCCAGAGAAGATGTATCTCAAAGGACCGCCTCATCATAGGGGTCTCAACGCAACAGACGGCCCGTCAATCGGACGTCCGGTCTGTGAGTTATTAGCCCTTTCGTCCCAGGGGCCCGGTTGGTTTCTTGTGCGAACCAATCCAGCCGTATCTCAACTGTACCTCGAACTCTCATATGGTATAATCATAGGGACCGTTTCTAAACGTGATCACCAATGCCGCTGACGGTTCGTCAAACGGACGTCCGGTCTGAATGATATCAGCTTTTCCGTTCCAAGGGCCTGGTTGGATTTCGGGTACGATCCAACCCGACCACTATCCAACAGCAACCAAAACTCAGGCGAAGTATGTCAAAAGTTCCGTCTCATCAAGGGGACATCAACGAGACAGACAGCGCGTCAATCGGACGCCCAGTCTGTGAGTTATTGGTTTTTTTGTTCCAGGGGCCCGGTTGGATTTCGTGAGCGAACCAACCCGACCGCACTCCGACGATATCCAAACCTTGAGTGGAGTAAGAAAAAAGATCCGTCTCATTTAGAGAAATCCATCAAAGTCGAAGGCACGTCAATCAGACGTCCGGAGCTCAAGATATAAGCATTTCCACTCTGAGGGCCCGGTTGGTTTCGTATCTGAACCAACCCGGACGAATTCAAAGTATTTCGAAACCTTGAGTGCGATATACCAAAACGACCGTCTCGTTCCAGGGATCGCTACAAAACTGAAGGTGCGTCGATCGGAGGTTCTTAGCCCATGATATGGGTAAAATAACAAATAGGGTTCGTAAACGGGGGTTTCGGGCCCGGACCGCCCCAGCCCGAGGCCCCCTGGGTCGGCCCGAACTGAGTCGACCCGACCCGGGTCCGACCCGAATGGGCCCGGCCCGGCCCGATCGGCCGGCCGCGGCTCGACCAACGTGGTCGAGCTGAAGTCGTGGAGCGGGGGGGGGGGGGGTGGTGGGGGTGTGCGGCACGCCCTCGCCATTGATTGAGGCCGGCGGCGGATCCGCCGCTGCCAATCTTCCGGCGGCGCGCTCGGGCGCCGCCGCCTCCTGGCGGCCGGACGGCTCCGGCCGCCGCCCCCGGTCGCCGGCAGCGCCGCGCCGGCGACCCGCACCTCTGGGTGTTTCCGCGGGCCACAAGAGTTGCTCTGGTGGTCCGTTTTCAAAACCTTCTGATCCGGTGTTCATCTCGGTTCTCGAACATTAATGCGCAAGCTTCAAAAATACATTGCGGCCCCATTTGTCATCACCCGTCAATATGCACATCAATTAACAAAACGTACCGTCTTTGTGGTTTTCCGGCACGACGCGATGGCGCCACGCCCCTTCGCCGCGGCCTGACTCCGGCCGTGGTTCTTTTGCGGTTCTTCAGCACAGCGCGACGGCGCCACAGAATTGGTTCAAAAATTTTGAATATGCGGCGTGACGACGTCTCTCATTTCTTGCTGCTCAATCCCACGCAGTGCAACGACACCACGTTACTTTCATTCGATCCGCAATAACAAGAAAAACAATAGGGAGGGGGGCGGCCGTGTTTGTGCGGTCCAGCCTACTCCCATAAACTGATATCATGCGGTCCAAATAAATGTGGATAAAAGACAGAAGATAATCACGTAAGGAAAAATCATGTAAACCCCCTACCTCCTGCGAGCTTGAACGGAGGTTCGTCGAACGAGGATTTGTTGCGGGATGAGACGTCGCGGAAGGAGACGTCGCGGAAGAAGACGTCGCGGAAGAATAAGTCACGGAAGAAGACGTCGCAGAAGAAGACGTCGTGGAAGAAGACATCGCGGAAGAAGACGTCGCGGAAGAACCATCGTGGTAAAAGGCGTCACGTAGTCGGTCTCCGAGGACTCAGCGTTCTTCAACGGAGTTCGATGCGTTCTTCGCGTTCTTCATGTTCTTCGACGAAGAAGATGAATAACTATAGCTTTCCTTAGCTTTTCTCCCCAAACCTTTCAAGCAACAAAGGTTCCAACCCCAAAATAAAATAAGCTTACCTCTTATTTTATTAACATAACAAATATTTGAATTTCAAGAGTTTAAAATTCAAATAACCACACTTAACTCACTTAATTAATAACATAAGTTATTAAGATTACGTTGTCAAATAATAAATGTGAGTTGAGGGGGGTTAAATAATGTGAAGTGTTATGGAAGTTTAGGGAAGGTGAAGGGGTAGGGTTCGTGTGGGCCCCACCACCTTCATAACCTCCCTTAGGAAGTTGGGTAGTAACCCAACTTCCACCCAAAGCCTAATCCACTTAGTTAAAATAAAAATTGTTGATTAATTTTTATTTCAACTTCCACAAATTCCAACAACTTACCGCGTGTAAACGCATATTTGGAAGTGGAGTTCATAAGAAATTACCGGCGCTACGGTTCCATCGGTGCCCTCAGAATTCAATTCTGAGTACCGGTTCAAAAGATAGGAATTCCCGCTCGTTCGTTTAATAAACGTACCCGAGCCAAAATTCGGAAAATGATTCTGGGCACACCGGGCCTCGGAATGAGGTGCCGTCAGAAACTGTGTTCTTGTAAAATTCCAAAGAAAATTAAGAAAATAATTTCCTTGATATTTCCGAGTCTTTACATTACTCCCACCTTAGGGCTTTACGTCCCCGTAAAGCTTCAACACAAACTAGGGTCACAAAAGCGGTATTGAGCATGCACCTGAGCCTTCCGCTCCCATGTGCTTACCTGGAGTTTTCGTACTGCCAAAGAAAGTGAACCCGGGGAATCTATCATCCTCATTGGATCCGCTCCTGTCGATCCTCGATCACCACTAGAACCTCCGTGAGAGACACCCCATCGCCATCGTCCAGCTCATCATGGTCGATGATATGCGAAAGGTCGAGCACGTATCTCCTCAGTTGAGATACGTGGAAGTCGTCGTGCACCTGGTGCAACTGCGGTGGATGGGTCAAGCGGTAAACCACCCCGCCTACCCATCTGAGGACCTAGAAAGGTCCGTTGAACCTCGGCGATAACATTCCACCTTGGCCACATCTCCGTAAACCTCGTCGAGGTGAGACCCATATAAGGACGTGACCGTCATTCTCGAACTCAGAGGTCTCAAACTCCTGTTTAGAATAGAAACTTAAAACGACTGCTACCACGAGGGTAAGGTTGACTGACTCAAGAATAATTGGTTGCACCCACCTATGCAAGAGTTTATCTTGTGCTTCCTGGGGTTTCCTTTTCGCCAACCAAGGAAAACCCATCCCGACGTCGTAGTTAAACCACAACCTTTTTGCCTAATACAGTAAATTTGTGTATGAACTGTGGATCCAATCCATACTCAGACCAACATCGTAAGGCCTCGACGCTTCTACCAAGAGATTCCAATGGAAACTCTTGCCTTAAGGGTCTGACCACACTGTCGGTGTAAATGTGATTATCGTGAGGGTCAAGTCCACGACTTACCGGAAACTCTAGGTCTGGAATAAGATTTGTGAAAGCAAGGAATGATTCATATCGACGTCTGTTACTACAGTAGCTAGTAGTTGACACATACTTTCCCTTGAATCATTTCTAGATCCATTGGGTCACACTCCTTGACCACATGCAGCCGCACTCTTCCTCCGCCCTCCAGCTCCCTGATCCTAGCGGGGATAACTAAGGTGGGTGGTTGTAGCATGTTAAGATGTACACCACCTCATGCTGCTATCCTAGCTCTGACTCCACGTCTGCTGCTCCGCATACTCATCTCACTTTAAATCTTCCTCTTCTTTAAACATTTAACATGCTCAAGTCTCTATGACTGGAGCCGGTTTCCTGTTTCTTACTGCACTGCGCAATCTTCATCCGCTCCTGGATGATATGAAGGAGCTGCTAAAATTTATCCTTTGCCGAAAAGAGAAACTTGGTCTTATCCCCTGGATGAACCACACCCATTGCCTAATACAGTCAACCCTGACATGAAGGACGCATTCACGCCATGGATGACGTCCTATGGACTCGACGTAACTACTAAGAGATCCAACTATCACTCTCGCCTCCAAGGGTCGAGTCATAATATCGGCATCAGTGTGAGGTCATTGGGTCTCCTCCAGTAGAAATCTTGAAAGTGAAGGTCAAGTCAATAGTTTTAACCGGGACCACTCAGTATCAACCAAAGAAAAGGACAGCAAAGAAAACAAAGATAAGTGTCTTTTTATTATTGTAGCTAATAGTACAAATACACAAATACAACAACAACATGGAACTAGAAGTACAAGGGACGTATCTACTAGTTCCGCTCCTGTCTACCTGCTCTCGGAGCTCTACTGCCTTGTCCATTGCTCGGTTGTTGCTCAATCACCCGCCGCTGCTTCTGCTTTAGTGGCTCCTCCAAAGCCTGCAGATCAACTGTACGAGGAGTTGGAAAGTCATGTGCCAGGTGACCCTTTCTATTGCATGAGTAACAATATCTATTTCTGGAATGCCTAGATCTGTCCCCACCCCGGGTGCCCCGCACCACCGATCCTAAAACCTGAGATCGCCCAACTGCTGGTCTGGTCCTCCTGGACCTCTGCATCATCTATCTACTTCCCACAGATGACTCAGATACTGATCAAAAAACATGCGGCAAAAGGAAGTAGCTCCTGAACACGCTCGGGGTGTAGAGCTACAGGAAAAAACTCTACCCTGAAGAAGGTCTCGAATTCTTCCCATGCGAAGTTCATCCCGTCGCAAAACTGGAACATGTGGCTCCACCACATGGCTGCTGCTACCTGAAGAAGGATGGCAGCAAATATCACCATGAAGTCTGCATGCGTCCCCACTAGCATGAAGACTCTCACCACATCCTCCAGCCAAACCTTAGCCACATGCGGGTCCATCTCTCCACAGAACCTGGGTGGCCTCTGGCGCTGGAACTCGTGCAGTGCACTCAAGTGGCATGCATCGCCTACTGCTGGGGCTGGTGGCATCGGTGGCCCAACGTATGGTAGTACAACTGGTGCCTCAACTGCAAGAGGGCCCTGTACCGAAGCCTCATCGCTCGACAGGCTGTCAGTACGCACATCCCTCTGGGCTCTAGCTGGTCGTCCGAGAAAAGGCATCCTGAAAGAAACAACGTGACACGGTCAAATGATTATACCTGGTGAGCTGACCTGGTTTGAGATGTTTTAAGGGAAAACCTTTGAAAACACACACGCAATCAGTGTTTTGGTGCACAAAGTCGTAAATCAGTTGTCAGGGTCCTGGTGTATGGATACATCGGCTGCCCGCACCAACACTAGACTCCCTGAACTGAAAACCACACTCGGTACTCTTAACACTATTTCTTCACAGAATGAAAATATCATAGTTATAATTTCTGCGGTAGAACTGACTCCTCTGATACCAATTTTTCACGACCCGTCGTTGGGGCCCATGCCGTGAGTACCCCATGCCCGCCTTCCATAGGCCATGGGCTGGTGACTAGCACCAAAGGCGTAAATCCTGATAACTGGGAAGGCATTGCCTTTATAAAAGTAAAAAAAACACCATAGAGTACAAGTGGAAGTAAAACACTAAGTACAAAGAGATGTGCTGAAATGTAAATGGGCCAGAATACAAACCCAAAAGAAAGTACAACTACAACTTAACAAAGTACAACAGAAAAAGACAACAGCTGGAAGAACGGAAGTGGCTCCTGGGTCGTCCTCCTCGGATCCTACCTGAAGGGTAGGTACATATGGCGCAGCTCCTGGATCATCCACCATAGATACTACATGATGGGTAGGTACATATACCCTCCACAACGCTCTCACCCGTCAACCTCCTCCGTGTGTCGTATCGTCGCGAAGTCTACCTCCGGATACTGACTCGTCATGTAGTCCACCTCCGGGTACAGACTCGTCGTGTAGTCCACCTCCGGGTACCGTCCAATCCTCGAACATTCGGCCTCTGTCAGCACTGCCCGTCGTCTGCCACCAACAAAACGAGGTGCGGGCATAGCCCGTGCAAGGGTGAGTATAACGATACTCATTAGGGACCCCGAGACCCTCAAGGACTCACTAAAAACCAACAAGGATAGCCAAAAAGAACATCTCAAAATATAACCTCTACTTAGGTATATGCCCATGCATATACCTAAGTTATCAAGTAACCCATCTCAATCATGAGGAAAACACCAAGATCATGAAATCAACGGATAACCACTACCCAGGAATATTCCCATACGTATACCTAAGTTATCAAGTGACCCATCTCAATCATGAGGTAAACACAAAGGTCAAACGTCTCAGCTCGAACCAGTATTTTCATTATCGAAACCATAACTGATGAAGAGCCCCATCTCTGGAGTGTATAGTGGTCCTGTCATGACTCCGAGTTACTTCACACTAACCTAAGACTGCTGAGATACTCCTCCTGTCGAGTATCGCGGGTTAGACACCCAAACATAGTAGTGCTTCACACCGGGGTATGTCACCCAAACAAAGTAGTTCACACCCCCTAGTAGCCTGTTGAGGTACTCTCGGGACGAGTACCATGAGTATGCACTGTCACACAGGTAGTGCTATGTCCGCCATGGGTCTGCACCTCAAAAAGTAGTGTTCCGTTCACTGGGCCGGTCGACTCACTCCAAGTCGAGTCGGTCAAGCAGTCGTCAGGTCTCAGTCGGCTACACGGTCTCTGTACTCCGCACAGTCGTCTCTGGGAGGGTCCGCTCCACGAGCTACAGGTCGATAGGGGTCTCAATTCAATAAACGACCCGTCAATCGGACATCCGGTCTGTGAGTTATTACCCTTTTCGTCCTTGACATTTCCGGGTCTTTACATCCACGGGGTCCCAAAATCGACCCAAAAATTCCCATGGTCAGACATGTATCGACCAATAAGGTTAGGACACGTTTTTGGGTAAATTAATATTATTATAATATCATTTTTCACCCTTATTTACCGGATTTACCCTTTTACCATGGTAAATAATATATTTACCGAAGTAATTATTCAAAATGTATAAAAATAAGAGTTTTCTATTTACACAATTTGGACATCCTGATTCCAAATATGGGATCCATTTTTCCAAATTCAAAACACATAAGTGGTAGAAATTAATTTAAAATTAATTCCTGATGTTAAAACAAAAAGAGTTATTTTAAGAAATAATAACTATCAAAAGATTGACAATTGTTTACGTCCGGTTTAAATGTAAAAATCGTACAATGACCAACATTGTATTAAATGGTAAAAATATATTCCAAATATACAATAAAACCACTCAAAATCATAATTTATCACTATTTCTATTTCGATTAATAAAGTTGTTTTTAATTAAAATCTAGTAATTTTGACTATTCATCAAAATTTGAAAGTTATCTGAAAAGTACCAAAATTTCACCCTAATATATTTTAGATATTATGTATCAAAAAATGAAGTCCATTTTGAACGATAAACTTTTTAAAATTTCTAAAATTAGGCATTACTATTCATAATAGCTATTTTGATTGGTTGTGGTTTGTTATAATCTCGAAGTTGTGTACAATTCAAGACATTGTATTATTAAAAGGGAAACGTACCATAAAAGCATGCGGTGTTACATAACATCCATACAAACTATGTATATATGCTACTTTATTGGTTTGGAGACCTATTCTAATAGTTCCAAACAATTGGTCTTGGATTTTTATAGTTTTGTTTCTAAAAATTACAATAACATATATTTAATACCTACCATGAACAAGTAGTAATCTTATATAAAAAATTTAATTTTCATTAGATGAATATTAATTATATTTAACTATATGCACATTATAATAATAAAGGATATATTTTTCAGAAACATGGAAACATAAATTACTATTATTTAAAATATATAAATCCTCTCCCATAATGATCCTCACAAATTGCACCATTAATATACATATCAAACATATAAAATTATTTATTTTATAGGGAATATGAAATATAGTAATGGGTGAGTTCAAATCATCATTAAATGTAAAAAATAGAGATAACAATGATCATATAAGTAAATAATGGTCATATGGGTATGATAATATGATGTTAACGATTAAACAACAAAACCATCAATTAATATCTCATAATCATGATCCTTGACATAAATATTTTAATTTAATAAGAAATTAAGAAAAATGAAACAGATAACAAGATCCATTTTAGAATAGCATTATCATACGTTCATTTCTAAAAAGGTTGGATTAGAGTGTGTCCTAATCATAATAATAGAACTGTTATGTCATAGATACCCACAATAACATTCATTACATATTAGGCTTGGGTAAAATACACGTGTAGCTACTTTCGAAATGGGATAACCACATATGAACTCTTTTATGTATTAAAAACAATCATTGCCCTAGGAATTAAAGTGAAATAATGGTCCCACTCATCACATAATCATAATCATTTGATGTATTTTTCATGAGATAATTAATTCATTTATCATTCCATCCTAACTTCACATATGGAGAAGACTACATGTTTAGTCAATATTTCATCATCACTAAGAAAATCCATTTTGATAATAAATTAGTATGGTATCATAAAATAATATATCTAGTGAAGCATAAGTAGAATAAAATGATGTTATCATAGGTGAAAAGTTATATTAAAAGCCCATTGTATCATTTTGGGTGAAAATAAACTTTTCATTTTGAAATCACATATTTAAAATATATAAGACTATAAAATATGAAGGAAACATTTATATTCAAAAATTTTAATTGAAACATGTAATGAAATCTTAAAATCATTGAGTAGTCATAATTTTCGGAAAATCTATTACTATAAAAAATGCTAATATAATGATTTCGTTCACATTTTCAGTAAAAATTCCAAATGTTATGCATATGGAAATTGACAAGAAATTACCATTTAAATAGAATGAAATAAAATAAAACATAGTAAGAGATAAATTATCTTATTATTTTCTAATATTTAAAATATTTTTTTTAATAATTTTAAAGAAAATAAGGACATGGATGAAAAATATTCACGACTGGAGTGATAATTAAGGTTGGCTTACGATTATAAAGTTATTTCAATCTCATGAGTGCATAAATATAAGAAAATGAGATGAATTTTTTTTACATAGAATCATAAATAGAAGTATAAATTTCATGATATCATTAAGATATTTATGATATAATTTAATCATCATAAATTTAATCCAATACAATCTTAATAAAAATGAGATTACAATTTAAAACCCAAACCTCATGTTTGTCATGATTTGTAAAAAATATAAAATTTCATATAATAAAATTTTATTAATATTACTTATATAAAAGGAAAATATGAGTATTTATAATTTGATATATCGTCCCGTTAAAACATTTCAACACGAATTTATTAATAATTCTTCAAAAAAACACTATAATTTTTGAGTGTTAACAATATTGTTTTTCAAAAATATTTCATCTTTAAAATTATGATCCTTGTAAATTGATCATGGTTCCATAACAACAAGAAAGATAATAATTTTATTAAAGTCATATATATTAGTTATATGCAAATTTATTCCCATCCAGAAATGGTTTAGATTGAAAAATGAATTACACTGTTCATGGAGATGGTAATCTGTACATACACTTGTAAGATATTTTCATTTTCTAATGAAAACATAGAAATAATGATTAATAAAATAATATCATTAAATAAAAAAATTATTAGATAAAAATCATATATATTTATTTAATCCATTATTATATGAATCTATGTGGTTTTTTGAAATATAATGAATCATATTTCTATATGGGGGTGGTAGTCCACTCGTACACATCAACGATACAGTCATTTCCCATTTGATGGATAAAAGGTGGAAAAAGGGATTTGCTTTATCATAATGACATATTTGTATATTTATTATACTATATTAATCATTTTATGATGAGTATACAGGTTTTACATATGGTTCGAGAAGAAATTAAATTGAATGATCTCAGTTATGATATATACCTCTTCATTGTGAGCCCAATTTTAGCATACTCCTTAATCCATGATTGGATGGAATTATAGGAAAAATACACTTCTAGGATGTGTGAAGTAATGTGAGGAATTGATTATATAATTTTTAATCTAATCTATATGTCTCATGATGTTTGTGTCATATAGGAGAGGTAGTATCATTTTATGAGGCAGGAAGATGGAACACTTATTATTTTTCAAATTATTTAAATATATAAATTTATTACACAATAAAATTTATTTTAAATGAATAATATTTTAATAAGATACTTGATATGGTATAAATATTACATGTAAATAGTATATATACATGTTTATGTGGAAATCCTACTCTTATCTCTTAGTTTAATCCCTCGGTATACCTATTTTAACATAATAATAGTAAATTGTTTTACAGTATATACTATTTTTCTGAGAAATACTGAATATGACCTCAACCCGAAATATTGAAATTTTTATTCAAAATAAATATTAAATTTTATAAAATTACATATCATTGAGTTTAATATACTAATTTAAAGATAAACGTTTGGAACAAAATGAAATCCTATTTTAAGAAATACTCATTATTATAAATAAAACAGTATTTTCGTTAATTAATTTAGTTGGAAAAACAATAAAAAGACTATAAAAATATATTATTTAATATATAATATCATAATTTCATTGAAAAATTAATCAATATTTATTTTTTTAACTTACTATTATAGAAACACGATGCACACATAAAAATAGTTTTATGAAAAATAATTTTATTGTCCACTAAATAATTTTATTTTCATTCCTAACCATTAAATTACTAATGTAAGTACGATTATTTATTATTTATATAAATAATCAATATATTTTCTTGAAATAAATTTTTAATAGTTTAAAATATACTTTTATTACTAGTAAAAATATAAAATGTAAGAAAATACAATTATTGGAAAAATAGGACATTCAATTATTAAATGATTTATTAAAAATTAAATGATAATTTATTTTGAACTAATTAATAAATTTGAATTTAGGAAAAAATATTTATATTTAATAATGTTTTAAATTCGATTGATAACATCACATCTAATGTCTTGGTTATAATGGTATACTATATTGACAGATCATTTAGACTTGGATTCACATGTAATGAAAGATATTGAATACATAATGTTTATTTCAAAGAAAATAAATATAAAATCATAGAGTGTTTCATACATAATTCCCATGAATAAATTTTATGATTCGCTTTATATGAATTATTGGTTTCAAAAGAGTTATATTTTACTCTCAGTTATGAGTTTTTGATTCATATATTTCAAAATATGTAAGGGTTCTTTGTCTCAATATTGTTTCATTGAGTTAATTTACTAATTATGAACCAAATTGTGTATATATGGTTTTTAGACAACCCTGATAATATTATATATTATGAATATCATTATCATCATGTTATCTATATATTTAGTTTATTTTGTTTCTTTCAATTGTTATGATTCAAATTTTACCAAAGTGGTAATGGTTTATATGATAATCCCAATTTTAATTTGTATTGTTTATCTCTTAGAATGGTTTCACCGTGAATATATACATAACCAATCTCTAATCACCTTTTAGATCCATGAATTAAATAATATTTTACCCACATTCATGTGAGGGGAACCAAAGTATTTGTTAAGGGGGTTTTCATAAAAGAAATGAATAAGAAGGAAGGTCCTCAAATAAAAAGAGAGAGGATGATAGTAGGACAATTAATTAAATTTGATAATAAAATTAAATGATAATAATAACATAAAATGATATAGTCTATCCTACGAGAATCCACATATAAGAAAATAATTATTAATTTAATAAATAGAAATCATTCCAAATTATTCTAAATTAAGATAATTCTCCCTCGAATGAAATAATTATCTTCATTAAATTGTATATTCATTTATATAAATTATCATCCCAAAAATTCTAAATATTAACATCCATAAAAAATGTAAAAAAATTTAAAAATATATATTTACTATTTACAATGTACAAAAAAATTACCTTGGAGAAGATATTTACTATTTAAATATGGTGTTCGGTTTTAATTTTTATTGAGTAAATTCTGTATTATGACTTGTAAATGATTTTTTCTTGAAAATATTATGTTGAAATAAATTAAATATTATATATATATATAATCCATCACATGATGAGTATGATTAAATTGATTAAAGTAAAAAAAATATGTTGATAAGGTTTAAGTAAGACAATAAATTATCTTTATATTATACCTAATCAGGTAACATACATGGTTTGTACTATTAATCTACACATGGGAGAAAAATCATCACGGTCTATCCATGGAATACACCTAGGGGATTGGTGTGTGGGACTATCATTGTTAATAATGGAATACACAACTTGTTTTGAAGTTTCACAATGTGTGGTCTCCAAGTTACGTTATTATCATCCACACGGTCTATATAAAAAACCACATGGACCATCTTTGAATAATAAAATACACATCATGTACACTCATTATAGGCCATGGATTCCAGCTAATCTTTCAATAGGACAGCCCAATAAACATATAGTGTTTTAAATATAATCAATATTAAATAAATTTCCTATTATACAAACTAATTCATTATTTATTATGGAGCATTAATCAAGTGTACATGATTTATACCTACATGTTGCACACTATGTATTCTTGGGTTATCTGGTCTGAATCCTTGGTACCACTAATAAGTTCTTATTATAATATTCATTCAAAATTAAACCATTTATAATTATATTAGTGATAAAAAATATAATTATAAAAGATTAAAAGTCATATATAAATGAATAATTAAATCATAGCTGAAAAACTAATGACAAATGAATTAACGAATAGACTATATATAAATTATTATAAATAATTATATGACCTCTCTGATACAACTTTAAGGTTCTAGGACCAATAGAACCACTAGTTGGAGCATACAAAACACATATTATTACATTAATCAATGATTAATCGAATATGTAAAACAACATATAATTTCGTGACTAATGAAATTAAATAAAAGATTAATTTAAATTGGAATGTTATAAAGAAATAATTAATCATCACATTTTGATTTATAAATAATTTAAGCAGTTAAATAATTACCCTCTGATAAATTCAATCATCATTAATAATTATGAAAATTTCCCTTCATTGTTCCATCATTGTCTTTGTGGAATAAGGAGAATAATCTCTCTTATAGTAATCAACACATTCATCACAACCCTTTAACTCTAACAATATAAATATCTAAGTCCAATCATAGAATATACAGACACTAGCACCATTTTCCATTGATTAGCATGATAATTATTTAATAATTCATTCTCCTAGGCAAATATAGAATATACCAGTCAGAAGAGGAGGATCTAGCTTTATTATTGACATCATTATAATAATGGAGCACTCTATGGTTTTAAAGGATTATTTGGGGTCATTTTTCTACAACCAATAATGGCTACCCCTTTGGGTTAAAAATAGTATAATTGAAACTAGTGTATGTGTTGAAAACAAAATATTTTGACATAAACCCTTATCACTTCTTTAATCCATATGGAACCCCCATGTCTTTAATAATAATAATAATATTATTATTTCATGATAATCTCAACATAAATGAATTAATTAAATATTAATTTTTAAATAATTTTTTTAAAATTTATTGAAATAATTTTCAATATAATTTATTTCTCACCAACTCATTATACTCGTTCTATCATTCCTCCATTAAATTTATCATGCATTGAATGGTGAATATTAATTTAATAAATAAATATTACTTCAATATTAGATAATATATAAATAAAAATTATAATCACTAAATTAAAAATAAATATTTATTAAATACTATGGTATAAAAATATTTTATTGAATATCCCATTACTGAATATATATGATAAACCTAATCCGGAATTATAATTAAACCATTTATGATAATAATTATTATTTAAAATGTTCAAAAATAAATATTGTTATTATTTAACTATTTTTCTGTTTATACATAGTGTCTTACCCTCCTGAGAACATTTTTAGTGGCATTATTTAGATTCACATAATATCAAAGGTTAGAATTAATAAACACACCAAGGCACCAATAGAGTAACAAGTTAATGTAAAAAAGAAAAGAAAAATCATAAAAATTATTCCTATTTAATAAAATCCTTATATCATTATATATTTAATTGATCAGGTATCATGCAAGTGTTATCAACTTGTGTGCTCGATATCTCTTTCTTGGACTTTATGGAAACAAACCACAGAACAAAACACTATGGAAATGTTTTTATTAAGAATTTTTAATTGTGATCAAAGGTCCTCATATATCATTTTCTAATAAATAATTAACGATGAAAATCCACTATCACATTATATATTCATTTAATATTACTCATGACACACTCAAGATATCATACTTCATCATGAACACACGTTATCATAATTTTCATCACTACATAAAAGTGCACAACTAATAATGTCAATTATTAATAATTATAATGTCCAATGACCATTAAATAAATTTTTAATTAATAATATACAATGAAAAATATAAATATGAATTTCATTCTGAACGATCATTTTTTTCAAATATTTCATCTTAAAAATTATCAACCACATATACTCTGATAATGTGCCTCAATGTTCAATAATTCCCCCCAACAGATAGGCTAAAGCATCTATAAAAAATAAAATTATGTCATCTAGATATATAAAACCTATTTCAAAATACTATATTATCACTTCTCAGATCTCATTATAATAGAATAAATCCATTTTATTTTAGTAATATATTTATTCGTTGTAAATTATCACATACTATGCTTCATAGAAGAATAATAAGTATGTGATATGGTTTTTTATTATTCAATTTAATGAATATTGGTGACCAAAAGGTTAATAGAAGTTGATTTTAGGGAATAAACTATAACATGATTGAACATGTACATGGTGTCTCAAATGTTTTCCAGGTGAGGAGATATGTTTATGAACTATCACACATTAAGGAATTGGGTGAGTTAGACATGGATGATAGAGCCATATTTTCTGAGAACCCAATAATGATTTGGGATATGAGGTAGATGATACTTTGATAGAAATATATTAAAACAATATGAGTTATTTAGAATCATGGAATGTCTAAGAGAGATCATGAGTGCATGACATCCCAATGTGAGCTCAATAACATCATCTTCTTAGAAAGGATTTTATTTTCAAGGAAAACCTCTTAGAACATGGGGTGAATGAAACAAATAGGATTTTTATGTATAGAAACTATTTTTCATTAAAAAAATTATAAGTTTTTATTTAGAGCCAGAATAGTGTTACGAGTGTGGAAAGAACCTTGAATTTAGTATTTAAAAATACTAAATATATTATTGAGTATAAAAAAATTTAGAGAAATAATGGATTCCATTTGAACAGAGCTTTCAATGGGGGGAAATGAGACCACCACTATTTTAAAAATGTGGGGTTTACCATATGTGTGGCATAAAACCTATTTGAATCAGTATTTTAGTCAATTCATATATTGGGGTGCATGATAGAGATATAAAATTAATTAAATAAAAATAAAAATTTAATATCTCTATTTTTCCACATTTATGTTCAATGGATGGGTTCATAATGACCATTAAGGAATTAATTTTTTTTATTTTGGTTTTTTCCAATGGTTCTTCACATGATCATTATTAGTATATTGAGGATGAAAAATAAAATATTTTTCCAGTTTGAAGGTCCATTGAACCTTGAACCCACTATGTATTATATTATTAATGATAGAGATAACGATTTGTTGGAGTTGTGCGTAGATATACATAATTTTTTATGGAGAATTTTCGATGTATACTTAAAATGTAATTTGAGGACATATTGGGATTCACATGGATCAATGAAATTATCAATTTCTAATAATTAGTGGTTATGAATCAAGGATTAGATGAGTTTTATTTTATTTACAAGTAGTGTATGAAGCCAATAGCAAGATCGATGGATGTTGAATGTTTCAAGTGAAATACATCACCTTTTATAATATTCCTGATTGTACATCAATTGTACAAAAAAAACACATTCCATGTAGTCCACATTCTATAGTTTCCTAGGATTTTTTCCAATATAAATAGCATAAAACCATGTGATTGGACCACAAACCCTCTGAAACTACTTGTCCAGTCAAGCGGTGTACATAGAGTACGTTTCGTGGATATCAGGGCATCCTATATGTGATGTGCTATGGACGAAATTATTTGTAAATTCCTATTCATATTCCATGATAAGAAGTGAGAAACTACTATTTAAAAACATAGTGGTATATCATTAATCATCCAAGAGATCTTCCCTGTACCGTTATTAAATTGTAAACCTCCCATATCTACTTCTCTGGTACTCAGAATCTGTCAGCTGAGTTTTCCCTCATGAGAAGAATTGTACATTGAACTTGATTGTGGCTTTTTTCACAACCAGAGACACAAAATGTGGGGGATTGAGTTGTTTTGTTCTTCCAGTATGGTTGGATAATGTTGATATTAAAGAGTGATAATCGTTGAGATATCTAGTTTGGAGACATCCTTGACATAATGTGTGGGTTCAGGCATGAGAACCCCATTTCTTATATAGGTAGGTTTCATTACCCACCCATACACACCCTGAGAAATTGGTCATCTATCTATGGAGTTGAACCCACTCACCAAATATCATAGATGAGGTATTAGTCTCCCGCCATATTTGGGTTAACACCATCCTGGTTATAATGTGTAATCATAGAGGCTTCGGTCCCTAGTATATGGTTTGGATTTCATTGTGATACTTCCTTTGAGACATGACAGAATCTTAGTGTTGTGGACAAAGTAATCTTGCTTATCTTGATATGAATATTGATATATATATATATATCTTCCTTCAGTTCCTCAAATATCATATATTTGTTTTGGGTTTCTTCTCCAATCTTTATCAAATGGTATGAGAAGACATTTTGTTCCTTTTTCTTAATATTTTTTTGGGATTACAATTTTGTACGTATATATTAATTCCTAAATTAAGTTTTCCAACATGATTAATTCATTATAAAAAATATGCATTATGATGGAAACCTTGATGTTTCTGGTATTTCAGGAACATAAAAGTTCATAGGGATAATGGTCATTGAAGGAGGTCTTTTTTTATGTTTATGAGATCGAATTTCCCTCCACATTAGGTTTTAGGAATTGAATATCTTTAATTTTAGTTGGGAATGTATTGTTTGGATATATATACATTGGGTATATTTCTTCTATATATACTTTTATTATTATATAGGATGTCACATTAATGTTTTCTTTTGGGTTGGTAATACCTTCTTTACATGCATATCTATTACGTACTTAGAGTTTCTTAGGTGTATAGGTTCCTTAGGATAAGTCCTCCCATGTATCACCTAAGTATTTTAGAGTATATATTTATCTTGTTTATGTTCGATGTGATCAATATATCTCATTATACACAACCTTGTTCTTAAATGAAACACAATATACTTTTGAAATATTATTAATAAATGTGAATGTTATCGCATGGTCATTGGAATAGTGCTAATGAATATGAGTTCCTAAATTATGGAAAATATGTTTACATATTTTATTATATTAAATAGAATGTATTATATTCTAGGAAATGAGTACATGATTTTAAATGTGAAAAATAACATTATTTTAGGTTTAATGGCCTGTTTTTAATAGAAATGAATTTTTATATATGTTTGGAATCATGATCAGTAATAAATTTGGATATTAATGAAATATAATTGTATTGAATGTAGAAAATGAATATTTATTTATAAATTTAATATAAATTGGTTAGAAGTAAAGAAAATTTCCTTAGATGGAAGAAAGTGTCACTTTTTCCGAACATTTGATTGCATAATGTATTCTATTTTAACAATTTATAATAATCACTGTTGAAATTTTTTTAAGGAAATGAATAGATAATATATTTAATCAAATATATTATAACTCATCAAATTATTTTTAATATCTAATGAAGTGTAATAAAATCATAGACTATTAAATATATTCTAACAATCCATAAATTAAAAAAAACATCATCAAATATTATATAAATCACTCTCTCATCATATCAATAATTAAATGGAAGGATAAAAATACTATCAAATTTAATTGTTCAAAATCTATCATTTATTTATCTCAAATAAAAAATATTACCCCATCATTAAGAATTTATTATGGATTAGCTTTTTCTGAATGATGTATTTTTCAAAAATACCACCACACAATTTAATATAATTTCATGGTTATTCGTAACATGAAAGTTATACAGGAAAACCATTAATTGAATAAGAAATATAGGGAACTCATTAAATGTTCCATGATTCATATAACTAGAATATCATTGATAAAACACTTATACATAATAATTCTACACACCGAATTCCTAAACTATTCAATCATTCCACATCAATGATTATCATAGAATATGATCTTACATGGTCTGCAAGATAGCTATTGGATTAGGGTATTAACATCGATAAGGAAAAACATACCCACAAAGTCATTGAAATATAAATGTTACCTTATTACGTACTTTACATTTCTCTATTTGACTGTTCATATTTAATTGACCATAAGTTGATTTCTTCCCTTCTTTTTCACATAGAAAATATCTTATCATTCCATAGAGTCATTTATCTAGGTGTATAATCCCAAATTCATGAACAGAAAAAAGATATATTCTTGTTCCCACATAGTCTACATAAAACAAAATTTTCACTTACTTGGATCCCCTAGAAACTCACCTATGATCAGGTGGTTAATTTTGTATCGAGATAACAGGTTAGGTGTAAACACATTTTATCACATTATAACTCCCATTTCATTTCAATTCTCATGAGGGAGATAATTTAATAATCTATGTAATTTATATTTAACATTATTTCTCTTAGTTCTATATATTGAATAAATGACAAAATAATTATGCAAGAAAAAATTATAACAGTGATGAATCATATAATCATAAAAATTAATTCATAGGATTTCTAAATAATGAAATTCTTTTATATGAAACTATATGATTAAACTATTCCATTCTTGTAAATTATATATTCGAATCCTTCTTAAAAGTTCTCAAATAATAATTAATTAACCCATGCATATACCCTATTAGTCATTATACATGTATGCAGTATTAGTCTCACACACTATGCACTGAGTAAAGATAACTAAACCCTATTATAATACTAACTAAGGAGATACAATAATGACATACATAAATATATAATCAATTTATATGAATATTTAATTTATAAGATAATTATATACAATGAAAGACAATAAATGTTTATTGTATTTAGATACTGGATACATAAACATATTATTTCATTAATTACATTTTAAATCATAGTGAATGTTCTTCTATCAGGTATTCATCTTAGAAATGTTCTATTTAAAACCATTTTCATGACCTGTGGAACATGGAAGCATAATAAAGGATGATCATAGATGCTTGGTAAGGTTAAACAAAGGATATATCCATCATTTAACATAAGTGATCATATGGGTGTGATAATATGATCAAGAAATAATAAATTAATACCTTGTCAATAACATATAATTTGTCACAAGTCATGAAATAATTGTTTATTATAAGGTTTGTCGAAATTTATTAGATATTAGAATCACCAATAATCAACATGATCCCCAAGAACATATCATAGATATTATATTTTTTCACAAGAATAAGATTATAACCCTATAAATATGTTAAAATAGTAATTGGATCATTGATTATGTTAAATAATTGAAATCATTTCCTTGAAGAATCATTTGGATAGGAAAATAGAAATTTTTATAAAATTATAGACATGAAACTAGGACTATATCTAATGATGTTAACATGACATCATGTAAACACATAACATAATTGTCTCTAAATTTATATATTTTTACCCAATTGCTAGGAGGCCAATAAATGAACCTCTAATAACATACCCTTAAATAATAAATGGTTTAGAAGATTATAATAATATCAATAATTTTATTACAACATAACCCCTAGAAAATACATTGTGATTAAAGTGATATCATCCTATCTTTGTTTATTGGTTGTAATGTATTGGGTTTCCCATTATCAACCATAAAAATGCGTCATCGCAAACCACCAGAAGAAATTAAGTGGGTTTTATAAGTCTATTGTGTCTCTTATGAAACATAATCAAAATCAAAGGATGTTATCACTAATAAAAAATATTTTCAAAGGAAAACTGGAATTTTAATTGAGGAAAATGAAACATTCATTTTGAAAAAAATTTAATAAAATTTAAATATTTCAAAATGATATTGGAAAAAATTTTCATTGAAAAGAAAAAAGGGATTTTAAAGGAATATTCAATGAAAATAGTACTAATAATGATAATAATTGACATTGGTGTATAATATGTTAAAATAAATATAAAAATAAAACAATTTTTTAAAATTTTCTTTGTTCAAGAAACAAAAATTTTATTTTAGACCATTTTATTTAAATTAAAAAATTTGAAAAAATAATTTAATAAATCAATGAAGAATACTAAAAATTTTAAGGAATACATTTTAAAGAAAATATTGACATGAATGAAAAACCACTCTCATCAAAGAGAAAATAAAGTAATTTTTTTTAATATAATTTTATTGATCATTTTAATTACTATAGAGTGGAAAATGGTAATATTATTTAAATTTTAATTTAATAAATTGAGGAAAATAAAATAGACAGGATTTGAAGGATAAAAACACTATAATTTTCCCCAATTTAAATTTATCATATTGAATATTGAAAATAATTTTGTTTCTAACATAATTCCATTACTACTTTGCTATTATCAATATCAAGACCTGATGAATTTGAGATCCTTAAATGTAGTGGTAAATCTCTAAAAATTTAATGGGAATAACCAATAAAATGTATTAATTTACATTATATACTGCCTAAATAAAAAAAATGTCGGACGTATCATATATCTCACGAAAGTAAATGTGAGACGAGAAGCCATTACATAATGTCCTATATGGAATCCTAAATGTTCAAAACTCCAATATTATAAATATAAAGTATTTATAAATGCATTCATCATATTAATCTATGACATATGGTGTTTCATTCCCTTATTATTTACATTTATACTTTTTTAACTATTTTATTCCTTAAATGAACATTCATGTGAAATATAACTCATTTTCCATGCATGTTTCAGTTCGATTATTCTGATACACAAACCATGGTAATGGTTTCATTTTTTATAAAATATTAATCATGATATATGTTTCATATTTTTGTATTATATAAGCTATTATATAAATTCATAAAAATTGGTGGAGAAAATGAACTACATCACATTATGGATATGGTAGCCTATAAGTACAAATGAGTGATGTTTTTAGTTTTCAATGGACCAAAATAAAGGTGAATAATAATTAGTATTCAAAGAATCATTACTATATCAAAATTACACACCCCTACCCTAGCATGTTAATATTTTTAGATTTTATTTTTACATTTTTGGCTGAATCATTTAAAAAAAATCAATTTTTTTTTCTGACTAGATGCATTGTTAATTCATAGTTAGGGTCATCTGGGATCCATCCTAGTGAAAACCATATATCCTAGATAGTGGGAATGTCCATGGTGCACTGCTTTTCACATAAGTGTGCACCCCTCCCTAGGCTGTCATATAATCCCTCCCCCTTTGGATTGTGGAAATTTTATGTATAGTGCATGGTTTGGAAGACTATGTGGCCAAATGGGGTGGTCTACCCAGGGATTAAAAAAAGGAAATGAATGGAAAAATAAATGAAAATATATTTTAATAATAATAAAAATTTTATTAATAATAATATTATTAATATGTTTAATATTATTATTATTATTATCTTGTTTCATTATTATGAACCCAAAGGGGTAAAATTTCCCCTACCCTCACCCATTCGGTGATGCAACCAGCCCCATGGGGTTTACTATCTTGCATGCACCACTACTCCCACTTTAAAAGAACTATTTTTTCATATTTCATGAGTGTTTTTAGCTGATTTCATATTTTAATAACTCATAAACATTCTTCCATCCATTTCATAGTGTTTATCCTCTTCCCATATCCACTCTCTATTTGGATGGACCCTAGGTCAAGGGTTAACATGGTTTTTTATATTCTATTGTTAGGGTATACACATGGAAATCATAGGTTATATTTGGTGTGTTTTTTAATTCACCATTGAAGGAAAATCATATCGGACCTTTTTGCTTCACTTGTCAAAATTTTGAGGTCAGCTTACTTCATTATTTTCTCTGGGCCTAATTTTAATTAGGCTTATTTTTTAATTTTTGGGTTCTTAGTTATTTTGTAGCGTGATGTGGTCATCCTTGAAGTCGTTTTGAGTCCTCAGATTCAATGGATACATATATTACTATGTATAGGAAGGAAAATATGTATTTATGCTCCTTATTTATATATATTAAATCATGGTGGTATGAATATATATATTGGGGAATGGTATAATAATATATATATCTGTGATAAATTCAAATGTTTGTAAGTGTTAAGGGGTATATTCAAGTGTAAGAATGTATGTAAGGAACTCCTTTTACATATTCATGGCCATGTGGATATGTACATAGGTTATAGTTTTCCTTATATAGATATGAACATTAATATTCTTGCAAGAAGAAAATGTAATTTTTGAATGTCTCCAACGAAGACGTCAAGTTATGAGGTGTTTTAGATTTGTTTTTCCCCTTCGATTGGAGGTTCCCTATGCCAAAGACATTAATTATAATTAAATAATTTCTCGAGAATTTTATAAATATGATTATATATATGTGATATAAATATGTTATGAAAAATTAAATTCACCTCCTGGAATTGGTTATTGAATTATTTATATAATTTTTCTGTGAAATTTTATAATATTTTCTTTTAATGTGAGGTATCCAATTGTTAAAAAACGTTTTATGAATGATTACTGTCATTTGAGGAATTATTATTGTGACTCAAAGGCCGAGACTACATTTTTTATTTAAAACTAAGATGGTTTGGCACATTGATGTGCAGTTTGGAAATCAAATGACTTGAAAGTCACATTTGGCATCTTACAAACATGAATGATATTTTCACCTAGGTTTTTTTGGAATTCTTATGAAACTATAAATATGTAGGAATTTTTATCAATTGGATATGGAACCCCAATGGTTGTCCTATCAATGAGAGGGCATTCAAATATTTGGTTTTAGAGTTTTTGATAGGAATAAACTTTGCAATATGTTGGTTATGGTTAATACCATCAGTGTTAGGACCACCCCATTTTCCACAATAACATTTAATGGGATTCCTAGGTTTCTTCTAAATGGAAGACTTATGGTTTCATTGTAGTCCTGATTCGAATAATTAGTAACCCCTGTATTTTTGGATAGGCTAGTAGGGCTTTGACATAGGTGAGGCTAGTATAAAGTATCCAGTTGGTCATAGACTATGGAGGTTCACCATACGTCGACAAGTGAGTCAGAACGAACTACATACAGATATTGATTCTAGATATGTTTAGGAAATTCCCATGACTACATGTATATATTTTATGGATTCATTTTTTTTAGATTTTGTAACTTTATCTAGTGACACCTATTTCACACATATTCAACTTTCTTCTATTTTGTAGTATTTAAATAAAGCGGCACTTTAATTTTGTATTTCATTTTAAATTACATATCCCATTACCATTTTTTTAGTAAATATAATTTATTTAAATGACTATTCATTCTTTGGAAACTATTTTTTAAAGGTATCATAAAGGGGTTTTTTCAGAAAAATAGAAGCTAGTTACTTTTTTTAATAATGGAAAACCA
Source organism: Viscum album (assembly GCA_963277665.1). NCBI lineage: Eukaryota > Viridiplantae > Streptophyta > Magnoliopsida > Santalales > Viscaceae > Viscum > Viscum album. The sequence continues at coordinate 1,647,954,666 of OY728140.1, read as the reverse complement.
TATTATCATAAGCCTTATTTTCAAACTCGCATGAATTGGTTTTATTTTTTATGGTATATAATAGGTAATTGTTTATTCAGGATTAAATAATATGTTTTATCACTCATTCATATAACATTATATATATTTTTAGCTTTGGATCATGCTTCTAGCAGGGACTCAATCACTAGGGTAAAACATTGGTTTAGTTGTAAGTTGTAACCCACATAGACATATAGAGGAATCTGATGTCTTATTTTCATTCCACTTACAATGTTTATTTTTTACTATTTTCTTTATATTTTATATTAATTTATTAGTTGTTTTATGTGATAAATCATTACTAATTATGTTATCTTTGATTCATGATATAAGCTTCCAACCTGGAAGGATCGAGAATACATCTCAAACCATGTTTGAGGTTTGTACCAGGTGACTGGTTTGGGGTTGACCTAGGTTGGTTCCTAAAAAATGCTATTTGGGGAGGTTCGGCCTTATTATTTAGGTATATCTAGTAGGTCAAAGATAGAATTTTCAGAATTCAGTTTTCCAATCCTTGGTATGTTCTTTATCACCACCTTATTGGAAGGATGCTTGAAATTTTATAGTGGCATCGGATGGCCATGAATCAAAAATTTGGGTTAGATCAGAGATGTTTTCAAGGTTTTTGTTTTGATGGAGTTCTTTATTGGCATTTAGAAGTGCATGATTATTTTCAGAAACTCCGTGTATTTGGGTATTTTTGGTGGAATTCATAGGGGTGAGTGGTTTTTCTTCTTTGTATGTAAAATCAGGAATAAACCATTAAAATGCATCTAATTAACTCTAATGTGCTCACTTGGTTGGTGAAATGCCTTCCAAATCGTACGAACAAGCTATGCGTAGCTATTTTATTTTTATCATTTGGGATTTTTGTCCTTTTGAGTGGTGGATTTATTTCTTTTATTCTTAAGGGTTCCTTTTGATGGGTTTGGGTTGTTTTTATTTAGATTCTAAAATAATGGTTAGTTTAATAAAATGGTGAATGGTTTATAAAATATCTATTTTCCAAAAATGAAAAACCTAAATATTTTAGGAAGTCAATGGTATTATTTTTAATATGTGAGTCATGATGGAAATTGATTTGGGATTTTGGAAGGGTTTTGTGAAATGTGTGATGAATGATTGATGGGAATTTGGTTTTTTTTCAACGGAAATGATATGGGGTGGTTTGGAACCTTTATTGGGAATGTTATAAAGTGGGGGGTGGGTATTTTGTTTTTCATTTGACCCATCAAACTATTATGTGTACTGGCAGGTATGGATGTATGCATGTGGTAAGAGGATGGTTTTGGCCATGTGTGGATGGGTGCTTGGGCACATGGATGTATATATGTGAAGTTTCATAGAATACAAATGGAGAGTAATTACCCTCAATAGGGTTTTGTTTTTCTGAAAATTATTTTCAATTGGGTTATTTATATGATTTCAAAAAGATAAAGGTGTGGTAATTCCGTTATCTTCTTAGAGATTTCCTTTATGTGATTTGGTTATTTTGTGCTAAAAATGACGTTGGCATTGTATTTTGAGTATTTTTATTTGATTTTTAATATTGATGTGGGGTTTTTTGTGCGATGTCATATGATTTGGTTTTTTCTTATTATTTTTAGTGTATTCTCTAGAAGATACATAGTAATGAGTGGTGAAAATTCTATGTGATACCTTCCTATGTTTCATATGTGATGATTAGTTTTGGGAATCAAAGATGGTCATTATTTAACTATTGTGGTTTTCAAATTGAGGTGGTTGGAGTCTTTGAGTAAATAATTAAGAGGTGTTTCTTTGGTATTCCGACTAACGACTCAACCCAAACATTGGATCAAGTGGTGGATCTGGAGCCCTATGAGATATTGGACCACTCATGGGTCTTCTTTGGTAATCATCTACCATCACTAGTTTAAAAACATGAGAGTAACATGATTGTAGTTGAATTATGAGAATATGTTCATTTTTATGTGGCTATATGGATTATCCAAAGTGATTTTATAGGTGGAACTATTGAATTGAAAATTCATAGTGGGGGGTTTTTATATCCTGACTATAGAGACACAGATTCTCTAAGACATCATGGATCTAACCATAGGTCTCAAAGTGAGGCCTTTCATTCAGCTCTTTTTTATTCTCATTATTGGTAAATATTTATCGACTTGTTTTCTTGGGATTTTTGTGGTTGTTCCTTGTTTAAAATGTATAATTATATAGAAAAAATCAACTTTGTTTTATGTTATATTAAATTTTGACAATAGTAATTAAACATTCAATATACATTAAATGTGGATTTATATATTTATATAATTATTTAGTTTCATTTAAAAATCGATAATATTAAAAAAAGAGAACAAAAAAATTATAAAATTCAAAATATTCCTTATTCGATTAGAATCAATATCTAAATTCAAACTGAATATTATTGACCAAAGTTGGTAAATCTCTGTTGTTGTATATTTATTCAATTTCATACATTATTGGTCAAACTTATGGGTTTCATGGAACAACATCATAACAATTAATAGTAGATAAATTCATAAAATACAAAAAAGACTGATATAGAGAGAGGAATAGAAGAGATTAAATGAGAAACTATTAATAAATAATCTATCATTACCCATGATGAATCATCTCTACCAGTGAGTTTAATTGAGCTCTATTATTATAAACAAATTATTTCTAACATGAAATGGATTCCAAAATGAAATGAAATCACCATGCACTTTGGTAAAAAAAATTAACCTTTAAGGGTGCGATAACACATGTTCTAAAAAGGTGAATTAAGAAACGTTATTATAGAGAGATTTATGTACTTGAATAATCACTATTTTACTCAAATGTGGTCCATAAAAACTCTTTAATTGAACTCCTTAATTAAATAAAAATAACTATTAGAGTTTAAAATTTCATGATTTTTGAAATTAATAATATTTAACAATCAATTTTTATTACCTATACAAAACCAACCACATTAATTAAGGGACTTGTTGAAGCTTATTTTAATATTCACATAATCCACACATCATCATAAAATGAGAAACAATGTAAATCCAAATAATAATCATACTCGGAATGTTAAAAGACAGAAATTGTATATCATTATTACATATAAAATATTATATTGTATCATGAATTTTTACCTAATGTAATCCATGATGTGTGGACTCTTATCATACCATGGTTTATCTGTTAATGAATAGTTATTATACTATCACACTTATATGAATACCTATTTGGATTTTTCAAATAATTCATAACCATATGTGAATCCATCTGAAAGGATTTGGGAATGATTAACATATAAAACCTATCCGAATATGAAAAAAAACTCTACACTAAAATTAATCCAAATTATAGACAAAAATGGTTTCTGAAAAATTCAATATACAATAATTTTTTTTATTAATTTAGCAATATATATTTGTATGTGAAGATAATAACTTCAAAATTAGTATTTTAACATAATCTATAATTGTTTTAGAATATGTTAGTTAAGAAAACTAATATCTCTATATGAATAAATCTTATAAAAGATAAATATCTATACATCATATGGATTATAATATATACATATATTTAAGACATCAATTGTCTAGTGGACATAGAAAATTTTAATATAGTATAAGAAATCATATATGTCTATTAGAAACAAAATGAGACTGAATTGTTTGAGAAAATATATCCAACATTATTTATTTAAATAGTTGACAGCATCAAATGTCACCATAATAAGAATTTCTTTTCATTTACTGAGAATAATCCAATCAATGGACTAGATTTCATTATTTTATTATCAGATAGAAAATATTATTATTGTTAATCTTAATTAAGGATATGATGAAAACATACTCAAACATCCCCAAATTATCTCATCCTCAATGTTTATATTAGAATTGAATAAAATTATGATTGTCCACATGCCATATTTCTAGTCAACCATAAAAAATGAGGAGCGATATCAATTAAAACCCATTTTTATATTAATGAATATGTGATATAAATTATGATATACCTTGGCCGGTCATTCAAAATTGTAACTATCCCCTTTTTATCTAATGATTATTTCATATATCATATACAATATTACAGCCATTGTTATATTAACATATCGTAATGACCCATAATACATCATGATGATCATCGATTAAGGAAAATTAAAATATATACATAGAGGGAATTTTACCATTCCAATATTCATGAAATATACATAGTATAAATGAATGAATTACAAATGAAAAGTTAAATTATTATAAAACCATGATATATTAACATAGACAACAATAATTACATCTTGGCTCTTCTGATTATATTAGACATAAAGATTACATGAACCTCATTTTATGTTCTGTTAATGTATTCTCAATTAATATTCTCCATTATCATCTCAACCTCCCAAAGAATCATTATTCCACCCATATAAATGATTTATAAAAAGATATGATGTTTCTAATGGATCTTTGTTTTCCACTTATAATAGCATTGTTTCTTAGATTGTGTATCTGATCAATTATTTATGTTACAATGCTATAATATTTCCAGAATTCTATGAATCATCCTAATTTTTGCGTTGAAATTAATTACCAAAACAAATTCCCTTAAAATACCCAATCGAAAATGTTATTTTCCCTTGTTTTAATGTCCACCAATGTTGGTTTTTTTAATTATTATACCCCACATTTCAACTGTTAGTAGTTAAAATACAAAATGGAATGAGATATCATATCATCATTATTAATTTGGAAACATGAAATACTACAACACCCTAAATGAGATATTATTCAAATTTAATATATAAATATTGAATCTTACATTTTTCTCACATACTTAAAATTATTATTTATATCAAGCTAGAGACTCTAAATATGATTGTATTAGTTTTTAATTTTGTTGGATCTATGGATGTTCTTGTAAAATAGTGATTATGTTTGTTGATAGTCAATTATGGGTACATTTTTTGTATGAATAATTTTAAGAATTTTTTTAATAAATTTTGGAAAGTAACCATGATAAATATTATCATGAGATAAATATATTTTTTAGTTTCATAAAAATTTTGATAGGGTAAAAAAATTGTTTATCATATTTGGATAATTATCATGATAAAATACCAAAATACGTGTATTATGAAATTTATAAAATCTTAGAGAATGAAGAATTTTTTTATATGATATATATGATTAGTCTCATGATATGTTATATCAATTTAAATTAGTAGGTGAATGAAAATATTCCTTTGGTTTGATACATATTATTATGACGGAAAATCAACAACATACGTATGATTGTGAATATGGTCTATAATATTTTTTGTTTGGTGTGTATGGTTTTGAATTTTGTATGTAATATTTTTCAGAATGAATATAAAAACTATAGTTGGGAATTTCTAATGTTATATTAACAATATCACCTAAATGAAATCACATGGAAGTTAGTTTAGAGTTTTCAATTTTAGATTCAGAGTTAATTAACTAGGATATTAATTGGAGATTTAAATTGTAAATTAAATATATAAATTAAGACAAATTATCAAGGTGTCTTAAATACTGATTATTGTGAAGACATTAATGGATTAAAAACGTTTATCTTTAAAATGAAATATTGTCTCATTTTCTAGAAGAAAAAATTATATCTTTTTTTTTCAATTTTATGAACTTGAAATTGGTTAATTTGTGGGATAATTCTCAGATTAAAAATTTTAGTTATTTTGAGAGAATATTATATCATTATTTTTTGTAATTCATACTTTTGAAGTATCCAAAAAATATTGAGGATTTTGAAAAATAAAAATAATCTCCTTGAAATAGAATATAGATATTAGGAATATGTTGTTGGGAAAATAATTTTAATTGAAGAGGCATGTTTTCACCACATTTAATAATGTGGTACACATGAAGTATTTTTGAAAAATGAAAATATTTATGAAATAGTTTTTGATTTAATTATATATATTTATTGTTAAATGGATCTATAATATTAGTTTGGATAATATTTCATTGATGAATGAAAATTTAAATTTTGTAGAATAGAACATCATATTTGTGGAATCTCACATAAATATTTCTTTGAGAATCCACATTGATGCAATGTTCATTTAAAATGATGCTAGGGAATAGTGTAAAATCACTTTAATGTTAATTGATTATATATTATAGATATTTTATTTTAGAAACCATCAAGTTGTACAATATTTTTTAAACTATACATTGATATATTTAGTGGATAACTAGATAGAGGGAATGACCCTTGGATCAATAATATTTCATTCAATAATAGTGTAGTCACCTATAATGATCTATGATATCCCATGATATGTAGATAAATCATCGATGTATGATCCTTGAATTACATGTTAAAGGAGAATAGTGAAAAAATATTTATTCATTTTTCATTATTCTATACTTGGTTATATTTTTTTCTTGAGATTAAATAGTTCAAAGGCTTCCTTCTAATGTCTGAACAAGATCAAATCAATGAAAAGGAAAAATATTCAACTCAGTTCACCCCATATTAAGCGGTATTTAATACTATTTTTCAATAAGTTTTTTTAATTCATAAGGACAGTGTGTATTAATCATTGAATAGTATATTTCAACCATTGAGAAAGAATTTAATATAAAATGGTTCATTTGTGAAATTAGTATATTTATGAAATTTGGAAGAACCAAATGAGGCAATAAATACTGTATCTTAGGATCAAAGTATATTATTTAATAATTCATGGAATACAAATATGTTAGGTTTTTTATTTGAAATTAAATGATACTGATATTAAATTAATTATTATTGATTAGTTGAAACACAATGACCAATAAAGATAATTTCTAAATAAAATTTACATGAATGTAATGACTATGACCTCATAAAGAAATAATTTTGTATGGACCTACCACATCTATGAAGGATATAACAATGCGGATGGGTAAATGTTATAAGGGATACATTAAAATTTGATGATTTGAAGTCGTTCCCAAATGATACCAAAGATAGTCTCTTCAACCATCTCATTGTGTTTTCAAAAGATATATGCACTCATGGTGGTGAAAATTATAATAAACATTATCTGAAAATAAACTATATAGAAATAGAGTTTCTTATAAAATAAGGGTAAAATAAAAAATACATCTAACATAAATACTCAATTGTGATCATAATTAAATTCATGAATTTCAATGATTTTAAAGATATCGAAAACAAATAATAATACATTAGTGATATATTTTTTAACTCATAACAAGAAAATTATATTATGTAAAATGGTGGAATAAAGGAATGATATTGTTAGATTGAATTAATTATAAATTATATATATATATATAATAAATATATCAATGGATGGTATAAAAGGTAGATGGGGATGATGCTCCACCAAAATATCAATGAAAATTTCCCCTAAAATGGATATTGAAATCTTGAAATTCATCCCAGAAACGTTTTCACTATAAAATTATATAAATAATAGAGAAATATTATGTTAAGGAATGTTTTCAAGAAGATGAAATTTAATTCAACATTGATATAGTTTGTGTTTGGATTGAAATACATATGAAATCTAATCTTAAAATGGGAAGAGGATATCAATCAATAACTATTGTGGAGTAGATGGAAGAACTTGAGGCACCACCTAAAGAGTTTAATTATCAATACATAAAAAAATGATGATTGGTGGGATTTTGAAGGAATATATAAACCATATAGATAAAAATGAATTTGAATTTACTTGAATAGATAATGTGGTGGAATAAAATGGATATATTAAAACTATATATTGAGATTTTGTGAGTTTCAATGTAAACATTGATGATAAAACAATGATGACTAACAACCTCAATGATTTTATTGAAAGGATAAATAAAATGGTTTACTACCTTAAAAAAGTGGTTATAACCTTCAAAAAGTCCATGATGGTGAGATTAAATCAAAATATTTGAAAAGGCTTTTTCATTTTTGAAGGTTACTAGTTGATGAATTTTTGGAGTGGGTTAATTGAGGATGAGAGGTGTTGAGAAAAAGATGAATAAATTAAAACCTAATTACATGGTTCAAATTGGTGTCAAATTTTATATGGAGACATACAGTAAATGAGTATTGGTATCAAAAGATAAACTAAACAAATAATTTTTTTTAAAATCTCAAATATCATGAATTCCTGAATAATAATGAAGTGGCTCTATGGAATGAAATATGTAGAGATATGGTGATAAAATCATTCCCATGATGAAATTTCAAATTAAGGGCTATCTTGGTCGTCCAATGACCTGTTACAAGGTGTTATACAAAAAATTAAAATGAGAGTCATCTATGATTCAAAAAATATAAAGAACATAAAATATATTATTTTAAATAAAACCATTATATATATATTTTTATGGTTGATATGACCTTAGTAACATGATAGTGAATTTTATGAAACAAAGGAGTAATAATAACTCATGTGGAATGAAAAGATTAGTGGATAAAATAGAATAAAAATTATTTCATTGAAAATTATTTTTTAACCATTAGAGGATGTAAAATATAACATTTATTCGTGTTTTGAATAAATTCATGAGAAATATGACCATGTACACACTCATTATATAATTTATTAGAATTAAAGATTAATGTGGAGAAGTTTTCCAAGATGAAATTATAGTCAAGGGAAAAAAATAGTAACACATGGATCCTTGATAGTGGTTGTGTATAGTACATGTCCAAAAACATGTATCTCTTAAATAATATGAAATAAAATATGGATTGAATTATTTTTTTGAGAAATATATAGAATTATAAATAAATGGAAGATCAATAAATTATATGTGACAACTAATTGAATTACAAAAAATTTCTAGATGTGGTTGGATAGTGAAAAAAATATTTTATGTTTAAGTGAACATTGCCACATATGATATGATGTAACATTCAATTTAAATGGAATGTTGATTTAATGAAAATGTAAACATTACATAATAAATGTCTAGTGAAACCATTGAAACTGATTTTAGGTATACATCAAGGAAAAAAATTTCTGCTAATTATGGAGGAATATATCATAATTTATAATCGAATGACCAAGAAATATACTAATAATTAATTGAGAAAATATTAATATTATAGAAAAAAAATTTAGTCCAAATATATGATTAGACCATGAGAAGAATTTTGGTGCTTATGTAAATGATATCATTGTGAAAAATCTATTCTTGAAAAAGAAGAAAAGTCAATAAAATATATAACACCTAATTCATGCTAATGTGTGTAGTACTATAAATATCATCAAGAAATAATGTGTGAAATAATTTATATGATTCATTAATTATTAAAATAGAATGGGTTATTTCATGTACATTAATGAAAAACTGTTGAAATTGAATTTATAATATGATTTTTATTTTATCCTAAAAACAATATAGGAGAAGGATTTCATGTTTGAAAACTCAAAATTATATAGAGTACACCTCAAATACGGTGAAATGTTATATTGAAATACATGGAATCAATCATGATGTTTCACTCATGAGAATTCCACAAGAAAAGTTTACTTTTAATAGTAGGAAGTAGACTTTGGAAAACATGGGTGAACATTGTTCTTTCAGAGTGTTCCCTTAAAATTTGTGATGTACACACAAAACTATTATTTTCTAAAACCCAGTGAGAACAATGTACTTTATAAAATTTTTCGTGGGGGGATTATATCAATGAGATAAAACAATGTTTTATAGAATAATGATATAAAATAGAAAATAATATGACAATTTAGTTGATAAAGGAATATTATTTGTGTACTCATTAAAAAAATCCTATATGTTCATTAACAAATGATTAGAAAAATCGTAAAAATTATGATGTCAAATTTTTTGATGAAAAAGTTAAAATTTTAATTTAAAATTTCAGATATGAGTTAATCATTAAAAATGATATTAAACATATGTAAGTTATTCTAGTTCAAAAATCTAATGTGTTATGTTTATTCTTAGATCAAATTATTTGAAGTTATGTTTTATTGATATGTTTTTATATAAACAGAATTGAGGAATAGATAAATTGAGGTCGATTAATCAAATATTATTACAGATAAATAAAATCTTATGGGAACATAGAGGTTGAATCATATAATGATTTCTAATTTATAATATCCACTAGGTAAAAATTAATTCTATATTATATAAGAGATGAATTTTATTATAAATCTATAATAGGAAAACTTGATCAAATATAGAAAAACCTTTATTGGGGTCTTGTGAAGAAGCTGATAGACCAAATTATCATTGGAATAATGTGAGAGATTAATAAAAAAAATTAATATGAGCATGAAAATGTGATTTACAATAGATAGATATTGCTGTGTTATGTTTTTAAACACATAAAATGTGTTGATTTGGATAATTTTTTTTAACCAATTGTAAGACTTGAATCATTTAGGCTCATCCTTACAATTGTTATTCAATTAAAATTTAGAATTTATCAAATGGGTTTCAAGAAGAAATTTATGGATAGAGTTATGTAGGATTAGGTGTGTGAATAATAAACAAAGTGGACCATTATTGGTTATGATATGTTAAAAATGAAATGGTTGAGAAAGGCTCTGCATGACATCAAATAAGATCCTCTAAATTTTTATGCTCACATGGATACTTTCATCAGGAAGATAAAATTTTGAATAGGTATAATAGATCCTAATCTATATGGGACATATTATATGAAATAGATGTCTAAAGTTCCTCCCTAATTTTAGAACAAAATATTTAGTTGTATAATTCTGAAACCAGTGGATGATTTGTTAGATTTCTATGTGAAATTGACCAAATAGTTACCAGGGTGGGGAATTGATCAGTTAAAATATATATTATAAATTTATACCAATGTTGAAATAATAATGTACAAAAAATAAAAATAAGAATATATTTATTTTTATAATATTTCATATACAAATGATTATAAAAATACTCTTTAATCATATAAAAAATAGAGAAAAAATGGAACCCACTATAATGGAATCTCAATCTTTTTTTGGGGAGTCACAATAAAATACAATTTTTTTAGAAATCAAGGAGGCTCAACATAAGGATTAAATTTTGTCATATGTGTCCACAGACGATCTTGCTTCATTTTGAGGTTCTAGAGGAAACCAAAATATCCTTTAGCCACACCATTAAATAATTTAATCCCCTTCCTTTTATTGATTATGAATAACCCACACATACTATTGTATTGACTGATATGACCTAAACATCCAAGATTTTATATATAGTAATAGCCAATATTATAACATGAAATGAGATAGATAAAATGAATAATCTACAAATAAGTTGTTGAACAATTAGAGCATGGGTGTGGTAGTAGAAAGCTTCTCTCATAGTTCTAGTGTATAATATGGGTGTAGAGTAGTGGAGAATGTTTTTTTGAATGATCATACAATTTAATTCACATAGTAAACTCTATAAAATATCTATATACATTATTAATTAAACTAATACTATAGATATCTCTCATATAAATTTCTCATATGAACAACAGATTCAAAATAGAAAACCCATTTATTTTCTTATGAATGATACATTTGCACATGCAGTTGATTGAGGTATTATGGTAAATCAATTTATGGTCCCATGGGTGTCTTATGGTTAATTAAATTATACAGGTTCTCAATTTATTTTCCATTTGGTTGTTTGGTTGTATGAATTATGATTGATTTTATAGATTCCTTGTTGTTTCATAACCACCCTACAAAATCCCACACTTTTCTAATAAATTTCAAATTTGATTAACAGAAAACTCACAACAGATGATATAGGTACCCATAATGAGATAGATTATTATCCAAAACTAATTTAGAAAAAACACTTTGACCTTGTAATTTAGCTCAATTTAGTGGTAATTCATAGTAAAAAAATTCATCATAAATTTTTATTATATAAAAAATGGGTGTGTTAATTATCAAAACAGAAATATCAAATGTACTTAAGATCCACTTCAATATTATCCAAATTATTAATATTTAGAAACCATATTTAATTTCCAAAATTTCTCACCATTTTAAGAATTGAACAAAAATATTAAATTAATAGATTTCCCTTAGTTTAATGTAACAATATTTTATGTGTAAACAGGCTATGCCATTGATATACTTGGATTAATGGGAAATAAATAAACCTTTATAAAAGAGATGTAAAACTGTTTATGCTCCTATTATATATAATGATTTAATGAATCCAAATATAGTTTTTACAAATATATAATTTTTTCCTGATAAGAAATCCATAAATGATCAAAATGAAATTAAAAAAATTAATGTATAAAAAAGATTTGTATAGAAGATATATAATCTATTCCAAATATATTATCTTTTAAAAACAAGTTTCAAGGAACTAGTATAATGTATGAATTTCTATGAACATCATGATCCGACAAAAACATATCTACAAGAGATTATAATTTCTGGATTACTGAATTGAAAATTAATCCCCCCAAAAAATATGGTATAAAAAACAATAATATATCTGTCATGCCAAGAAAAATTTTATTTTACATAATTTATCTATATTTATAGGCTTTGTAATAGTATTAGGAATATATGTTTTGGTAGATTGAATTTCCATATTTATATTTCCTTTTTTAATATGATCTATAATGAAGTGAAATAAAAATTCAACGTGATTATTATGAAAACATTAACGGATTATTTGAAATAGTAATAATAGATGTACTATATAAGTAAATAGTGATATTTTCAAAATTATAACTGAAATGAAAAATTATTTAGTTCATACATAAATACTATGAGGAATAGAATACAATAGAAACATACTCACCTCAGCTGTTTCTAAAAAAATTATTTTATTCAACTCCATGAAACTATAAAACTTCAATGAATCATATTGATAACTTTTTCATTTTTTCTATCCATTTTCAACCAAAAAAATAAGAATATGAAAAATTGTTTAGTCCAAATTAATTATATGTAGTTAAAAAATGAGATTCAAAGAACCATTCTCTAGAATAATAACACTTTTAAATTATTTTAAATTAATTTCCATAAGATTAAATTGAAATCTATCTTACATACATACAATAAAAACTAAATTATTCTTAAATGCAATTACGGATAACTAGATTCAAATTATGCCTGAAATGGTTGTAATTTTAAAATATATTATTGATACATTCTTATCAATATTACAATATTTACTCAGTGGATTAATTATATTTTTCTTGAATTTAAGAATTTTTTTGACAGACCCTTTAAAATAATTGTATAGTTTAGTAAAAATACCTCCATCCCATCAAGATATTTTAAGAGTAAAGAATATTTTATGATCAACCATTAAACTCGTGTCAAATTCAATTTTCATCATGTTATATAATTTTTTACAATGTTTTCAGAAGAGGATTCATAAACAATATCATCAATATATATTTCAATAAATAAAATATATTTAGAACTATTTTAAATAAATAATGCTGGATCAACATTACCTTTTCCATAATCATGATTTAAAATAAATAATAGAAATCATTTATACCATGATATTAGTGTATATACCTCAACATAAACTAATTTAAAATTTTTTTAAAATGGTTTGTTTTTGAATCATTCCCAAAACATTGGGGAAATTTTATAAAAAATAGTAAAAATATAAACAATTAGAAATACACTTTTGACATCCGTTTGAATTTTTTTTCTGAAATAAGATTTATTTTCCAAAATAATTATTATATATTAGAATATTATTAATAGAGAAAATGTTTATTAAAATTTAACAACGTATTCCTAATTGTATCTTTTATCCACTAGTTATTCATTTTTTACTTTTTTATTAGATTCATCTATTTTTTTCAAATGGTCTGTTTGGTTGAAATATTATTTTATTTTTTAGTGGTTTCAACTAAGGATTATAAATTATTTAAATCATATTAAATTAACCATTCATGAATTTATATAATACTTTTCAAATAGGATAAGGATTTATGAATATTTTTATTTAAAAAATCAGAAATCAAAACTTGATTACCTAATGCATTTATTAATGAATTTATTGTTTTAACATCATTTTTTTCCTCTAAAATAATAATATATCTCATATTGTATTTGAGGAATTTTAATGTTTGTTCCCCAGAAAGACTCTCCTCCACAATTAGAAATTCTAAATCTAGATTTTTTGGTTTCCCTATAGTTAATATCAATAATATTTTCCTTATATGGTCTGAATTATATTTTCCTTCCTTTAAATTATTTTCGTCTAATTCAACATGGAAAATATATTTTAGAGTAAATAATATTTTACTCTAAACACTATTTTCTTTACTATATTTAAAATATGTAATAAAAAAAACTTCATCATATTTATAATAAAATATTTATAATGATTATTTGAAATTAAAAATATAATATTTGAGTCTAAATACTCTAAAGAAGTTAATTTTAGGATTCCATCCATTTAAGATTTCATAATGTTCATTATTAAGAATGGTTTATGAAAAAATTCATTAGAAACAGGAAAATATTTATTAAAAACATCTATGTGAAGTGTATTGGAAAACTATAATCAATTATCATTTCCCAAGAACTTTCTTGTAAGTTACACAATTATTTGTGGTTACCTAGGTGAAAAAAATTATAGTTATATCAATTATCATAACTGAATTTTTTAGATTCAGGATATGATAACCCCACATTTTTTCAATTTTAATTGACACAATCATTTGAAATTTTTAATTATTAACCAATTTATTATATATAATAAATTTTGATAATGTTTCTGATATATGTGATAATATATACTGTGTAGGAACATGAAATTATCCTTTACTTATATTATATAGAAATGACATTTTAAAATTGTATAGTATTTATAAATTTTTTATTTTTTTCATCTAATTTGGAAAAATTAATCAAATAAATATATTCTTTCCTATTTTCATAAAATATGATATGATCATTTTTATTGAAAATTTCCATATCATTTCAAATTTAACATTCAGATTGGCATCATAAATCAATGATATATGATTTTATTAATTTAATAAAAATAATTTATGTACTCTTCATTTTGAATTTCAAGGAATGTTCAATAATTTGTTTTAAATTCATATTTTTTAGCATTAAATATAATTTTTGGGCATTGATTGATTTATTCCACATTCTTGTTAGTTTACATATTTAATTATATTGATCTCCACATATATCAAAATATTTGTGATTAATGTTTTCAATGATTACTTATTACAATTAATAAAAATAATTCAACAAGATAGTTGGATTGTTTAGACATTTTTAGGGAAATATAGACCATATAATAAGGCCCATAAAATCTGTGGGTAATAATTAAAAAACTAGGAGAATTTAATTTCAAGGATTAATCAAGAAGAAAAAAATTTATGAAACCAAATAAAATGATTAATGATATCTTAACACATATTCGAAAAAAAATTTAAGTCTTAACTCATCTATTATCTTACCTAGCAGAATCAATAAATACTAGACCGCATTTCTAAAAATGGTTTATCCATGGGTTTGGAAACACATGACCCCAAAAATTTGTTAAAAAGTTTAAAGGTACAATATACAGAAGGAAATTATTACATTTGAAACACCACACCTCGACAGAAAACTAGACAGACCCATCAGAATCCCAATTATTACCTTTTTCTGGGCCGACGTTGACCCCAAGATCCTCCCGGATTAGCTGAATGTCACCCTCTTCCCCTTTTCATCACTGGTTCATCATCCAACTCCAGAACCTCTATCATGTGGAAATCATCTTCTTCATGAGGAGAATCACTATGCAATATTGTGTGCACAACCTCAATAGATGATCTATAATCCTGGTGAGCAGCATCATGTGTAGGTTCCTCATGCACATGAGAAGAATCCTGTACATCCTTGGAGTCCCACACTGCCACACAAACAGGAAGGTCCACCTCCTTGGGGGTCTCCAAACCACCAAAAACAGCAGGTGTTGAGGAGAGGCACGATCAATTACTGCATCCTGCATTCTTCAGTCCTTTAAGATTAAAAAAAATCAAACTCATGAGTATTAAAAGTCTCTAACATTGAAAAACAATTGACTGCAGGCTTTGAAGGTCATTGCAACTCAGAAATAGTAGTTTCATCCATTGAGACGAATTTCATACTATTCCCCCTAATCATAAACCATTTAGTGAGATTGAACTGGGTCCAGTACCTCTATACTAACACCCTGATTATATGCAAAAGATCAGAGTAGGCCCTCTCCTCCTAGAATAGCTTGTGGACCACCAGACATCTACACATAAAAAATTTTATCCACATTCACATCAACCTAAATCCCCGGTTTAACTGCAGCATCCCCTATAACCTTAATAACCATCCTCGGAACCAATTCCATCCGAGCATCCAAAGTAGCAACCTGCACCTCATCCTGAATCCCCTACTGAACAACATCCTCTCCAACAATAGTATCAGCCATCCTTGGAGCCACTTCCATCCGAGCATCCACATTGGCCACTTGCACCTCATCATGAATCCCCTGTTGAAAAGAATCCTCTCCTATAGTTTTATTATCCATACTTGGGTCCACTTCAACAACATTGGCCACCTTCACCTCATAATGAATAACTCTGCAGGCCCTTGGCTTTATAGGCATCTCAAAATGGAAGCCATCAGAATCGATCATCATCTTACCCTTCCAACATGATGAGTTTATTGCAGCTCCTTCCAACTCTTAATTTACTTCATTATATATAGCATCCTCATGGTCAGAGTGATTACCTTCCTCCTCCTGAACCACATCTAGCCATGACTTGTTATGAAGACCCCTAATGACTCCAAAGGTGACCAGATCCAATGATCCTGTAATCACTAGAATAGTAGCAGCATTAGTAGGTTGCTGAAATGCAACAGACATTGGTAGACCTTTTCGGACTGCCTCAACAAATGTGGAGGTGCCAACATTGTGAGGATCCTTCCTCCAAAAAACCTACTTACTGTCCTGAGGATCAACTTGTTTCTTCTTACACTGCTCTGAGGAATGACCCAACAATTTACATAATGATCATTTCATATTCTTGTGACATTGCTCAAGAGCATGGCCAATGCATAGGCAATATATACATCATGTGGGAAACCACTCATATTTTATATCTAGTTATAACATAATTTCAACCATAACAAGGAAGACAGTCTCAATCAGAACTTGAGCTAAATCAATCTCTACAAATAAACGAGAAAAGTGACCATACATAGGATGCTTCGTTTCCTTGTCCACATTAATCGAGAAACCAACAGCAGAGGAAACCTCCCACAATACTGACGGGTGCCAGAAAAACCAATTCAAACCCCCTAATTGAAATCCATGTCTGAGTGGAGGAGGTCTTAACTGCAAGAGGAGTTGCTAAAGGATCCCACTATTGAACCATGATGTAACCAGGTTTCATCGAAACCGGTCCAAAACTCCATGCAACATTTTGAAGATCCTTCGAAGGAAAAACAATATGGAAAGTACCTCTCCCAATTCATATCAAACTCCAATCGGTGAAGCCCCAGATCTGAGATAAATGAGCCCACACATCTTCAACCCTCACGAGGCTGTCACTTCGAGTTCTCGATTCCCGGGCATGTAGGGAGAACCAGCATTCTTCGAGACGAGCATCCAAATTTTTTTGACTCTCTTACACAAATGAAATTGAGCCATTCCTAATAATTCGTTTATGTAAATAGGTAGATTAATTCTGAGATTCATAAAAAAACCTAATCCGAGAAGTAAAACCCTCAGACATCTTCTTAGGGTTCATCAGATCTCCCTTCACTGCATCCACAGGATTCAGTGAAATCCCACCACTAGTAACCACCGCCTTCGAGGGGGAGAATGAAGAAGTCTTTTGGATCAAAATAGCATTCCAGTGGATTATTCAATGATCGTCACCCCGATGATCGCCAGAGAATCTTCGAAGGAGAGGTCTCCAATATCCCCCCCACATTTTTATTTGAGATATAAGATCATCACAACATTCTGAAATTTTCAACCAGTCCTCTAACCAAATTAAGATGAAATATTGTGGGACGAAATTAAAAACATAGGATTAAAACGTTTTATATTAAATGTTTTATAGATTAATGATTATAACTGGACTGTAACACATTCAAATCTAGGCCATCTATATTTTTCAATAATTCTGGTCAGAAACATATGATTTTTGAAAACAACCATATATTTGTCTTAAAAATTCCACGATCCTCCAAATTTTTATGATAAACTTTTCACACATTTATCAAATATTTAAGATGAATATTATTTTATATTATTCTTTACTCATGGTCAAATAAATATTCTAACTTGGAAGGACATTTTGGAAATAAAATATTCCACTACCATGGTATATAAATACATTACACTATTATTCTTGAATGGTGATGGAATTTTAGAAGAAACGAAGATATATTTCCATGACTATAATCCTAAAAATGTACTACTTGGACCTTAAATACTGAATTTTATACTTGATATAACTTTCCAAAACTCTTAATTTATATATAATTTAAGCATTTTAAATTTTAGTTGTATACGTTTGATTGAAATTTCAATTGATTTTTAATGAATGTCTCATCATAATCTTCAACTATTCTCATCTTCCTTAAATTTTGTAATAATAATGGTATTAATATATTTTAAATAATATTTATAAACATTCCCCATTAAATTTTCATATTTAATTCAAAGATTATTTTTAACTCTCTTCACTGTTCATGTATGTGTGTAAAATTAAACTATTTTATTTCCTATAGTATATCCCATATTACAAAACATCTGAATGGATGAGTAAATAATCTATTAGGTTGAGTCATTGTTTGGTGATGTTAATTTATCAAGGGGTTTCTATCAATAAAATTTCATTGAGTAAACATTTTTTTTGTCAATGAAGATAAGTTATGTATTGATGAAATAATATTTTGACACGTGGTTTCCATAGAATATTGGAACCATATATTAAAATGGGTTTATGAAATATTAAACCATCCATAAAGAATAATTCATTATCATTAGAGACCTTGTTATTTCTTGGATTGAATAAAAAAATCATAATTCTAATCAAAATCATATTTTGAGGTGGATAGCTTTTTATTGCAGTGATTTTCAATGATCAAGGATAACATAAGATTATGTCCCCAACAATGATATTAAACCAATATTTATAAATTTTTTCAATAAAATGTCATGCATAATATAAAATTCATTTAGTTGTATAAACAACCATCCCATTCAGAAGAAAAACACAATTGAATTCAAAATATTATACCATCACTCAAGATTCAACGCGACAAACACTATAGACATTATTACAGAACATAAGACATTTGAATAGTCAATAGTAAAAAGTCAACATCACTTCAGATGGATCAATTTTCAAGATGGTTCAAATAGTTGTCACTTTTTTATTTTTTCTAAAAAAAATTACTCCATAAAAAAAAATAATCCCAAAAAATATTATTGAAATGAAAAAATGAAAAAATACCCTCATTCCACATCCATTCAAACTTTTAACCATAGAAAATTTAGGATAAATGTAAATCCTTAATGGTTTCATCTATTCAAATCCTTTATAATGGTTTATAAAGAAATTCTTAATTAATCAAATCATATCTCGTGTTCTTTTTTATCGTGGTGTTTTGTATTAGGCCTACTCACCATGTACCAATATTGATTGAGTTAATACCCAATCCTTTTATATAGGGTTTTTACCCAAAGGTGCCCATGATTCAGATAATTATCCACATTCTAGTATCTTGAAATGGATGTATTCTCTTTGAAAATCACAATCATTTATCTACTATAACAAATTATGTTCCCTTGTACTTTATGATTTTCTTATATATTCTCAAAAAATTGACTTCATCCTAGTTTAAAAACTAGAAATTGGAGCTATATAAAAGTACATATACCATCATTTTGGACAAAACCATTGGTATAGGTCACTTACAGTTACCCTATAACAACATGATTTCCAAAAAAATATGGTAAAATTATTATAAACATTCTTATACCGGCCAATATTTCCAAAACCATTGGAATAGATCCATTTTCGGGACCCTATAATAATGGTTGTTCCAAAACAATTGGTATATGTCACTTTTAAAGAAACTATACCATCATTTTTTCTAAAATAATTGGTATAAGTCCAATGGAGAGACTCTATACCCCCTGTTTTTCTAGATACATTTGTTCCAGGTGAAACAAATCAGGATTCCTATAGAAATGGTTTTGAGAAATGAGTGTATAGGTCTATACTAATGGTTTTTAAAACCATTGGTACAGGTACCCATATTTTTTTGAATAATTTATAAATCAAAATTAAATACCTGAAAATGATAAATTTATATTCCATTATACATATATATATATTTAATTATTTTCAAAAAATGAATCATAGCTTTGTTGTTAGGCTGTTGGAATATATATTTGAGGTGATGAGATCAAAATGTGAATGTATTTTATTTTTACATTACCTATACCAATGGTTTTTTTGAAACCATTTGTATAGTTTTTTCATATGACCTATAACGATGGTTTTGAAAAATAGGTGGTTTTTCTCTATACCAAAAACAAAATACAGAACTTCCATCCAAACCACGAATATATTCTACTTTATTGGTTTGTATACCTATACTAATAGTCCCAAAAAATAGGTATAGGATTTTTCTAGTTTTGTTTCAAAAAATTAAAAAAACATATATTTAAAACCTATTATGAACAACTAATAATATTAGATAAAAAAATTATTATTATAAGATGAATATTAATTATATATAATTATATCCACTTTATAATAATAAAGGATTTATTTTTTAGAAACATGGATGCCCAAATTACTGTTATTTAAAATATATACATCATATCCTATAATTCTCCTCTCAAATTGCACCATTAATATACATATCAAACATATAAAATTATTTATTTTCTATTGAAAATGAAATATAGTACTGGGTGAGTTCAAATGATATTTAAATATATAAAATGGAGATATCAATGATCATATAAGAAAACAACGTTCAAATGAGTATGAGAATATAATGTTAACAATTAAAACCCATACCCATCAACTAATATATCATAATCATGATCCATGATGTAAATATTTTAATTTAATAAGAAATTACTAAAAATGAAATAGATAACATAATCCATTTAAGAATATCATAAGCATAAGTTCATTTCCAAAAAGTGTGGATTAGAGTGTGTCCTAATCATAATAATATAACTGTTATGTCATAGATACCCACCATAACATTCATTACATATTAGGCTTGGGTTAACTACAGGTGTAGCTTCTTTCGGAATGGGATAACCATATATGAACTCTTTTATATCATAAAAAAATTATTACCCTATGAATTAAAGTGAAATAACATTCCCACTCATCACATAATCAAAATCAATTAATCTATTTCACATGAGACAATGAATTCATTTATCATTCCATCCTAACTTCACATATACAGAAGACTAAATGTTTAGTCAATATTTTATCATCATTACCAAAATCCATCTTGAGAATGAATTAGCATGGTATCATAAAATCATATCTTTAGTGAAGCATAATTAGAATAAAATGATGTTATCATAGATGAAAAGTGATATTAAAAGTCCTTTGTAACATTATGTGTGAAAGTATCCTTTTCATTTTGAAATCACATATTTAAAATATATAACACTAAAAATTATTAAGGAAACATTTATATTCAAAAATTATAATGAAAACATGTAATTAACTCTTAAAATAACTAAGTATTCATTATGGTAGGAAAATTAGTTAATACAGAAAATTAAAAATTAATGATTTAGTTCACATTTTTAGTAAAACATTCAAAAGTTATGCATGTGGAAATTGACAAGAAATTACCATTTAAATAAAAATATATAAAATAAAACATAGTAATCTATAAATTAACTAATTAATTGGTAATATTTAAATCATTTTTAAAATAATTTTAAAGAAAATAAGGACATGGATGAAAAATATTCATGGCTGAAGTGATACTTTTGGTCGGCTTACGTTAATAAAATTATTTCAATATCATGAGTACATAAATATAAGAAAATGAGATGATTTTTTAGATATAAAAAAAATAGAAGAATAAATTTCATGATATCATTGAGTGATTTATTATATAATTTAATCATAAAAAATTTAAGCCTAAACAATCCTAATTAAAATGAGATTATAATCTAAAACCCAAACCTCATGTCTTTCATGATTTGTAAGAACTATAAAACTTGATGTAATAAATTTTTATTAACATTACTTATATGAAAGGAAAATATGATTACTTATAATTTAATATACCATCCAATTATAACATTTCAACAAGAATTTATTAATAATTCTTCAAAAAAACATTGTACATTTCGAGTGTTAACAATTTTGTTTTTCATAAATATTTAATCTCTACAATTATGGTCCTTGTAAATTTATCATGGTTCCATAACCACAAGAAGGATAATAATTGTCTTAAAGTCATATATATTAGTTATATTCAAATTTATTTCCATATATAAAAGGTTGAGATTGAAAAATGAGTTACAATGTTCATGGAGATGGTAATCTTTACATACACTTGTAAGATGATTTCATTTTCTAATGAAAATATAAAAAGAATGATTAATAAAATTTTATCATTATATAAAATAAATTATTAAATAAATATAATATATATTTATCTAATCCATTATTATATGAATCAATGTGTTTTTTTTGAAATAAAAGGAATCATATTTCTATATGGCGGTGGTAGTCTACTCGTACAAATCAACGATACAATCATTTCCCATTTGATGGAAAGGTGGTATAAAAAGGGTTTTTCTTTATCATAATGACATATTGGTATATTTATTATACAATATTAATCATTTTATGAAATATATTAAAGTTTTACCTATGGTTCAAGAAGAAATAAAATTGATTGATCTCGGTTATGATTTATTCCTCTTCATTGTCATCTTAATTTTAGCTTACACCTTAATCCATGATTGGATGGAATTATACGGAAAATACACTTCTAGGATGTGTGCAGTAATGTAAGGAATTGATTATATAATTTTTTATCTAATATATAAGTCTCATGATGTTTGTGTATTATAGGAGAGGTGGTATCATTTGATGAGGGAGGAAGATGGAACACTTATTATTTTTTAAATTATTTAAATATATAAATGTATTACTCAATAAAATTGATTTTAGATGAATAATATTTGAATAAGAGACCTGATATGGTATAAATATGGCATGTAAATATTATTTAGAAATGTTTACATGTAAATTCTACCCTTTCTCATAGTTTAATCCCTCAGTATAACCATTTTAACATAATAATGGTAAATTGTTTTACAGTATATACTATTTTTCGGAGCAATAATGAATATGACCTCAAAACCAAATATTGAAATTTTTATTCAAAATATGGAATAAATTTTATAAAATTATGTTTCATTAAGTTCAAGATACTAATTTTACGATAAACGTTTGAAATGGAATGAAATCCCATTTTAAGAAATACTCATTACTATAAATAAAATAGTATGTTTTTAATTCATTTCCTTGAAAAAACAATAAAATGAATGTTAAAATATATTTTTGAATATATAATTTCATAATTCCATTTACAAAATTAGTCAATATTTATTTTTTAACTTACTATTATAGAAACATGATGCACACAGAAAAATAGTTTTATGAAAAATAATTTTATTGTCCACCAAATAATTTTATTTTCATTATTAACCATTCAATTACCAATGTAAGTATGATTATTTATTTTTCATATAAATAATCAATATATTTTCTTGAAATTAATTTTCAATAGTTTAAAATACACTATTATTACTTGTAAATATATAAAATGTAGGAAAATACATTTATTGGATAAAATAGAAATTTAAATTATTAAATGATTTTAGTTAAAATAAAATGATTATTTATTTTGATCTAATAAATAAATTGGAATTTTGGGAAACCAATATTTATATTTCATAATGTTTCAATCCTATTCGTATCCTCAAATATAATGTCTTAGTTATAATGGTATACTATATAGGTGGTTCATTTAGACATGAATTTACATGTATTGAAAGGTATTGAATACATAATTTTTATTTCAAAGAAAATAATTATAAAATCATAGATTGTTTCATATATAATTCCCATGAATTAATTTTATGGATCACTTTATAAGAAATATTGGTTTTCAATAGAGTTATATTTCACTCTCAGTTATCAGATTCTGATTCATATATTTCAAAATAGGTAAGGGTTCTTTGTCTCAATATTGTTTCATTGAGTTAATTTACTTATTATGAACCAAAATGTTTATATATGGTTTATCTACCACCTTGATGATATTATATATCATAAATATCATTATATTCTTGTTATTTAAATTTTCTGTTTAATTTAATACTTTCACGTGTTATGATTCAAATTTTTCCAATGTGGAAAGGGTTTATATTATAATCCCAATTTTAATTGGTATTTTTTATGTTTCAATATATTTGAGAGATAATATCTAAATTTAATCAATTAAATATTATATATATTTATATCATATGGTTATTTATGATATTTTCTTATTTTATTTTTTATTATATTCTCTTTAGTATATAAAACAATTGAAACATTTTTTTTAAAATTCTCCCTCATTTTGTGTTTGATCAATACAAATTCTCATAAATGTAAATTTTCTTCAAATAAGTTATAATGAAATTTTTTTCAAAACATAAATTTTTAAAAAATAGATTTTAACTTCGTTAGGATTTCATAAAAAATGTTTTAAAAAATACATTTGTATTTTTTATAAGAATCACTTTTGAATTTTTTAAATGGTATGAAGTGAGTGTTCTATTTTAACATATAATACATTATTAGAATTTCCAACCATTATGATTTTTTATTTTTTGATGATTCAATTATAACATTCTATTTTTATTGTTTAAAATTATTTTTTAAAATATTCAATGATTTTTTAGTTTCTTAAGATATCGAAAAGGATATTTTTCCAATTTCCAATGTAATCATAAAATTTATTTTAGGTGAAATTTAATTCAATATAAAAATCAATTATGGATTGTTATGTTTCTATATGGATATTAAAATATGACACGATCATGTCATTTCTCAGGACTGGTTGGTGTGATTATGTTTTAAGGACAATTGTATGAAACTCATTACTTTTCAACGGTTTAAATAACTTATGATGAAATCATTTTCAAACCTATTTATTTTTAATGGGATATTCATGTTATGAATGGAATGTTGGATTTTTCTATTATTTTTTTATTTAAATTAATTAATTTCTTAATTTATTTATTTATTGGTTCGTGTACATTATTTATGATAAAAACTGCACCTAGAATATCACATGTTGACAGATGAGACATATAGAAACTCATGATAATAGGTGAGCTTGATATATTATTCTAATGAATTTTTTATGTGATGGAGCTAATATAAAAGGAAGTTAATCATAAGAGATGAAAGAGTTTATGTAATATAACTAACTCTAATGAGATGATGTAGTTAATAGTATGGAAGTTTCACCTAAGAAAAAATTGGAATTGTTTTATTTACGTGATTAAATTATGAAATTATGACATAACAAGATACCAACAATGTTTCTATATTATTTTTATTACTTTTAATGATTCCTTTTAACATGATTTATTTCAAATGAAAAATTATTATTGATTTATATGACTCTTTTCTTATGGTAAATGAATTTTCCATTTCATTTTCTTTATGATCCTGGTGTTCATGGGTATGAATTTCAATTTTTTATACACATAAACTTTAGTTATTCTCCCATACCACTATTATATATTATGGTTACATATGATCATTTATTGATATATTCTACACATATTATCACTTAGAATCCATAGTTACCCATTTTTTGTTTTCAATTTCTCTGGCTATGATAAATTATGTTATGTATGATATTATACACGGTTATCAAGTGTATCAATTTTTTTAGAACATATTAATCTCTTATTATAGAAAAACAAGATCTTAGTGTAGTGGAATAAATTTTCTTTTATGATAAATACATTGGTTTTTTAGATAAAATATTTTCTAAATTTTCTAAAAATATACAGAAAAATAGTCTTGGGTATGTAGGTGAATCCTATTTGGATATTTTTATTTTATTTCTGTATGGTTAAAATTGGTATATGTCATTTTGTATCAAATACTGTATATAAATAATATGATTTTAGCAATATATATGAATGTAAAGGTCTTGGGTTGTCTCATTTGGTTTTATATCAGGATAACGATTACATTTGAGGTCGAAAAGATCTCATTTGATGATAATTTAAGAGTAAAAAAATACCATTATGATGTAATAAATTTAAGGATTATCATAAGAATAATGAAATGGATAAAATTTTTTGGTTCTATTTCTTGTGATTTTAAGGAGACTGATGAAATATTTAGATATGTTTAATCAATTTTAATACATCACTAAGGTATATGTAACACTTGGTGGTTAACATGTGATTTCTTATAATGCATTTTTTAAGAATAGATTTGGGGATATAAGTTAGAAGAATCATTTAACCTTTATGGTTAGTACATTTTTTTAATGATGATGTAATTATGGTTAATGTGAATAAAGGGTTTATCATATTTTTGGAATAGATGATATTTAAAATTGAATCAATATATATGTTTTAATGTTTTTTGGAGAATTTCAATGATTTTTGAGAAAATATGTTTAAGGTAGATGAAATATTATTGGGTATGTTGGGATTTTTTGAGTTATAAAGGATGAGTATTCTTTTCGAAAAATATATAATTTTGTTGAAGAATTATAGTGATTCAAGTCATTTATAGAAATGAATAAAATATTTTGGAGATAAAATGATCAGGGTATTCACCTTTTATATATGAGACATTATGAGTGATTTATGTGGTTTTTAGATGAATTTTAAGTTGATCTTGAAGTAATATGTGATAAAATATTTTAAAATTTTTGGGGTTTTATTTAGAACATCCACGTTTTAATGATCATAAAGAAATAATATAT
Organism: Viscum album; assembly: GCA_963277665.1. Taxonomy (NCBI): domain Eukaryota; kingdom Viridiplantae; phylum Streptophyta; class Magnoliopsida; order Santalales; family Viscaceae; genus Viscum; species Viscum album. The sequence continues at coordinate 1,647,927,629 of OY728140.1, read as the reverse complement.
ATATATATAATGGTTAGATTTGAACTCTATGTTTAAATTTTTTGGCTTTAATTATTAATTTATGATTTAATAATATAAATTTTTATTCATATTTTTAATTATCCTATCTTTTGGAAACCAATATTGTTTTAAATAAATGGATAAAAATAAGAGAAATAACATTTCACTATTTTGGGGATCTTGTAATCGATTTATTTTTAATTTTCGTGCTTGATAAATAAAGGATTCATCATTTATAATATGACATAAATAAGATGTTTACAACATCTTGAAACACATATAAAGGAATAAATAAGAATTATAGAATGCAATGAAGTGAAGTATGTAGATTTTATCATATTCTATATTTTGAAGGTAATGTAATTAATCAATATAATCAAGATTAATATAAACCAATCAAGACATGGATGGAAAATAATACTTTTCTATGATGGTATTATTTATTAGAATCATTCAATTAATAGAGTCTTATTTTCATAAATACATGGTTTAAGAAATTCATAGAAAATGATAAGATTCCTATTATAAATGCAGATATTAAAAGGGTTAACAAGGTTTTAAACAAATTGACATTGTCAAAATGAGTACTTTCAATAATATAAATATTATAAATTGAATTTATTTTGGCCATATACTCCTTATATTTGAATCAAATTTAATTTATATCGATTTACATTAGTTATAAATATATTATAAATATTAATACTTCATATATATACAAGATTTTAACCAACCTCACTTAAAAAATACTCATCTAATCTATTTTAAACACATTTACGAGAGAATTATCTCATTCAAAACCTATATAATACCATTCTAAAATTCTTTATACTCTTTATATTTCTTTCTATTTACTTAAAAGACCAACATAATTATCCTAAGAAGATATCCAATGGATGTTCTCCGAAGAAGAGGTAATCATCTTCGATGAATAATTTTATGTGTATTTATTTTTCCACCACCTAAAAATGGTATAAAACCCTAGAAACAAGGTAAAATTAATAATATTATCTTACTAAATCATTATTATGTTTATATAATAACAATTATCTACTTATCTTCTATCCTAAATGAAAATTAAAACATCATAATTCACAAATATGTTTGACCATCTCTATAGCGGATGGATTTTATTTTTCATTAGGACAAATAATGGTTGATTATAAATATGAATATAAAAATTATAAAAGAAATTTAAAAAAATATTCTTAATTTTGAAAGATAACATATTATCTGATTTTTGATCCTATAGAGCATTATAATGCGCTAACGGTGCACATTGATACATGTGGACTACCACGTCCATGAAGCGATGTGATTTATTTTTAATTTTCACATTATATGGATGGTGATAAGAGAGAGTTAATGAATACATGTGTTATATACAATATAATTTAGAACATATACTAATGACTTAATATTTACCATTATATCATTCTATCCATTTAAAAGTTGAAACATCCCTTGTGCAAACATACATACTACCCTCTCCATAATGTGATATAATTCATTTCACATCAATAAATTATATGAACGTTTATATAAGAATATATAATGAATAAAAATGATTATAATTACATTATGCATATTATTTAGATGATGAATCCATATCTAGGGTTAATGGAATATAATTTTAGAACCAAAAAATGTATGAAGGAAAGAATAATGACCCTTATAATGGGGATTTAACTAAGGAAATAATAATCAAGGAAAAAATTAGAATTTATTCATAAACCATATATGGTATTATACATATAAATATGGTCTTATAATATATTTATAATAAATATATATTTTATATACATTATTATTTAATGAATATGAAGCAATATGTTACTTAATGAAATGGTTTCTCATCTTTCATTTATATAAGTTAAACAAGTATCATATTGACCAATTTTTTAAAATATTGTATATATAATTCCGTATAATGAATTTTTTTCCATGAATATTATGGATATTTATAAATGCATCTAAGGTTATATCATTTATGTTTTTTGGATTCAAAGATTACAAAAACTATAAGGGTTCATCTTCTCTAACTACTTTCATTGAGTCATGTTTTATATTATTAATGAAATTGTGTTTATATAGTTCATAAAATTTCCCTTTTCAATTTTATATCCTAAGTCTCTTAATAGTAATTATTTATTCTGTTTCCATATCTTTATTAATTAGTATTATCAAAAAATTGTTTTCAGGAACATCTACTATCAATTAAAATTTGTTCAATGTACATTATCTTCTCTTTACAGGTTCATAAAATTGGTTTATAGATGTGTTTATAAATAAATAATTGTTTTATAATGATTTTTTTACTAAATTCTGATTTATTTAATAACTATTAAAATGAATGATCTCAAATTATTTGTGTATAAATCAACTTTGAAAATTTGTAATACCAGTAAAATAATGACTCCTTTTTAGTTTATATGAAATAAATCAATTCTCTCATCATCATGTCCTTTATTGGTTTTTAATATTATTTTAAAATTTTAATTTAATATGTTGATATAAATTTTTTCCCAATGTTACTGTATTTTAATAAAAATTAATGATATTGTAAATTAATATATTTCGTATTTTCTATGAAATAATAATTTTCTCATTTGAATAAATTCTTTATATATTTAAATATTATTTAATTATTGTTATAACTTAATGGGGATATGACCTTATAATACAATACATTTTTTTATCTATATGTATAATTATTATTACTTTTATGGATGTCTCTATGAAACATATTATGTTCCAATAGGCCAATTATGTTATACTCAAATTATTATGAAACTCACATATTCTCCATTGTTTAACAATGTTGTCAATGGAGTTTTTTAATTTCCTGGGGTTTTATGATTAAATGGAAGGTCAATGTACCTAAATAAATATATTGTCCTTGGAAATTATTTCTCTATTGGGGTGAGGTAGATACATATTATAAAGATGGGTGAGACTAATATGGCTCATGTTGATGAGAGAGCCCAATATTTCTCATCAAAACATTGGGTAATTTTATGGATTGAACTAGAAGGATTTTTCTCATTTTTGATGACAGAGAATATTGAATGCAAGTAACTCCAATGGTATTATGGAGTTAAGTGGATGGATGTTACTCCTATAACAAATATGGGATGATCCGTTTTAGGTGAAATCATGATGAATGAAAATTGTCCCAAGGCTCCAATAATTTTTCTCTATTATTTAATTGTGTTTGAGGATATCCTTTAAAATGATTTATTTCACATGGTTTGTGATTTTTGAATAAAATGACACTTTTCTTATGTTAACAATTTTTCCTATGAATCATGATTCATGTTCTAGGTTTTTGTGGGTATAAATTTAATTATGTTATGATCATGACCATTGACCAATATCTCACACCATTATTCACATATTATTTATACATAATCTTATCAATTTATATCACTTATGTTTATATTTATTAATAATTTTTTCTCACCCTTTCTCAAGTTCTTATTTCCATGGGTTATGAGGAATGATATATAATAATATTTTTCTTGGAGGGTATCATGTGTTGAGAATGTAATGGAATATTTTTATGTATTAAAGGTTACATAAAAATCATGGTACAATAGAAAAAATTCACATTTTATGAGAAAGGAATGGGTCTTTCTATGTAAATGGATTTTTCAAGTTCACTAAAACTGTAAAAAAATGGTTTTGGCACTATAAGTGACTCGATGTTGGATTTTGATATTGTATTTATGGATGTATAAAATCAGTTCATTTTAGTCAGTATCAATACTAGAATGCATGGAATATTTTTTTAGAATCAGATTCATATGTATAGATCTCGTATTAGAGAATATTTTTCCTCCTCTCAACTAACAAATATATTTAATATATATGGAAGTGGATAACTATTCTTTGCCATTACATGGTTTTACTTCTGGAAAACCACAAAATTGTCATGTACCATCTCCTTTTATTGTGGTAAAAATAGTGTCCCATATCATAGGGTTAAATTAATGGTTAATATCACTCTCCTTAAGATCCTACAGTTATACCTTCACCTCTCTCAACACAACAAGTGTTTTTTTCTAATGAGTTGTCAATTTGGGTTTGTAACAACCCAGATTTTTATCAATAAAATACCAATTATAATAATTATATATGGTATAAAACACATTAATATCATATATAAACCAAAAAAACATTATTCAAATAATTAAATAATAAAATAAGTGTTATTTATTGAAATTAAGCAACATATACCAATGAAATAGTAACCTAGCCTTGACAATAGTATCCTGACCATTAGGAATTACAATCTGTCCAATAGAATATTACCATCACTAATGAAAGTATATATAATATTAGGTATCATATAAATGAAAATATAATATATTTATATCACCGTACAATTAAATAAATCTATTACTAAATTGTAATAAATATAATTATTAAAAATAAAATTTATTTTCCAAAAACAGATTCATAATTTATCATAATTTGGTATTAAAATTATTAGATAATTTTTTTATAACCTAATTAATTTTTAATAGGGTCAAAATATACATAATAATATAAAAGTCAATAATTTTATAATCAAAGACAATTTTGAATAAAAATTAAATTTATTATTTTTAGAAAATTATTTTCATAAATTGGTGTCCATTTAATTAATATAGACATAAAAAATGGTTAGGTTTATTTAATTTTTTATTTTTCTAAAATAGATGAAATTTTCATGAATTGAGAAATATGAAAATTTACGATATAATCTAAATACATGAATTATTGAGTCACGGTTGATGTATGGTTGATATAAACACCATTATCTCAAAATATACTTCCTTATTTAATGTATTCATTCATAAAAACCAATATTTTTGATAGTTTTGATCAAATATAATAATATAATGTATATAATAATAACAAATACCCCTCTCCTCACCCAATAAATACCACCCTCAACACCTATTCTCCAAACACCATATGTAATATTCTCTCCCTTTCTGGACTATTATATTTTGTGTTTTTTTCATTGGAAGTGTTTGGAAGAGGATTCCGGAGTTTTCGTAGGAGCTGGGGGTGCATCAAAGCTTCCACAAGAGTTAAACATCGTGTAACTCTATTAGATGACATAAAAGTCGATTTCAAAAATTTTCGACGATTAGTTCATGATGTGAAATGATTTGGGGTGTAAAAAAGAAAATAAATGTAAAGGTGATAGTTTTTTATGGATGTTGACCATGAGGAATTACACACCGTCAATGGTTATTACACATCAGGTATTACCACACTACTGTAACATTTATGTGTTTTTTTCAACCACATTACTTCTCAAACCCTAAGGCTAAAACAACCCTTCCTCGACCCCAGGTGACCTAGAAACCCCTCTTTAGTGTTTTTATGATTCCTATTATAATTATTGATTCATATCTTCCCTCTATTTACCTATGGTGATCCATTTTCGATCTAAGGTGTGTTGTTCATCTGTTATTGATGTTTCATGTATTTTGGTCTCCTAACCTTATCATTTCATCTTTCCATGTGATGGGGAATGTTCTATTCTAGTTATAATGGGGTTATATTCAGTTTTTGTAGAGGTGGTGGTGCCCCGACATCCTCGGGTGGATGTAGATCTTGTAGGAGTAATAATCTATGGTCTGTTATGTGACCTGTTTATGTGCGAGGATCATTGACACACTTTTGTGGTAGGATTTCCCTTGATTATCTTCTTTTGTGCATCATGTGTGAGGTATGATATTTTTCATACATATGGGTCATGATTTTTATAGGATAATTGAAGAGAAATAATAGGACAATTGAAATTAATGAGTATAAGGTTTCATTTTTTCATTCATTTATAGTTGGATATTGATTATGATATTTTGATTATACGGGCTAAACCCCACCATAGAAAATTCTGGCCGTTTGTGGTTTTCCTTGCGGTTTGTATATGTGGTGTGGTTTTTTACATCATCATGATATTTTGGTATCACCCAAAAATGGGAAATAGTTAATCATGTATATCTGGATAAAGAATTGACACCCCCAGATCATACAATTCTGTGATAACCAAGGAATAAAAAAGAGTAATTAATGAAAGGTGCCTTGTAAAATTTGGAAATTGATGTTTTCCTTGGTAAATGGGGTGGAATCATGTATGTATTTTATTTGGTTTCAGTTGAATTAGGGTTGTGATCACTATTTTGGGTTGTTTTATGGTTTGGGCGGTGTAACAGAATCTCTGGTTGAGAGACTGATTGATTGTGGAATGGATGAAAAGTGTTGTGCATCAGGGAAATGAAACTGGTTGTGCAATAATATGTTATCGATTGGGTTTGTGAGTTATTGGTTGGTTTTGTTGGTACATGACCTGAGTGTGATGAGTTTGATAAAGGATTATAGTGATTAGTATGGGTAATTATATTACAGATTCTCCTAGAGTAACACTCAGAACGGTTTACATCGTATCTAGATATCGATTTATGTTATATAATGAATGAGTGTTAATGGTGGAGGCCATGAATTGACGTTTCTTTAATGTAAAGAATCCTTGTTTTATTAAGGATATTCACTTTCTAAAAATTATATTAACTGTTTCGGTGTTTCTAGTTGTTGTTTATGCTTGGTAGTTTCTCGAGTTGTGATGAAAATATATAAATAACTAATTAATGAATCCGACAATGGTTTGGGTTTGTTTAGACAACTAGATGAAAATGGCTACATAAAATTGTATGGTAATGTGGATTGGGTATCCCTGCATGTTGCTTGGTATTGTGCATTTCGAGGAAGCAGAAAAGCTATAAGTGTCGGAAGTTGGTGGTTTTTTAGGACCCATTGGTTGGGTTTGATTGATTGGTATCATATACATGTAGACTTGTATATTCCTGGTGATTTATATATACAACCCACCCAAGTTGAGAACTATGTTCCAAACACCCCCATCATCACGTGGGATGGTTTCTTCCCAAAACATCCACGCGGGAGGATGCATGGTTGGCCACCTACTCTTCCATGATCCCTCTTTTAGGAAATAATATCCAAAGATTCCTCATAAAGGTTGTGGTTTGTGAGGCACATGTGTGTGCGAGCGACTTGTTCTTTCCCAGGCGTCTTTGATATAAGATGTGTAGTGATTTCCTAGGTGTATTTGGGATGAGATGTGTTGTTATTTCCTAAGCATCATCAGGATGGGATGTGGTTTGTGGATATGGATTCTACCGGAATGATGTGTTGTGGTTAGTGGCCTAGTTGTCTATGGGTGGGATGTCATGTGTTTTGTGGCCTAGGTGTCTGCAGTTGGGATGTAGTTTTTTTCCAATGTGTCTACAGTCGGGATGTGATTTGGTCTGTGGTATAGGTGTGTGTGGAATGGTTGTGATGTGGTAATTTAAGTAGATGTGGGAGCATGATGATATTTTCTATTAGGCAAGAGCGGCTAACCTATGCGAAGTGGTGTAGGGTACCCTATCATCTATGTGCACTATATTACATAACATAACTTGGATTATTTTGGGATCATGCCTTTGTGAGGATGGGATGGTTAGTATAAAAATATGGTGCTATTTGGTTCTGTTGTTTTCTCATAGGGCCATTAGTATTCTTTTTTTCACATGTACACAAGATACTTTGGTTTTCTTAGTGTGTATTCCTGTTTTCTCACCCTACGCATATAAAATTATTTTCAGGTTCCTAGGAGGACTTCATAGACCATGATGGAGCTTACTAGTTCATGCATGGGACTATTGTTGTGTCGCTGCTTGGCTATAATTTGGGTATTTACTTGGAGAATTCTGTACAAGAAGTAGTTCTACATTATTCATGCATGTGGGGGGTATCTTGGATTGATTATATATATATATATCATGGATTTTTTGAGGGGATGAAACATCCTATCTCTCGATATTGTTTTCAATAAAGGGTAATGCCCCAAATTTTTTGAGATTTTTAATTTGCCGGGTGCTAGTCTCCAAACCAGGGCCTACTGGTGGCTGGACATAGAGGTCATTATTTCCCTTTCCTCTATCCCATCCCTGGAGGGAATTTTTTGAGCGAGGGGGTCATGGTATAATTGTAGAAGATGTGATATTTGTCAGATAATATGCAGTTTTTGGTTAGAAATAGTGAGTATTGCAGGTGTTGGTAGGGAAACATTTCCAGGTGATCTTGGTTCAGGACACATGCCAGAGAAGACCGACTAGGACAAATAATTTTAACCCCCCCGGTGATCTGATGCAAGGACTATGAGCCTTTCGAATGGCTTAGTGAGGCTTCACCAGTTTCTAGGTAAATAAATAGGGAAAGGTACATGAATCATAATAACATGTGTTCTTGTTTCGATTGGGTTGTTTTAAGAACATTGAAATGAATAAAAAATGAGTTAAATTAGTTAAAATGAATCTTATGTAAAAATAAATATTACTCAGGCGCAAGAAATCTTTTTTTACATTTCAGATGTGGCTCTTAGTCATCATCTTCAGGTGGCTCAAGAAGATGAGGATTAGAAAAATGATCTGGTTGATCAATATTGGGTTGATCAGGTGGAGGATGATGACCAGTGGTAGAGGACATCACGTGTCCTCCAGCAGAAGGATATGGGAATGTACGGGGATCTTGTTTCAAATTAGGATATAAAAAGATTGATCAAGGAGAATGATATCACCTTCAGTTTTATTTGGGCCCTGATAAAATACTGGATTACATTTTCTATCATTCAGATGAGTGGAGCCACATGTTAGTGGTGGATGCTTTATCTGGGTGAGACGAAGCAAGAAGGAATTTTGTGGGTGGACTTTAAAAATGAATATAGATCATTGTTCATTTAATAGACCATAAAGACTGAGAGGAGGCTATAGATTCTCTCCCACTATAATTGGAGTATGTTAGTGTTGCAGCATGAGATCATTTTTAAGGAACACCATTATTTTCCACAAAATTTATTTTCGAATGAGGAGTCTCGTGGGAGGCACATCAAAGAGGTGCTATATCATTCAATCTGGGTCACTATTACTCCTTTCCCATTTCCAAAAAATAGGGAGGATCATAAGAATAAATAGGTTATAAATTTTATGAACCCTTGACGAGTTCTACCATGAGAGGGGATCCAACACAGTTCTTTGATAGGAAGGGTTTCCAGTAGAAGGTCTTCGGTTCTTGGACCTTCATGGTTTCTACTACCAGGGAGTCAACCTCAAATGTTCCATTTTCATCATTCTGGTCCCCATGACCTTCTTGTGGTCTTGTGAATGTGGTGTTTTTCAATGTTTGGTCCATAATTAGAAACATTTTCCAAATTTGGTTTGATATTAGTATGGTAATGGTGGACATGTTCAGCACCGGCCTCATTAGTAGTTGGTGGTGAGACCGTTTCAGCCATAGGGGTAGAAAGAATTTTCCCTATTGAAGGGAGATGATGTTGTTAGAGGCCGACCACAAGATGTTCCTCATTTTCATGAGACTCGGCCTAGGTGTGGTTTTAGGGGAAATCATTAGTAGATAAGCACATGAGTAGGGTGAGGTCAGTTACATGTAGTGGAGGCAGCAGTTCTAGTCGGGCTATAGATCATCAGAGGTACGATCAGTTGGTTTACTACCCTTTCTTTTATTTTGTTTAATTTAGAATATTTAACTCATTTGATTCACCCACTCTCACTCATGCTTTGGTACTAGATGTAGTGAGGATTCCCATAAACCTGGTGTCAAGTACACCACTTAGAGGCCAAGCCACTTTATTTGATGTGTTTCGGGGATGCAGACTAATGATTGGACCACATCAGTACCTTGTGTATCTATTCATTCAAAATATTAAACTTTATTATGTCATCATAAACATCAATGAATTGTATTATGTGCATGCCATTATCGAATGATTTCGTGGGAGAGTCGTATATTCTGACATTGATGAACATCATGTAGTTTTCATTAGAGAGGAGAGTTGTCAGTTTGACAATCAGAATTTGGAGACTTTTATTAGGCTGAGCTATTAGTGAAATTAGTCGATTTAGATTAGGTAGAGGTTCCCAGTGTCATTAGGGTGATCTTTTATGCTTTACCTAAGGACGTTTTGACACTACCCCCTAAACGTGATGTTGAGTTTGCGATATATTTTCATCCTAGTGATTTTATAATTTTGATGCCCCTTATCATATATAACCTTTTGAGCTATGGTCATAAGGATATAGATAGATTATTTGATGGAGAACGGTTTTATATAGTGAATTGTGTCATCGTGGGGTGGTCTAGTATTTTTCTGTAAGAAGGTGTATGGTGGTCTAAGGATGTGTATAGACTACCAGAGGTTGAATAATGTTACATTGAAGAATAATTTCCCTTTTCCAGGGATAGATGATCTTTTAAAACAATTGATAGGGTTTTTTTTAAGATTGATCTACAGTCTGGATATCATCTTTTGAGGGTGAAGGAGAGTGATATCCAGAAGAGTTACTTCAAGTGCAGGTATAGGAACATTGAGTTTGTAGTCATGTAGTTTAGTGTCATGAATGCACTGGATATGTTCATGGGGATTATGAACAATGTGTTCTATGAGTTATTTGATAGGTTCTTTGTTATGTTCAGCGATGATAGCATAATCTAATTGATGTTATATGAGGGTAATTCTGATCATATCAGAACTATCTTGAAGGTTATTTTACACCCCCATCTCCATGGAATGTTTTCCAAGCGTAAGTTTCTGACCCAAGAGGTTAATTTCCAGTGGAATCTGGTGTCTCAGAAGGGTTTAGCAGTCGACCCACCGAATGATGAATTAGTTTTTCTTTAGAAGCTCTAAAGAATGTGGAAGAGGTTCATATTAACATTGGTCATGATAGAAATTATTAGAGGTTTGTACCTAATTTTTATCGAGTTGAAACCCCATTGACATCATTATCCTAGAAGGACCATGATTTTTTTTGGAGTGATCAGTGTTAAGTAGTGTTCAACTACCTGGATGAAAACTTGGTTTGTGCTCTTATGCTCCAATTTCATGAGTAATGGGTGATGTTTGAGGTGTTCTATGATTCTTTGTATCTGTGATTGGGATGATTCATGAGGCAATAGTGACCAGTGATCTCTTATGGGTCCAGGGAGTTATATCCCCATATGTGTAACTATTCCACCAATAGTTTGGAGGTTAATGATTTTATTTTTTTGCTGTTGTTATGGTAGTAGTACCTCATTAGGGATCGCTCTGTGGTCTTCAAGTATTACTAGAATTTAAGGTACACATTTCCCCAATGAGATCTGAAACTGTGATAATAGTGGTGGATGGAGTTTTTTCAGGACAATGATTTTGATATCACCTAAAATCATTGAATGTAAAATGTCATGGTTTATGCTTTAAGTAGGATGTCATAGAAAAACGTTGTTTTGGGAATCTGGGGATGCATGGAATAAAATGGAGGATTTTAAAGCTTTGTAGTTTGATGCAAGATTGGATGCCAGTATGGGATGTTTGTTACAGATGACAGTGTAGTCTTTAATGATTTGGAAACTGGAAGAGTCTCAATGGGGAGGATTCTGAGGCAGAGGTGTTGTGCGGTCTTGTTGTCCATGGAGATAGTCAGAAGGGATGGACGAATGATAGTCATTATCAGTTTTTCTTTCGTGGGAAGTCGTTTGTTCCGGTGGAGATGTGAGAATATTTCATTCATGAGTTTCATAGCTCACCATTTATGGTACACCTGGTAGTTTATAAAATTTATTGTGGTTTGATGATGAAATTTTAGTGGCCCAGGATGAAGTGTGTAATAGCAGAGTTTTTGTCATGATTCTTAGTCTCTTAGAAGTTAATGTCCAAGAAACATGTTCCGAGTGGATTTTTCCATCCCCTGGATGTTCACGAGTGGATGTGAGATGAAATCTCGATGGATTTAATCATAGGGACTCAACAAATATGATAGAGGATGTGATGTTAGCTGGGTAGTAGTGGATGAGATTATTAAATTGGTCCACTTATTTGCGATCAAGGAGCTAGATGTAGTGGATACCTTTGAAAAAATGTATCTAGATGAGGTGGTGTTGATACATGGAGTTCTGAGATGCATTGTATTAAATTGGGACAGAAGTTTTACCTTGAGAGTCTGGAGAGGATTGTAGCATGCTTTTGGCACTCGGTTACTCCTCAACACTTCTTTTAATCCCTAGGCATATGGGAATACATAGATGACTATCCAGAAATTGGAGGATAAGTTGTGAGCATGCATCTTTGAATTTGGTGGTTCTTTATTAAGATACCTTCCCTTGGTAGAGTTTTATTTTAATAATAGTTATCACTCTTTCTTTGTCATGCCACCATTTGAATATTTGGACACAACACTATGTCATTCATGATTATATAGGATGGAGGATGGGGAGAAAGTTGTTCTTGGTCCCGAGGCAATGGAGAGAATGAAAGGGAAGGTTCAGCTTGTTTGTGAGAAGAAGAAGGAAACACAAGACCGATATAAGTCGTATGAAGATCATAGGAACATAGTACTTGAGAGCAAGAAATGAATATTCATGCCCAGTACATGACGTTTTTTGAGTCTTTCCGATCTTTTTTATTGAAATTTCATGTTTGCAAATTATTTTATAATACAATCTATTTTCATTTGGTCTAAGGTTTTTGTGGTGGGGTATGTGATAAATTACTAACATACAAAAAGTTTAGGACCAAATTCTTAATCGAGAGTCATTAACTATGATGTTATTAAACCAATTTTGGGAAGTGAGCTTCATAGAGAGTGGATAGTATCTTGACATAGAATACATTATTTAGTGATTCTTGGTTTTGAGACACTGATGTTCATCAGCCATAGTGTTTTTTTGTTTGGTCTATGTAGTGTTTGAGATAGTTTTATGGTGGTTGTGTATTAGTGTGGTTGTCAGATAAGAGATGCTTGTGTCTATGGTGGTGATTGCGTGAACTGTGGTTGGGGTCAGTTGGTTTCACTTGTTTTTCCTATGGAAACATCTGATTTATGATGTGATACCTGATACATATCTCATGTGGTGGTAGTTTGGACCCCTTTTATTTTAGGATTCATTTCAAATTATCGATGATGAGAATCATTGGAGTGTTTTTGAATTTAGTAGTCTGTGTCTTCCCACTCCATTAGTTTCCTTGTTTTTGGTTGTTATAAGTGTTTGTAGGAGGCTATGAGTGTTTTCTAAGGAGCTAAGGGTTCAATAATGATGATGTAGGATTTACATGTTGTGTCACTAAATTACACAATGTGAATTTTGGTTTAATGAATTGTACAAGGATAGTTTATGGTATGACATTCTTTGAGGTATGAATAAGAAAATAAAAAGGAAAGGGGTTTTTTGGTGGATGTCGACTATGGGGCACTTCACGGTGTGAAAGGTTATTACACACCAGTTAATATCCCACTACTTTATCTTTTAAGTGATTTTTTAATAGCTCAAGTTTTTAAACCCTAAGCTTGCAGCAACCATTCCCCGACCATAGGTGACTCAAAAACCCCTCTTTAGAATTTTGAATATTTTTATTCCAAAATTTGATTCATAGCTTCAATCCTTCAATCCAAAGGGATCCATAGTCGATCGAAGGTGAATTCTTCCTCTATTCTTGCAGTTTCTTCTAGTTTGATCTCCTTCCCCTTTAGTTTTTTATGTGATAGAGAATATTATCCTATAGTTTTAATGTGGTTTTATTCTGTTTTTGTTGATTCGGTGGTACCATGATATCCTTGGATAGATGAAAATGTTGTGGGATAGGTAAACAGAGGTATGTTACATGATCTGTTCTTGTGCAAGGATCGTCGAAACCATTTTGAGGTAGGATCTCCAATGTCTCCCTACTTTTGTGCATCATGTTGGATTGATCTACATTTTTTAACCTATGGGTCATTATTTTGCTTGGATAAATATATATAATGAATCAATTAATTAAAATTAAGGGGTATAGGGATTACTTTTTTGCATGATTTTAAAGCTATATGTGGATTGTGATATATTGATTATATGGACTAAACATCTCACTGAAAACTGTATTCTTTGGTGGATTTTCTTTCCCTGAGTATGTGTGTAATTGTTGTTTCTTGATCAATATTGTATGGTATCATCCAAAATTGGTAATTTGTTAATCATGTATATCTAGATAATGAATGCACACCCCAGTATCATACAGTTAGGAGACAACCCATAAATTAAAAAAGTGGAATTAATTAATGTATTCCTTGTCAAATATGGAAAATGTGGTTTTTTACTGATTACATGGGGTTATGTGATGTGTGTATTTCCTGTGGTTTATGTTTCATTAGGTTTGTAAGAATTACTATATGTTGTGGGGTGTTTGGGGTGGAGTAATGGAATCTCAGGTTGAGAGATTGATTGATTATCGAATGGAAGTGAAGTGTTGTTCAGTGGGGCTGTGAAAATGGTTGTGTGTTAATGTGTTATAAGTTGGGTTTGTGTGTTGGGGGTTGGTTATATATGTATGTGACATGAGTATAATGAGTTTTTAGAAGAATGGTATTGATTAGTATGATTAATTCTATCAGGTATTCCCCCTGATTAACATGTAGAAGCATCACCCCCTTTATAGAGATCGATACATGTTATATCATCAATGGGTGTTAAATGTAGAGTATGTGGAATTATATTTCCTTATTGTGAATCGACATTCTAATAATAGGGACCTGAACCTTGTAAAAACTCTGTAAACTATTTCAATGTTTATTTTTGTGGGTTTTTCCTGGTAGTTATCTCGATAGTGACGAAGATAAATAAATTATTGAGTAATGAAGCCTAGAATGGAATGGGATTGTTTGGATTATATGATAGAAATTGTTAATTAAAATTGATTGGGAATGTGAATTTTGATTATTAGTCTATTGTGTGGTATTATACACTTATAGGTTGCATTAAATTTGGAAGTGTTGTGAGTTTGGGGTTTTTTTGTGATCTCATAGGTTGGGATTGGTTGTTTGTTATCATATACATGTATACTTGTATTTTCCTTACGATTTCTCTATAAACACTAACCTAGTTGAGAATAATGTACAGAAAACCCCAATCATGATAGGGTAGGGTTTATTTATAAAACATCTTAGTGGGATAATGGATGGATAGACACCTGCTCTTTCCTATTCCCTCTTTGATGTAGTGATAGTCCAAGAGTCATTAAGGAGGTTATGGATAGTTAGTAATAGGTGTGTGGAGATGACTTGTACTTTCCTAACTGTCTTTGGAATGATTTGAGTTGTGATTCCACATGTGTCTTTGGGATGATATGTGTATTTCATTCTTGGTGTCCTTGGGATGAAACATGTTGTTCATTTCCATGTTTCTTTAGTATGATATGTGGTCTGTGGCCCAGGTGTCTATAGGCGGGATGTGATGTGGTTTGTGGTCTAGGTGTCTGCGGGTAGGATGTGTAGTGGGATGTCACCCAGGTGTCTGTAGTTGAGATGTGGCATGTGGAAAAACTATCTGTTGGAAAGATGTGATGTGCTTTGTGGACCAGGTGTGTGTGAATGTGTTGTGATATGGTAATTTTGTAATATGTACGAGTGCATGGAGGTTTACCATTAAAAACAGAGGCTAACCAATGGTAAGTGGTGTGGGGTACCATATAATTGATGTTCATTATATTACATTACATGACATCAGTTATTTGGTGAGTGTGTCTTGGTGAGGTTGTGATGGTTCGGACACCTATTTGGTGTTGTATGGTTCTGTAGTTTACTCAGAGGGACATCAGTATGATTCCTTCACATATAGATGAGAGACTTTGGTGTTCATACTGAGTATACATATATGATCACACTACATATAATGAACTATTTTCATATTTCTATGATGATTTTTTGGACCATGTTAGATTTAGCTAGTTTGGTCTTGGGATATTTGTTGTGTCACTGCTTGGATTTTCTTTTGGTATTTACATGGATTCTTTTTTCATAGAAATATTTATAGTTTTTGCATTCACATGGGTTGGATTTTGGATATATTCTTATATATATATATATCATAGAGTTGTTTTGGGGATGAACCTTCTAATCTTCCGGTCTTGTTACCTTTAATGGTTTACACCACCCTTTTTTTGGGATTTGTATACCCATGGTGCCGATCTCTTACCTAGGGCCTATTTGAGGCAGGACTATCTGGTCATTATCTCTCCTTCTTCATTACCATCCCAGGAAGAGAATCATTGGATAGAGGGGTCTTGAAACCATCCAATTCTTTTATCCTATAAATATTATACTCAAATCCTCTTCTCTATGTACAAGAGCTACAGGTATTAGAAAAATACTAAACTCAAGTTCCATAAGGAGGCTCTCAAAGAGAATTCAAAAGGTAAAATATTGCTTCATTCACTATTAATTTATTTTATTTTCTTATTCTATCTTAACCACACTATCCAATGTTGAAGGATAACACCAATATAATTTATATACTATAATTTTATTGTGTTAATGGAATATAAATAATCATATGTCTTCTATTCTCTGTTTGTTATATAAATGAAAACATTGGATTCACCGCCTTCATAGGAAATGGGTTTTTATTTTACATTACCACCTTCAATTCTGGTCATAAAAACATTTTTATGGTTAAGTAATATTTTAATATTCATATAATATTTTTCATAATTTTTTTAGAACAGGTTTCAGAATATAAAATTTAATAAAACTAAATTATTTCTTGATTGATGAAAAAAACTGCCAAAAGAAAATATAAATTAATCATTAATGTGTTAGGTAATGAAAAAATATCATAAAAAAGATATATATGACAATTTAATAATTTTTATGTTTATTAATAACATTTAATACGATTTCTAGATAATTATTATCAGTTTAAAAAATCTTTCATACTTGTATACATGTATGCCGATCATGAAATCCAAGAAAAAGAGTACTCCCAGAACAATAAAATTAAACTCTATAACTCATAAAAATGGTCACAGCTGATAAAATATTAATAAATAAAATATATGTATAATATTTTATGGATTTATCAATAATATAATATAATTTTATTATATTAGATATTAAGTGAAGGTGAAGAAATAATTTAGACTTAAGGTAAGGGAATTCTCAAACAGAACTCCCCTTCTTGGGTTTACCAACATTCACACCATGTTTCAGCATGAATGTTCTATTAATGTTCCATATATATAAATTCATTATTCATACAATTTATTTTTGGGGGTATTTTTTTACAAAATTGATTTTATGAAAATAATAAATATTTTCCCTAAGAACCCTTCTTTCCAAAACACAACTTCATTCCTCTTGAGTTATCTATTCTTTGTTCAAGAGTGATGATTTATAAACCAAATATGATCTTCATTTTTCTTTTGGTAACCAAAATTATTATGCTGGAATAAATTCTTTATGAAATCCTTATAAAACCCATTCTTTTTATTTTTGTTATAGCATGGTTATTATTTTCATTCATTAAATGTAGAATGCATGATTAGATAAATGTTATGATGTAATTGGTGGGCCCGGAATTATATAACCCTATAATGAATTAGGTAATGTGATGTATCTCATGCGATATGGTGGAATATTCATGGAAATTATGCTAGATTATATCCCAACAATGTTTTAATGGTTATTCACATATGTTATGTGTGAACCTAATACGATAATATTTCAGAACTATGGGTGGTATTTGGCCACTAAGACCCGATGTTTCATTTTTATGCATTGCCACATTTTATTCTTTTATCTGATTATTCCTCTCATGATTATAATATTTCCCCTATTATTATGTTATGATGATGATTATTATTCAAACACATATTGTAATTACTCATTTAACTTATTCGACATCTAATTGGGATTTTACCTCACCCATTTTTTTGAGGTATATCCTCACCTGACTACATATACAAAAGAGAATGTGAGATATAGAATGATAAGAAGTAGTCTTTAAATAATTTTGTAGTTATATTTTTGGAAATGTAATTTTCAAATTTTCCCAACACACTGAACATTTAGATCCTATAGTTGTAACACTATAATGAGGGTAATCTCTAATATGATGTAGTATTCATGTAAGAAAAAGTAAGGTAACTATAGTTTGTATAAGATAATGGTTTTGTTAATTTGGGAATTAGGATCTGAGAACATTAGTGAAAATGATTAGGATTAGACTAAGTATATGTAAAAAATATGAAGCTCTATTTTATAAAAAATACTTTAAATATAAATCCTAAAAAATATTACATTAGTGTGAATAGAGTAAAGGGATAAACTATTCACATTTGTTTGACTTCTGTTTTGTTGAAAAATATTGTATTTTAGAAAATGGTTGGAACTAGTAGAAACTTGGTTGACAATATGTGTGAAGGAAAAATAAATGATTTCCCAAATGACATTACTAATATAATGGAAGCTGGAGTTCCAAACATCATGGTAATGCTTACCTAGCTATCTCAGGTTATGAATAATAACCTAAAACATGTATAACAACAACCTCCACACTTGATGTAGAAATTATACATTATGTACTTTATACATAAAAAACCATGGAACTTTACTGGATCATTCAGTCTACTAGTCGTGGAATAGTGGGTCAAATCAATAGAGAAGATACTTTTCATGTTTTAGAGTTCTAAGATGAAGATAGTTGCTCTTGACATTTATCATTTACATAGAGAGGCTGATCAATGGAGTAATTTTATAAATAAATCTAAGATAAAGAAATAAATAGAAGAGATTGAGTGGGTAGTATTTTAGAAAACGTTTTTTTTTCAAGTATTTACTTTAAACACTTAAAATAATGATGGAAATAGAAATCAATAGTGAGGAAGAAAAAGGAAGTGAAATTTTCCTCATCTTATGAAGAAAAATTCATTGGGATTTCAATTTATGCCTTGGATTTTGATATCAACAAGGATAGAAAAATATATATATATTATTAAATGGTTTAAATCTACACCATAAAAATGATATATCTATTTTAGGAATTGGGTGATGTGAATAATTTTTTATTTGCTCTCATAGTGGATATAGAGTTTGGAAAATGTTCCCACAGATATGGAGATAAGAAATACATTTTGGTATTTCTAGTATAAGGATCTAATGAAAAAGGTGGGAAGAAAACTCAACCACTGAGATGAAAAACGCCCGGACGTTGCATCATGGGAACTACCTAAATGGGATAGAGAATTATATAAGTGTGGGATATAAGGCCACCTGTATAATGAATTTTCAAGATATATGATGAAGTTGGAACATTATTTGGAGGTATGGGAGGCATCAACCATGACTCATTACTTTAAATGATGGGATAAAGAGAATTATGCAATACAATGCACTAAATATAGAATGATTTAGGGTAAACAAAATAAACAACCACCAAATACAACAGATAAATGTAGTGTTTTTTCCATCAATAATATTAGGGTGGATCATGAAAAAAGTGGTACAAGGTACACTTCATATTCAAAAAAATTTAAAAAAATATTATTTGATTCTTTTTCAATGAATTCATTTAGATATGGTGTTTTTTCTAAAACTATGTAATTGAATCCCCAATTTCTTGAAGTGGAGCTATCATTAGAAACACATAGTGGGGAAATTATTGAAACTATAATGTTGGAATATTCTCATATAGTCATACTTGGTAAGATTTTTCCAATGAGGTTTTTAATAATTCATGTGGTGGAATTTGATGAAATAATGGGAACATATTGTTTCTATTTATATAGATAAAACATCTAATATTAGGAAAATAAAATAACATTTTGTATTCTGAACCATCCCATGATCCATAAAAAAATCATAGAACACTATGAATCTCCTTTGCAAAATCCATCAATGGAGTTGGGTTTGATACCCTATGAAGAAGCATACATTGTTAAAATAGTTGTTTCAAAGGAAAGAATCCACAGTGAGGAAATTATGATTATGAGGGAATACATTGATATATTTCCTAACAAGATAAATATATTTCCCACAGAGTGTGAGGTAGAGTTCTCAGTAGAGAACATACCAAGAGATCAATAAGATCATCATAATACGGCTATGTATCGATTATCTGGAGCACAATAAGATCATCATAATAAAAATATATCATCCTCCAGGGATTTATGGATTGTGTAGACAACAATGAGGATATAATTACTTCTAATAGTTGGATATTCATTATGGATATAATTAACTGAAGCTGAACAATGAAGATATTCAAAAGATATATTTATGTACAAGGTACGAGAATTATGAGGTCCTACAGATTCTGTTCAGACTTATTCCCCTGAAATATTCTAGTAATTGATGAATACATTATTTAGACACTATGTCCAAATTTTTTTGGTAGTTTTAATTTAGGATATTATCATTTTATTCAAGATAATATAGGAATGTTAAGATCAAATAATTATTTTTCTAGTGACACTGTGAAATGACAAATTATATGACAAGTTCATTAAGTGTCCCTTTTTGTTTCAGTAAGGAACATTATTTGATATTTTTATCACATGTGTGGGAATTTAAGTGTACCCTTAAATAGAAGGTAATTTATGATTATCCCAAACCCACTAGTGTCAATTAAATCCAATTTCTTCAATACATAACTGTATAATAAAGATGTTTTTTGAGAGATTTATCCTGATTTTCTAACCCACTATCTATGTTAACATGGAAATAGATACAATATATATGGCTGGAATAATGAAAGAAAATATTTAAGGAACTCAAGAAAAGGAAAATCACTACACAATTACTCACATAAAACAAATGAAGAAGGTTTTGTGACATAATTTGATTCCTAAAAGAATGTGTTGGGTAGTGTACTCATGCATAATAATATTGTGATTTCCTACACATCACAGTAGTTGAAGATCCATTTAAATAACTATTCCACAAATTATTTGGAGGTAGTACTTGGGAAAAGTTCCTTGAAAAATTAGTGTCCCAACCTATTTTATAAGAGTGTAAGAGTATCATAGAGGTCTATACATATAATACGGGGGTGTATTGAAATTTCGAAAACACAAAATTACCAAAAAACAATACCTCTTTATGTAAATTTATTGGAATTAGAGTACATCCAATGATCCAGGTCTGTGAGACAGATTCACAGTTGATCTAATTAAATAAAATTTCTATTTTTTCATATTCACAGTTAATCCAATAAAAAATGTATTAAAATATGTGGATGAAGAGTAACATGCAATTTCATTCCAATTAGAAGAATAAAATGTAAAAAAATAGTAGTAAAATTAATAATTATTTTCAATCTATATCAAATGATTTGTCTATATTAACCATAAGAGTAGGGTATTAAAAACCATGAATTAAAGTATCCAAAATTTAATTCTAACTATAGTGTCAGTCATTTTATTGATGGAAATATCTCAATACGATGATCAGAGTAAGATCTCTCTTCACATCATTGGATTCCACTGATATGTTGACGTATGTCAATCTTCATATCCCTAGAATCCCTTGATCCGATGGATAAAGGTTAGAATCCTTCTATACAAATAATCCCTCGAATGTAACAGTAACTAGATGCATGATTATAAAAGAAACTTTTTTATAACAGAAATAAACCTAAAAAGGATTCCTTAGTTCAAAAACACTCAATTTAGTATATGGAATTTGAAATGATATGTTCACTCATAAAAATCATTAGAAATATTGAGTTATAAATTTGATCTTCTCCAAACTCTTCAAATGAAAACCTATTTTTGGGAAAATCTCCCACAATAATATTTCAGAGTTAGTTTCAATGAGCTCAGATATCTAGCTCTTAGAATACTCACAATTCTCTAGAATAAGATAATATCCAATGAATTTTTTCTTTAATGAAATTACAATTAAAAATAGTATTCCTTATAATAGAAACAATTCATATGTGATTCTGAATATGAACATTAGCTAGTCTGATGGACTTATTTATTAAGTATCAATATAATGAATTGAATGAGGATTGGTCAAATTTATTGGTCCAAAGGTCAGTACCATGGTCACTAAATATATTATTTAGGTAGAGAAAAAATTTTAACCGTTTGTAAAAAATTATTTTTGATAATTGAACACACAACTAGTTTAATGTATCACATTTATTAATATAAAGATTATAATTTTAATAATTTTTGGTTATTTGTATATAAGGGGGAAAATAATATTTTCTAAAAAACATACAAAAATACATTGTAGATAAAAAGTGAATAATTTTTTTTAAGAATGGGTTTTTTATTTCCAAAACTGAAGGAATCTAAAAATAATAAGTAAAACTCCAGACACAAAAATTTGCCCTTTTTTGGAATTCACAAACAAAAAAACCTCAATGAAAAAATAACTTGACAAATAGAGGACCCTAGATATTTTAATAATATTAGTGATATTCATTAAAACATAACTATTGGAACCCTTGTTTTGATGATACAAAATCATCGAATTTAATACACATCATACCCAAAAAAAATCCTGACAATTAATAAAAAAATGTTAATAAAGTTAAAGATCAATGGTACAGAATACAGATATGGTATCACATGTAATTAGATAGTAAATAGCATCAATGAAATAATGATATTAAGTAATTAATGAATAATACATGGAAAGGAATAACATTATGGTATCAAAGTAATAGTATAATAGAAATATATTTCATTGAGGCTTCTCCCCCTTTTGGGAATACCTATAAGTAAAAATAAAATAGTAAATGAAATGAAATAGAATATAAATAACAAGAGAATTCTCATTAAAAACGTCAATGAAGGGAGAACCAATGAAGATACAAAAAAACATCCCCATTAAAGGTATTGAGTTTAATACATAAAATTTATCATCCTATGAGAAAGGAATCAAAGGTTCTTTGACATTTAGTTTTTCAAAATTAGAAGGATCAATATCATATGCTGAAGGAGCATAATAAATATACATAGGGAAAAATATTAGAGAAGGAGTCTCTCTAATGAATATTTTTCAGGGGTGGAGAACATATTATCTTTAAAAAAATATGCGTGGCTTGAAATGTCTTGGAATGAGTGTAGAAGGGTCTATGGTGATATCTGTCCTAAAGAACTCTATATCATATGAAAGAGGGATCAGATGAGATATAACAGAAATAACATCCTAAGACACCAAATTAGTAGTAGAGGCATCAAATAATTTTTTCATCAAATTTATAAATATATAAATATTTTTAAACTCTCTCAATTACACTAAATACATATTTATTATCTTCAATAAAATGATTAAGCATAGTGTATATGACTGTTAAAGGATTAACATTCTCTTTAACTTCTGTCTCACTAGAGGTATTATAAAATTTTCATCTAGGTACTTGAAATGGGCATTCAACCAATTATTAATTTATTTTCTTGAAATTCAATTATTTATTTCCTCTTTGGTAGTTTCTCTTTCATCTTTAAGGTCCTTCATATACTCTCTAACAATCCCATAGACATGGTCACTATTTTTCTCAAACATCCTCAAATTTACCTTAGGTATGTAAGGTTCATACACATAAAGCATTTCTAATCTCTTCTGTCACAAAATTTATATGCTTCTCAACATAAACAATGGAGGAGGATCATTAGAACTAGAATCTATATATGTAATATCCACCACCCTCGCTAGCATGGATTCCATGGAAATAACAAATGAATACCTCATTTCATCCACCAAATATCCAAAGGATTCCTTTTCATTTTTCAATAGTTTGATTTCTATTTCCACTTCATGGATATGATGCAACATTTATCCCTAATTAGGATGTATCACTAGCTTAATAGATAAATTTAATCCTTTTCACATTACTTTTTGACATGTGTGTCTTGATTGATTAAAAAACCGATTTCTGAAATCATCCTTTCTATGACGGACTCAAAATAACCTCTAGTGATGAAATCTACTTGAACTAGTGGAACAACATGTATAAAAACTCCCTATGAATAAAACCTTTAATACTCATGAGTAGTAAAATTCTAATCCAACCAAGGACCCATCATGATTACTTTCTTCTCCAAGATTAGGTACACTATTCTTTTGTGGACTGCTAGCAAACGTATCACATTCCTCAAAAAATTTGGTAAATCCTACATATATAATAGATAACATGAGAATTATCAACTTGAGGACCAACCATAGTAGACACACCTTCAATATTTACAATAATATGGCCCTAAAAAGGTCATTGTACTTTACCTGGTAGCTCAAAAATTACATTATAAACATCAATATTTTTAGCAATTTACTTCTCAATAGAAAAAAAACTTCATATTCTAAATAATTTATTATTCAATAACATGTTTAAAATTAGCTGTAGTCAATCCAATATCAACAACAACATGATCAACAAGATGAATATTTATGAGTGGGGGTTTCCCCACTAAAAGGATACTTCCTTTTATAATATAGATAATCTATAAATATATTTTACCAAACTAGGACTCTCTTCATATGTAGAAACACGTAATAATCATGGAGAAGAAATAAGAGCCTAGAGAATCTCAATATCCTTAGTTCTATCATTGTGAGTATGACCATAGTGGTCAGATCCACTATTTTCATCATCTTCATCTATATCCCCATTTCCATGACTATCTTCTTCAACTTTATTTTGATCACCATTATCAATATATCTATTTTATTCTATGGAATTGGTAGCTCTATTAAATTTTTCTTCCATGGAAATTTATATCTTATCACGACCCAGTCCGAGTCAACCCTGAACTAGTCACCAGGAACTAATATGTGGCATGACTCGAAGGGTGTCCACAATCAACACAGACTGGAAACTAGGGCCTATTATCAATAGAGTACACAAGAAAAAAATTTATCCCAATCAATAAACCAGACAATAAAGAACCATTATGATGCAAAATAAGTTTACTATATAACTAAACTGAAATAAACATATTATAAAATAAAGAAAACAATACAACAACAATACAATTAAACCAAATGAACTAGATGACCACATTAACTCAATGTGACCTCATCAGTCACTATATAACAAAATGACAACTCATCGCTCAAGGAGATTGAACACATGCTAAACCTACTCATGGGATAAAAAAATAGACTATTGGTTTGATGTATTAAAACTCATTAGGCTAAAACGGTAATCTAATTTCAAATTAAAATAATATAAAATAATCGAAACATCAATTTTCATGTTTGAACTACCATATATAAAATTATGTTTTTCAACATGTTTTACCTAAAAGAATATAAAATGTCTTTCTCTTATTCATTTTCAAAGACAATTTCCATATATTAGTGTTACCATATAATTTTCAAGGGGAAATTGATGGTTTGATATACAACTGGAATAAGAGAGTTTGAGAACAATTTCGCTTTTGAAACAATTTCCGTTGCATCTCTGGCAACCAAGAAAAAAATTTCTTGGAAAAACATCAAAACAATGTACAAAAGTAGTCACATATCAATGGAAATGAAAATAGAGATACAAGTATCCCAATAATAATTTAGAGAATCTAAAAGCTAATAAGCATATGAGAACCGAATAGATCAAGAATAATGTAAAAGACAATATATGTGAGACCCCATCCCATGTAGAATTCCACACAAAATGAAATAAAAACAGTCAATATGCTAGGAAACCCATTCTCAAGATTTACTGAGTCAAAAAACCATATCAAAATAACAATGAATATCCACATACTATGGGCCATTGGTCAGTATGTGGACTACTAGGGTAGTAATCATTCTTAAACAATTCTCTCCAAATTCCGTGATCCTATGTCTCAAGTATATAATATGGGTGAGACAACTGATACCATACGAGCTTCAAATCATAATATATATAAAAGAATAATTCACAAGAGGCCTCCACCCCATGTAACCCTATGGACTAATCTCATGCCTTATAATAAATAGAACACAAAGGGGTCCTATCGAGGAATCCTGATAATGTATCCCAAGGTTCCCACCATGAGGAAAACCCATCCATTATTCAAGGAGAACCATGAGAAACATCCAACATATGTTTTCACTATAAAAACATTCATCAGTTTCACATGGTTTCCAAAATATCTGTTCTGTATTTCAGAAAAGCCAGTATTTATTAAACATACAATCAATCTTTTAAAAAGAGGTGAAAACATAGTATTTTCCATAACAAAAACAATTAAAACATTTCATTAAAACATTTCAATATCATTTTCAAATCAATAACTTTATTTTAAAAATTCTAAATGGTCTATTCATCATAAATACATGTCGAAACACTATGAAATCCATTAGTCATTCCATGATAAAACCCAAAACCACATGGAAAACCCATAATAGACACACAAGACCTCAATTAATATAATTTGAATACATTTATAGTCCAAAAAATGATATTATATCATAGGTAGCTCATAAAATTCAACTAAGTAATAAATTGAATACTTAGTGTGTGCTATTTAACCCAAAAATTCTTTTTATCAAGAAAAAATGGTTTAAAACGTCACTTTTCATTGAAAATGGTTTATTCAAAGGTCGTAGAATAACATTTTACATATATTAAAGGGAAAAAATGCATGAGAATAACATTTCTTAAATTTTAATGGTAATTGCATGAGAAAGCCTACCATATATCAGTGGTGCAATGACCACACATACCAAAAATCACTCAATCAGGGTTTTAAAACAATAGATCTACCAATATTAAATCTTAATGACGAAAACCCCCCAAAAAAATTGAATGGAAACCAAAATCCTTAGTCAACATGACCAAGGGAGAGAAGGAACTCAAGAACAAAAGATAAGAGAAGGAAGAGAGAGATGAGAGGACAGATTTACCTTGACGAAATTGGATAAACCCTTGATGAAAATCCGTCGCTCCACACAAAAGTATGAAGGAGAAGGTTTGGTAAGAAATGGAAGATCCCAATAGGGTCTCATGAACTATGATATGGGAGGAGGGGGTGTTTTTTGGTTAAACATACAGAGAGGGTACAATTTGAAATCCAAACATTTTCGAATCTGGGCAAGTAACATGGTTAGGTCACATAGTATAACAAACCATACAGTTACCATATTGTAGACACTCACCACTGATTGAATGACCACATGGTCTCCTGGGAATTGACTGCATGCTTTCCTAGACTAGCTCCATAGTTGACACAAAATATTCACCAATCATGCGCCATCATCTTCCAAGGTCAAACATCCATGCTTCATCCAAAAAACATCCAGATGAACCAAGGATCAATAATGGGTAATGACATAGAAAAATAGACACTTCAAAAATCAACACATGCCAGACCCTGAACATCATGAAATGACCTGAATTCCCACCAAACTAGTGCATAAGTCAAAATTAGAAAAACTATGTTTGACAATTCTAAACACCATTAACCCTTTCCACCTTGAGAAATCCACAATACATTCCAATTATATGATCAATGCCTAAGGATTCTATAACTACAAAATACTAAATCATATGCCAAGGAAATATCAACCACATCCAATAGAACTTATGACTCATGCCTGAAACAAGCCAACAACCTAGAACTAATTTTTAAGAACAATGGGAACGGTAAAACCATCACATTCACAGCTAATCCAAAAAAAAAGTCCATTAGGCCATCTCCCACGAATCATATTGCATACCAAAACCTTGGAGGAAACTAAAAATATATATCTTCAAAATTAGCAACTTAAACTAGAAAAAACCCAATACCAAAACAGAAATAAAACACTAATTTAGGGGAGGCCCTAACAGACTACCCATAATTAAAAAACATCTAGAACCTAATGAATTAATAAGATAAGACCCAATGATACCCACAGTGGTTCACCCCACTATTAGAAATGAAATAAGAATGCAAAAAATAAAAAATTCTACTTGAACCAAACCCATGCCTTTCCCACAAAGGACAACCAAAACTCATCCACCATAACCTACCCAATCTAAGAATGAAAAAAAGTTAAGAAGAACACATCAAGAAAATATATTATACACACCCTCTAATATAGGGGTCAAGAACATGGATAACACATTCTATAATGAGAAATACACCCACTATACAGGGAGGGTTGGGAAGGGGTCCAATGATTTGACCTTTGAAACCACACCTGACAACCACCCACCACACATCACCCATAAACGGATAAAATTAGAGAAATAAACTAATTCATAATGGAGGTACACACAAGAACACTGATTGGAAACTCACATCTAGGATGACATAACCATAGACACTACGTGAGAGGTTTGTTGACCACACTCATTGTGACAAGAGGAAATTAGCAGTGGTAGAAAACCCACAAAAACACTTGGATTTCTTCACCACAAAGCTAAAGGTAGAAAAATTGAAAAATATATAAACCCCCATGGTTCCTGACTATGATTGATATTCATTCTGGGAACTATGTATGGATATATCATGTACAAAGCATCTATAGAATCATAGTTAGGATATCCTAATACCTAACGAGAACCCATTATCCTAGTGCCACACATAGCCATATGAAACTCCCTGGTAGAAAAAAATAATTATGATACCCCACGAAACTCACCTCCTAAAATAGAAAAAATTTACCAAAAAAATACATGTGGATACACATCACCATTCTCTCTCACTCCGAATAAGGAGCATAATGAACAAGGAACATGACGAAACTCACCAAACAACACTAAAAATTACTGCTATAATAGAGAGAATTTTCATAATAGTATATAATTTTAGATTGATCCCAAACATATATTTATTCCAAAATATGGTCCACAGGATCTTTCCCAGATATGGATTTACCATCTAATACTCATAAATTAATTCCTTAGGTTGATCCACTAGAATGATTTCCAATAGAGATCCACTTGTAGTCATAACACAACATTCATCATATCCCCATGGGGGAGAAAACAAGGTAAAAAGAAACCATAAATTCATGAGCTCTATCAAACCCAACCCATTAACCAAAATTCACATTAAAGGAACACAATATCAGAGTGAACACATTTCAATGACTACCCAAAAACGTTTTGGAAATCCCTAAAAGAAACCACTTCAATACTAGTCTACCAATAAGATTCCATCCCATGACATAATAGGGGTATCAATTCTAGATCCTGAGAAAGAATACCAAATAGAAAACGCTTCTAAGACATAGAAAAAACAATCCACAGAAACCAATAGTCTACAAAACACCATAATTTTCAATTTAAAAATCATTTGGAAAATAAATCAAATTAAACATGGTGGAATACTAAACCCTCCAATGGTGTTTCATCGATTATCACTGATATCAGCATTTCCATGTCACCGTGGGAAATAATACACCATGACATACTGGGCATTCATAAACATTTCCATATAACACTATGCATGTGAGAACCCTTGAAAACATCAATGGCTAAAACAAATAAACCAAATTTTCCAAAACAATCTGTTCAACTCAATTCCAAAATTATGTATATTCCCAAGGAATGATAACCACCATGTAAAAACCCATTTTCATATTGTACACATAAAACCATTTTACTTTGATTGAAAATGAAGTCCCATAGGCTTCCATCACAAATGATTTTCAATTACATAAAAAAATTATTCTAGAAATTCAATAATTCATGTTTGACAAAAAAACCCCATTTTGTTTAAAACCTTTAGATTTCATTTAAAAGAAATTCCAAATCAACCATGCCATTTTAAAAAATAATTTTCCATTTCAAAAATTCTTACAATCTTCTTTACATAACATGCAAGCCACAATGATCAAAAGCCATGTCAAATTGCACAAAAGCTCTTTAGAAAATCAATAACCATTCAAAACCAGTTTCCAAAACGAATTTTTCTGAATCAAGCACTCTACAAAAACTATGTTTTTCAAAATAACCAAATATTTCCAAACATTTTATTTCATAAACAAATGTTTAGATTAATGAAATCTAATCCCATTAACCCATTTCTTCTTTAACCTAAGATTTATTTATAAAAACCCAACTTTTTATAACAACTATTAATGTAAATTATGAAAATCCATTTTTCATTTTTCCAAAACCCAACCATTATATTAAAACCAAATATCAACAATTCTCACATAAGTATTTTCGTAGAAATTTCCAAAATTCATAAATTTTCTAGGAGACCTACAAGAGATAACTATTTTCAATTGGTGACTTGACCATATGGTTGGAGGCCATATGGAAAAAACACCACTAACTCATAAAGCATTCTAGGAACATTCCCCCTCTTCTAAATGGATTTGTAGGCCATACAAGCTTAGATAGACGATTGGACCAACACCCCTTATCAAATCCCAATCATGAAAAAATCCCTAAAGAAAATTGAAACTATTAATACTCGACTTCCAATGGGAACCCAAAAATTAGAATGAGAATGATTTGAAAATGATATTACGACACCTACCTCTGATGTCCCGACAATCCTACTCTGTCTACTTTGAAATCCCCATGTAACAAAGGGATCTCTTAAAATCAAGGTCCCCCTAGGATCCAACATCCTCTAATATAATTTTTTCATGAAACACTCTGTGTTATTCCAGAACCGGCCACCCGATCCGATCAAAGGCATGGGGCGAAGGGCATTTCAAATACCCATGTCCAAAAAATAGTTCCAAGAATCAGCAGAGTATATATGGGAATGATTTCACCCAATAAATTAATAGGAAAACAATGAAACAAAATGATAAAAATGTTGTCCGCTATATAAATAAACTAAACTGAACATATTATAAAATATACAAAACAACATAAAAACTATACAAAAAACAGTACAAACCTAATGACCACAGTAGCTCCATGTGACCACACAGGTCACTCTCTGACAGAATGATCAATAATCCCTCATTGAGTTTGAAATCATGTTGAACCTACATATATGCTAAAAACAGTAAATAAACTATAGGAGTGAGTATTAATATTTATTAGGTTTTCCCAAAAATCTATTTCATAACAAACTTCCTTTAAAATAAAAGAAACATCAATTTTATATTTTAAACTAAAATATAAAAAAATATCCATTGAAACAAGTTTTAATTAAAAAAATTAAAATTAAAATTTCTTATTCTATTGAAAATCTTGGTTCGATCCATTAGTGTTACCATATAATTTTCATGGGGAAAGTGATGGTTTCATATTAAACTGAAACAAGAGAGTTTGAAAAATTGTTTTCTTTTGAGAACACTTTTAATAACATCTTTGAGATCTAAGAAATCACTTTCCATGAAAAATACCACGTTGATGTACCAGAGTAGTTACATATCATGGGAGACAGAAATTGACATACAAGTATCCCAATCATCGTTGCGAGAAACTGAGATCTAATAGACATTGTAGAACCCTGGAGATCAAGAATAATATATAATACACCATACATGATACCACATCCCCTGTAGAATACAACAAATGATGAAATCAAAATGATCAACATGTTGAACCACCCTTTATCAGGATAGATTGAAGGTAAATCCAATAGCAATAAACCTAGTATATCAACCTTATATGGGCCACTACTCTGTACTTGACCTACCAGTGCAACAATAATTATTATAAAATTATCTCAATATTCAAGGTTCCTATGTCTCATGTATGTAATGGGGGTGATCTAACTATTTCCAACAGAGCACCAAATCATAACATATAAAAATTAATAATTCACAAAAGGCCTCCCCATGAGTCTCCGTTATGACTAATATCATGCCTTAAAATAAATAGAACACAAAGGGTTCCAACCAATGAAACATAATAATAACTCCACAGGATTCCACAGTGAGAACATCCCATCCATTATTCTAGACATGGAATGAGAGACATCCAACAAATGTTTTTATAATAATAACTCTCATCAATTTTACCACATATCCAAATAAGCCTTAAAGAATTGAAAATTAACCAACATTTATACAACATACAATCCATATTTCAAAAAGAGTTGAAAAAATAGATTTTTCCATAAAAACTTCATTAAGAAATTATTTAATACATTTCGATCACACTTTCAAATCAAGTCCATTCTTATTAAAATTATAAATGATCTATTCACCACCAATACATGTCAAAACACTTGTAAATATATTCCTCATTTCATTATAAAACACAAAATCACTGAAGAAAAACATAATAGACAC
This sequence comes from Viscum album, assembly GCA_963277665.1. Classification (NCBI taxonomy): domain Eukaryota; kingdom Viridiplantae; phylum Streptophyta; class Magnoliopsida; order Santalales; family Viscaceae; genus Viscum; species Viscum album. The sequence continues at coordinate 1,647,895,632 of OY728140.1, read as the reverse complement.
CCAAAACCTCATTTCATATAAATATAACAAGTTTACAATCCAAAACATTAATTTTAAATCAAATATTACTCAAAAAATATAACTGGCCATTTAATCGATCATTTGATGTGATCTATTTAACACAAAAATTATTTTTATGAAGAATCAAGGTTAAAAACAACACCATTCGCAGAAACTATTAATTGAAATGCCACAAAACAAAATTTAGCGTATTTAGAAGGTGAGAAAAGCATGAAACTAAGAATCCTTTAATTTAAAAAAGAAATGTGCATGGTAATATCATCCTCAGATCTATGGTGCAATGATAATGCATACCCAAAATCACTCCAAAGAGATTCTAAAACCATAGATCAACCAAGATAAACCATTAATGCAAAAAAACCCCAACAAAATCGTAGGAAAAAACCCCCAAGTCAACATGACCCTAGAAAATAGGGAACTCAAGAATAAAAGAAAGTAGAAAGACGAGGGAGATGATAGGAGGGATTTACCAATATGTAACTAGACAAACCCATGAAGATAAACCTTAAATAAAAACCCAATGAAGAATGAGAAGGCTTGTGAAATGAGGGAAGATCCCCTTAGGGTTACATGAAATATGAGAGGGGAAGAAGGTGTGTTTTTTGTAAAAAAATACCCAGAGGGTAAAATTGGAAATCCAAACAATTTAAAATCTAGGAAAGTTACAATGTTATTCCACTATGTTTAACAAACCATGTGGTGACCAGGAAAAAACCCCTAACAATGTATGGAATTACTATGAAGTTCCCGAAGAATCAGCATCATGACTTCCTAGACTAGCGGTATTGTTGATAATAATCGTGCGCTAGGGTTTGTAAAGGACAAACATCCTTTATTTTCCCAAACAATTTCATAAAAACCAATGATTAACCATGGGGAAAAAATTAGACAATGATACACTTCAAAACTCAACACCCATAACACTCGAAACCATAGACAAATATAAGGATCCCCATCGAACTAGAGAATAATCAAAACTAGAAAAATTGGGTGTGACATGTCTCTTTCTCATCATGGTCTTATTTTAAGAGTTTCTCTCTAATATGGAGTGTCCTATGAGGGCTACATGCACCATAGGTAGTACCTTGAGAGAAATAAGGAAGAAATGGTTCAATTCCTTCCAATAATGTAAACTCTTACTCCTCATCAATAGAAGGAAAAAATTTTTCTTGTCCATCAATGTTTTCAACAACTTCATATATCTCGAAGCCCTCGTCTACAGGAACGTTCAATCTAGATGGATGGTCAACTAAATTGAATTTAATATAAATTATTTCGGCATCTATAATTCATTTCTTCTTCCATAGATATAATATTATTGTCATCCTCATAAAAAAATTTATTGTGATACATTAACCTCCACATCTCATTACTATTTCTTATCCTTCCATGACTAAATACTTGTCCTCTACCATGGACGAGGTAACGTTGGGGTAAATTAATTAATATTATCTTAAAGAAGGGTTCCAATGTTCTATAATATATACCATCGGGTATGTAAAAGATTATTATTTTCTCCACTTTTCATTAGACCCAAAAAGGTACACATCTAGATAACTCGTAGTGGAAAAGTCACCCTTCTGTGGGAAAGGAATATGCATGATAAATTTGAAAAGAAGCTAAAATTACCCATACCTATATAAAAATTTCTTTTCAATATTTATGTGGCATAGTTTATTGAAGGTTCCTCATAATGGAGATTCAAACAACTATAAAGGAAGAATTCTAGATGGTAGTGATACTATTGTGTTTGAAGAATACTGGATAATCCTAGGTAATAGAAAGAGAGATCTATGGTATATATAGCTTACTTATTCAAGAGAATTATCAGAATTTTTAGCTATATTTAAAATATATCTAGCATTTTATTTTTTCTAGAAAGTGTGATTTTCCCACTATAAGATATGAAGATGTGGATTTGTTATGTCTAATGAAATTTGATGAAAATATTAATATTTGAATATACCTGATGAATCATGTGATGGAAGCACGTAAAACTTCTTAAGGATATAATTCATTACTATACCCCATGTTTATCTACTCCATGATGGTGGCCAAGGGTTCAGTTAAGGAAGGGTAATAAATTGTTGTCACTTGTGTAGGGTTATGTATCTGAAGAGTTATTTGTATAAGGATGGAAATCAATTAGAATACATTAATGAAGAATAGGTTCATTTATGTTCTATGACATTAGAATTATTTCAATCCATTTAATAATAATTTTAGACCTATGGATCTTTTGGATCTTAGCATGGTGCTATAAGAAGTTTTCAAATAATCTAATGAGGATAAAGAAACTAATGCTCCTCGAGATGCGGAGATAATGTTTTTTGTAGAGGAAGTAAGTGATCCTAATATAAATTATGTCTACCTTAATATTACCTATGGTTTTATAAGACCTCCATGGACAATCCCTATCAAAGAGGAACTCTTAAATGAAGATAGAAATGATTAGGAGAAAAAAATTTCTAACGAGGAAAAGTTTAAGTGTACATCCAATTACTCTAATGAAGGTGGATATAATTATAATTTTGTAGAAAATAACAAATAATAACATGAAAATTGAAATGATGACGGAGATGATGATGAAGATGGAAGATTCGACCATGTTGGTCTTGCTGGCCTTGTCAGAGATGAGGATAATGAGATGTCTCATGATCTTCATTCTTATTCTAGATTATCAAGTAATTGTAGATCTGAATAGAGATCCACTTTGGTGAATGTTTATGATAGGCCAGTTGAAGAATAAATGATTTTTTATTAGGGGGAATACACAATAATCTAGGTTCATATTATTAATCCTTCTATTGGTGATGTTGGTTTGTCTATAGCTGATGTATAAACTATTGTTGAGTATTCAGTTGTTGAGATGATGAAGGATGTTCTAGTTGCTGAGTAGATAGAAGTTGATCTCGATGTTTTTAAGCTACCAAGTGATGTACTGAGATTTGTTTAGGACCATATTATTTTCCATACTATACGTTTGTCTACTATTTATGCTTCTGAGGTTGATAAATCTCATGTTATTTCAGTTCTATGATGGATAGAAGCAACATTGAGAAATGGGATATGTTTTCTATTAGTCCACTAATTTAATGTAACTTGTATTCGATAAGACAATAATTTTTAGGGATAATTGATTGATTTGATTGATACTAGTTGTGTATTGAAAATGATTGATACTAAGAGAGTTACTGCACATGCCATTTCGACAGTTCTAGGGGATGTTGTAACCAGAAGGTATTTTGAATCATTTAGATAAAGGATTCTTTTTTATTTTAGTGTGTTTTTAATAAATCAGTAATGTATGGACACTAAGTTAAGATACAAGGATGCAATGTATTTTCTTGGGCTGGGGATACATCATATTCATCAAAAAATGATGCATCATATCAAATACGTTGGAATAGAAAATAGATAGTTGGAAAATAAATTGGAATCATTGAGATGTATAGTGGATGAAATGAGGTATTCATTTTATATTTCCATGGTAGATTTTCTAAGGAGGACATGAATTTTACTTCTATGGATTCTAGTTCCAGTGATCCTCCTTCTATATTTGATGTTGCGATGTATAGATCTATTGTGAGAGAAGAGATTATATAGGCTTTAGATCTTTAAACTTCCATACCTTAGGAGAGTTTGAGGAATTTTGATAATAATTATGACCATGTAAATTTGATAGTTAGGGAGTACATGAAGGACATGATATATGATATAGAATCCATAACCCATTAAATTGAGTATTATATTTCTAGGATACAATCCATGAATGAGGTGAATTCTCATTTCCAGTACATAGATCAAAATATGAGAATGAATCCAGTCAGTTATGCCTTTAAAGATTAATTAGATCAGTTAAAGGTTAGTATCCTTATGTTTAATTTTTTACGTGTGACATGAATGTTTTCTCAGTGCAATTGGGTGATGTGGAGGCCTAATTATAGAAATTGAAAATTAAATGAAACCATTTCTACATGATTCTACTACCATTGTGGTGGATCAGGATGTTATTCCTTTAATACCTCATATAAACCCTCCTTCTTCAGGTCTAGTGTTCCTTAGGCCCAGTGTCACCAGATATCCTTCTTCACACTTTCTAGTCTATTTCCAACCGTTTACCTGTTCTCATAGAGAAGTGGTTCAACACCTATGAGCAATAATCTTCTGAGAAAATACTTCGCCTACTAGGTTTCCAATAGCCATTATTATAGCTCCTTCATGTTATGATTATGAGACTTCTAATTTAGAAAAATGGAAGGGGAAATCTCCTTTGATTCCCACCTCACAGAAAGATAAATATTGAGTATTAATATATGTGACTTTGATGGGTATGTTTTTCTATGTAAGCATTTTGTTGAAAGTTTTTTCAATGTCATTTCCTTGAAATTATTAATTGGAATTATATTGTTATTAAAATTAAATTTCATATAAATTATATTTTAATTTTTACATTATGATAATCAAAAAAAATGAGAGAAGAATTTATGGTATCTATTTCCATAATAGTATTCCGTTCATATAGAGATATTATTCATTTTTATATATGCTTCCATCATTTCATGATATCATCCTTTCATTGATATTGTTTACTATTTAATTACATTTGATACCCTGTGTATCTTATGTACCTTTGATTAATACCTTTGATGTCCACATTTATTAATTTTCATTATTTTCCTTTGATATCATGTGTATACAATTCCATGATTTGTGATTATAAAAAGGGTGATATCGTTGGAACCATTGTTATAATGATAAGAAAATCATATTTCTTATGATATCAGGGATTTTTATGTGTTATGGAAGCATTATATAATACAAGTAATATTGGAAAGATATTTTGACAAGTATTTGACAAATCCACCGATGAGGTGAGTCACCTGCATAACTTACTCACATTTGACATTGAGTCGCCGCCATCAATGAATCCCTATTGGGGACATCTCACCATATGTGTGAAAACATGGATATGTACTGGAAACACCTACAATTAGTTATGAGTGAACACCAGAACAAATTTTTATTAATGTATAGGGAACACGTACAACTAGATCTAAGAAATTGTTGAAGATAACCTCCCTCCATAATGGAATTTTGACAATGTGTTGGAATGACCTACCACTAAGACAACTCACCACAATCTTGAGTCCCCGCCTGCTGTAGACACCACCAGATACTGTCTAACCATTCGATGGAGTCACAACCACTATTTTAATTAATTTTAAATAAATATTTATAATATCCATATTATCGAATTAAATGATGAAAGTTAGTTTATTGATTATTCTAAATTGTTTTTCATAGATAAATTAATGAAGGTTTTAGCCTTGAGTATAAAGATGCAGAATATCTATATAATTATTATCCATATGGACCCCTTGAATTATACTATTAAATAAAGTACCAGAATTTTTCATATAGACATCACCATAATAAAACATTGTGAAGTTACATAGAGAGATCCACACATTTATTCAATGTGAGTTGAGACTATTTTGAGGAAGCTAAATATTTTTACGTGCTTAGATATTACATGATGAATATTGATTTAAACCAATAAAGGAAAAGTGAATCTTAGAGAACATTCCATTACTTCCCACTATTATAATAAAAAAGTGTAAGGATATAACTATTAGTACAACTTATTATATATATTTTAAAACATGAAATCACATTTTGTCCTAAAGAACATTTATGTTTATGGTTTTAGAGAATTAGGGAATATCTTAAAATGTAAAATATTAAATTATAAGTATAATATTATAATTATTATCTACATTTACACAAATGGGAACCCTTTAAGAAATAAAATAAATTTTATCTTCTTGTAAAATCATCACATTTTTTAATTTATTCTCATCCCTTTCTCTATTCTCCCTTATTTCATGTAAAAAACATTTATAACACGAGATTTACACAAAAATCATAGTATGTTTAATTAAATTTGAATGGAATAATATATTAATGATAATAAATTAACATACAAAGGTAAATAACTGATTACACATGGCAATCAAATAACTAGATTTGGAGTAATCAATATAGCAATGTAAATAAGTGAAATACATGTAATTTAATCAGTGAAAAGAGAATTAAATGAATACATTGATATGTTGATGTAAAATATCATTTATAAATAATAATATAAATGGATAAAATGACTAATTATTGGACGTAATTTATCTGGTACATGAACCACTACCACCAAGGACATTCAAAATAAGGTTCATGTCTATGGATGGAAACCAATATATTCTTCTTGAAAAAGAATTCGAAGGGTTTTTCTTCAATTGATATTTTCTCAGGAGAGTATAAATACAGTGAAATTTTTTCACTAACCCTTCCCCAAACCATGTTTTAAATTTCTAATGATTTCTTCATATATAGAATCATCGATTTAAAGTCTTTTTAAAATCAAAGTGTCCCATACCACATTGAAATATTTGAATTATAGGCCCCATAAAATAAAATAATTATAAAATTAAACATAAAATACCACAAAGATAAATATATTCATGATATGATATTTCAAATGTGGCAATATATAAACCACACATATAATATTCTCTATTATGAACCAAACAAAAAAGTGAAGGAAATTATATTTTTCTATTATATGGGTGGGCCAATTTTAAAACCATGTGTTTAGAATTTTTATTTCTGATAGATGACAGTACAATGTGTTTTTTAAAGAAAATAAATTTAAATAATAAGAATAAATTTAAATAATAAGAATAAAATTAAAATAAAATTATATTAAATTAACGGTCAAAGCCTTCCTTATGAATTTGGAATATTCTATGAAATATTTTTAGAGTTAGATGTTGATTCATCATGGTATTCTAATGCACGTAGACCTTCATCATTGATAAAATAAAAATATTATATTTATTTATTCATATGTATGTACAATTTTTTTTCAATAAAAAAAGAAATAACTCACCAACAGTGCGTCGTCTAAGAATCTCAATTCCACCATCAGGTCCAGAAAGCTAGGTTTACCGTAGGAAGGGTAAAACTATTACGAGTACCAGATTCTTGGTAATATCGTACACAAACCTAATTTAATAGGCATTAATTTTTTTTGGGGCAGTTAAAAATAATAAATACTTTTATTAATAATATTATTATTATTTAATGTTGAAAAAAAAAATATAAATCTATAATTATGAAACTGTGTAGCAGTGTAAATAATAAGTGGGAAATGTAATATTTTTTTTATATCACTAATTAGGGAAAATAAATAAACATTTGTAATTAATATAAATTTATTTGGTGTTTTCATTTTTTAATGGTATTTGTTGGTAAAATACAAATGGTTTCATTTATGGGTGAAATTAAATAATAATAATAATAATAATTATTATTATTATTAATAATATTATTATATTGGGAGAAAAACATTTAATATATATACATATGGTGTATAAATATATGGATTTTAATTATATATATATATATATATATTTATTTATACCTGTACAGGTGTATATATATGCATATACAGATGGAAATATATTTAAATATTACATAAATATATATATTTAACATCAAGATATATATAGACACACACACACACACACATTGTTTCATATTTTTTATTGGGTATGATAAAACACTATTCATTTCCCAAAAAAAATGCCATTGTGTGGAAAATTTGTTAGCTACATGGTTTTAATGAATTTTTTGATTAAAAAATTCATGTAGATAATTTTGATATAGATTTATTTATAATAAACTATTTTAAAAGTTATTATTATAATTAACTGGGGAAAATAACTTTGGGGTATATATATATATATTATAAATATATTTACACGTGTCTATGCATATGTGTAAACATATACATATTTATATATATATTTTCTTTACCTGAAAACCTATTGCGGGTCCTGAGAAGCAACTAAATTATTTAAATAGTTGCATGCGAATTATGTAAAATATTATATCACCCCTAGCGCAATGTTCAAGAAACAATAATTAAAATCGATTAAAAGAAATAAAAAGAAATTTAATAAAAGGAAAAGATATTAAAAAGGAATGGAAATAAATATTAATTTAAAAATCAGACATGAAAAGAGTAAAAATAATAAAAAATGGGTATAACCATATTTATAATTTTTTCTTATTTTCCTTTCTCATCCATTTTAATTTTTTTTATTTTAGTTTATTCATTTACATTTTCAATTTTTCATTTTTGAAATTTTTTATTCATTACTTATTTATTTCCATTCCCTTTTATTTTCACTTTTATCCCTCTCATCTCCTATGTATCATTCCCCCCCTTTCTCAAGGTGGTGCACCCCCCCCGTCACCACCTCCGAAGCCTACTAAACCTCCGATTCTTCTCTGTTTTCAATGAATTTAGAAGTGCTGAGAAGATATCAATGATGATAATATTTCTAACAAATAATCATTGAGTTCCATCCACTCTCTATCATGCAATTGATTGTGGAATTTTTTTACCTCAAAATGGGGGTTTTCCTAAATTATTTGAATTATTCCATTTTAGGTGAAATGAAGAGTTTCTGCAGGACCTATGATATATAACTACTTCATGTAGGGCTTCAATGATATTTTTTCTCTTTTCATGTCCATATTCGATTCAAACTATTTTTCCACTCACTGGAGCCTACCGAAAAATATTAATTTAATCCAATTAAGTCAATTAGACAACTTAGCCTTGATAATTGAAAAATTTCCATAATGTGAACCCTTTTTAGGTTGTCTCTATTCGATTAGGCACCCCTTACTAGGTACTAACAAAATAATAATGTTTTTACCATTATCCTTAGTTTCTTAGATTATCATTTACATGTGTTTTGAGATACATTAGGATGGCGTTTAAATTGAAAAAAAATTATCAATGGTGAATTTTTTGCCTAAATGTTATCTTTACAGTTAACACTTCTTTTATTTAAATGTTTTTTCCATAGTTACACTGATAAATTACAATTTCTATTTAACATTAGTTTTGATTATGGGAATGATTTTTTACAGAAATGAATACAGTTATTAATGATTTCTTTTGGATATATGTATATGTGCCTCCCTTGATGGTTGTAGGAAATTGAGCCGCTGAGAGAAAGTGGGTTCCATATTAAGAATACAGAATTAGACTCACCATGCTTGATAGGATACAACATGATTCGCTAGGGCAGTGATGTATCGGGATCTCTACGAATGGGATGCCCTAGGATTTTCATATGCAATTGAGTGACAATGGTTCTCTATTGGAAACCAAGGATGGACCCCTTGGAAAAATGGCTATTCCAAGTGTTGATTGAGACTCGGTCCCTTATGTGTGATACTTGGTACAGACTCATGGTTACAACACCAAAAGTGATACCTGGGTTTACAAAATGGTTTTCCTTGGATGGGCTTGGTGGCGTTGGATAATTTATTGTATGTACATTATCAATACCTTCGTGACCTGCTTGGAATCAACCTCTATACTTGTCAATTTTAATTGAAATGATTTAGATGATTTTATTGAGGAAAAATTGTTTTCTCCTCATTCTTTATGATGTATATCTTGTGTCTTTAGTGTTCCTAGTTTTGAAATCTATTTAGACCACAAGAAAAAGAACAAGATTTGGGTGTTCACTTTTTCTATGGCTTCTTCTGTTACGTAGGCCATGTTATATCTATTAGGGTTTACCAGGTATCTTATTCAGACTTCTGTCTCATGCTGAAGCATGTAGTATGGGATATGTGCCTGCATGGGAACACATGCCATATTAGAGTATTTTTCAATTATTAAACTACTTGGATTTTTATAAAGGGAACACTAATATTTGTTTACAGCAAAAAATAGGAAGTTTTAGACACTGTGGGTAGCGGCCTTCTGAAATCATATCTCAAACCCTTCTCGGGCACCGTTTGGAACCTAGGAAGACAATATGACTATAAGTATGGAGACAGTTCTGTGTGTCACTTTCGATGCTTTATTTATTTTCATTTTTTGATGGAGCTTGGGGGAAGAGGACTGAGCCTATGCTTGTGATTCCATGTAACAGTTTTTGGTCATTTGGAAGATTATGTCAGTGTGCAATGTATTCCGGTACCCCTTACCCTTTCACTATTATTATTACATTTGGAATCTTATATTTACATCATATTGGTATTTTTTTGAATATTTGGCTACTACAGTTTATTAATTTTGTTTGGTCATTTAAGATCGTATGTTACTATCTGTTGGTTTTATGATTACATTGACTACTTGCTGGAATATATTATTACCTTCCTCCTTGCTATAGATTTTTTCTATAAAGACATAGTCTCCCCACAGAATTAACCAAGGCCCAAACTACTAGTCAGTAACCCTTGTAATTTAGAGAGATGCTTTTGAGGTCTTTTGGACCACCATCTCAAATCCCGTTTTAAAGGTACTCGGGGAGTGGTGCTATATATTAGTATCATAAGAGGTTTTTTTATTTGTCTTATTATTTTGGGTTGGTGGATGAGAGAAATGAATTTTTTTAGTGTTTGGTTAATAGTCGTTCCTAGGAATGGACACCCCTGGTATAGGAAATGATCATGTGGCTAGGGATGGGGAATTATTGTTCATGCATTTGATATTATAGTTGATATGATTTCTCCTAGAGTGATTGGTGTAATTTCCGATGCTTATGGATTTATTTAGTTTATGTAAAATTACACTTGGCCTAGTTCAGTGATGATGAAACATAACACACATCATATTAGGCACATAGAGATTCTCATTCCTTTCATAGTTCCATTCCATGTAGGAGTATTTTAGTTTGAATGTTATTTCAAATTTTGTCCCCTGAATGTATAACATGTCAAGTATTTTCATAAAATTTTTATTAGATACAATTTTTAGTGATATATTTATCATTCTAGATTATTTTAATGCAGCATGTTTACTAGAATGTTTTCCTTTATCGGGATTCTATGCTTATTATAAATCTCTATAAATAAAATTTCATTCTTCTCTGATTTCATCATGTTTCTCTCTCTTAGTTACTTGTAGTGAAATTCTATCTTGTTTGATATTTAATTGGTTTCTTTTGATAAAATGTGTTTTTTACAATTTAATGGTAGAAAAAGTCCACTTGTAATGTTTATGGGTGCTTTATAGATTGGTAGATATCCACCCATATGTCTGGACTGTGGAACATGTGGATGTTATATTGCGAAATGGTATTAAAGGTGAACGACTTGGAAATGAAACTTATAGTGGTGTTCTATGTTTTATACCCTTTTGTAATGGTAGATAATGATTCTTTGAGGTGACGTCTAATGGATGCATGAGCGTTTTCCATAGGCCCTCTTTCTTCTAGCATGACCTGATGTCAAGGCCAGCTATCATTCTTCATAAAGAGATTGTTCATTACAGGTTCCACTATTAGGAAAAAAATACTTGATACTTCAATGGGATTTTTTTTACATGTTGTTGTATCTAGTGGGACTTTTATTTTCTAAATGTCCCCCTGTTCGGACAGGTAGTAATGGAATCCTTGAGTTTTGTTTCAGGCCTGAGCATTAGGTAAGGCTTATTTTATTATCTTATACATTCCTCAGGCATGATCAGGTACTTTGTAGGTAATTCAACCCTATCTTATACATAGTGAAGGATGAATTAGCATATTATCCACTGAGATAAAAGTCATATTTCTTATGTATCACCTCGAGGTAGTATGTTTACACATAAATGGGACCCTTAAGTGGTTAATGTTGTTACAAATTGGATGAGTTCCATGTAATCATTAAGCCATGTGTTATTTAATAAGTCTCGATTCATCTTCTTAGTAGAGTGAAATTTTAGTTTAAGTAATAATGTTCTTCCCAAATAATGGTATGACTTTAAGGACTCGTGTTTTTTGACATGGTGGTTTATTTTGTTATGTTTTCTTGACTAGTGTTTAAACGTTTTCATTTATAGCTATTCTGAGCTAGAGCCCTTTTGACCGGCTTGGATGTTTATTGTTTTTTGGAAAATTTCAACACTCATAAGGTGGGAAGAGAAACATTGGTTATGTTATATACACATCCTACCAGGTAAAAATAACATAACAAAAGAGAACCATTAGAGAATTGTTGGGATGGCTTAAATTTCGCGATGATTCTGAACAATAAATCAGGTTAGTGATTTCATGGTAGAATAATTTTGGTTTGGTTCGATGATTATGAAACCTTAGATAAATTTCATTGGAAATGGGTGGAATTAAGTGGTTAATCTTGAATGATCATGGGAAACGTCTTGTGGTAGAGGCTCGGTGATTGGTTAATGTCGGTGCATCAACAAATGAAGCCATGTTTCTTCTAAGCTATCTACTAGTAGTTGTTCAACTATTTTTCTTCTAGTAATTTTAAAAAATCCCCTTACTGTACTCGGGTTTAGTGAGGATCATGTCACATCTCTTGATACCACCTTTGGTGCACTAAGAGAGCTTCTGTCTTGCGTCATGATAAATTCTAAAAGTTATTGAATATTATTTATCTGGTTTCCTACTGATATAATGGTTCTTAGAGAAGATTGGTTAGTCTTGAATGGTCCTTAGATTCCCATTTAGGAATCCCTTACACGAAATCTTATACACCAGCAATTTCTTTTGATTTGACTACCATACCAATGCTGCTCTGGGCTCAATCAATGTTATAATGTAAGCATTTTTCATGTTTACCAATGTATCACATTAGATGATGTGTACATGGTGAATGTGAGATACCTTGGAATAAGACATCGTAGTTCAGTTAATAAATACCCTGGCCACCTAGGCCAACTGTCTTCTTGAATTTTTGGATATAGTGGCTCTACTAGAGGTCTCTCTTGTTCAATGGAGTGATCAATGAAGGATTGTCTCTAAAATATCCTCATATGAGAAGAGTGTGGTTTGTGTTGTCTTGGGATTTTCATGAAATGATGGATCAACTTGGGATTTGAGGTCAATGGGGAATTGACTGTTTTCTCTATTTTGGAAATCACAGAAGAAGTATTTCCAGAACGCTTAAGGGCATGTCAATTTGTCAATTATTAAAGTGAAAGGTGTCATGGATCACAATTTTCCCCTCTCCAAAGTTAAATCTTATCGTGGGAAGTGCATTTGGACAGTTGATTAACAAGATGATGATGTGGTCATGTCTCTAGCTAAACATGAAAAGGTAGGTTCCAATACAGTGTTTCAAATGGAAAATGATAGTTCACTCATATCATAATTTCTTATGTGATGATTTCCTATCCAAAGAATTAATGTCAGCTGGGCATTTGGGGATGCAACGCTAACTTCTGTGTGAGACTTAAAAACCCTTGTAGGTCGAGTGAGGGTTATGTTTTTCCTTAAGGTTTCTCATGGAATATAAGTACTATGGTTGGAAGGTTATAACATCCAATATTTTGATTCATATCAAAAAGGGAAAGAAATTAATCTTTTCTATTAGGTAGGAAAGCCAACTTTATAACCTCGCTTCAGAACATTTAATTTATGATAGTTGACACTGAAATGTGTCAGACATTTGGTCTGATCAAACTCGAATATAATTTAGTAGGTTTTTAAATATTTTGTTTAGAATTTATAAATAAAAATTATTTTATTGTTATTATTTTTATTATTATAGAAAAATGAAAATGTGCTTCAATAATTAATCAACTATGTTGCAGTGTAAATAATAAGATGGTAATCTAAAAATTGTGATATTATTAATAGGGAAAATTAAATAAAAATATGCAATAAATATTAATTTATTAGGTTTTATCTATGTTTAATAGTTGTTTTTGTTAAAATAGTAATGGCTTCATTGATGGGTGGTATTAAATAAGAATTTTTTAATTATTGTTATAATTATTAAATTGGGACAAAAACATTGTTGTATATATATGATGTATATATATATGAGGAATAAATATATATATATATATACATGTATAGGTGTATATGTAGTTATATATTGATGTGTGTATATATATATATATATAACATTAATATATATATGGGTGGATATTAAATATCAGGTTAAATAAAAAATTATTATTTTCCTACAAAAATGTTGTTGTGTTTCTTCACAGTTTTAATGAATGTTTTGATTAAACTATTAACAATGATAATTATGACATTATTTTAATCATAATAAGGAAATATTGGTGTTATTATTATTATTATTAGTTAAAGATAATAATATTGGTGTATATATATATGGAATATATGTATACATATGTGTGTGTGTGGGAAGGTGTAAATAAATAAATAAATAAATAAATAAATAAATAAATAAATTTTTTCTTTACCTGGTAGCATGTTGTGGGTCCCGAGTAGCTATTAAATTATTGAAATAGTTTCACTTGATTTATGTAAAATAATACACCACACCATAGTGCAAGGTTTGGATAATAATAATTACAAATGATTAATGAAATAAAAATAAATTTAATGGAATCAAAATATATAAAGAAGCATGAAAAAATAGACATGAGAAGAGTAAAAAATTAAAAAATATATTTAAACATTTTTATTATTATTATCATTATTATATTCTCTTTCTCTCCCCTTTTATTCTATTTTAATTTAATTTTATTCTTTTCATTTCTCTTTCTTTTCTATATTTTCTTCTTTTTACTCATTTCCTTATTTATTTCCTTTCTCCTTTTCTTTTATCGTCTCTCCCACTCCTCTCCTGTGGATCGCTCCCCCCTCATCTCCACATGGTGTGCCACCCCCATCACCACTTTTAAAGCCTACTGAATATCCGATTATTTTTCTCTTCCAACACTGTCGGAAGCACAATAAAGCACTCTATATGGAAAATATTCTACACTAAAAATATAATTGTTATATCCACTCTCTATCACGCAATATTCTGTGCTTTGTTTATAAGTGAAATTTTCAGTTTTAAAAAATCACCTAATTTTCCTGTTTTAGGTCAAATAAATGGTTTTGACGGGATGTGGGATACACTATGACTATGAGGTAGGGATTATATGATCATTCTCATCATTTAATTGCATTATTAAATTCATGCTACTGATATTCTAGTCAGTGCCACCAGGCAATCTCAATTTAAGCATATTATTTTAATTAAACTGCATAGTTTTGATCTTTGTGAACACTGCTTAATGTGAACCTTTCATATATTGTCAACATGCTGTTGGAAACCCCTTCAAGTGTACTGACATAATCAAGTTGTTTTTACTGTTAGACTTGGTTTATTAAATTATCATCTATTTGTGTTTTTGTGATACTTTAGGGTGATGTTTAAATTGAATAAAATTATTTAGGGTGATTTGTTTCCTAAATATAATGATTATGAGGCTTTTTGTTCTATTATTTTATTTTCATGTTTATTCCGTTCTTATGTTTGTAAATTCCACATCCTATTTAATCTATGTTTTGATGTTAGAATTTCTTAATTAAATAATTGGAAACAGTTACGAATTCTTGCATTGGGGTATATTTATAAGTTCCTCTCGTGATGGTTGTAGGAAATGGGGCCAGTGAGAGAACCTGGGATCCCTATTAAGAACCCACAATTAGACACATGGTGCTCGATATGCTATAGCATGAAACATTAGGGAAGCTATGTTTTAGACTTGTTGGGTATTGTCTCCCATAAGCATTTCAAATAATATTGATTGAAACTGGTTCCCTAAGGGTAAATTGAGGATAGATCCATTTTCTTGATGACAACACCAAGCCTCAGTTGAGACATGATCCCTTATCTGTTCTACGTGGTACAGACTCATAGTTACCACACCACAAGTGATACACTAGATTCCAAAATAGATAGACTTGGATGGGCATTGTGGATTTGGATAATTAATTGGATGTATCGTAGAGATACCTTATAGATGGGCTCATACTCAACCTCTATACATGTGAATTTTAATATAAATGCATTATATGTTTTTATTGATGCATCATAGATTTTACCTTATGTTTTTTTATTCCTCTCTTGTTCCATTAGTATTCCTAGTTTTGACATATTGATTAGACCCTAAGAAAAAGAACATGCTGGGGGTGTGCACTTTTTGTGTGGCATGTTTTATTACAAAGGCCATGCTATAACTATTTCTCTTTACCAGGTATCTAATTCAGACATCCGGATCAGGCCGAACTATGTGGTATGGGATGGGTGTGTGTTTGGGAATTAGTACCATGTTTAAGTCTTTTGAAATTGTATCAATACATTCATTATTATATATATCACACTGCTATTTGTTTATTCAAATATAATGAAATGTTTATACTCCATTGGTGCCATCCTTCTCAAATTATATCTCACACCATTTGTGTGGGCTGTTTGGTACTCGAGTAGACTTCATGTCTATATGTATGGACACAGGGAAGCATGCCACATCCGATGCCTGATTGATTTTCTGTTTTGGATAGTTATTAGTGGTAGAGGAACGAACCTATCGTTGGAATTCCATGTGGTAGTTTTTTATCTTTTGGTAGTTTTTTTCATCATGCAGTCTATTCCTGCACCCCATACCACTGTACTTTTATTATTACATTTGGCATCATACATAAACATCATTTTTTACATGTAGTTATTATTAAACTTATGTAGTTTATTTATTTTTATTTTCCATTTATATCTTACGATGTCAGTTTATTTTCTTCTTTCTTCCATGACTTTCTCGATTATATTAATACATTCTTCCATGAAATTACTTTTTCATATGAGGGCATATTCCCCCCAAAAATTACCCAAGGTCCTTTCTATTAGTCAGTAGCCTTTGATTTTTAGGGAGATGCGCTTGATTTACTATGGCCCACCAGCTCAGGGCCCATTTTAGAGTAACTTGGGGTAGTATGCTATGGCACAAATTATGTAAGTGGTTAATAAAACATTTATCTCACATATGTAAATATTGAGATGAAAATTCCATTCCATGAGTTTGTCTCATCACGTATATCATTTAATTTAATAATAATAAATGTATTTTATTTATTTAAATTATTTATAACATTTTAATTATTATAATTATTTTCATATTACTTATTACAAATTTATAACAACTACATTATTATTTATGTTCAGTTCATATGTTTTGATGATATTTGGTACATGGGCCCAAAAATGACATTGGAATGATGTCTACATTCAAAATTGGCCATTAGTCCGTCATATCCAAAATAAAATTCATGTAATAATAATAAATTTTATATATCAATTGTACATTTAAATCCATTAATGAAATATTTAAATTTACAATGAACTATTTTACAATCATAGAGACAATAATCCGTATGTATGCATGAGTAAAATTTCCATTTTTCAATGATTATTTTGGAAAGAAGGTGTGTATTTGTTATACTTCAATAATTATATTAATATAATCATTGTCATATTATTATTTTAAATATTCTAATATATATATCTCATCCATGTGATGTGGTGATGAAAAATGAATCACATCGCTTCGTGGAAGTGATAGTTCACACGTACGTAGAAATGACGTTACCATTTTTCTGTGCATGGAAAGGTAAGAACATAAATAAAATTATCTCTTATCCAAATGATAGATATTAAATTAATATCATGTGTAATATTTAATTACATCATTATATCATGCCTTGAGATATGGTGATGGAAAACGAATTATATCTGTTCGTGAGGCGGTAATTTATTGCACACACAAACAATAATTCTTTTCCCATTTGATGGAAGTGGACACATATTTATGTGATGATATTAACAGAACAAAATATCACTATATTAAAGATAATAGAGTTTTTATTTCATCATGTTATAATAATATTTGACAGATGTGGAGTTAAAAATTAAATAGAGACACATAATTAAAAATTATAGCTCTTCTTCAGATGATCCCCTTTGATTAACACCTTAACACCTCTAAAGAGAGTGTTATTCCTACACTAATGCCTCTATAATTTGGGGAGGGATTATAGGAAATTATTTGGGAAAATCATGGATGAAACCAATCGGTTTTCAAGTGTTAATAAAAGTGAACATGGGTACACTATTTTAGGAGAGAGTAGGGGAAGTCTTATAATTTTTCAAATTATCTAATTAATATAAATTAAACTCTATAATTACATGTGTAATTTTATAAATAGTATCTACTTTTTTCCACCAAATTAAACCCTTTAAAAAAATAAACCATGTTATCTCTTCATGAGAAATCTTCACTGTATTCTCTTTTTCTCATCGTTGATTGTATTCTCTAATAAATACTATAATTTTTTAAAACATAGGATGAGAAAAAAAATATCAGTATGGGTATGTATAAAGGAACTACTAATTTATTAATGGGAATAAATAAACATGATAATGTAAATAATGGATAACCCATGACTTTTAAATAACAAAAAACGGCATAATCATTGTGGCAAGGTAAATAACTAAGAAACATGATATTTAATCAATGAAATGAGAATAAAGTGGATCCATATATATATATATATACAAAAAATAATAATTCAAAAATAATAACTGAGATAAAATAAATGCTTAATTATTTGATATCATGTCTCTGGCACATGAACCAATAAAATCAATACCTTTCATAAGATGGTTTAAGTATGTGGGTAGAAACCTTTCTATTCTACTTGAAAAAACATGAAGGGGTTTCTTCTAACTCATGTAATATAATGAAAATACCAATGCATCAAGGGGTTTTCATTAACCAGTCCTTAACCAGTGTCCTACACCTCCAATTCATTCGTTATATTTTGAATAATTTATTTAAAAGATAAGTTTAAATAAATGTCCCTCTTACCATGATGAATGATTTTAATCATAAGACCCAAAAATTAAATTATTATCAAATTAAACATTGAATACCATGATGATAAAGATATTAAGGATATGATATATCAAATGGGGAAGTATATAAAACTAAGAAAAGTAGTAAGTTGTGAATATGATATTTATCTCACAACTGTGTGACGAAAATCCCTTATATTGAGTTCAACTCGTCATGTATGTCCTTGAAATTCAGAAATAATAAACTTATCCTAATTATATAATTTATATTGAATCTTCTCAAGGTTATTATTACTTTTATATCATAATTTACCATGTTATAATAATTTATTAATTGTTTATGTTCATGGTAGATGTTTTCATGATATTCGGTACATGGGTCAAAAAATGAATTCGGTATGATGTCCATATTAGAGAGTAGTAATTATTCCATCATATACAGAATAATTTTCAAGAAATAACAACCACATATATATAAAGTATATTTTTAAATATATATTTTTTTATTTGGATATGAGAAACGGTGTACGTTACAATCATTGAGATGGGAAGCCATATGTATGCCTGAGTAACGTTTCCTTTTTTCAATGATCATTTTTGAAAGAAGGTAAGTATTATATTAAATAACTATAATAATAATAAAATAATTAATATAATATAAATATTTTAAATATACATATATATTTATATCATCTATGTGATGTAGTGATGAAAAATCACATCACTTCGTGAAGTTGATAGTTGACACATTCATGCTAACGACGTTATCATTTTTCTATGAAGGGAAGTGTAAGAAAGTAAATGATATTTGATTTTTAAATAATGATATATATGCCATAAATATAATATAGAAAATTCATTTCCATATTTATAACTATTCATGAGATATGGTGATGGAAAATTAATTATATCTGTTCGCAAGGTTGTAGTTTTCTATACACGTGAATGATAAATATTTTCCCACATGGTGGAAGTGTAGACAGATTTAGGTGATGATATTAACACAACAACATCTAAGTATATTGATGCCACTGAAGTTATTATTTCATAATTGTTGAATAAGATTTAAAGTAAGTCTAATAAGAAATGAAATAGAAAACCTTAATTAAAAATGACACCACTACATTAGATAATCTCCTATAATTAACACCACCACACCTTTAAGGAGGGTGTTCGGCCCAAATTAAGGCCTCTAGAAGTCATGAAGGAATTGTAGGATGGTATTTGGGTAGAGCATGGATGAACCAAATAATTATTTATGTTTGATAAAATAGATGAATGTTTGACAATTTAAAGAAGAAGGTTGGGGACACTAGGAATTCTAAATATTATTAAATTAATGTAAATTAAAAATCAATTTCAAATTGCCCAAATTTATTTATTTTTAAGATTTAATGACTTTGGGTTAAAATATAATAATCCAAAAAATATATAAAAAAATTCATACTATCTTAATCCTTATCATTTAGATTTATCCCTTATTTAGTCTTTATATAACATGACACAATCAGTTGGATGAATTTTAGATTTTTATGAATTTTATTTGATTTAATAAAATAATATTTATTTTAAAATATCAATATTGTCAATTTTGACTCAATTCATTAAAGGTATTTTTAAAAATATCCTAAAATCTAGATATATTTGAAACAATAAGTATATAAAATTAGTAACATGTCAACATAATCTACAAAATTCACGAATGACATTGAACATCTTAATTTATAATTATTTTAGTATTTTAATACCTTTTATTTGATATTTCCATTAATTAACCAATGATTGAATCATCATTATACGGTCCATTAATTTAAAAAAATTATTATCTGAAAATTTAAAAAAATGTTTATAAAGATAAAAACATTAGATTTTAAAATACTACTTATACTAAATGTTATTCCTTATATAACCCTATAAAAAGTGTGTTAAAATTGACTTTTCATTGAATATAATATTTAAATGTCATACTCTCATTCAATTGGATTCAAAAGGTTATAAAATTTTTCCATTTATTCCATTGGTTGAAAAAAATCTTCCAATGATGTTAGGATAAGTGTTGGGATAAAATTATAATATTTAAAATAATATTTTTACATTTAATTACATGATTTACCCTTAACCATTGAAATAAAAGTAGTATTATTACTATTCATAATTTTCAAAAATAAAAGTGACCTATTTACTAAATTTGGACCTTCTAATTTAAAATATGGAATCCATTCTTCCAAATTCAGAACATAGAATTTTTTGAAATTAATTTAAAATTATTCCCATTGATGGATTGTGAAAACAAGTTTTCAATGTAAAAATATCCAAAAGATTAAAATGTTCTGATATACAAATTAAATGTGAAAATGATTTTAATGACATACATTTTATTAATTAATAAAAAATTATCTAGTATGACTTTAAAACCATTCAAATAGATAATTTAACACAATAAATACATTTGATGTGGAAACATCTTTCAATTAAGATGCTCTATTGTTTTACTATTCATCAAAGATTGAATCTTATCATGAAATTACTAGATACTCAAACAAATTTAATCCTGAAACATCAATTTCAAATAAGAAGGGTAATTTTAATTATTTATTATAAAACTATCAGGAACTACATTTTAATCGAGTGAACTGCAAAAAGGAGACAAATATGCCTTTTCAGAAAAAAATTATATTTATCCATAAAATTTGATTTGTTCTTATATCTTGCCAATTAAACAATTAAGTTAAATTTTGAACATTATATTAAATATATGATATAAATATTTAATTAATATAATCCAAGAAGTGTGATTTTATTATTAATTGTTATAAAAAAATGTGCACATATAAATAATTTTTCAGAAAAACTGTACCTTTTATTTTAAAAAGTGTATTATTTTCATTTTTAATTAATTGGTCACCAAAGTATTAAATATATATATTCATGTTTAAACCATATTTTCACAATTTATTTAATCGTACATATTCCCTCCATTCAAACAGCTTTGCGATAAGAACCATATTAAGTAATAATATTTAGTTTTTCGATTAATCTAGATGTGGTGTATCACATATGCTATCGAAAATGGAATTACATATTAAAAACCCATGATTTTAAAAATAATTTACAAAACTCATTTCTAATGATATTTTAAAAAAAATTGGGTTAAGCTACCACTCAATATACACTAATGTATTCACAAGATTCAGAGCATATCAAACCCTGAAAAAAACGTCTTTACATATTTAATTTGATTAGTTTATTTATTTTATTTACATTAAGAGAAATGTGTGTTTTACGCTATATATTAAAAATTCAAACTATCACCTATACTAAAATTGTATGAAAGTTTATATCATGGAGCTCTCATTATTTATTTTACCAAGGGTTGTGGAAGTGGTACATGTGTATCATTTGTCTGTTTTATTTTCCATGGTTATTTTTGATAAGGTCATATATAACATTGATAACTTTTCGAGTTTAAATCAAATCCTGGTTATATATCAAATATTTATTTTTTATAATCATCTTATATATGGGTTATTTCAAATTGGATAATATTAAGTATAATCTTTAGATAGAACCGCTTGTTTTTTTTTCAGCTGTGTGTTTTGTTTTAAATTTTATGCTTTTAAATAGAATCTATTTAAAGCTAACAAAACCACTACATTGATATTTAGTTTTAATTATCATTTATATAATGTTTTGATTGAGTAAATTTAATTCAAAAGTAAAAATAAGTTTAATATTTTTTTTAACAGGGACCTAATCAATCATTGTGTGTTCTTTTAAAATATTTAAACATATATCTATATGATATTTTAACAAAATATGCTATTTTTATTGAATTGGGGGGATTTTATATAAATATATTGTAAACGTAAATTTTTATTGGGTACTCAACGCACCCCATTCTTACAATACTCACTATGACCAAAAATAACCTCCCTAAGTATTATAATTCTTTTTAATATGATGGTGATTATTTGAATAATTATTCAATAATGAATACTTATACCCCCTTTAAAACTTCTCTAATTTTAAAAGAATTTCTACCCTTTTTTAAATCATTATTATCCTTTGTGATTTTAAAAAATGAATGAGAACAAATAGGAAGTTTCATGAAATGTTAGAGGAAAAAAATTTCATAAAAATTATACTGAACTAACTAATAATCAATATATTTATGAAAGGGTAATAAACAAATCATTATT
Organism: Viscum album; assembly: GCA_963277665.1. Lineage (NCBI taxonomy): Eukaryota > Viridiplantae > Streptophyta > Magnoliopsida > Santalales > Viscaceae > Viscum > Viscum album. Next base: position 1,647,872,719 of record OY728140.1, on the reverse strand, counting down.
GGAAGAAATTCATGAAATTTTGATTTAGATGAAATGAAATTAAGTCATTAATTTTTTTTTTTAAAAAAAATCATTATTTCAATGAAAAAATATTCATTCTTTCTTCATTAAATTATTTAGAAAGGCTATCATCATTGTGAACTCAATCCTATATTTTTACTTCTATGATATCTTTTCACCCTGAATATCCTTCTTTCCGAACAACCACCTTTAGACATTTCACCACCCCAAAAATTTCTTTTTTATGTTTCCTAATTATGATCAAATAAACATCACATGACCTATGTATACACATCTATAACTCCATGTTCTGTATAATTCATTTCAAGAATGTGACATGATCAGTCTGTTCATCTATGTTGTCACTAAGTTATTCAAAAAACCAAAAATTATCATCAATATCTATGGAGAAATGTTAGTGTAATCAGGTGATTCTACAAAAAAATCATTACATCAAAAAACTGATTATCATGCATTAAAATATCAAAATAAACGGTATTTAACAACTTCACTAAGTTATTTGGATGGGATTTTATGAGTATGTGGATTTTCAAGAATGTTCATCAGCTCATATTCAATTTTAATGACTTATTCTGTTAAAACATTAATTAAATATAATTTTTCACTAAGACTATTTGGAATGAAATTACATCTTTATTCATGTTTAGTAAAGTATAAAAACATGGATTCTTATTCTCTTTAGGGATTGAAAGATTTAGTCAATACTATTTTGAACATTTGTTTCATCTGAATCTAATGAACTTGACGAAGGATTAGGAGGTTTTATTCTACTAGATCTATTATAAAATTCCTTTCCATTATTTTCATCATTATTTGAAGATTATTATCATCTGAACTTCATCTATTTCCACATAATTATTTATTCTATCGTTGTTATAAACTATCATGTTTGATTATTGATATTCTTTTTCATTCTTTGAGGATGACTGTTCTTCTTTTCGGGATGAGTATTTTCATTCCAAATATATTTCTAATTTTTCATTCTTATATGATTTTTTTGTAGATATGATGAAGATGAAGAGGATTCCACTAATTCTATATTTAAATTGGATTAATCATAATCAGTACCATCATTTTATTCATTTTATTCAACTTCTTCAACTTCAATTTATTATTCTATTTATTCATATTAAAATTATTTTTATTATTGTTATTATCCTTCTTATTTTATCCATCTTCATCTAATTATTTTTTGTGATCTTCCTCTAACTTCCATTATTTTCTTATTCATCCATTTCCAATTACTTTTGGGTTGTATTCATACCCATGATCATTTGTAATAGAGTCATCAATAAATTGCATCCCCTTTCGCTTATTTTCTACTAATGTAATATTAGTGAGAAAAAAATTTGATTCTTAAAAAAATATGGCTTCAAAAAATACTTGAGTGGTGTGAGATATTGGGAGGAATAGACTCTAAGATGATTTCTAAAGTCCTTTTAGAGTAATTTTAACAATATTATATTATTCAAATCACTTATTTTTGTTTCAATATTCCTATACTTCTTAAATATTGTTTTAAGTGTGAATCTTTAAATCCTTAGGCTAAATAGGGTCATGAATGAATTCTAGATCCCATGGATTATTTTGATATTTATAATCCATCACCCTCTCAATAACATCATCCACAATTTTATTTTAATTTCTTTCTTTTTACTAGGTGATAATTTCTTGCCTCTATCTTCCCCTTCATCTTATCATCTTTACATTACATTGATATTAAATATTTGTAAAAATATCCTTGAAACATTTAAAAAACATCTTAATTTTATATTAAACAATTATGTTCATTATTGATATTGTATATTCACTTATGAATGAAATATTTTATGTGATTGGATATAAAACATTCTCCACTATGAAAATATCAATTCAAATTACATTAATATTCCTTATAATGATTTTTAAAATTATAATCATTGATTTAATGGTATTGGATTTTATATTTTCCACCATAATCAAGAGGAATATGACCAATTCAATATTTCTTATATTTATAATATAATCAAGAATAAAATATCCTAAACCATAAACATATCATTATCTCCTTTTTTTTTTGAATCTGATACCCATCCATCCAAAATTCAATAACACTATTGTCCATAGTGAGGTGTGAAAATTTAATAACATTTCAATAACATGAGAACAAATAGTCTTCACCCTAATTCTAATCAAATGATCCATGATTTTTTGGTAACATAAGAGAAGGTAAATAGACTTATTTATTAGTTGGAAATCCAACAAAGAATACAACTACTTTATAAGAATGAATGTACCTTTATTAAATATGGTTAATAAAAAATTATAATTACTATCATTTTTATAAAATTGAATGGAATCATATAGCTCGAAAACTAATTTTAGAGAGTAAAGGTAAGAATCCATATTAGGATTTTCAACAAAAAATCACTCCCAATGTTGAACTATAATAACCTTCTTTAGAGAAGAGTCAACCCTATCAAACCAAAATATTTTGATCACTATTTCCTTGAATATAAACCACTATTCATAATCCTCTTTCAGTTCAATCCAAACAAGTTCTATGACCGGTGATCAAGAAAAATGAAAAATTATAGGATCAACAACTTTGATTGGTGCAATAGCTCAAGAGAAAAAACTCTCTAATATCAATGTGGGATATTAGGGCACCCATCCTTATATAAGAAACAAGGGAGACAGTTCGATTTCTATAATAAAACCAATATATAAGATTCATGTTTTTCATTAAATTTTTTCGAAATATAATGGTTTAATGATTTTTTATTGGATCTAGAGTCATTTCGAATAGGATCACTTTTTAAAATTAAAAACAAATCAACTTTTGTATAGAAATATGAACTATAAAAACCAAAATAAAATTAAGTATTGAAATATTGAAAAAACTAATGAATAGTAGAGTACCTCTCAGAGTAATAATGTTTCATAATTATTATTAACTTGTTATCCTTGTTTTTTTAAAATAATTAGATTACGGTAGTTTAAATATATATTCCAATTATGATAGTTTTATCTTGAAAAACATATTTTGATGATAAATATAATATGATAGTTGATTAATCTAAAAAATAATTTATCAAAAGTTTCTTCCAGAAAATGTATAACAATTTCAGAGCCCAGAAAACTATTTTATTAATATGAATATTTAATTGTTTATATATATTTTAGTCCATAAAATTATTACAATATCCTTTATGAAAAAAAACAAACAAGTTATATTACTAAAAAACGTAAGAAAAGCTATTTATTTTTAAAAATAGAAAACATATGTACTCTCCCAGAGAAACAAAGTATATTAATGTAATTATATGATTGAAAAAGAAGTAGATATGAATGATCTCATTGCATTGATAATTCATGTATTATGTTTAATATATTTAGATTCATCGAAACTAAGGGTTTTTGTAAAAATATTAGCAAGATGTACTTATGATATGATAAATAGGATAATTTTATCCCATTTATGTGTGTGATGTCAATGTAAATGGTGTGTAATACCATTATGATTAAAAGATGAGTTATTTGATGGGTATTTACAAAATAAATGGCACATGTGTTGTCACAATGTATTTGAGTTTTTGTTAAACTCGTGCCATAATCAATGAGTTTTTTTAGCATCCGAAACACTTGATCATAATAAATTTTAGCTTCCACATTTCAGATACTATAGTGGATGGTGCTAATGCATTTTGTTTATAAAATGACTATGAAACTAAATAATATCATAAGAAATGAAATGATTTATATGCACGTTTCATATCTATTCTACATTTACCAATGTGAGAATATAAAAAACATGATATTTGGAAAAAAATTATAGAAGAATATAATTGGCTTAAATCCATACTTCCCTTAAGACAAGTAAAAAAATTAATTTTATAGCGCTTATATGGGATTCATTTTTATTGTCATGAAGCCTTTCAACTAAGAATACTGAAAACCATAAATTTCTATGACCACTACTTAAGTAATGTAATATTTATATCATACCTCTAAAAATATTTTGACCAACTCGTTTCCCTACCTAGTTAAGATCTAAAAAATTAGATTTACCAATAAGAGGAAAAATACTTTTAGTATTTCCATATCAAAAATTCATTAGAATATATTTTATGTACATATGTCAAGATATAAAAGTATCTTATATTTTGTTGTGAAATTTTGAAACCAATAAAATATGTTAACTCAACCGTCACACTCATTTCAAATACATACAATAGAAGATCATAAAAGGAATTTGTTAAATATTTTTTAGTTGAACCAAATATAATGTCATGAAAATATATTTTTTACAATCATAATGTTTTTTTAATTGTTTTATACACATAGTATGATCCACAGCTCCATTAAAAAAATCTATGAATGATAAATTTAGATAAAGGGTCATACAATGATCTAGAGGCCTTTGATGTCGATATAATGCTTTAGAAGTTTTATAAACTTATTATGAATGTTTATTTTTTTTAATCAATGTTTTTTTCAACATAAACATCTTCCCAAATATATTTTTTATGAAAATTACACTAACATCCATTTGAAATAGAATGAAATTAATGAATGTTGTATAGGGTAAATGTTTTCAAATAGCTTCAATTATTTTTACTGGATCATAACTATCTTTATAACCTATTCCATTTTTTTGATTATGTCATTTAGTGATAATTATATATTTAATTTTAACTATTATGTAATTTTAATTACATTTATTCCAAAAACACATTTTAATATAATTTTAGAAGTATTTATAGGCGATTACACTAATGTTCAAAAAAATTTCATTTAAAATTAATTGATCTCATATTATATTTCAAAAATACAGTATTTATCACCTAAAAACTCATTGGGATTCATATTTTTGGATTGGGATAAAAATATATGTGTAAAAAATCATTTTTTGGTCTACTAGGTTAGATACTTTGAGAGGGGGGGTGAATCAGGGTATGACAGATTAAAACAACTGCCCCTATTCATCTTTTATCACTGTTAATAAAGACTCTCTTATCTCTCTTTACTGTAACAATTTCTAAAAAACTGAAGCATGCACATGACACAAATATTTTTACATGGTTCACCCTCATGGGGCTACATCCATGCAGCATACACTGGTGATGTGATGATGTACCAAATCAACTAAAAGAATACTATCAATTTAAAATTTTCGAGCGAGATCACTTCTATGAACAAAGTCACTTCCTTTACATTGATTAGGGTCAGCTCACTACTTTCCCAAGGGTCGCTGCAGGTTTCTCTCTCTGGATCACTGCCGGTGGAGATGATCACCTTCTTCCTCTTCCTTTTCTCACTACTATGGAAACGATCACTCACAGTTTATAGACATGTTGGTATCTTCGTTATCACTAATGAATGCATCCTCTGTTGTATGTTGATGTGTTGTTGAAGTCAAACTTCCACCAGTAGATGAGTCTCACATTGCACCGAAGGTATCGGGCAATCTTCTAGATTTCACGCAGCCCTGAATCATTATCATGCTTCAACCATACATGGCACCCTTCTCCAAGCCAGCGTACATGTATCGAAGCACAAGTTACAACTGGCGCACAATTCCACCTCAAATAACTGCACAACACTAGTTTCTGCAAATCCAAACTTGCACGACTCGCGCCCTTTTATGCCCAAACCAATATTGGCACACAACCACCAACTATGACATTTCTTCAAAACCTGGTGTGCATGTGTCACCAAAACACTTGTGTGACACCCCCTTATTCAACACAAAATATGGGAGACTCCCTTCCTTTCTCTCTCAAACCACTCTGGATGCGCAATAATCAACTAGTGTGCAACATCTACTTGTGCGACCACACTTTCAATTCAGCGACCACCAAACATGCCCAACGGGAGCTCTGATTTTCTCTAAGTGTTGAAATCACTCCAAATGAGGAGGTTTCGACCTCTATTTATAGGCATTTAGAAACCATGCTCGATGGCGCACAAGTCTCCCATCGGCGCGCAAGTCTCTGCCATGAAAGTCACCTGCGCGACCAACCCTAAAACATGGGCGTCACTTTTCCCTTTTCCCTATTTTGATGTTCTGGTCTTGAAAAGAAAATGGCGCATAAGTTTCCTCTCCTTCACGAAAATGACGCCCAAGTCCCTCTTCCAAAACCAGGTTTCTCCATTTGTAGATTTTCAGGCCCAAAAATTTGGGAAACACTAGAATATGGTGCCACTTTATATCGTCTCTTTTTGTACTTCCTCCAGATCATACATTCATTTTCGACGCTCTTGAATCAAACATGGATCGTTAACCAAATACTTTAAACTCGACATGACACCATGAAATCCCCTTTGTCAACAAATTTGTAAATCATGGTTTTCTTTGTAAAAAATCACAACACAGATGTCCACTTTTTCAACAATAACAATCACCTCATAAATGATTCAATGATTCCATGAGGGATTTTTTCCCAACAATCTCTCCCTTTGTGTTTGTAGAAAACTCTTCCATAAAAAGATACAACATTAATTATTCATCCACCATTCACCTATTGAGATTCCGATAGAGATCAAGGATTTAATCAACACATACTATAAGCCCACATGAGCAATGCTCAGCATGAGAAACAAAAGTAACTGAAAAGTTCATCAATGAATCACGTCAAATCTTACACCCACTATTGACACCAAAATGATTCCAATTTTCGGAAATATTCTTACATCATTCCAACACCACCCTTCTTCTTTTGTCACGATCCTCAGCTATCATGATATCTTTTCATTAATTGATCACTTCTAGCATCGTCAGATTTAAAAAAGCCCCCCTATCTTCTCATAGCTTTAACTCTTGTCAGCTACAAATCCTTTTCATCACTATTACCTGTTTTTTCCAAGCTAAACTCTGGCTAAGAACTTTGAACCAGCTTCAACTCCCCATATCTTGCTACTCCACCTGCTCCACCTATTAGTTTCTCCCCATATCTTTCATGATTTCTCAAAAATCCCCACTATATCCCCCTTGAACAAGATCTATTTTCTCACTCTTTTTCAACGTACCCAACAGTCACTCCTTTGAAGTCTGTAAAAGAGTAGAGAACACTTATCATCACATGAGGGAAAACCACATCATACCTCGTGGAGATGGGGGGTCCCACACACACACTCTTTTAAGTGTGGGGAATTGACTGAACTCCCCAAGCTAGTCGATGACTTTCAAATTCTTCCTTGGGTAAGGCCTTTGTCAGAATATCTGCCACATGTAGCTCTCTAGAAACATACTCCAACTTCACAATACCTTTCTCCACCTTCTCCATGAGAAAATGATATTTGATTTCAATGTTATTTTTCCCTGAGTGATTAACTAGACTTTTTCAATGATTGATATCACTTGAGTTATCACACTGGATTCTGATCGGAGACTTCACTTCAACTCCTATATCATCAAGCTGCTGCTTCATCCACAATAACGGTGTGCATGATTGAGTGGCCGCAATATACTCATCCTCCCCAGTGATCAATGAAATGAAATATTGCTTCTTTCTTAGCGAAGAAATACACAATCCACCAAGATAGAAACACCACTTGATGTTGATTTCCTATCATCCACTGAATCGGCCCAGTCTGCATCAGTATATCCCAATAACTCTCTTTGAGATTTGTCATTATGTGTCAAGCCGAAGTCCAAAATTCCCTTGATATACCGAAGTATTCTTTTCACTGTATGCATGCGGCTTTCCTTTGGATTACTTTTATATCTCACTTCTTGGAATGTGGTGAAAACAATGTCAGGCCTTTTTGCGGTCAATTATAGAAAAAATCCAATAATTTCCATGTATTCTGTGATATTAACTACCTTGCCATCCTCATCCTTTGATAATTTCATCCGTGTAGCAACCAGAGCCTTGATATCCTATGAATTCTCCATTACAAACCTTCTTAAAACATCTTTGGCATATTTGGATTGAGAAATTAATGTTCCATTCCTTCCTTGTGTCACTTGTAGACCAAAGAAAAATTTACGCTCTCCAATCATGGACATTTCAATTCATTTTTCATGAATTCGGAAAATTGTCTGCACTGAGATTAATCTTATATGCCAAATAATATGTCATCGACATAAACCAACACCATCATCCTTTGATTACTATCATTGAAGAAATAGAGATTGTAATCAACTCCCCCACTCTGGAAACCAAGCATCTTCAAGTACTGATCCATCCTTGAGTACCATGCTCCTGGTGCTTGTTTCAGCCCATACAACGCATTCATCAGTATGAAAACTTTTTTCTCATCCTCATGAATGAGAAAACCATCTGTCTACTCAATATAGACTTCCTCCTCCATTACCATATTCAAGAATACTGATTTGACATCCATCTGGAACACTTTGAACTTTCTTTGCACTGTTATGGATAAAAAAATATGATTGTCTCTAGTCTCGCAATTGGTGCAAATATCTCATCAACATATATTCCCTCTATTTGGGAGTACCCCTTGAACACTAGTCGAGCTTTGTTCCGAATCACTTTGCCATCTTCATTCATCTTGTTGCGATAGACTCATTTAGCCCCAGTGACATTCTAATCTGCTGGCCTCAAAATAATCTCCCACGTCTGATTCTTCTCAATCTGATATAGCTCTTAATTATTTTCTTGAATTCAGTGTCCATCCTTAGCTGCATCGGCAAATAATTTCAGCTCAACCTATGATAGTAAAGATGTATGCTGCAGTGATTTAATTCTTCTTGTCTAAACTAGAGCTGTTTGATCACCAATGATATACTTCATGTAAATTTCATCTCAACTCTTTGGCTTCCTTACAGACACAGAACACATTCTTTTTTATCTTCAGTGTCTTATTCTGAGTCAACATCTACCACTTCTTCTCCTCCTGTGTTATTTTCCTCTTCATCACTTTTATCAAGAAACCACTCATTGTGCTGTTGAATATTCTCTTTCTTTTCCCCAATAGTGATTTCATTTCTCTGAATTACTTTTCCCATCCTCTTGTTGAAGCATTTGTATTCTTTTCTTTTTCCTGAGTAGCCCATGAATATTCCCTCATCTCCACATGATTAAAAATTAATTTTCATTTCTTTATTTAGATTGAAACACTTACATCCAAATATTCAAAAGTATTTCGCATTTGGATTCTTTCTGTACCACATTTCATATGGAGTCTTTCCTTACTTCAGACACAATAGAGCACTATTAGAAATGTAGTCTGATGTCAATAATACATCCTTACAAAACATCTCTAGTATGTCTTTTTCTATAATCATTGTTCTGGCCATGTTTTTGATGATCTCATTTCTCTTTTCAACCACTCCATTCTATTGGGGAGTTCATACTGAGGAAACATGATGCCTTATCCAATGTTTCTTGATATACTTTTCCACCAGACTATTTGTGAATTTTTTACCATTGTCTGTACGAAACATCACAATTTTCTATCCAATCATCCTTTCAGATTCCCTTCGGCATTGTTTTACACAGATGATCACATCATATTTATGGGAAATAAAAAATAACCATGCCATTCTTCTAGAGTCATCAATGAAAATAATGTAATACCTCTTTCTATCAATGGATCTTGGTTAAATAGGTCCACAGACATCAGTATACATCAATTCGAGCACTCCTGTAGACTTCTTCTCCTTCGCATTGTACATCTTTCTGAGGATCTTCCCTTGTTGGCAGGTGTCTCACATATGTGTACGATCACATGACACCTTAGGGAGGTCTCTTGCTGCATCACACATTACCAGATCTTCCACGGATGGTTGGAAATGATGAACAAGTCGTTCATGCCACAACTTGTTTTCCTCCACTCTAGATCGAAAATACATATCTTCTTCTCCACTTACTCGGTAGAGATTTCCCTTTGTTCTTTTTCCCTATAGAAAAACTGCTTCGTCTATTCCTTTGACAAAAAACATATTCTCAGTAAACCATATATAATTTCTTGAGTCACATAGTTTACTGACGCTGAGAAAATTTTGATTGGGTCCCTCTACTACTAAGACACCCGCACATCTTATTTCATTGCCCCCAAACATGTCTTTTCCTGAGCTAATAATCTTCCGGACTTTATCTTTTCTAAAAATGAAAATTCCTTCTTTGTCATATATTATGACTGTAACAAGATCCTTATTACCTGTCATGTGAGACCTGCAACCGCTGTCAAGGATCCAAACACCAGTATGATCTGATGCTTTAAGGGAAATTTTAGCAACCACTGCCTTCTCTGATCTCTCCTTCGTGGTCCATAATTTTGATCTCGCACTCGGAAAATGCTGAGACTTCTGATCTTTCTCAGAATATAATGGACTAGCGTCATCTTGCATAGCTGAAAATCGCCTTTTAATTTTCAACTCACCTGTTGGTTCATTGATCTGCTGCTTGTCAACATTTAGGTTCTCCTTAGGCACATTCTTCTGTATGGCCGATTACAATATCTACCCATGTTCACAAATCCTCCACACCCAAAATAGTGTCCTTTAAAACTTGTTCTAGAGAACAGTTATCTTTTTGGATGCCACCTCTGTTCTTGTTCCCTTGGATATCTCTTGGATATAGAACACACATACTATGAATTTCCCATCATTCCACAACAATAACTATTGATATAAGGTGTATTCCTTTTCCTGACTTCTACACAATGAGTTTCCCCTTGGGATCTCTGAATATTCTGATTTTTTCCCTGTGCCCAAATCATCCTTTAATCTCAGAGTGGGTGCTTGTGATCTGGCCTCAATTTTCATTGTTTTGTTTTTTCAGCCACGCCCCCATCAGTCTTAGCATCTGAACATAGTTGATGCTTCATTTCTATTTAACCACTATTCCCCATTTCCAGTTTCTCGGTTTTCGGAGTGATCTTTTTTCCTGATGACCCTACATGTGTCAATATTTTTTCTTGATCTTTGACCTTTTACAAAAATCGACAACTTCTCTTTAAAGTTCTTAAATACGCTAGATTTGAACTTTTCTTGTGTTATTCAAGCTATGAATCTCCATTTTCTATTATTCAATTTTTATTTAATACTCACTAACTAATTCTGAGTCCATTGGTGTTGATGACTTGAGTTTCTCAATTTCTTCCATCAACTCAGACTTCTCTTCTTCCTGCTGCTGCATGTAGAGTTTGGAGCCATGAACAACATTGTTGGATTTCTCTGTTTTTTCTCTCCAAACATATATAACCTCAAGAAAAGACTCTAACTCAGCTTGCATATCAATTCTTCATTATAATTATTCTTCTTCATCATCACCTTCTATTTCTTTCTTCTCCTGGGAACTACTAACGACTGCCACCATATAATTTTCTCCACGATTTCTGCAATTTTCAATCTCCTCAACCTCTTCAACCTCAGACTCATATGAACTATCTATTTCTAGTGAAAGAAGATTCTTCTTCGTGAAGAAATTTTCTTGAACTGCTTCTTACCTTTCACATAGGCTAAAGATTTCTTATTTTGAATTTCAACTTCATCTTAATCTTTTTATTCTTGAAACCTTTTGGGGCACTTTACGGCATGATGACCGACCTTTCCACATCAAAAACTAGCAATTGGATTCTTCCCTTTAAACATTCCCTTACCTCACAAAGGTTTTGAGGATAGGAATGATATCACCTCATCTATCTCTTCTTCTTCCTGAGAGTCTTCAATGGTGAGCTTCTTTATGGACTTCAATGCCACCTCTTTGGATTTCCCCTTTTCCGTAACATCGTTATCATCATTTATCATTTCATATGCAACACGGGAGTTGTGTAGGTTATCCAATGTCATCTCTTTCAGGTCATTATCTTCCAAAACTGAAAATTTCGGATTAAACCGAGTTTGTAGATTCCTCAAGATTCACTTCAAAATATTTATGTCTTCAATAACTTCTCCAAGTCCTCGCATGTCTTCCACTACAACATTTACCATGTCAAAGAATGTATCAACAGACTCATTCGGGTTCATTCTCAGATCTTCATACTTGTTCCACAACACTAGCAGCTTTGCTTCTCTGAACCTTGTATCTCCTTCACATATATTTAAAAGCTTTTCCCACATGGCATGTGTTGTTTTACATGACATCACCATCATACAGATAGCATTGGATAGGGATCCCCCTAAAGAATTTATGCTGTTGGCGTTGGAATCCAATTCTCTTCACTCGGATTCCGATAAATCCCCACTGTTGATGTTAGCTATTATACCATGCATTGATGCTATGAACACATCCATTCCCAAAGATCAAAAGTAGTGTTGCATCTGATTCTTCCATAGCTGAAAATTGATCCCGTCAAATATTAGAATTCCATTATGATTATTGACCTCCATTTGAGAGAGAATTAAATATATAAACCTTCTCTCTGATAATAATTGTTAGCTCCACTAGGTTAGATACCATGAGAGGGGGTGAATCAAGGTATGAAAAATTAAAACCACTTCCCCTATTGATATTGTCCTTCTGTTAAGAAAGACTCTATTCTCCCTCTTTCCTGTAGAAAAGTATAAAGAAAAACTAAAGCATGCATGGGACACATAATTTTTTACTTGGTTCACCCTCACTAGGCTACGTCCAGGGAGAATACACATGTGATGTGCCGATGTACCAAATCCACTAAAATCACCATGCTAATTTACAATGTTCGGGCTAGATCACTTCTATATTGTGGCTCGATGCCTTTACAATGTTTAGGGTCAGCTCACTGCTTTCAAGGGGTCACTACCTGTTTCTCTCTCTTTGGCTCACTACCGGTGGAGAGGATCGCCTTCTTCCACTTCCTTTTCTCACTGCTCTGGAAAGGATCCAATCACAGTTTATAGACCTATAGGTCTCTTCATTATCACTAATGAGTGCATCCTTTGTTTTATATAGATGCACTATTGAAGTCCTACATTCACCCGTAGATGAATATCACTTTGCATCGAGGTATCAAGAAATATTCCATCTTTCATGCATCCCTGTATTACTATCGTACTTCAACCATACGTGGAACCCTTATCTATACTGACACCCAAGTTACAACTAGCGCGTAAGTTCACTTCATCCACTTGCGCGACACTAGCTTCTGCAACTCCAATATTGGCCGACTCACACCCTTTTACAACCAAACCAATATTGGCATGCAACCACCAACTGTCACGATTCTTCAAAACCTGGCATGAAAGTGTCACCAAAAAACTTGCGTGAAATCCCCCTTCTTCAACTCAAATCCTGGGTGACTTCCTTCCCTTCTCACCCAATCCACTCTGGATGCGCAATAATCAACTGGCGTGCAACTTCTACTTGAATCAAACATGGATAGTTATCCACATCCATTGAACATGACATGCCACCATGAAATCCCCTTTCTCAACAAATTTGTACATTATGGTTTGAATTTTCAACAATTAAAACATAGATGTCCAGTTTTTAAACAAACACAATCACCTTAAAAATTCTTTAATGATGGCTTGAATGATTTTTTCCCGAAATCATTTCCTAAGGACCTTCTAGTCCTAAAATTTTTATCTACATCACTAATGAATCATTAACTAGGATGATTCTTATGAAATAATAGAAATCTTGGGTCTTCAAAATTATGTTATTTGAGAATATCTAAAAAATATTCTAGAGGAATGTCACTAGAAAATAATTCATGATTTATTTCTTTATGAAAATACAAATATTACAATGGATGAAAATAAATTTGCAAATAATATCCCAGGGATTATATAGTGGTTGTTTGAAATAAATGGGTTCAGTTTCATCCAAAATTTAATGTACTATGTATTCAACAATAAAATAATTTTAATTGGAAAATATATATTCATTAGAAATATGGAATAACCTAAAAATATTCTTTCTTCAGATTTGCGGAAAATATTATGTAAATTATCATTAGTATTCAATACATGTAATTAACAACCAACTACATTGATGTAATAAATTTTTGGTTTTCCTCTTTTCCACAAATCCATAATAGTTTTATTATGAAAAGGTCTAAAAATTACTAGATTTATAGTATAATAGGTAGTACTAACCTCTTTAGTCAAAAAAAATTAGTAACTGAGAATTTACATAGCATGATTCTAGTAATATCTCCTATTATTTGATTTATAATTTTTACTACACCATTTTACTACAGTGTTTTAGGTGATAAAAAGTTGCATTCAATGAAAATGTTACTAAAAATGTTTCTAACTCAGAATTTTCAAATTCTCTACCATGATCATTACAAATAGTTATCAAGGAGAATATTTTCTCAATTTTAACTCTTGAAATTTTTTTTATCAAATAATGAATTTTTTCATTTTTATTTTTTATAAAAGTGTCCAAATAATATCTACTGTAAATATTGTCTAAATCATATATGAAGTATTTTTTTTAAAATGAAACTAGTTTTTAGGACCATATAAGTCCATGTACACTAAAAATAAATAATTATATGTTGATACATCAATAAATGATTTAAACCATGAATTATGTTTCTTACCATATTGACAAGGGTCATAGACATTTGGAGTACCAATCCTTTGTTATGGTAGATCATTAACATGTCAATTCGCAGTCAGCATTTCAATGTTTATAAAGGTATTGTTCCTTATACATCAATGATATAGAGATTATTGATATTCCATTTCACTTAGGTAAGATATATCTTGGATCCTAAGGTAGTCAATATTTAGTGTGTAAACATTCTCATATTGATAGGTAGAAAGAATAAATATATCCATGGAACTATGTACAACACATTTATCATTCCAAATATTTTACAAGGAAACCATAATCACATAATTGAATTATTATAATTAGTTTGTTCTTTTTACATATAATAAATAAAACATATGAAATATGAGTTTTTTCAAGAAGAATAATGTTACATATTCCCATAATTTATCCTTGAGCATTAGCTCTGAAAATTACTTTTCCACTGTTAATCATTATTATATAATTCAATAATTGTATTTTTTCAAGTCACGTTCCATGGAAATACACGATCCATGTACTAATTTTTTTGGAACTATATTTAATTTTTTGAAAATAAAATAATAGAATTTTTTGGAATGAAAAGCTTCATGGGGCTGGTATTATTTGGAAAAACATTAGGTAACCAAATTTGTCTTCTTTTTTGTGTAAGTTTCATTTCAATAGATAAATACAATTTAGGAAAACCTAGTTATTATACATTATTCAAGGAATTGGTTTTCTTCCAATGACCACCACTTTGGTAGTTAGTGTAAAATGTGACCTCCCAACCCAGGTGATATGAAACGGTGCCCCGAGGTTGTTTTCCACATGCCCTCAAGTACGCCTCCACATATTCTAGAGGGTGCCAAGTAGCATCGAGGGTCTAGTGAGTTAGTGTAGGGGAGATTATACCCTATTTTATCATAATAAGACACCAACATAAGCAGACCACAATAACCAAGTACATAAGTGTATAAATACCCAAAACAATACCATGTAAATGATATTTGAAACTAGAAAATACAATACTTAATTGAATGGGAAAACATGTTGTGACAATGAGAATGTAAAGAGTCTATAGTGAAACTTAATTTATATGCACAATGAATCCAAAAGTGATCTCATGCCACATACTGTTCCCTCTCCCATTCCCTAATCCCAAAAAATAACATATCCCATGGCCTTGACCAAATCCCAAATTTTAAAAAAAAATCCACTCTACTGCCAATCAGGCGGCCCGGATAGGTTGTCAGTGCAACTCCGTAGGCTACGACTAACAGTTTCTAAAACAAGTCTAGTCAAAAGATATTGTATGTAGTTTTTTGAAGCCATTATTACAATTCATAATTATGCAGTAGTCATACTGTCATTTAATCTTTAATCATTACATTAGTACCAGTTTCAAATCATAATTTCCATTTGAACCATCATTCATTATTATCATTAATTCTATTTTTAACACCATTTTCAGAAATATAAATCCCATTCAGTGTAGGTCACCATTCCTAATACTTTATATTTCTTTTAGTGTATATGGTCATAAATGGAACCAAAAAATCTCATGCTTGGATAACTATTGGGGAGGAATTCCTTGTCCATGTCCCAACAACTAATCGGTGTAGAACACCATTTCTAGCACAACAAAAATCTCATCCATTTATTCAATATTTAATTCACAAGAATTAGGAACATGATTCCATTACAAATCCAATGATTAGTTAATCATTTTAATGACCATTAGTTAAATCAAAAATTAACTAAGCACATAACCAATTAATTAATTCATAAATTAATTAATAAATTAAAATAATTGTCATTAATTAATGAATTGTTCATAATTAATTATCCATATAAATTCTTAACATGTCATAATTTTTTATCACTGTTAATTATATTTCATTATCATCAAGGCACATAATTAATTCCCACAATTAATTATGTTACATAGATAAAATAATTTCATAAATAATTTCCCCCAATTAATTATCGTAACACAATCAATTCAATATTTAAATCAAAATACCAAAACCCTTGACCAATATCCAAATTAAATATCTATTTGGGAAACCCCCTTTCATTTGTTTCGTTATTCAATTATCAATTAATCACCCAGGAAATCAGAAGTCAATTTCACATTCCTAGTTACTCCAATTTAGGATGTCAATTATCAAGGGATACTAGAAAATCCCTAAACTCACATTCACATATCAAACCCACTAATATAGTAGTTTGATTTAGACCACAAACCTAGGTTTATTTATAGTTGTTATCCCGAACGAAATCCCCATAATCAGAGTGGCACAACGGCATTGATCAAGCTGGGAATCAAAATCCAGAAACCAAAATTAATGTCAAAGGTATAATGATCCAGAAAATCTAGATCTAGATCCACAATCCTAGATATAGATCTCAAAAAATAAGTTTAGATCCCTGGAAATGGTGGATATCATCCATGAAATAATCTAGGAATGATATTGGAATGAACGGGAGAAGCAACAGGAAGAAATACACTTACCAGGAAAAGAAGAGATCTTTAAATCTCAAAGAATGATGTTCAAATCACCTTGTAATACTTCTGGAATGATGTGGGATAATGTATAATAATTAAAGACCAAGCTGTGGTCATAATATGTAAGTCTTAGGGGTTCTGGTCTTTTAAAAATAAATATTCATATAATTAATCTCGATTGCAAAGTTTCCTATGAAGGGGCACACGATTAATGAAAATTGTGCACCAACCATTTAGACAACTATGTGCATGGCTTCATGGTTGTCATGGTTTTGTCACACGATTTTTCAAACTGTGCGCAAATAATTCATTCCTCTCTTTCTATGTTTTCTTGGTTGGTGTAGTGTACTCACATAGTTTGTCAAACCGTGCGCAAACCATGCACATCCCACTGTTCGTTATTTCATCTTAAAAATCACCCAAATGTACCCCAATAAAATACTCTAAGACAATGGTACCTAAATACCTCAAAATTTACCTGACAATTTTCCTAAGATGAGTCCATAATAGGACAGGATCATACACAAAATTTTCACTTTATGGAATAATAAAATTGTTACCAAAAATATGTTTTTTATTTGTAAAAACCATTCTAGAATTACTACAAAGTGGATTAATTTGTTTATAAATTCTTTCATTTTTTTCCTTCACATCGGTACAATTTTATAAACACTTCTTCAATCTAGAAATTTATATTTTAGTTTCATAACAAAATTTTTATCTTAATTAGTAATAGTAGTAGAAATCAGTTTTCATTTTAAATTATTTACGTCAAAAATAAAATTTTATAATTATTTTGAATTAGTATATTATATTAAATAAGTTTTAGCAAGATATTTATAAATTTATTATATTTAGTTAGTTAAATTATATATTTTTTAATATTCCTTAGTGATTTTAGCTTTTGCATTATAATGTTTTTTACAAAAAAAATTACAATTTTAATTTTCATGTAATTTTTAATATCAGGAAACATTATCATAATAGAGTATTGTATTATATTAAATTATGGATCATTATTCAACAAATGATATAGATATTATGTTATCATAATTTGAATTTAATGAAATATTTTAAACGCAATCCACAGTGTGTATCTTCTCAATCAAACATTTAATTACCATTGGTAATTTACTAAAAATACCAATGTCATCATGTCTAGAAGATTCATTAACTAAAGTAATTTTTATTAAATCTCCACATTTATTACTCCATGTGTAAGAATCCATCAATATGTTATTTCCCTTAGACATATAATACTTCTCGACATTTATATCTAAATTCTATTTGATTATATATTTTATTTTTCACATTGGACAAATATTTCAGATATGTCTAGCTTTTTTATATTCATAACAAGTTACATCATAATATGTCATGTCACTTTTATCATTTTGACCTTTTTTATATTGGTATTGGTAGTCATTATTTTTAATAAAATTTTAAATATTTTATCATGATTATATAATTAATTCTTGGAATGTTATGTTGTACTATAATCTAACTAAATTTTTATCTTTTTCTAATAGATTTCCAAATATTATAATTTTATTGAACATTAGTCGTAAAATGATAATTTTTAGAAAAAGAAACACTTCCATTTTTATTTTATTATTTCAAGTATTATCTTTCAATTCATCCCTCATACTGCATGACTGTACCACCCAAATAATGAAGAGTAAGATTAGTTAAATTTTTTTATAACCACTAATTGTTCTTTTTGATTCCCACTTATTGGGAATTATATCAACAATCATTTAAAAAATAATTTCATAACTAATATCTCTTTCTAAAATATAATTTAAACCATATATAATTGTTATAAATAATTAGTGAAAGTCGCCAAAAAATTCTTTAGGTAGAAAATTAATGTTTTTTTAATCAACTCGAATCATAACTCTTCTTGTTTCTATAACATTGGATTTACCAGAATGTGATAGTTCTAAAATACTCCAAATGCTATTTTTAGCTTCAAAATATGATATATGAAAATAGATATTCATTGTTAAAGAACCGAGTAATGTATTTCTAACATTTTAGTTTAACTCATATTCTAATTTCCCAGTGTTTAAAATATTCTAAACTTTCTTGTCTTGAATCTTGTACATTCCAGTAATTATTAAGAATTTATCAACTCCATTATTGATCAAAAAAATTTCCTCTATACTTCTCCAATATTCATAGTCATTCCCATAAAAAATATATGGTCTACTCGGATTCTTATTATCAAGGTATCCAAAATTCGTACCTTCCATCTCAAAACAATATATAATATTTTATACAAATCTATGTCATTGAAACAATTTATATAAACATGTTCATTTTATAAAAACATTATGAAATTTAAATATTTAAAGAAATAAAATCATTAGCATTTATATAATTAGTAAAACACATCTCTAATACAAATTATATGATCATAAAAGTATCTAAGTTGAATATACATAAAAAAGCAGGGGGGTGAATTGTAGTTTTAAAACATTAAAAATAACAAAAAAATATCTATTAATGTAAATTTATTAGACTCAGACTTCATATGATGATCACAGTGAGCGAATCATAATCATAGTTGATCTTCTTGAATCAATGTATTGTTTTATCTTATTCACAATCACACTGATAAAACAAAAACCACTTAATGTATGTATGTGGACTATAATTTAATTACATGCATAGTGGAATAAGAACTTTTAAAAATAGGATATAAATGTGATATTAAAAGTAATTATGACATAAAAAATGTTTTAAAAAATTTAACACTATTAAAATTACGTGTAATCTAGATAATAAACTTGACTAAATGTATCTGACGACTTATAATTATTATAATGTTTGTCTTTCAATAATAGTAAATTTCACTATATAATGATCAAAATAATCTCAATTTTCCTATACTCATAAGCCGTCAATATATTGATCAACATATTACTTTCAATCCCTGGAATCTATATATAAAATGGGTCATATTACCCATATTCCTAGCATTGAAAGTAATTGATCGTAATAATAATTAGGCATGTGATTAAAAAATCATTCTAAGGTAAACATACCTAATAAGGATTCCATTTAACTACAATTCCTTAAATTATTATCAATACATTGGAATGATATCTTCACATAAATAAATATTTAGACATATTGTTTTTCAAATGCGATCAAATCCCATGAAACACCCCTCGTATCATGTAAGTAACACATCAGTTATGTACTTAAAGTATATAAAGTATTTTGGTGATGTTTGGTAGGGTTTGAGGAAATTTTAGAATGTTTTTATGGATTTTCTATAGGTTAAAGGTTAGAGTAGGGTTTGTTGAAACCATGAAATACGTACAATAATCCTTGCACAATGAGATAGAGGAAAGGTGAAGAATCACTGGTAGGTACACCGTTTTTCTAAACCATGCGGATACCGTTGATAAAATGTAAATTTTTTTACTGTTTATATTTTCATGGTTGAAGCTCATGTTTTCTAACCATGTGGGAAACCATTAAATATTCCTCCTTGATGTAGTGGCACTCATATAGATAGGGCATATTTTGGCTAACCATAAATGAATAAAAAAAGATCCATAAAAATTCGATATTGTTCGAGATTATCCTTTAAATGATTTTTCATTAACCATTTCAAATCAAACTCAGTATATACCCCTCTCAAAGGCTAATGAATAATTTTCCATTAACTTAGAGTCATCCCAAATTATTTTCGAGGTGGGTTGAATCATATATTCGATGGAAATTCATCGTTTATGTTAGTTCTCCATGGTATTTTTTAAAATATACTTCCCTCTACATATCTAATTTTCTTAATCTCGGTTCCTCTATGGATAGATATAAGGGTTTGGATGCAAAATATTATTATATTTGGATTTTTCATAGGGGAAGTGATCTATGAAGGGTTTTTGGTGATTCAAACCGATTTCATGGAAATTTTCATATCATTATTCATTTTAGTAATACATTTTTGAGGTAGGGGGATTCATTCTCCACTCCTCTTAATTGAAATTTAAGTATTAGTTTTAAATTGATTATTATGGCTGAAATGGGTTATGAAATTGGTGTGATTTTTTTAAAAACCCCTCTTTGATGACAATTTATAGTATTTTAGAAATTTGATCTTTTTTTTGGAATGTGAAATTGGTAACATGATTCTATATTAATGAATTTAAAATGATTGTTTGGTTTTGATAAATGGTAAAAAATTAAATAAAATGTTAATTTTATTGAAATGGTCTATTTTCAATGTTCTCATAATATTTGTGTTATATTGAAATTGTTGAACAGTCTATTTTGAAATTGGTTGGGCATAATGGTTGTGTGTGTGGATGTTCATTCAGGATAGACATGGGTATAAATTCTCCCCCATCAATAGAATTATGCATAACCGTCGGGAATTTCCCCCATCATATGAGTTCATTATGTTATGATTTAGTGAAATAAGACTCACCATAGGTGAGTATAAGGAAGTCCAGGTAGTACGAATGTTTGGATGTGTGGATATGTAGAATGGAATTAATTATTCCAAAATGGATCTTGTGGAACCATTTTATTGAATAATTGGGTTTCATTCCTTAGGAAAGTGGATCATTATGAAAGACTATTTTGTTGTGGTAATTTTTTTTATATTCTATTATAAACGGTTTTAATGTGACTTATATAAATTGTTTTATATTAATGTGCTAAAAACATTTATCCTAGTGGTGTGAGTAGGGTATTTGTTTGGGGAAAGGCTGCTGAGTTTTTTTTTAATCATCCCTCTTTTATAACATTAGTACTTTGGAATATATTGTTCATCAGGATATAGGCAAGGGTAAATTATCAAAACTCTTTAGTGGCACATCTTGATACTTGGGATCTTTGTAGAGTAAGATCATGGTGCATGTTTGGTTCCTTGGATTTTGTCTTTATATTTCTTTGGTTCTGTCGATTTTGTTTTCAACATTATACTTTGATAGTTTTAGTTTTCTATTATGGTTCTTGTTTGTGGTTTGGGTTTGATATCAATTTTAGTCTATTGAGTTGGTTTACATTGTTATCATGCATCTTGTAGTTTTTTTTCATAATGGCGTGTTTGCTTTTAGTTTTTTTGTTTCTCAAAGGGAATTTTTTCCCTAGTTGTGTTGAAGCCTTTGGAATTTATTGTCCTCCAGTGGCATCGTGTGGATTTTGCATAAGTTCAAGTAGAATTATTGTCTTTACTCAAGCCAATTAGGAGGGGAAAGATGTTACAAGTGGGATTACCTTGTTTTGTCCTTGACTAACAACTGGTCATCAGTTTTGTCAATCTTGGATTTCAAATTTAGTTTGGTTTATTCCTTGAGTTGGTATGGTATAAGGGAGTATAATTTATTTTAATTGAAATGTATAGCATAAAAAGGCACATCACACCATTTATACTGAAGATCATGTTTCTAAAGAGTTCAGTAAAATTTTCTTGGAGAATCGTATATGTCTGTTATCTCATTGTGATGATTCCAGCCAATGATACAAGCATGAAATGAATTATAGAGATGAATTCCCACTATAATTTAATATTTCATTTTTTATTAATTTATAATTTGGAATAAATGTTATTACTTTTTTAACTTTATAATGTTTTTACCAACTGTGGAATTTTGAAAAGGAAATAAATGGTTTATTTGAAAATGGTATTATTTTCAAAATCATAGTGACATTTTAAAAATTAATTAATTTTAGAAAATGTTTCATTTTAGAAAGTAAGGTTATGATATAAATTATATAGTATAATTTGAAATAATTAAGCCTTCAATTCATAGAAAGTGAGACTCATGGAAATTTTTGTCTGTATAGAAAATAGAACCTTGTAGGATTCCTAGAAACTAACCAAAAGAAATAGTATAGAATGTGGTTTCACCTCAGCCGTAAGAAAACCAACACCTAGATCAGAGTATACTGAATTCCTTTTAGGATTTTGATAGAGGGTACATGAGGAGTTAACCATGGAACGTGGATCACTCTTTCTAGTTCCATAAGATGAATCAACCCATATATCGAGGTGATTCATAACATGAAAAGGAAGAGGTGTGGCTGAACAAGATGAATCAAATTTTCTTATTTCCTTCGAACACCAGTGGAGATGCTGTTTAATACAATGACTTATATAATTGATGATATTGCATTTCAAAGAGGGATTTAGCAGTATAGGGAACATCAGACTGAGGAATTTCATGGAATAATTTTCAATAATGGTTTAACAATCAATTCTACCCTCATATGTTTAAGATGGAAAAAATTAAGGAAATATTCATCATGAAATAGTAGATCCTCATAGTGATAGATTACATAGATATTTTCACTACTATATTTAGTTTTCAAATCAGAATTTTGGTTGTTGAACCCTTGACGGAACACATCTTTGAATCAAAGAAGATGCAATTGGTTCACTAAAATATTTTTTGGCTATGTATTACAGATAACACAGAGATGGTTAATAGCGAAAAGGTACCAAAAAAGGACGTCTCATTAGATATATATAAGGGATGAATGTTAATACCTATGAGAAATGGTGGGAAATCTAATGCTAATATCAAGAGGAAGAGGGACATGTATTTCAATGGTTGGAGAATGGTTCAAAATCAAATTATTATATTAGTGAATCATCCTACAAAACCAATAATCTGGATCATATTTTTTCAATTAATTTCATTCAACAATATATAGTGATAGTTTAAAACAACCTGTAGAGAATTCCATAATTATAGTCATATGGGGAATATCTAGTGCTAATTTCATAGTTCATTGAGGTCATGTGTTTATAAAACATCTCATGTGTCACAAATAGTGTATGATTCATTAAAAATATGGAAAAAATACCTTTCATCAGCATAACAAACATTTCTATTGTAATTCTTAGAATACCATGACTCCTCATTAAGATAAATCTCAATAGGGAGACATTGAACAATGTGTTGTGGGAAATCATTTATATGGGGCTGATAAGGTTATTATTGATTATCAATCTAGACCATCGTATGTGAGCACTATGATTATTTTAAATTATAACCTTTTCATGATAAGATTGATACAGGTTCATCCCATTTCATTATTGATTCTCATGCTATTTATTTACTGGGTTTAAATGTTGATGTTATTCCCGGGGTATTTAAAAAATAGACTCCACTAGTTGAAGGAGAATGATGAGTATTTTTATATAGATAATGATCTATTAATGTTGATAGAGATGAGTCTATATGGGACATATTTGTTCTCTTGATGGTTTTATATGATATAATTGTGGGTATAGATTGGGTGATAATGTTCATGGATAACATTAACTATTATACCTAAATGGTTAGTTTTATGACTTGGAATGTGTTATGAATATCTTCATATAATACTCGAATGTAAAGGAATGTGAAACTAATTTTTTAGCACTAAATGATAATTTTTTTTTCCAATTGGTAGTGTTGACATTGGGGCATCAATGGAAGTGATTGAAAAAATTAGTTTTCCAGTTGTTTTGAAATAGTTTCCAGTTTATTTGTCAATAATTTCTTTGGGTTTCCACCCACAAGAGAAGTTATGTTTTCTATTGATATTTTTTTCTGGATGATTCCAATTAAATTTTAGTCTTAGTAGATAAAACCAACTAAATTAAGGTAATATCATGTGATGCTAGAAGAGATATAAAGCAATGTGTTCATTCGTTTATGCATGTCTCAGTGGGATGTACTGATCTTGTTTCTGAAAATGGTTGATGGATCTATGAGGATATTTGTAGATTATTACCAGCTTAACCTTGTTATGATAAAGAATCGGTATCCACTTCAATGAAAAGATTAACTATTATATCAAATGAGTGGATCTTAGTGGTTATCAATGATAATCGTGTGATGAAGATCTCATCAAATATGAGTTCGGAAGGAGGATATTCCAATGATAGATTTTAGTAGTAGATATGGCCATTATGATTGTGTTTTGATTCCTTTCATTTTTATGAATGCACGGGAAGTCATTATAGGTTTGGTGAATTAGATGTTTCAAATATATATAGATTTTTTATGGTGGTGTTTGTGGATGGCATATTGGGGTATTGAAGGATATGGTTTAAGCATGATCAACACTTATAGATAGTGATGGTAATCGTTAGGGATCAACGGTTGAACAACAAATTTTCAAAGTGTTATTTTTTTATACAAGATGTATGCTTTCGTGTCCATGAAATTTTGGAAAGATGGGTTTCTATGGATATAAAAATGATAAAGGTTATTATATATTGGGAATAAAAAACATTTTCTTTGATATTCATAGATTCCTTGATCTAGATTGTCATTACAGATGCTTTGTTCATTACTTTTTATGACTAGATTCACATGTGATAAAATTAAAAAAGCAAGAATGTTCTATTATAATGGAACAAGGAATGTCTGCAGTCTTTTAAAGAGCATAATGTTCGCCTTATATCAATACTTATCTTTATAATTCCAAAATCATGAAAAGGGTACACGTTTTATTATGATGCTTCATGATCAGGGCTGCGAAGCACTATAATGCAGGGAGATCATGGTGTTTCTTATGGGCAACCAAAGTTATATTTTAAGGAGAATAACTACCCAACATATGATTCTGATTTAGCATACATGGTCATTGATTTGATGACATTACATTATTATTTATTTGGAGATAAATTTTCTATGTTTATGAATCATAAGAGATTGAAACATATTTTATCACAAGGGGGTTTGAACCTGAGACAACGAAGATGGATTGAGTATCTAAAAATGTTTGAATTTGTCTTGATATACACACCAGGTAAGAGAAATATAGTGGAAAATGAATTATGTATAAATTCATATGATTATTTAGAAAATATACTTTAGATAATTGAAAATTGATGTTGGTTTTTGGAGACATAGTTATAGAATGGAATGTCTGAGGAAATGTTGTAGTTTTCTTTTAGGTTTAGTTTTTATGGATTTGGTGGATATATATAAAGATGCACATATGTCTAGTTCTGAATGATTTTTTATGAGGACAAAAGTCAATGGGGGGGAGACCATTGAGGGATGGAACCCTGAGAGAAGTTTGGTTTTGTGATTCCAAAACCCAATATTCATATCCATGGATTATTAGAAACAACTTCTTCATGGTCACCACCATTCAAGATGGGTTTTTCATCCTGAAATATAGAATATATATATAAGATTCTGAAAGCACAATCATTATGGTTCACTATGAAAAGAAGAGTGGCTATGTTTGTTTCAAGAATCATTACATCTCAGTTGGTTCAAGAAGATAATCAGTTACCAGAATGTACATTTTATCCATTACCTATCCCTATATGGATATAATATAATATAACTACGGATACTGTAACAAGTCTCCCAATAATGGGTTAGAAACCCGATTCCATATAGGTGATTATGGATCATCTCACAATGTCACATCATATCAACCCAATTTTTGAATCTCATAAGTTGTAGGTCTATTAAAAAATCTAAATCCATGAAGTGGTAAAGAGGCATGGTGTACCTATGTCGATATTATTAGAACGAGATCTGAGTTTTAGGTTATAAATCCATACTAAAAGCACTTGGGAATTAGTTGACAATGAGTGCGATATATCTTAATTAGATGGGTGAACAATTAAATCAAACAAAATAACCTTTGAAAACATGTTTATGGCATCAGTAATTTATTTTAGTGGCTCATGGTAGGAGAACATACCGTTAGTGGAGTTCTCTTATAACAAAAATTTTCATGTGTCAATACATATGGATCCTTTTGAAGCATTGTATGGGAGTCTTAGTTTTTCTCCATTTTTTGGGTGAAAATGTACGAGACATCATTATTTTGGCCCAAAATTATCTACGAAACAATAGAGAATATTGAATTGATCAGAAAATAGATGGAAATGATATAGATTCATCTTCATTTGTATGTAGTTCATCAACAATGTCCATTTTCGTTTAAGGTGAATGATCACCTTTTCTTGAGGATATCTCCATGGCTTAGATAACATCATTCAGGGAAGAAGGTTATGTTATATTATTGATACATAGACCTTTTGGAGATACTAGAACAAGTTCGTGAGGGGGGATTTCAGTTTGAAATACAAAAAATGTTCTATGGTATTCATAAAGTGTTCTATGTATTTCAGTTGAATAAGTATCCGCCTAATCCTGACCATGCTTTTTGATGAAATCACTTTGACCTATGGAAGGATGTTTTTTCAGTGAACATGCAAGTGTGGATTGTGGAAAGGCAAGAGAAAGTATTTTATAGGAATATAACCAGTTTGGTTTGATTTTTGTGGAAACATGACCAGTTTTAGGATGAGACATGGGAATAAGAGAAGGAAATGATCTATAATTTTTCCAAAAATATTTCAGGATAGTTGTTTTTTTATAATTTTTTGGGATAGGTTGGATAATTTTGGGGAGAATGTAGCAACACCAGTTTCAAGTAAGTAACCCTTCATTTATATCTTTTTAGTATATAAAGTGTTTGGATGAAGTTTGGTAGGGTTATGTAAACATTTTTTTGGTGAATTTATTTAAGAGAAATGTTTGAGGATGGTTTGTGGAATCCATGAACCATATATAAGAAACTGCACACAATGAGAAACATTCTTAGGGGTGGGCGCACGAGTACGTGCATGTTTTTTGCAAACCATGAGGCCACATAGGATAAATTTAGAAAAGTGGGACAAGTTACCATTTCATGGATGGCACATAGATTGTCTAATCATGTGGGATAACCATTCATGGTTCCTCCATGAGCCCATGGACAAAGCATTATATGCATATGAACTTCCAAATTGTGGGATAAACCATGAAGGGTTTAAAAATAAGATGAAAAAAGTAGATATAGTCCAAGATTATTCATTCACCACCTTTACACACTGCACATTGACCTTGAATATGGATTTATCACTCTCAAATACTAACCAAGATTTCCCTATTGATCTGGAGCCAATCTAAAGATGTTTTTTGGTATGCTGAAGCCACACTCTTGCAGTACATCATTTTTTATGGTAATTGCTGATGGGTTTTCTTAGATATAAGTTTTCTTATCTCTCGTGGTTTCATAGATCTAGTTCCAATGTGGATTGATCTATGGTTTTTGATGAAAAATATTATTGAATTTGGGTCCTTTAAAGATAGGTGAGGAGATATAAAGTAGGGTTTTAGAGAATCAAACTAGTTTTTGGGAGTTTTCGTGTCGTTCTTCTTTTCCGTCATAAATTACTAAGGTAGTTTATTCAAAATCATTTTCTATTATTAGAAAATTATGTATTAGCTTAAAATTTATTTATTTATATATATATTTTTTTTGATTTTTTTGAATATATTTTTGGAAACCTACATAGAGACGATTTATATAATTTTGGAAATTGGGTGTTTCCTTTGGGAAGTAAAATTAGTAACATGATTTTGGAGTCTTAATATTAAAATAAGGTTTTTTGATGCATATAAAAGTGATTTAAATAAAATGTTATATTTATTGAAATTATTTGTTGGAAAGGTTTTCAATAAAAGTATGATTTTGTTGAAATGGTTGAAAGGGTTTTTTTGGCATTGTTTATTGGCATAATGGTTCTATGTGTTCATGTGAATTTGGGGTAGTTGAGGATATGAATTCTCTATGATAATTAGTTGGATAAATATGGGTAAGGAATTTTCCAAAAAAATTTGATCTTTAAGTGACATATTGGTGAAAGGATTACTCAACACTCGCATAGATAGGGTGTAGCGACCCGACTCTAGAAACCTAGAGCTGGTGTCTAATAAAAATTACTGTAACATCCTAGGTAAATAAAAAAACATTTTAATATTTATTAATATTTGATATTTAATTTTTAATTTTATTTTAAAAAGGATTCTATGTTTGATAGTGCACCTGATACGCCACAATGGGTTTCATGGAAACCTTACATTGCACACAACGGTGGGTCATACTGAAAAATAATAATTTAATATTATTCTAAATGGTAGCTAACACCTAGATATTGTATTGGCGAGAATGGATAGAAATTACTAAAATATGAATATATATTTTTTTTATTTTTTACATTTATCCTATAAATTTTAGTGACTTAAAATAAGAAAAAATTTGATTTTAATCATAAATACACTAAAATTCATTAAAAGGTCGATTAACCACCTTTTGATGGAGAACCATCCTTAAATATAATTTTCATAACTTTTATATGTTTTATTTGGAAAAATTAAATCATTCTTTAAAATCATCACATAAAAATTTACTTTGGAAATTTTTTTGGTTTTTTTCTAATAAGCTTCATTTTTTTAATGAATAGTCAAAAATACTGTATTTTAATTTGAAACTAACTTTTTATCTAATTTATATATAAGGATATATTATCTCATTAATTGGTTTTAATATTTAATTATATTATGTTTTAAAAATATAATCCAATTTTGGTCATTGGAAGTAATTTTATTTTGAAATGGGACATAAATAAGTGTCATTCTTTTGATATTTAATATTTCATAAAAACAGGATTTCTATTTTGATACTGGGAATTAATTTTAAACTAATTTATGCCACTTGAGGGTTTTGAATTTGTAAAAATCGATTAAATATTTGGAATCTGGAGTTTCAAATTGGGTAAATAGGTATCTTTTATTTTTAGACATTATAAATATGTATTTCAGTAAAAAGTTTATTTACCATGGTTAAAGGGTAAATCGGGTAAATAAGGGTTACAAAGTATTATTATAATAATATAAAATTATCCTAACATGTGTCATAATCCTATTTTGGGATACTTCCCTTTCCATGGGAATCCTTGGGTCTAGTTTTTGACCCAATATAACCACTTGTGAGTGATAATGAACTTTATATTAGTTAATTTAAAGAAAATTCAAAAATTAAATAAACATATATCTTTTAGGAAATAAATTTTTTCATGGGGATATTTAATTCATCTCTTCAAATATAAAAAACAATTTTAAAGATAAAAATATTTCCGACATAATTATATTTTTTATATTTTTTAGACATCAAATAAGTTAAATAATTTATGACACAATTATGATGCAGTATTTACCTTATTAATGAATGATTTAAATAAATAAGATTATAATAAATAAAACAGTATCCAAAACCTATCTAATTCTTGTTGGATGATCTTATTTTGAACACGAGTCTTCTTATCTTCTACTTTAATTAGTTTTTCAATTTTATAAACCGAAAATCATTATATAATAAAATAATATTTTTAAACATTCCTAAAGAGCCCCTCCTCCCCCTTATAAAAATCCCCCACTTCTAACCCATTCCTTACACCTCTCAAGCCACTTGGCTCATCCAACCTCTGCCCAATTATTCACCCTACATCCCTATCCTCTCCCCAAGAAGCATTCCCTTATGCAGAAGACTATTTAATTAACCCTTTTGGTTCAAACCCAAGGAAGATACCCAATTTAACGGTAACATCCTCTCTTAAATTTTTTTATTTTATTTTACTTCTCCAACCCATAAACACTTTTTATTACTCTAATTTATAACAACACCATTATAATCAATATACTAGGTTTTTTATGATTTATATTGTAACTAATTTTACACACATCCACCTAATGGGTAAATAACATACTGTTTCAGTGGACGAAAAACTAATTCCTCACGAATCGAAGATTGTTCAATATTCTCCTACAACCTATTATGGTGAAAATTAAGAAGGAACTGTATTTATATGTGATATATATTATATTTATATTGTTTCTATGCTCCTTTATTTTTCATTTATATAATACCTTTATGGTTTTCTTTAGTGGGTAAATACGATAATTTCATTTGAGGAAGTGCAGACTACCGCCCCATGAAAGTGATATGGCTTGTTCATGCCATACATGAAACACATATATGATGGATTTTATAAAATTTTATATATGATAATATAATATAATTATAATATACCAATGAATAATTATGTTTTTCTTCCATTAAATATGTAATAGAAATGAAAGTAGCGTTCATTAGTACGTACGACTTACAGTCTCCATAAACAGTGAATTTCTTTTCTTATCTCTAAATTTTATGTAATATTATAAATAAATTTATATACTATATATTTATGACATATATGAGATATAAATCATTAATGTCATTCTGAAGATAATGGAATTTCAACCAGAAGACCAATTTATAATTAATACAAGTTTATTTTTAACTCATGTTCTGGATATCAAAAAAATGTATGATATGAACTCAAATAATTTAATAATTAATATAGAAACGTAATAATTGATATAAAAGGAATAATAAACAAGAAAAGGGTTATTAATAAAGTATAAATTAACTTTATTTAATTATTCTGGATATTAATGAATGATTGAGTCAAGTCGGACACGAGGTAGGGGACTTCGTCTCAATTTCCATTCATTGAGGCATATTTCGTTTTATACATGGCTTTATTATATATGGTGAATTAAAACATCTGACTTCTCATTTCATTAAAAATGAATCTTTTTCTATGAGAAATTTTACTAAATGACAGAATGAAATATTTCTTTGTAACATAAGCAGTGACAATATCCTTTTCTGCTGCCGTGAGTATTATTCGATCATTGCCTTCCTTAACAAGACGTAATGTTTTTAAAAGGAAAATAAATACCATATAATAATTTACATATTTTGTATTGAAAATGGATTTTAAAATGGATTTGTTATGTAATTATATTTAAATGATATATTGTGATTGAAATGTGTAAATTATTTCTTTCCATTATGTTTGTTTTATGTTTTATGAATGTGTTATGCTTCTTGGGAATTGTTTACGCATACGGGTGGTTCCATGATAAACCTAGGGTGGGTGAGCCCAATGTAGCTCTCCAATTCCCTGTGTAACGTGACAGAGGAAAACATGAATGTTTCTCCTAATAGATTTATGGCACATACTATGGTGGGTATTATAAATGTAATTACCTACAAATATATAAAAGATACAATATAAGTATGTTGTGGATCCGCCAAGTTACATTAAATATTTATTATTTCTGTGTGTTATTCATACAGCCTATGATTTCATAACTTATGAGCATATGATTGATATATATTTATGGAAAAATGGTATATTTCCTTATCTTATAACCCTTAGTTAGATTTTTATTCTCATCCCATATTTTTAAATGTTTTTCACAAGACATAAAGTTGAATAGGGTCAAGGGTGAGATCAAGGAAAATTCATGCTGTCTAAAACATGGAACTATACATGAATCATTTTTTATAGAGTTTTTATTTTGTTAATAAATGGGAACATAGTAGAATTGTCTACTTTTTCATTATTGATTTTTAATGTAATAGTTATGGCCTAATTCTATAATAATCTAAACCCTAAATAATCCTCAATGTGAATTATTCTTTTAATTCTAGAATATATTTTGTTTTAAGGTTAGGTCATTATAGTTTGTATCATAGGGCTGTTTTGAAAAATTTAGGTTTTATGATATTGTTAAATTAATATCCAAATTTTATTTTTAGTTTATGTTATGATGGAAATGATATAGCATTTACAGATCAATATGTTGCTTCTCCTATGATATTTCTGTGTTCATAATGGTTTTCCTTAGGGGAAACATGGTAGCTATGATGGGAAGACATCAAGAGGAAGACAAACTTCCAAATCCCCAACCTAATATGGGCAGAATCAGAACTGAATAGTTTGTAGCAGGGATGACACAATTGAATCAGGCTATAAATGGCGGTGGTATCCATGCACGAGATCAACCAGATCAACCACAGTGGAACATGTAAGTAGTAGCGCATTTCATGAGGCAGAATCCCACATCATTAATAGGATCATATGACCCTGTGAAAGATGAAGGTTGGATTAATGAAATGAGGAAGATTTTTGATGTCATTGGGTGTTAATAACATCAAAAGGAATGTATCACTATTGACCATTTTGATGGTGAAGCCGATCAGTGGTGGTCGATGGTGAAAAATATCAGGTATAGTGAGGGAATTGATGCTCTTGATTGGGATTAATTCAATGTTATGATTCATGCGAAATATTTTCCTACTATAGTTCATATAAGGATTGTAAATAAATTCCTAGAATTAATGAAGAAGGATGAATTAGTGGCTGCAAATGAATCTAAATTCACCCGACTGGAAAGGGATGGTCCAAATTTATTACAAGAATTTGATAGTAAAATCAACGGTGTTTACTCAGGATTAAAGACAAAGTATCCAAGGGATTTATCTTCTCATGAGATAAAATGTTATAAAAAACTTATTCGATGTGTGGAGAAGGTGTAAATGGAGTTTTCTAATGATCTTGTGTTCTTTAAAAAACAACAGAATAAGAGGTCGAGGCTGTAGATGAAAGGGAAGAAATCTTTAAAAAAGTATGATGGTAATAAACATAATTTTACAATTTGGGAAAATTGTGGTAAATATAATTCATGGTAGTGTCTTTATAATTTAGGTAAGTGCTACTGATGTGGTATAATGGGACATAAGGTTCGTAATTTCACTAAAATAGATAAGGGTAATGGTCATAAAAAATATGATTTATAGTGAGTAAAATATTTTATGTCAAATGAAATGGGACATTATGAAAATTAGGGACCAATGAAGAACTCAACTGAGGGAAAGCAACCATAGTACATGTTGAAATGGGTGGTAAAATTCTATTCACTACTACAGCAGACGATGGGCCATCAAATAAAGTAGTATCAGGTACACAATTTATTTGTACATATTATGAAAATGTGTTTTTAAATTTAGGGTCTACATACTCTTTCATTTCGGAGATGTTTCTTCTAGTAAATTGGGAATTCTATCTCGAGATATGAATCCTGAACATATGATAAAAAGACATGGAGGAAATGTTGAGAAAAATTGAAAACATAAGAACATTCCTTTCCTTGTGTGCGGAAAGAATCTACCTGCAGTCATTATTGTTTTGCATCTAGTAGAGTTTAATGTTATTTTGGGTGAGGATTGGATTTCTATTTATCATGATAAGATTGACTAAAGAGCTAAATAGGTTTCTTTTAAAAAAATATTTTCAATATGTGTAAAATAATGAACCATTACTTTTGATAACATATCAGAAAGAGGAGAAACTTGTAAAAGATGGAAATGAATGTTACCTTTAACATATTGTTGAAAACAAAAGAACTATTCAGAGTAAAGAAGTTCCTGTGGTAAATGAGTATCTTGATGTTTTTCCTAATGAGTTTTTAGTATTATACTCGATCGAGAAGCTAAATTTAAGATTAACATAGTTCCTGATGTTAAGATTGTTTCAACACCCCCCTTATCGAATAGCACAAATTTAAATACTAGAGTTAAAGAATAAATTATAGGAGTTATTAGATAAAGGTTTCATTCAACCTAGAACATCACCTTGGGGTGCTCCTCTCTTGATTGTTTAAAAGAAATATGGTTCAATAGGACTTCACATTGATTATAGAGTATTGAATAATATCACTGTTAAGAAAAAGTTTCATTTTCCTCATATCAATGATCTTTTTTGAACAGTTATAGGTAGCTCAGTATTTTTAAAATATTTATTTGAGGCCAGGGTACAATCAGTTGAATGTAAAGGAATAATCCATTATGAAGTCTGCGTTTCATACTAGATATGGCCATTATGAATTTGTAGTTTTGCCTTTTGGGAAAAACAATGCACCTACTGTGTTCATAGATCTTATGAATTAAATTTTCCATGAGTTTTGGGATATGTCTTGTGGTTATGTTCATTGATGATATTTTTGTTTATTCAAAAAGTAAATAGGATAATGAATTTCATTTATGGGTTGTCTTGAAAACATAAAAAAAAGAAACTATATGGGAAATTCAGCAAGTGTGAGTTTTGGTTACAGAAAAATTCTTTCTTTGGTCACATTGTTTCAAAAAAGTGCATAGCTATTGATACTAATAAAACCAAAGTTATTGAAGAATGGCCATGATCCAAAAATATAACCTAGATTTGTAGTTTTCTTGGTTTGGTAGGTTATTACTGGAGTTTTCTTGGATATTTTTCACAGTTATCTATCCCAACGACTACGTTTACTTGAAAATGTGTAATGTTTATTTGGAAAAAATAATGTGATGACTGTTTTTAGGAATTAAAAAGAAGATTGGTGAATTCTTCATTTTTAGAAATGCCTTCCAGAAATGGTGAGTTTGTTATCTGTAGTGATACTTCTTGGAAAGGGCATGGGTGTGTCCATATGTATAATTATCAGGTAATTTCATATGCTTCACATCAATTGAAAGATCGTGAGTTAAATTTCCCTACACATGATTTGGAATTACATTTTTCTTATTGCTTTAAAAATTTGGAGGTATCATCTGTATGAAGTAAAATGTGAAATATTAACTGACCATAAAAGTTTGAATTATATATTTACATAGAAAGAATTGAACATGAGATAGGGGAGATGGATAGAATTAATCAAATACCATGATTGCACAATTTATTACCATCTAGGAATGGAAAATAAAGTGGCAGATTCATTGAGTCAAAACTGTAATGCTACATTAACCATGCTACGTTTGGAATAAAATACATTGGTTTTTTATTTGATGAATTTTGGCATAGAAGTTGTTGGTGATGGAAATTCATCTGTTTTGATTCAGTTGATAGTGAAATCATCTCTATAAAAAAATTACGAAAGTCCAGAGGGAAGACAGTGAGTTTAAGAAAAATTTAGAGTTGGTTCAGAAGGGTTTGTTACCAAATTTTAAGATTGATAATGATTTTGGTTTGAGGTTTGGGAAGAGATAATGTTTGCCTTGTGATTCGCAGTAGAAGAATGATTTGTTATGTGAAGCTCATGGTTATTTTTTTCAATTCATCCTGTAAGTAAAAAAGATTTATAGATATCTTCAAGAGTTTTACTGGTGGGATGGAATGAAAAGAGATATTTCTGATTTTACCATTATGTGTTTTACTTGTCACCATGTTAATTAAAAGTTGTAGTTACGGAATGGGAAGCTTCAGTCATTACCGGTTCCAGTGTAGAAATGGGTAAATATATCCACATAATTCATTGTGGGATTACAAAATACATATCGAGGTAACAATGAAATCTGGTTTATTGTGGATCGAATGTCTAAATATTCTCATTTACTTCTTATTATAGATGATTTTTCTCTAGATCAACATTATTAGTTGTATGTTAAATCGATAGTCATAGTTCATGGTGTTCCCCGCTTTATTGTTTCTGATCATGATCCTTGGTTTACATCAATATTTTGGAATGGCCTTAAGAAGTCATTTGGTACTGAATAAAATTTTTGTACAAATTTTCATCCTTGATCATATGGGCAGTCAGAACAAACAATTCAGACCTTGGATGATAGGTTACATGCTTTCTTGAAGGATTACCCAGGATGTTGGGACCAACATATTTATTTGGTTGATTTTACTTATAATAAGAAATTTCATTCCTATATATAGAAGGCTTATTTGAGGGATTATTTGGGATGCGGTGTCGAACTCCAGGTTTTTGGTATGAAGTTGGTGAAAGGAAACTAATGATACCAGAATTTGTAGAAGAGATGGAAGATACAAGTTTAGTTGATTCATAAAAACATGAGAACAGCTTAGAGGAGGCATAAAAGTTTTGTAGATAACAAGAGGAATGATCTTTATTTTGAGGTAGGTGATTAGGTATTTCTCAATGTTTATCCATGGAAATGTGTGATGCATTTTGGTAAGAAGGGAAAGTTGAGTCTGAGGGTCATTGGACATTATGAAATCTTGGATATAGTTGGATCAGTTCGTACCAAGTGGATTTACCTCCATGTTTATCCCAGGTACACAATGTTTTTTATGTTTCAATTTTTTGAATGTATATTCTAGATCTATCTCATATTTTGAGCCCATATTTAGTTCAGTTGGAATATAATCTATATTATGACGAAAAACTAGTCCAAATTCTTGACCGATGAGGAAAAGTGTTGTGGAATAAGGTAATTCATCATGTAAAGGATTTTCGTAAAACACATATGGGTGAAGAGGAAATTTGGGAATATGAAAATTCTATGAGGGATAAATACCCCCATTTATTTTATATGTGAATAAAATTGTAGGGACATAATTCCCAAAAGGGGGGAAGGATACAACATCCAAGGTAAATAAAAAATAATTCATTTTCATATTTATTAATATTTGTGATTTAAATGTTAATTTTATTTTAAAAGGAACTCTATGCTCGATAGAGTACCCAATACGCACCAACGGGTTTCTATTAAATATTATGTTGCACACAACGTTGGGTCATACTGATAAATAATAACACAATATTATTTTAAATGGTAGTTAAGGCCTCATCATTGTATTGGATGTAATAGACGGAACTAACTACAATATGAATATTCATCTTTGTTAAATGTTTTTACATTTATCCAATAAATTTTAGAGGCTTAAAATAAGAAAGAATATGATTTTAAGCCTAAATACTCTAATAATGATTAAAAGGTCAATTTACCCCCTTTTGATGGTGAACACTCTCTAAATATATTTTTGGTCACATTTATATGTTCTATTTGGTAAAATAAAATTCTTCTTTAGAATTTTGACATTAAAATTTACATTGGGTAAATTTTTGGTATTTTGCGGATAAAATTCAATTTTAATGAATACTGAAAAATACTGTATTTTAATTCAAAACTATTTTGTAATATAATTTATTTATAAGGTCATATTATATTTCTAATTGGTTTTAACGTGAATTTTTTTATGTTTTTAATATTTAATCAAATTTTGCCATTGGAAGTAATTTTACTTTGAGATTGGATATAAATAAGTGTCAATCTTATGATAGTTATTATTTCTTAAAAACGTGTTTTTTATTTTGGTAGTGGGAATAAAATTTAAACTAATGTATATCACTTAATTGTTTTGAATTCTGAAAAATGGATTCCATATTTGGAATCATGATGTCCAAATTGTGTAAATAGGTAACTTTTTTTTTAGACATTATGGATATACTCTCCAGTAAAAATTTTATTTACCATGGTTAAAGGGTAAATCTGGAAAATAAAGGTAGAAAAATATTAATATAATATTATAAAATTACACTAACAAGTGTAATAATCCCATTGGTTGATACATTTACTACCATGGTCATCATTGGGTTGATTTTCGAACCCCATGGAGCCACATGGGAGTGATAATTACACTTTATATTAACTAATTTAATGTAAAGACAAAAATGTCCTAAACATATATCTTTTAGTAAATCAATTTTTTCATGGGGTTATACAAGTTATCTATTTGACTATAAATATTCATTTTAAAACAAAATATATTTCCTTAATAATTATATTTTTATATTAATATTTACACATCATATAAATAAAATTACATAAAACACAATAATGACACAGTATTTACCTAATTAATGAATGATTTAAATAAATAATATTATAATGAATAAAAAAGTATAGAAAACCTATCCAATTATTATTGGATGATTTTATTTCGAACATGAGTCATCTTATCTTCTACACTAATGAGTTTTGGACCTTTAGAAACCGAATTTCACTATATAATCAAATAATATGTTCAAACATTCCTAAATGAGCACCTTATCCCCCTTATAGAAATCCCTCACTTTTAACCAATTCCTTACACTTCTCAAGCCACATGCCTCTTCCAAACTTTACCCAATTTAGATCCATACATACCTAACCTCCTACTAGAGGACTTTCTCTAGGTATAAGGCAATTCAATTAATCTTTTTGGTTAATATCAAAAGGAAATACCCAATTTAACGGTAACATCTTATCTTATGTTCTTTTGTTTTGTTTTAATTCTCCAACCACCTAAACTCTTTTTATTCCATTATTTTATGAAAACACTATAATCTTAAATATACCAGGTTTTTTATGAGAAAAATTTATACTACACTTACACAAACCATCATCTAATGGTTAATGAACATATTGTTTCTATGGACGACAACAAACGCCTCACGAAATGATAATTGTCCAATATTATCATACCACCTCTTATGATGGACATTAAGATGGAACTATATTTATATGTGATATATATATATATTATTTATATTGTTTCAATATTTCTGTATTTTTCATTTATATAATACCTTTATGGGTTTTTATAGTGGAAAAATATGATATTTTCGTTTGAGGAAGTGCGGACTACCGCCCCACAAAGTGATATGACTCGTTCATTCCATATATGGTACATATAACGGATGTATTTAATAAAATTATATATGATAATGTATTTGAATTATAATATACTGAGGTATAATTAGGTTTTTATTCCATTAAATATGAAATAGATATGAATGTAGCGTTCATGCGTACGTACTTCTTACCGTCTCCATGAACAGTGCATTTCATTTCTTATTTCCAAATGTTATGTACTATTATAAATAAAAATATAAACTAGATATATATTAAATATATGATATCTAAATCATGAATATTATTCTGGAGATAATTAAATTTCAACCACATGGACAATTTATAATTATAACAACTTCAGT
Organism: Viscum album; assembly: GCA_963277665.1. Taxonomy (NCBI): domain Eukaryota; kingdom Viridiplantae; phylum Streptophyta; class Magnoliopsida; order Santalales; family Viscaceae; genus Viscum; species Viscum album. Next base: position 1,647,833,324 of record OY728140.1, on the reverse strand, counting down.
TTTAACTTAATTTCTGAACATTGAAAAAATATCCGATATGAACTCCAATAATTGAATAATTGTTATAGCATGATAATAATTGATGTAAAAGGAATAATAAAAATTAAAAAGGTTTTAAAAATTTATAAATTAACTTTAGTTTATTTTTCATGAGATTAAAGAATGATCTAGTCAAGTCGAACATGAGGTAGGGACTTCATCTCAATCTCCTTTCATTGAGCCATATTTTGTTTTATACATGAATTTCATTTATACAGTGTATAAAAACATTTGAATTCTCATTTAATTATAAAGAATTCATTTTATATGAGGTGTTTTACTAAATGATAAAATGTAATGTTTCTTTTTAACGTAACCAGTGAGAACGAATTTTTCCACCACCATGAGTTTTATTTGATCATTGGGTTCCATAAAAAGACAAAATGTTTTTAAAAGGAATACAAATACCCTATAGTATTTTACGAATTTTGGTTTTGAAAATGGTTTTGATATTGGATTTTCTATGTTAATATATTTAAATGATATATTTGGATTCAAATATGGAAGTGTTATCTATCCTTTATGTTTGTTTGATGTTTTATGAATTAGTTATGGTTCCTGGGAATTTTTTACACACATGGGTGGTTCCATGATAAACCTAGGGAGGGTGAGCCCGAGATAGATTTTCAATGCATTGGGTAACGTGATGGAGGAAAACATGACTATTTAACCTAATTGATTTAGGGAATATACTGTGATGGGTATTCAATATGTAACATCTTACTTAGCCGTGAATTCTAAAACATTAGTATGTTATGGATGCAGAAGATACCTTTATGATTTATTATTTCACTATGTTATTCATAAATATTACGATTTCTAGATGTATGAGCATTTTCTAGGAATGTATTTATGGACTAATGTTATATTTATTTATCTTATAACCCTCACTGAGATTTTTATGCTCACCCCATATTTTGAAATGTTTTTCACAGGACATAAAGATGAATAGGCTCAAGTAATAGATCAAGGAGAAGACATGATGTATAAAACATGGAACTAGACATTAATATTTTTTTCATTAGTTTGTATTTTAAAAAAATAGATACTGGTTAGAATTGTCTACTTCGTAACTTTTGAGATGAAATGTAATATTTATGGCCTAATTCTCTAAAAATTTAATCCTGAAAAATACTCAATGGGAATTATTCATTTAATTAATGATTATATTTTGTTTAAAGGTCAGGTCGTGATAATTATAGTGACATGGTTATAAGAAATCAAGCCCCGAAGTAGTGAAGTGTTTAGTAGTCTTGGGGATCTATATACATATATGAGTCTCTGATAAAAAAATAATACACTAATTTCAACATACTGTTATTTATTATTATTAAATAAATCTCTTTGAGAATAACTCCAATACATCATGTAAATCCATTTACATCATTCATAGTATGTTTTTTGGATTTTTTGGGAAGGAAAAATACTAAGGGTGGGATAAAATTATCATTATGGGTAATGTATATATGAATAAATATTGATACAATGAGAATAATAATTATGGAATGGTTAATCATAGAACACACATACCATATAATCCATTAACTTGAAAGGAATTTAATAAACAATATGGAAAGGTAATAAAAGGAACCACATTCCATTAAAATAACTAGATAAAGAAAAATCAATATGGAATGGTCGGAAACTAAGAAAAATTCAATTTAACCAATTGACATAAAAAGAAATGTATCCATATATATGTTAATTCAGGCTCTCATGGATGAATAATAAGTAAAGATAAATGAGGGAAATTATTAATTATTAGATGCCATGTTTCATAGGTATACAATACCTTTTCCATCAATAGAATTCAAAGAAATGTTTACTATATATAGGCTAAAAACCCATCTATTTAAAATAGAAAAATGGCTCATCGCATGAGACTATTTATGCATCAAGGGGATATATATTTCCATTCCCACCCATGTCATACCTATCCAAAAAATTTATAATATATCGAATAATAGATTTAACAATGTGCTATATAAATTTTTTTTATTGATTAGATGATACAAATTTATAATTATTGACCCAAATAGTTAAATAACATTGAAATTGAACATCGTATGAGATATAATATAAGATTCAAGAAATAATCCTATGCACGAAATATGATATAGATCTTTAGGGTAATTTTAATGTCGAATGATCATAATAAATTGAATATTAGAAGGGTAATAAAATGAATCATGGAAGTGAATGAGAGTAAACTCTTTGGTGAAATCAATCATTAAGTATACTAAGTAAGATTAAGGATGTTATGAATAAAACTTACCCTATGTGAAATATTGTAAAGGGTTGTTTTCATTTATTAATTAAAATATTTTAAAAATATTTTAAAAACATTCGTGAGGAAAATATCCTTTTGTTTTAAAAAAATTTTAAAAAAATTTCTTTGAAAATCAAATTTGATTGTATTTTTAAAGAAAGTAACCATTTTGAAAAGAAAAGGAATATTTGATGTAATGAATTTTGGGAAATTTGCACTTTCTATACGAATTAATGGGAACACTCCTCTTCCACAGTTAAATTATAGAAAGATGCCTTATTTAGAAAGAGACCAGAAGATTATTTTGAGAACATTAGTAAAAGAATAAACATTAAAAAATTTATTTTCAAAAAAATATTAATATAATTTTGGAAATTTTTTAAAAAAAATGGTTTAATGAAGAAAACATGTTTTTCGACTAAAGAGAGACACTATGTTGGGTTTTCTGAAAAACAATTTCCATAAAATTTTGAGTACCAATGATTGAAAAATGGTATTAATACTTGAAAATTCTCATTAGTCACCAAATGATAGAAAATTTTAGTTTTTATTTAATAATGGTCATATAATTTCCTCAAATGGAAACACCATTTTTTGAACATTAATGTTATTGGTGAGAAAAATAAACATTAAACATTCCAAAGTGTCACATACAACTTTGAAGCATTTTAATTGATAATCATAATGAAGGAATAACATCAATTTAACTTTTAATATTCCATGAAGATAAAAGTATTGGAAATATAATATAACAAAATGGGAATTATGTAAGCCACAGAGAAGATGTAATTGGTGAACATGGCATTTATCTCACGGATGTAAAAAGTGATATGAGAATCCATCACCTTTAGATTTCTTTTGGGTGAACATCCTTTAACATAATGTATAATAAAATTATCATAATTTAATACATTTATAATAACCAATTTCATCTTTATAAATTATTTTATCTTAATTATTACCATTTTGGGTAAAAATTCTTAAAAAATGAAGTTTATATAAGGTTTTTTGACCAAATTCGTTTCAAGTTTTATAAACAACTTTTATAGGTAAACTATGGTCAAAATGGTCAATATATTACTCATAAATAATAAAAAAACATGAAATAATTATCATATATAAAAATAAATAATACTTTTGAAAACAATTATTAAACATGTTTATGAAAATTGAATCTATATTACGATCATATAGATTTTAGGTTGTATGTACACATAAGTAACATTCTCAATTTTCAATGATCATTATGGAAAAAAGGTGAGTAAAATTATATAATTAAATGATGATAATTGTATCATAAATATCATATTATTTAATCTTATGTACTTATATATATAATTATTGGGATGTAAAAGGAATCACCTCTGGTCAAGGAGGTTGTAGTCTACACATCAACATCCAACACTATCACTTTTTATTGTGTGAAAAGATAATAAATAAAATTAAATATATATATATATGTATGTATATTAGGAAAGGAAATTATGTGATGAATATAATATAAATGTTTTTTGTTCCCAATATTTTTATTTATAATCATACTTTATATATTCCATGGATCGTGTGAATAATCACATCACATTGAGGGGGCGGTAGTCCACACTTCATCAATCGATGTTATTGTTTTTACAGAAAATGAAAAGAAAAAAGATATATCTTACAAAAAAAATTCAATAAGTATAATGTGATTATTAATATAATGTCTAACATATATGAATATAGTTTCCATCATGATAGAAACGACGAGGGATGGTAAAGGAGAAATGAATAATCATCGTTTCATGAGGCAGTAGCTCCATATATATAGAAACAATATCTTCATTTTCAATTTAATGGAAGTGTGTGTGAGTTTATCTGTAAACCTTATAATTAACAATAAAATTATATTTAGGAAACTAGTGTTGTTATACAATAATTTAATAAGAATATTTCTTTTGGGGTGGAGAAGTAAATGAATGAAAACTGATCATTGGAATAAATTACCTTAAAACCAAGTTACTATTTTTGGTGTATACCAAAGGGATTCCTTGGAAAGATTTATTCTCAAATAGATGATTCATGGTCTGGGGGGGGGGGGATTTTGGGATTCTATTTGGGTAGTTAACGGATTATCCAATGTGGTTTGAGAGGTGTGAGGAATGGGAAGTGTTGGTTGCCTTTTAGAAGGAAGGAAAAGTGCTCTCAAAGAATCTTTTAACACAATTTTGGTGTACACAAGTTTTAACCAAAGAAAATTAATAAAAAACCAAAACTACTAAATAATGATAGGTTAATGGATTATTTATTTCAATCCAATGGGTTTTGGACACGTGGACAGTTCATTGGGTCCCTTATGTTAACAGTTTAGTCCATTTTTAAAATTAATTTTTCCTTAATAATTGTAACTATTTTTAATCATTTTGAATAATAATATTGGTAAAAAATAAATTTTGACTTGTTAAACATTATAAATTATTTATATTAGAAATATGGAATCCATTTTTTCATATAAAAATGAATTTGGTGGAAGGAATTAATTTAAATTTAGTCCCGTAGGTGGGACGACAATGCTATTTTTTAAATTAAAATCATCTATAAAATTGATATGTTTTTATAAAAAATTACAAATTAAAATTTAATTCAATGAAATGAAATGATCAAACTGATAAATATATAATATAATTAATCTTTAATTATATTTAAAATTATAATTTATAATTATAAATAAATGAAAGGAAAATTCAGCTTTTTACTAACGTTTAGTATTATATAATATTCATTAAAAAATTAAACAATTCAAAAGATTATAAAACAATAACCCAAAAATAATTTCTATTTGTTTCATTATATTATAGTGTTTAATTTTACATATTAAATCAATTAGAGTGTCATATTTTATATTTAATATGGTTTCTCTATTAAAAGGCAGTAAAATTACATTTATTAAAATATAGCTTTGATGTTTAAAATAGAGATTATTCTTATATTATTCCCATAAAACTTAATCGATTAATATAAAAAATATTTTATTTATTATATAACCCAAATATATTTAATTATAATAAGTCATAGATTTTAATTATTTACATTTATTAAGATAAATCTACATTGGAATCATAAAAAATAATATATTTTTTTTCTAAATGATTCTTATTTTCATATCTTATTAATTGTTATCCAATGAATTCATTTTATATTAAAATAAAACATAAATATTTATAATTTAGTTAATAATATTTATAATGGCTAGTTTAAATGTTTTCATATTAAATAAAACTATTTTGATAATATATTATTATTCAGTAAAACTCAAACAGTCATGTAACACAAGCCATCAAAAAAGGTCACCCTTGCATATAATGAAAACTAACATGATGTATTATGAATTGAAATATAAATAATATATTTTAAATAGTAAATATATTATAAAATATTTGGAAATTATAGTTCCTTATGCGATTGGTGGAACATTTCATACACACAATCGGATAAAATGTTCTTACTTTAGAATTTATGGGTGTTACATTCACCCCAACTTAATTAAATTTCACACATGAAATTTATACTCGATATTGGGAAAAAATTGTTTTATATATTCAAAATTGAAATTACACATACTATAAAGGGTTTATAAATAATACTCTAGAAAATATATAATTCTAATTACAAAGGTTACACGGACTAATATATATGTAGGTCTCTAAGTAGGAAAACATTAGTGAATGTGAAAATATGTACTTGGAGTAAATGAATAATTATTTATAGGTATTTATTGAGTTAATCAATAAAAAACTAGCAAATGATCAATATAAATTTTTTGGCCTTGAAATCCTTATATCTATAATGCTACTAAGGGCCATCAATTAAAAAAGTTATTATGAAAACATTTTATTTCAAATTCATTTTATGAATATTGGATATCTATTTTACAGACCAAGAGTATATAGAAATATTCTTACATGATAGGTTTTAATTACATATGAAATAATTTTAAAATTTGGTTGTTCTTAGATGAAATTCTAATTCATCAATTTACTCCATCAAATTAATTACCAAAATTGAGTTTTTATTCCTGAATAACTGAAAGAGACTTTTAAAGTATCACATGTCGAATAAAAGAGTGACAAGTATAACTATTTGTCTTTATATTTGTTCGAAAACCAATATAGTAAATATATTATCCAATAATACTCACAATTGGTAATATCGGTTCATCATTAACATTTTTTCATCAAATTGTTTAACTAAAAACAACAAAAAATTAGCCAAACCATTGTGTTGTTCATTGGTTCATGTGAAACCCTTATCGTAATTCTATCATGGGTTGAAGACCCACGACATTGCTAGATTTTATTGGCAATCACCATAATTACATTATTTCCTTTCCTTAAACTAAATTAATATATTTCCAAAATAAATACAATGGATTTCTAGGAAATTCAAATATTAAATAGACTCTTAACTATAGTTCTCAATACATCCAAAATACATGAGTACATCTTCAATTTATTTACACATAGGTCATTCATTGGTATAGAGATTATCCATAATATCATTTTTAGGATTTCTAAACTATTACACCTAATTTTCAATATAAAAAACCTTAGGTTTAACCTAGGTTATTCATTGTCAAAATCTTTTATAGTGGTTTGTAAAGAAAATGTGATTTTTTCTAAGCACAAACTCTAGGAGTGTCGAACTAGGTGCATAGTAAGTTATGCTGTAATGTACCTGGTTACCCCTAGTTAGGCTAGAGAAACCTTGTTATAGTTTTTACTCCTCTGTAGATCTATTTTCAAAACATTTACACATATAGTATACAGACATGGATTTATCGCTATAAAACCCACATAATCTCTACTTCACCAAAAATCTATGATGTTCTTATATAATTATCCTAAAAATATAATTTTGGGATGTTTTATATTATATTATTTTCCTTAAAAGTATCCCTAATGGTTAATACTAAGCTTCTTTAGATACGAAGTACAGTGACCCAACCCCAGAAGGTCGAAGCTGGTGTAACATATCAATTAAATTTTCCTGATTACTAGGAATCATGCCCTGAAGGACTAATGAAATTAGAATTCTTGTTAATCAAGACACATACATGAGTCTTTTATTAAAAAATTATACAGTAATTAAAACCGTATATTTTATTCTCTATAAACAAATAACAAGGAGAATAACTTTAATATATATAGTAAATTTTAAAATATCGTTCATAGTAAGCCTCTTAAATTACTTGGGAAATAAACATAATAAGGGTGATCTCAAATTCACTATAAGGGTAAAATATAGCAAAAGAAGTAATGAGTCATTTATAATAATAAATATGACATGGTAAATAATATAACATACATAACATATATTTAACAAACTATGAAGTAAGTACATAATAAATATTGTATTTTGATAAATGGAAACACATTCCATTGAAATAAATAGATATTGAAAAGTAAATATGGAATGGTCTGAAATTGATGCAAGTTCTATTTAATCAATGTTCTAAAATGGAATTTATCCATAGATATGTTGACACAATATATCCTTGATGAATAATATCTAAAAATAGATGAGGTAAATGATTAATTATTAGATTCCATGTTACCTAGGTACATATACCTTTAACATCAAGACCTTTCATAGAAAAGTTTACAAAAAGGGTAAAACCCATATAATATGGATAGCCAAATGAGTCATCCTATAACAATAACAATACATCAAAGGGATATCTATTATAGAGACCCACCAATATCGTACCAATCGAAAAAATTCATCATTTATCGAATAATTGATTTAACAATGTACCGTATCAAATATCTTTATAGAGTAGTAGATATAGATTTACTAATATTTACCAAAATAATATAATAACATTCAAAGTAAACACTACATGATAAATAGTATATTGTTTAAGAAATAACCATATATATAGAAAACTATATGGATATTTAAGATAATTTCAATGTCGAATGATCATTGGAAATTGAATATTTAATGGTTAATAAAAGTAATCAAGGAAGTGAATTTGATTTCTTTCCTTTTTCAAATCAATCAGAAACCATATAGAGTAAGAATAAGAATGATATAAATAAAATATACCCCAAGTGAAGTATAGTGAATTTTTTTTGTTGTTATTGACTAAATATATTATAAAATATATTTTAAAAACATATTTGAAGAAAATATTCTTTTTTGTTTTGGAAATTCTTTTCTCCAAAAACTAAATTTGAAATTGTTATCTTTAAAAATAATTTTGTAGACAACAAAATTAATCATCAAATAAATTATTATGGTTAAATACATACATTCTATATGAGGTAAAAATTATATTCCTTTTTCACATTTAAGGGTTAAGAAGATCCCTTGTTAAGATATTTAAATGAAGACTCCATTGAAGAAAATGCTGAAATAGAAAAAAGTTTAATTTTTCACCAAAAAGTTTAGCAGCATTATCTACCTTTTTAATGAAAAATGGTTTTTAGAATAAAAAATGTTCTCCAACTAAAGAGAGACAAAAATTTGCGTTAACTAAACCATTTTACTACCAATAAGAGTAAAAATAGTACTAATCCTTAAAATTTGTCATGAATATAGAAGATAATATAAAATTAATGATTTTATTTAAAAATGGTTATAGAATCTCATAGAATAAAAATAACATTGAAAGATTATTGACGTTATTTCTAAGGAAAATAAATTCTAATCATTCCAATGTGTCTCACACCAGTTTAAAAATTTTAAAATCAAAATCCTCATGAAGTAATAAAAGTTATTTAATTTCTAATAAACTATGAATATAAAAGTAAAAATGTTATAATATAAAAAATGGGAATTATATACATCCCAAAAAATAAGAAAGTGGGGAACATTGCATTTATCTCATAGATGTACACAATTATATTAGAATCAATTACATTGAGTTTCGTTATGGGTGAATATCTATTAAAATCTCGTATAATAAACATATGTTAATTTATACTTTCCAAAATAACTTTTTCATAATTATAATCAACTTTTTTTCACTTATTACCATGTTGTGTTCATCTAATTAATCATTCATGTTTATATTGGGTGTTTTGACCAAATTCAGTTCGTGTTTTTAGAAAAACATTAGTGGGAAAAATATGTTCAAATTATTCATTATATAACTTATCTAGAATAATAATAATGACATAATTATAATATGTATTAATCAATTATACTTTTCACAACAATAATTAAATATGGTCGTGAAAAAGGAATCAACATTATGATCTTGGAGACGGTAGGTCTTACATACACATGAGTAGCATTATCATTTTTCAATGATCATTATAGAAAGAAGTTAAGTAGTATTATATATTTAAAAATTATAATTATATCATAAATACAATATTATTTATTTATATATTCATATATATATAAATAATGTGGTGTAAAACATTCACATTATGTCGAGGAGGCGGTAGTCCACATGTCCACAACCAATATTATTAATTTTTAGTGTGTGAAAGGATAATAATGAAAATGTGATATATATATACATAAAGATAATTACATATTTAATATCATATAGATGTTTTTTTGTCTCATATTTTTAATTATAATCATCCACTATACATTCTTTATATCTTGTGAACGAATCACATTGCTTTGAGGGGGTGTTAGTTAACACTTCCTCAAATGATGTTATTGTTTTACATAAAATGGGATGTATAAATATATGTGTAATAAAATAATTAATGAATTATAAAAAAATTATAAATATAACAAAAAACATATATAAATATATTTTAAACCATGATCGCCACTTTGAGAGGTGGTAATAGACCAATGAACAATCATCATTTTTTGAGGGAGTAGTTCACCATACACAAAAACAATATGTTCTTTACCCATTATATAGATGTGTGTGCAAGTGTAGGATGGACCCTTAGAATAAAAAAATACTTTAATATTTAGAATACCAGTGTTTTTATACATGAATGTTATAATAATATTTTATTTGGAGGAAAAGTAGAAGAAAAAGTGATCATTGCAAAGCATTACCTTAAATATCATGTACCTACTTTTAGTTTATACTGAAGTGAAATCTTGTAAAGATTTATGCCAAAATGGATGATTAAAGGTATAAAAGAGTGATTCTGGGAAGATATTTGGATAGCTATTTGATGAACATAAGTTGTTTTAGAGGTATGGGTAATGAGGAAAGGTTGTGGACATGTAAAAGGAATTTAACAGACTCACTTGGAAATATTGAAAACATGTTAGGTATACTCATGTTATTACCTAAGATAAGTGATATAAAAAATATAAAATCAATATTGGAAGGTTATTGGAAGATTATTTTCCATAAAATGGGGTTTTCACTTTTGTATAGGTCATTTGGGTCCTAAAGTTAAAGGTTAAGTCTTTTATGAAGCTTAATTTTTGCATTAATAATTGTATTTAATTTTAATTACACTCACTATACATTTTAGTAAAAAAAATTGGTATTATTAAAAATTATAAATTATGAGGATTAAAAATAAAAAATTCATATTTCCAAATTCATGTCATATAGGGGGATGAAATTATTTTTAATCTACTCCGGTAGGCAGGACGATAATGCAGGTTCCTTAAGGAAAAACGACTGATGGTTTTCTATGTTTTTATAATAATATCTTAGTAAAATTGACTCCAATTAAATAATTTGTATTAATTGATAAGAATATGATCTAATTAAAATTTTAAACCTATTAAAATTAAATTTTATCATTATAAATATATTAGGTGAAAATTATCTTTTGAATTAAAATTCGGTATTTTTAACCATTCATTAAAAAAATGAAATGTTTCATAAGATTAAAAAAATTCACCCAAATATAATTTTTCTATCTCTAATTAAAATACTATGTCTATATTAAAAAATTAAATAAATAAAAGTGTCAAATATTTTATTCAAAATTTTTTATCCCTTCAAAGTCTATAAAATTGCCTTTATTAAAATATGAGTTTTTATCTGTAAAATAGAGTTTGTTCTTATATTATTCCTACATAATTTAATAGATGAATATAAAAAATATATTAACAAATAAATGACTTATATATTTCTTTAATATCATTCAATAATTTTATCTATTTTTTTATTAAATTAAATTTTTATTGGATGTATAAAAAAATTATATTTCTTTTTTTATCCAAATGGTTAATATTTTCAGTTTTCAATAAATATGAAACTATTAATAAATTATATATATATATATATATACATTTAATTTATATAATATATATAATAATATATATAACAAGTAGTGTATATATTTTTATATTAAATTATAGTATTATAATAATATAATCGTGTTCGGTTAAACTCGGTGTTGCGTGTACCAAAAGCCATCAAAGAAAGTCTCTCTTATGTGTAACACATTCTAACTGAAGTTTTCATGAATTTAAATATATAGAATATATATTAAATAGTAATCATACTATATAGTATCCAAATATTTCATTACCTTACACGTTTGGTGTCACATGTTTTACATGCTATCAAATATAAGGTTCTTACTTTATAATATTGGGGTGTTGCATAGGGAGGTATAGGTTTCCCACTTGGTTGGATGCATGGATATGTGGAATGGAATTATTTATTCTATAATAGAAATTCTGGAGTGGTTTAGAGTATTTTGTGGTTTCATTTCATCGAAATATGGATTTTGTTGGAAAACTATTTCGATCTAGATATTTTTTTATATTCTGTCATAAACTATTTTATAGTGTTTAATATAAATAGTTTTATGTAAATGTGTCAAAATTTTCAATCCTAGTTTATGAGTAAGGAATTCATTTGGGTAAATCCTACTTAGTTTCATTAATCACCTCTACATTGGAACATTTTCTCTTTTGTTGATATTGTTCATTGGTACATTGGAAGGTGTAGAGTATCACAATACTTTAGTGGTTAATCTTGATACTTGGTGTATATTGTTGAGTTACAACATAGATAATTTTGGGATAATTGGAGATTTTCATTGTAGTTTTGTTGTATTTTTCTCTGCATATTTATAGTTTCATTCATCCGTAGAGTACATGGTTTGGTTTAGTTTTGAAATAAATAGTAGTACATTGAGTTTGTTTACATTTTTAAAATTCATTTTTTATTTTTTTTGGTATTGGATAGTTTGGTTTTTGTTATTTTATTTGTCAATGTTTTAAGTGTCCACCATTCTTTTAAAACCCTTTCTATTTATTTCCAACCATTTGTTTCTAAGGGATTTTTTGTAAGGCCATTTATCATTTCAACCATAACTCATACCAATGAGGAGGGGAGGAATATTATATCCTGAGTGGTTAAATATTTTTCTATTTATAGGAGAATCTATAATGATAATATTTCCATGTTAATGTAAATGGCCTCGGACAACTGGATCATTGATAGATCATAATTATCTATTATAAATTAATGTCTGATGTCATTGTTGTTTAACACCATTACAGTGATACATAGTATTCTTCACGATAGAAATAATTATTATGTTCTGTTGATTATAAACTTTAGTCACTATGATAAAATTTTATATAGATTATCAATACAATGAAATGAATGAGGATTGGTTTTATTTTTTGGTACCATGTTCAGTCTAATGGTCATAAATTTTTTTTCTTCATAAAGGTAGAAAAAACATAATTCTAACCACTTGCATGAAAAATGTCATTCCAAGAGTATAAAACACCTTCACTATGATGTATCATATTGATCAATATAATGTTTACAATCATAATACAATAGAACATTTATATGTATGGAAGAAATCATTTTTTCTATAAATAAATATTAAATTACATGGGACATAAAAAGATAGTAATCATGTTTTAATAAAGTGCTGGTGATTTCTAAAACTAATGGAATGAAAAATTAAGAAGTAAAACTTGTGAATCAAAATTATGATGAGAAGTGTGACATATATACTGATCGCAGGAGTCTAAATATATATTTTTCTAAAAGTAGAGAAACACACATCAAAAGAGATGGATAAATTTATTCTTGTACTTTGATTTCTCTATTCACTTCCATCTGGGAATGAAAAACAAGGTAGATAGCTCTCTTATAAGAAAATAACCTGCTAATCTTTCCATGATATAGATTGAGAAAGGCCATATCTTATTGGATATGAAAAATTTGGTTTAATAAAACAAAATGGTATGAAATAAAACCAATACATTCCCCCAAATGATATCCAAAACATCTATCAAGTATAATATCAATGAGGAACAACATGTATTGGATAATTTTCATTTCTCATATTTCTCAATCCATCATTGATGTAACAAGATGTAAAATGATGTTTGATAACACGTCTGGTGGGACAGTAAGAGGAAGATTATAGAGTATATCTGAATGTGTTTGGTTTGTTAGTAGGTAAAATAAAAGAGATAGATGTGTAAATGGATGATGATAACATTTTATATTCCCACATAGAATTAGGGATAATAAAACTATAAAAATTTTCAATGGTCTCTCAAAAACATCGAAATGAAATAATGGAAAATGGGTTGTGGGGGACCAGCTCACCAAGACCACCCACATAATTTATAGTCAGAATGATTTATCACATAAACAACATTAAAAGATATATGTATAGTATGTGGTGAGGATATATGGGTTTCCATTTTTTATCATCTCTGATTCTGATCCAAGGTTCACAACTAAATTATAGAAAATTCCTCAACATTATTAGAATAATTAAATGAATTTCAACATGAACTGTCACCCCCAAACAGATAGAAATTCTAAAAGGATTATATATATGCTCGAGGAAACGATTAGAACCTACTAAATGACATTAAAATAAATATTCTATCAACATATCCCATTAATTTATTTCTCATATACCAATATATTCAACTCAAGTATTCAAATGGATCCATATGAAGCTTTGTATATGAAGCTATATAGAACTATAATTATTTGGGATGATGTTTGGGAATGGTAGTTACATGGACCATATCTTTTTGAAGATCATATAGTGAATGTTCAATCCATATAACAACATATCAGATCTACTTAGAGTCGGAATTATAGATATGTTTGAAATAGTTTAATGGAATTGGAGTTTGATGTTGGAGATAAATTCTTCCTTTGAATATCACCATGGATGATAGTGGTGTAGTTTCCACTGAATGGGAATCTTATCCCAAGATTAATTGACCCCTTTTAGATCCTTGATCTCATATGAGAAGAGGCCTTTAGGCTTTCACTCCCACAAATATAGCTCAAGTTGATGACATGTTCCATGTATCTCTTTTAAGAAAGTGCATACCTTACCCGTCACATGTACTGAATCTAGAGGTGGTAAAATTAGAGAATGAATTCAAATATAATTAGAATCCAATAAAGATCTGGAACCATAGAGACAGAGTACAATAAAACTAAATGAATCACCTTATTAATGTGTTGTGGATGAACCATAGGTATGAGGAGAAGACATTGGAATTATAGGAATATACGAAGAAGAAATACCCTAATGATTATTTTCTATAGTTTGTAAAACTAAATTGTGTAGGAGAAATTTCAAAAGGGTGGTAGAGTGTAGTGACCTAGAATTTTATCAGTGAAATATTATATATTATAATTATCTCATAGGGTATAAATAATTACACATCAAAGAGAATAAAACAAAATCCTTTTTTCTCATTATTAAACAGTGAAACAAGTGGTAATTATATAAATTATGGGACTATACCAATTGAATATTAACCTGACCATTGGAATAATAACCTGACCATTTTGAATAGTAAACCTTCCAATAGAACATTGTCCCCTCCTATAAATGTATAAATTATATTGAGGTATATTATTCATGAAAATATGATATATTTATATCATATTATGAAGAAATAAATGTTTTACCAATGATAAATTAAGTGTAGGTAATTTTTTAAAACATAATTTTTTTATTTAAAATTTTTTAATTAATATAATGATTTAAATGAAAATTTATTATAATAAAATAGATCCATAAATTAATAATATGTTTTATTATAATTATATGATAATTTTATGATAGCTTAATTAATTTAGTGGAGGGTTAAAAATTGATTATAATAATTAAATTAGTATTTTATGAATAAATGATGATTTAATATAAAAATAAAATTTCACATATTTAAAAAAATATTTTAATAAAATAGAATACATTTATGATATATAAAATGTAAAAGACTATTATAACAAATTTTAGGGATTTTTCTAAAATTATAATTTTTTTGTGAGTACTGTAATAATTTTTTTTTCAATATATGAAAAATACAAGAATTAATTAGTCTTGTATGTTGTATTGCTCATTTAAGCACCATTATCTCCAAATTTACATACCAAGATACTTAATTTATTCATGGTAATAAAATCTATTCATAAATGTTTTTAAGCATTATAAAATAATGAATATAATAAAAAAACACCCTTCTCATCCCCCTATAAATGCCACCCCTCACAACCTCTTATACTCACATCTTCTAAGACATATATCATGTGTAAATTCAGCCAAATTACAATCCCAGGCCTCTTCTCCAATTCCAAGAGACAATGGTTTGAAAAATGGCAAAACTCAAGTACCTTAAGAATGTTCTAAAGAATAAAATATTGATGTGGTAAAATCTTCCTCCGTTCTCATTTAATTAATTTTATTTTATTTTCTTATCATCAACTACCCTATCCAAAGTGGATTGATAACTCTGGTTTCTTAATTATAATTGAATTTTATTATGTTAGATGAATATATAACATAAAACCTCTTCACCTCTCCTTTTATTCCAATAATGAAAACATCATCCATGATATGTCAATTCACCACCTCTTTGGATGACATGATTTCATTTTTTATTACCACCATAAAGGATATCTATATAACTATTATTATGAGTACAAAATAAATTAATATTTGTATTATAATTTTTTAAAAATATATAAAAAAATTTATATTATAATATTTAATAAAAACATAATTATTTCACAATGGATCGGAAAACAACTAAAATGTTCTCAAATTTTATCATTAATGATTCATCTACTGAATCATCATCATTTCAAAAAAAATGATATATAAGACCATTTAAAATTATATAATTTATTTAATAGTATATAGTATTAATTTTGGAAAATTATTAACATTTTACATGAACTTCCATACATGTATACAAGTTAACCGATCATAAGAACCTAGGAAACCGAACACTCCAAGAATGGCGAAATTGAACTCTTTAACTCATAAAAATGGCCATATAGAACTTAATGTAATTATAATAAATTATATAAATGTATAAGGGGTTAGAAATTTATAAATTAATGAATCTAATTTTGTTATTCATAATATTAATTGAAATCTTGGAATGCATTCAGAAATATGTTAAGGGGATTCTCAAACCAAACTCCCTTTTATTAGGTTTTCCCTCTTTCACACAAAATTTCCGTAAGGAAGTTCCTTTAATGTTCCTTATATATCATATAATTAATCAAAATTTTTTTTGGGGGATATAAAAATTTTCAATGTTGAATTTATGAGAAATATAATAATTTCCCAAAAGAAGAATTATTTTAAAAACACATTTTGATTCCTCTTGTGTTAATTCTTCTTCGCTCAATATTAATGTTTTCTAAAATAAATATGATCATCCTGTTTATTTCTATAACAACAATGTTTATTCCGGAATTAATTAATTATGAAATCATTAGGACACCCATTTCTATATATGGGATATATCATGATCTTGATTGTTATATATTCAATGTGTCATAGAAGATTAGGTAAAAGATATATTGTGAACTTTTTTCCTAGAATTTCATATCCCTACACTGCATTAGGGGATTTGGGTTTTCCCTTGAAATATGGTTCTATATTCTTGAAAAGGATTATACGTTTGTAAAAATAATAATCTTATCATTATGAACTTTTTTTATTCATTAACATGAAGCTAACATTGTTCACAACTATGTATGGTATTTGACAACTAAGACATGCTGTTCTATTTTTATGAAATTAAAATTTTCATGCCTTTATATAATGTCTCCTCTCATGATTGTGATTAATATCCATTTCTTTTTTTATGATAATAATGATTACGATTATCCATGTTATTTTATTCTTATTCCAAACTCATCGTTTGGCTGGGATTTTAGCCCAACACATTTATTTAATATATATCCTCAGGTGACTATATATATAAAAGAGAATGTGAGATTTATAAGGATAAAGTGATTTTTTATAAATAAATTATTATTTTTTATTATGTTCATTTTATTTATGGTTCTAATTTTACCAAAACACTAAACAATTTGATCATGCCTTTGTAATGATATAATGTTTCTTATTTTTAAAACAATGTAATAATCATGTAAAAACTAGGGAAATTATAGGGATCATCACCCAAATTGATATTAATCATAAACATTAAATCTATCTTGTTTATAAATATACAGAATCACAACGGAATATTTCTTAGAAACATCAACTTCTATAGGGAAAGTATATGGAACAGTCTTCATTATAAATAAAAAAACCCGGCCACCTATTCAGTATGGCTCCTCAAATGATAGTGGTCCAACCAATATTTACCTTCATGAATATTATACTCACATATAAATATCTACATAAAACACATATATGATCTAAACTACACTCCCCTCTTGAAGTAATCGATGATATATATGATTATATATAACCGATTCTTGGAAAATATAACATATTATCCAGTCATATTCATGAAAACAAAATTTCTATAGGTTACCATATCCACTAAATAATACAAAAAATCTAAGGAATATCCATCCATGATCTAATATCATTCTAAAAGGTATGAAATAATAAAAAATAATGCACTAAGAAAATGTCTAGAATACACAAAATATGAGTTGATAGAAATAAAATAGATAGTTTTATGTGAAACATGGTTATAAGAACCAGTGAGAAAAATAAAATAGTACATCTCATGGAAGAATATCCCACTTAACTAATGTAATAAATATGATCCAATAAATAAAATTGTCTATTTTGGATTTAAGACCCTGAGATCATAATCGTTTACATTACTTGGGATTTATCCTGAATGGAACCTATTTCTTCATCCCTTAATATGCATATCAATCTACAAGAACGATCCTCTTAGTTGATTTTTTATTTTCAAATTTTTATGGACCCATTAAAAAATATAAAGAATCATGCACTTATCCAAAGACTCCATCAAACCCTTATTAGGTATAATCTCATAAAATACTAATTCCCTATCTAATAATATATATTTTACAAATATAAGGGGTTTGGACATGAACTACTCCACTGTTAACAAAAAATATAGGACCCCCTAAATAAATAATAAAATTTCACATTACCTATCATAACTACCTATCTCTACCTTCGAATATATAATTAAATGTCTAATTACTTGCATTATAAGTGGGACAACAAAATATACTAGAATGGAAACCAAGTAAAGATAACATTATATTCACACTCACTTACTCAAGGATCCTCACAAAGATAATAACCTTAAAAAATTCATTAGAATAAAAAATTATATTTAAAATACTTCTATACTTCCTCAAAAAAGAATGAATGATAATAATAAACTTGTAATAATTTTTGAACTCACACCCTATTAATTAAGGGGGATACTATAACAAGTGAAAAATGTTGGACACTTAATCAGTCACTAATAATTCTTCCTAATAGATCTCTATAAAATTTGACACTAAATATGTCTTATGTAACCCACTGAAGAACACATCAAACAATAGGTCCTTTTAGGCCCTCCATGACATGAACTCATGTATCATTTCCAAAATAATAACACTACACCATCTCAACAAAAGTAAGTGAATAAATAATGTTTCTAGGATTACCATATTATCCATAAGAATATCAATAAGTTCCAAAAACCACTTAACCATATCTATCCAATCTAGGGCATGTCGAGGACTTATAGCCCATTATAATGTTATAAGATAATGTAGATGAAAATACTGAGTAAATTCCACCATATTTTCCACACCATAATATTTATAACATCCTTAAACTCTTATGTAGAAAAACACCCCAACCTAGAGGGGCTTAGTATCGTGAAACACTTGAAAAGACTCAGAATCATAATCAAATAATCCTTTATGATTATTTGAAATAATTATAATAAAATTATGATACTCATTAACATCCTCAACGTAGTATAGGGGTGTCTCGAAGGGATATTTTAGGTTGTATTTTTAAAATTGGAAAACATTAATGTAAAATATATTCCAAATTACAGAAGTCTTAAAAAATAAGAATGATATGGTATATTTTTAAAAAAATATTTTAATTATATTAAAACAAACCCATTGAAATCTTCTCACACTAGGAATCACACTCCAATGGTTCTCCAAAATGAATCTAAGAAACACAACCATCTACTAATCCAAGGCATAAGTCCCACTTAATTTAAAAATATAATCATAAAACTGTAGAAAATAATTATAAAGATAAAATCATTATTTTTTAGATAATTATATGGTATATATAATTAATTGAATAAAAACTATAGATTAATTTTATTTTTCATAAATATAATAAAAAACCCTTCTCTAAACTTATAAAAATCGTAAATAAACTTGAATATGACATGTGAATCCATGTGAAAATGTAATATATGTTCTCACAGTCATACCTTCCTTGGAAATTAGAAAATTTATAAATAATAACCTCTATAATACCAATCAACGAAGAAATAAAAAACAAAACAAATCAATCCCACTACCATAGTAACAATATTTTACATTATATTGGTTCTTTTCCAAACACATGAATGACTTCAAACCTGATTCTGGATCATCCTATCTCATATATATATATCCCATCATTTTAAATTAAGAAATATTTTATTTGTAACCATTTTCTAATTAATTTTACCAATTCACTAGGTCTATGATGTTGTGACACAAGGGCCTTTCAATACCAAAAAAGTCAGTTTGAACACCAAAATTATCATGAATGTTGTGAGTTTAAAATTATTGTATAAAACCATTAATGAGAAATTTCTATAGTTATAAAAATTTATGAGACATCACACACTAAAAAGAATAAATAAATAGAAAACAATCATGCATTATAAATATGTTGTTATTCAATATCACGTTTTATAAAAAAATCCAACTTTAGTAGATATAGTCATTTATGAAATTAATAAGAATTATCTTAAAAAGGAACCATAAATGACCATATAATTTTTTTCAACTATGTAATAATAAATAGAAAATACTTTTCATGTTGAACCTTCCTATAATAAACTATTTAACCCGCAGGAAAATGGCTGGAATAAAAAATCATCATAGGGTGTAAAATCATAGATGGTATAACATATAAAACATTAGGAATGATATAATCCATACTATAACATAGGGTAAGGTCCCATTTCTAGGTTTTTTATACACAATTCAATATATGTAGTGGAATCAATGAAGTCTTCACATAGACAGCCTCCAGCAAAATCCTTACAAACATCCTAAGCAATGTATGGTCTAATAGATATTCAATCTCCAAATAGAATATAATCATCATAGATCACCAAGAACAAGTAAACATTCCTCTCATAGTATAGACACTTTTTAAGACACACCATCTTATCATTTATTCACAATGAGTAAGCATATTGGTTATGCCCAAAAAATACCTATGTTCAACACTATATACTATTTATTTCAAACCACATCCCCTTCTCGACTGAAGGAGGTCAGAACACATAACTATAATTAATGATACATTTACCTTAAAAAACTTACTAAGGATACCTAACACAAATTATTAATAATTATAAAATTAATATATCCATTTAGAAAACCAGCATTTACCCTATTCCTTTGGGGAAAAGATCTAGATAACCCATAAAACCCATTTACACAACCCATTCAATCATTTAAAACCTAAATCTCTACTTGAATATGTTTGGAAGAAGAAAAATAATAATATAAAAAAAGTAATTCCATAATGGTCATAAAATATCATGTATATTTGTTATAATTAGAATGAATTTCTACCTTAATGAATAAAGAATTATGTTGTTGAAGTACGTTGACTAATTCATGATCAATCAACTACATCCCAAAAGTTTCACAAAAACTATATAAATTGGGTATTTTAAATAAATGAAGAATAAATCTAAATTTAAAAAAATTATTTATGTTCCCATGGTATTATTCTTACCAAAATTATAGAAACACAATTTATCACGATTTGATATGGTAGAAAAAATTTTATAGGTTCAAATGAATTATTTTTATGGAGCTAAATTTGGAATTCGATCAATATTGGTTTGGAAAATAAAAAATACAATGTTTTATAATTATTAACAATTTAAAAATTTAACTAAATAATAAAAATATACATTTTTTAACATTTTTGTATTCTCATGTTAATCACAGATCAAAATAATAACCCAGGGTCACCAATATCATAAACCGGTGCTATATACAATAATGTCCCCTCCCACTAATGAAAATGAAAATCATGAACTACCATTGTAATGTGGTCAAATGGATTATGAATAAACATATCATCTAGAAGAAATAAAATAAACCTGAATAATGATGTTAATCTCTCATATCCTTAATGACACATCATATCACCATCTAATGAAATGTGATATTCTTCCTTTGGAATAATTTCTCCCGACATTATGTCCAACTACACAAATACTTACTCTTGGAAACTATTTACTATAAAAAAACCAAAAGCCTCAATGTACATATGTTCTAATAAATTTGACTTGAAAAAAAAAGAAATTTTTGACCATTAAATCCCAACATTATGTTTTCACCCTCAATAAAAAAATATAGCTTTGGAACGTAAAACAATTGTTAGCGTCAATTAACTGTTAAAAACCATTGTATTGGAATTTATACAACACCTAATCTAAATTTTCATAATATTAATTGGTTTTTATATCCTTTTGATATATCTTATAATAATAATGATACACCATGGGGATAATTTCTTTAATATACATTATAATAGAAACATAAAAAAATGTTCTTTCGTAATCAATGCCATGAAATTTTCTATAACCATTTTTTTGACAATAATTAACTATGTTTAGTCCTTTTACTATAAATGAATTTTTTCTTATAGAAAATAAACTTGATATATATGTTTCCGTACAACTCTATTCAATCCCCCAACGTTAAAATGATGTTTCTTTCATCAACATCATATCATGTCTCATGACATTTTATTATTTCATAGAATTAGAACCCTCGATTGAATCTTGATTTGTAGTAAATTTATCACCTAGAAACATAACCATATAATAATTTCCCATTATAATTTCATTAATATTATTATTTTAATGAGTCATAGTAATACATAAACATTTTAATGAAACTTCATTCAACTATATTTATATAACTTCTTATGGAATCGAATCACATCCATATTTGAAAAAATTCCTCTCTATTGGTTTCAAACATATCAAATTTCAATTTTCCTAATATTAACACCATGATTCATGAGATATGTCTAAATGAAACAACCAATCAGAAAACAACCACTATGTATTTAGTAAACTTATAGATTTTTTATCCTATTGTTTTCTTGTGATAATTATTAAAAATTAATTTCATTATTTAAGGTCATGTTTTTTTATAATAAATACATCATGTATTTGTTTAATAAATCAATATAGTCACAAAATAATTATTGAGATACCCCTATAAAAGGATAATATATATTCTAGGACTATTTTAGGGAAAACTTGGTTATGTATGAATTCACTGGTTTCATCAGTATATAATTATTATTCTCTATAATGATCCAACTATCTTACGATGAATAAAAATAATTAAAAAAATATATTATCCATATTTTAATACACACCATTCAGATTTTATTCTAGGAGGACTGAGTTATAAATAAAATTACCAATATATAAGAATAAAATAAAATTCATTAATTAATTATTCACTACACAACAAGATGAATGAATCGTTTAAAAAATACTAGTTGATTATATATATTAATACTAAAGTCTTATAAATTTTATAATGTTTAAAAGATATTTTTCATACGAAAAACAAAATATTATTGATTAAATTCTTCAATAAAAAATAAAAAGTGTGTATAACCATCATTGGATCAAATAAATTATTATCTAGTATTCAAATTAGTCATTTTATGTCTCTAATGTTTTCTAATAAATGGTGTTTTAATTATTTTTCCTAATAAATAACATTAAAAATCAACAAATTATTCTTAGTTGAATGATTAAAACAATAAATATTATTTATTCATTAAATAATATTCCTATTTAAATGAATAAGGTTACATTTCAGAGATAATCGATGGTATCATGATCCCATACCTTCTTATATTTAATTTTATGCACATTATTACACATATATATTTTTCCCCATTGTAATTTTTACAATCCGTCAAGAATGGGTGAATTGAGTTCTTCAATTTAGAATTGTAAATGTTTTTACCATCTATCTTGAATTTAAATTCATGAGTCTAACTTCTTGAATTATACGGATAATAGATATTAAAATAATCGATTAAAAATGAGAAATATTTTGTTGGTTTGGGGTCATCAAATCAATTTCCAACGTCACTTTACCAACATCCATTATAATTTTGATGATTCTTTCATCTACTTTTAGTTTGAAGATGTTTTTTATGTCCACAATTCTAACACATAGTGTCCCAGAAAAATAAATATCTTTCGGCCATAAAAACATCCAAAAGTATAAACTCAAACTTATAAAATCACACATAGAATTATAAATAAAAAAATCAAATGATATTGATATTTTTTTTGTTAGAATATAAGGGAATCTATAATTTTGATAGAAAATAATTAATATCTGTATTTTCTCGATATAATTAATTTATTAATATTTTAATACATTTTTTCATAGGATTTATTAGAAATATATTTTATGTAATAATAAACAATTCATTCAATTTTTTCTTTATAGTAAAAAAAATGAAATACCGAAAACACTACTCTATTAAACCATCCCTATTCTACATATTAATATTTAATAATATTGAGTATAACAACAAAATGAAATAATAATTTTTTCATACCAATTAATGTGTAAATGTTTTTTCAAAAAAAAAACTAATAAATAATTATTCCAAATTTTCATAAATTTATTTCAAATTAATAGTATCAATAATATCCTCCCAAAAATGATATAATAAGTTATTCTTTAAAAATAACTAATCTTATGTACAGAAGTCCTTAAAATAACATTAGTAAATTTCTAAAACGGCATTGATTTTAAAATAAACTTTTTAAAATTGGAAAAATAATTTCTATAAATAATTAACTAAAAAGCCATTAAAATTTAAGCAATATTTTAACTATGCATGAATCACCATATATAAATTCTATATATTAAATTAATCTGAAAATTGATAGCTTATACTAGAATATCTTCATTATTCTTATTTTCATGTATGGAGAAATTCGTTTTGGAACCCATATGAGAATAAAATTATCATCATGTAGTGTTAAAAACTAAATATTACTATCTACATAAGATTTTTATCATTAGAATAATCCACATGATAATATTTTCTCTATACATACAGATTTTATATTATGTTAATTTCAATTTATCTAATAATATTTTCTTACAATGTTATCATCTTGTTAGAATAACTTCTCTTCAGAACCACATTCCTAACCATTATTTAGGTTTACAAAATATTTTTTAAATGAAAACTTTTATACCCAATAAAACATATTTATAAGTAGTTGTTGAAAAATTCATAATAAACATAGTATGTAACTTATTATACACTTGAATAATTTAATTAAAAAATCATCTCAATTAGTAAACCAAAATTTAGATATATTGTATTTAAATGAAACCAAAAAACTCTCTAAGTAACTATATTTTCTAATAAATTCTTTATATTCGCAATTCTATAATCTATTTATTTAGAATATATGTACCATTATTTATTTATAATACTAAATAGAATTACTATAATATAAAAGTGGAAAAAATAAATAATATTTTTATTAATTCTATTAACATAGTAACAATCCTACAATTCCATAACTAACTCACATTGTTGAATTATATCATAAATGAGAACATCTTTACTTAAAACACATACCCCATTTACAATACATAAATCTACTACACCTTTCATGAGTTGTCTCATAATTTTTTATTTTTGTTTTTTAGGGAAAATGTGTTTTCTATGATAGGTATCAAATATTAATTAATTAAATGTAATGTAATTGATTTTAACAATATTGACATAAATTTTCTTATAATATTTCTCATTTAGAAAAATTTTCAACCCTAAATACCAATCAAAACAATATAAGTCCAACATATTGGATTTTTTAAAAATGATGTTCATGTTGCATTCCACTACCAATAACAAGACATTTAATTGAACAATTATCTTTTATTTAAATCATTTCAATAAATTATTTTCCTTAATGAAATATTACTAAATTTATATCTACTTTCATCATGTATATTTGTTGAAGAATTATTCATATTTCACTGACTGTTCGATCCAATTTAGTGTTCCTTGAAACAAATAACTATTTAGGTACGCCAATAGGTCAATGATACTCGTTATGATTTTCTTTATTGTTGAGTTTATAATCCTTTAAGAAATCCATATTATGGATAAAATTATATCTATTTCTATAGATTTATAATTTTTATATGTTTCTAGATATATATAATTCATTGACTATAATTGGATAGTGTTTCCTTACACTTAGGGTAAGCTACATCAACCATTCCTCACACAATATAATCCATGGCACAATGATTCAATATAAACAAACCCATTTGGAAGATAATTATTAAGAAATGTGATTTTTTAAATGAATATCATGAATAGTTTTCTCATGGATTTTTTACCCTCATAAATTCTTTTTCAGTCATATGAATATTAGAAAAACTATTTCATCCCAAGTAATATTTACATATCATGTAATCCATATATATATATAATCTTATAGAAATATAGTTATTGAATCATATTCCTTGAATAATATTAATTTATTGCAAATGTGTCAAAGTGTATCCCCTTATAAAATTCATGATGTATGGTTCCTACTTAATAATCAAAACAAAATATATGTTAATTTGCAACACATTATAAATGTCATGAATCATATTCATCTATCCAAATTATATTAATTGAAATTATTTAAAATAATATCATAAAAACATATAAAAACCCACATAAGGAAATCCTTGATGAGACAAACTATTGATCCCACCTTTTATTAAATAGATTCCAATTCTATAGGCTATTGATAAGTTTAACATAAAGTACTACTATCTGAAAATTAAATCGCAAGAGATAAATCAAATCTGTGATAATAATAACACCTAATATAAAAATATTCTAACCGACCAATAATATTTAATGTAACAATAAAAAATCAAATCATAGTTTTTTTTGAAATAAAACATAATATTTCATGTCATGCATAGAATTTATCTCTTATATGCATTGAATGAAAATTATAGGAATAAAATTATTTGGAATAAACTAAAGTATAAAACAATAATAATAATATAAATAATTTGTATCCATGGAATAAGACGTAATAGAAAAATAAATTACCAAAATAGTTAACATGGGGTATAATTGTTTAGAGAATTATAAATCCCTTAAAAGAGACTAGTGATTCATAGAATTTTTATATATTTTTTAAATTTTTTTTGAAAGTAATGGATGTAATCCATGACATTGTATTACAACCCATGAAATTTAGAATTGAACCTTAATTGAAGGTCCCATATTGAAAATGCTATATTTTTAAAAAACATTGTATTTTTAAGGTCATATAATAAAATAACAATAGAAACCATTTACTATCACAACATTTTCCCCACTAAAATTTACCTTCCATATTCAGTGGATATTTTTTTTTATAAAACAATTATTTAATAATAATAAAAAGATATTTTTTCCTTATTAAATACTAGTTTTTTTTAAAAGTAATTACTATATTGAACTTTTTATATAGTTTACAATGTGTTTTGAAAGAAGCCAAATTTACTGGATTTCTTTAGTAAACCAATACATGGTCTTATAAAAAAAGGATTGATTTATAATATTTTCAAAAATGATTTCTATTATTCTTCAGTATTATACATATCAATTAATTTCTAGTACTATCTCTGATACCACTTAATAGTTGTCTGAAATATCTATATTCCCATATGTTGAAAATGGACACCTAAAACAAACACACATGATATTTTTGGAAGGTAATTAATATAATGAAATAAAAACAATGAAAAAATCTTACCTCACTATCTATGTTGACTATACATAAAAACGATTTTTATGAGTTCTATAAGAATAAACCAATTTGTTAGTAAATAAAATTGTATCCATTAACCAATTCAATCAGTAAATGATTCAGTTTGACTTGATTTCCTTCAGTAGACTATTAACACCACCCCCATTTTGGTGATTGAAGATAAATCCTTATAGGGTGATTTGTATTCATAAATAATCACCAGTTTTCATGAATAGTGTGTCTAAATTATATTGAATAGAACTAATTCAGTTAATAAATAATATTATATGAGTTTATACTTATAAAGAATTTGAAACAAACTCTTCCAACAAACACCTTATTAGTAATGTTCACTATTCAAATTACTTTTCTCATTTACATAGACTATATATAATTATATGATGTTTCATAATGGATAATCAAAAATATAATCATTATAGGAATTCTGGTCAAATGATATCACATATTTTTCCAACATGAACTATAAAACATGTTATAGTGAATCATAACCCTACAAAAATAATGGAATGAATAATCTCAAAACATTATTTTTTATCATTTAGTGAATACATTCAAAAATATTTTATTGACTACATATATTATTATCCTCAATAAGATAGAGAGTTTTTGGTAAAGAAAAAATTTAAACCATTGTTTACAAATCAATTATTTTTTCTACCTTTCCCCTAAATTTCGGAATTTATGACTTGAAATCACATATATCAGGGGAATTATATTTACACACATTAAATCATCCAACTATTAAATAATAAAAAATGTTCTCATATGAATCATGCATTTGATTCTAGACTAAGCCATCCATAATAATCCTATATGAATATAGAGACACATACTTATTCAGTTTGGAGATGAAAAATATATCATATATGGTGTTATAATAGATAGGTAATAACATTCATTAGGTAATTTCCATTTTATAAACAATGGATTAAAAAAGTTAAATATACCTATGAGATATTGTTCCCTAATTGACATGGTATATCTGTTCCAACAAACGAGAAACCTAATGAAAACATGTTAGGAGAATTTAAACTTAGGAATCCATTGATGATTATTGATATAATAATGTTAATAATATTATGTTCTATAATATTGATTCATGAAAACTTATGGGGAATAGTTAATTACATTTAGTCCGTGATGATAAATTTATAAATCTATGTAAGCACTAAATAAATATGAAATTTTATAATATGTATATTTAGTAGTATTTTCAATTTTATGGATTTAGGAAACTTCAATGGAAAAATAGAAATGAATTAGAATGAAGGAATATGAATTTAGTAGCTAGTTTTTTTGGGGATGATTCTATGTATTTTCTT
This sequence comes from Viscum album, assembly GCA_963277665.1. Classification (NCBI taxonomy): domain Eukaryota; kingdom Viridiplantae; phylum Streptophyta; class Magnoliopsida; order Santalales; family Viscaceae; genus Viscum; species Viscum album. The sequence continues at coordinate 1,647,804,413 of OY728140.1, read as the reverse complement.
ATTAGTAGTACATTCTTTCGACCTTATAATTTCCCATTTTGTCCTTTTTGATACATGGGGAACATAAGAAGAAGGTGAATTGATACAATATTTATGAATGGAAACCATAAATCATCTAATTTTTAGGTGTGAAATAATGTAAAATGATCAAGAATTAATAACAAATTCTAATTAAAAAAATGTATAAAAATATTAGTTGATAGAGAAAGAAATTATCTTGAATTCCGTAACCCATAAAAATAGAAAAGGTATAAATAATATATCTAACAAAGTCCTATATAAAAACTTATCTTTGAACTATATAATCTACCACCTCATACTAGTCACTAGGGGATGTGGATTATTGAACAAAACCAAAACTAATTGAAGTAACATCACAGTAAAATTACATCATTAGTAGTTAAAGAATTCCTTCATTCTACTATCATCATAGTGGAGAAACCTATTTAGTTTTTGGAAACAAATACACCATGGGTTTATATTTTCCATCCAAAATCATCCCATCACATTTCACCTAAAATCCATGTTCAAATTTTCATAAAATAATAAATATATCTAAGAATATTACATCTTTATCTCATTATGTTTATACATTATATGTTGCAAATAAGTATTTTTCCATGAACCACTAATTCCCACATAATATTATTACATGGCCCTGACCACTCAAACTTTATTCGTTAATCTTGAATTCATGAAATTATTCACTAAAAAATAATTTGAAATTTACTCCAACATTTTTAATTGTGGTGTGGAAAATTATGGACACATCATTTCAGACATATAAATCCTACTATATACACTATGAATTAACTAATGTGGTCATGGAAAAAACTCATCGTATATGATATGAACATATTAAACTATAGACTACAATGAGTTATGAAAATGAATATTTTCACTAAGAACATCATAACACCCAAAATCTTATCCGAAATATAAATCATCACATTTTCACTATAGATATCCTATCCCGAAATTTAAAACATTAAATATTAAAAAAATTACCAAAATTTGATTAGTTTGGATTAAAGTGACTTGTAAGGTGGCTCTTTCTAACAAGGTCATTCATAGTTTCTATAGAAAAAACTAATTGTAAAATTTAAATCAATGTCCTCAGTTGTATAAAAAAATAGAATTAGAATTCCCTCAATTAGTTGAATATTATTTTTTTCTTTTTTTATTAGATATGCTGAAAAGGATTTTAAGTAGTCACATGTTATGAGATTCTATCAAGAAGGTGTAATGAAACAAATTTTTCAAATGTTGAACTAAAAACATCATCAGAATATAATCATATGAATCTAGTCATTAATTTATGGAATGAATACAAATAATAAAAAATAAAATAATATTTTATAAATTCAAATGAATTAAAATTTATGAATAATTACTTTTATGAAAATTGAACTATTTGATGAAATCATTACTCAGGATGTCAATTTCATCATTTTTATCTTCAATTATCGACCCTCATTTTACACAATTTATATTATATATAATGATATATAGAAAATTTAAGGATGGTTTTATTATGTGATAATTGGTTCAAAGAAAAAAAACATATACAAAGACATTAGGTGGGTCATGTAATCTCTTATTAAGACCCAAAATAAATATTTAGGGGAGTGAAGAGATACATAATTTAAAAAAATTATATAGGAAATGAATTTTGGTCTTTATTACTTGTTCCTTATTCAACATGGACCTACAAAATCAAATAAACCACAATAATATACAAGTTTTCTACATTTAAGATAAAAATGATAAAAATAATATATAGATATACCATAAAATTTTTATAACATAAATCATAAATTTGATGAAAACATTAGGATACCTCCCCAAATAAAATTTAGTATTTTCAAACTGAAACTTATATCTATATCTCCCATCCTATATATGGTTTGAAATAATTTACCCAATCCATATCACTAAATGGTAAATTTAAGGATATGTCCACATATATGTGTCATCTTCCCTTGAAGTAGAAATTTTTTCACTAACATTATAAAAATACGCATATGTTTGGTTTTTCCTAAAAAAATCAAAATTTAGATTATGAACTACCCAATCATTTTTATAATGACACAATCCTTATAAAATCACGAATTTTATTTTTTATAATAAAGGTTTATGTTACTTAAATTTTGTGGACATTTTTTTAGAGTTTTACATAAAACAGTAAGAATATTACATATGAAATTTGAACTATTCACACATAATGCATTTTTCTTATAAAGAAGCAATTTAATTTTACATATGTGTTTCATTCAATACAAATTTTTAAGATAATTCATCATAGATGAAATCAGGAACATGATATATTTTCTACTCATCCATAGAATCATTGAAAAATAATAAATTAATGGGATGATGAAAATAAATACTGTTAATGTATATAAAAAATGTAGAACCATTGGTCTAGTGAAAAAAATATGAATACCCATGATGACTTTTAGATTTTTAATAATAAAAATTTGAACACTTAAAAAATTATTCACATGTGTGAAAATAAATATTCCCATAAGAAAACCATCAAAACTTATTATAAATATATGTGAAAAATATGAAGGAATCCTCAGGCATGTTGGAACTTAGAAATTTTTTAATCTAAAATACATTCATGGTTAGAATGTCAGAAACTTTTCTTATGTCATGAATTATATCATTTTCCTTGAAAACACGTTTTAAAAGAATAAGATTGGTATCTTAGAGAATCAAATTTAAAACCAGTGTCAATTCATTTTTATATAATTTCAAAATAAATTATTCCTAATTATTTTCATATGATTATTCTACTTAGAGATATCCCACATATTCACCTTATAAGTCTATTTTTTAATAATAAAATAGATATGTATATCGAGAAGACCCATCTATAAGAGATATATTGGGATTTATCATAATCAAATATAATTTTCAAGTTTTATATAATGAATTTTTTTTAAATCCATTACATTTTCATCATTGAACCCCTGAATAAATAATTTGAACATATAGGAGTAACAATTTATGTAATCTTGTAATGATGATAAACAATTTCTATTTCCTTAGAATGAATTTCTATAATAAAAAATTACCAAAAAAGTTCTAAAACAAAATCATTGAAAATAACAATGAAATATTGTATAGGATTACTGGTAATGAATAATAGATATTATGAAATGGAAAAACAACCAAGATTTAATAATTAGAAAATATTTTCTTTTCTAACCTTTTTATAAAAAGTATAATGAAGGCATTTAAAAAATGTTGAAAAGACAACATTTATATCATTTTATAGAAATTAAATTATATGAAAAAAATCATAAAAACCCATTAACTCATAAATAATAATTGTCTTGAAATATTTAAAAGTATATAGATAATTAGGGGAAAGGTTTGAAAAAAATCATTAAAATAGGGTTATAATGCAATATTTATAACATCTTCAGTAATGATTAAATAAATAGGGAATTGAAAGAGTGAACATGAAAATGAATCGTAAACCTAACTAAATTGATTAAATTAAGGATGAAATAATTCAAAAGAAAAATTATTGTGAAAATTACCAATGTCTCAATGAATGGAAATTAATTTGAGAAATGTGTTTCCATTAGTATTTTTTATTATCGTATGTTCTCCCACTCTTTAATAATAAAATTATACTAGTTTTAAAATTTCATAATAATTTTTTCCATTTAATATTCATTTATATTATTCATTTTATTTATTTATTATCATATATTATTTTCAAACCAAAATGTATAGGTTTCTTATAGAAGTTTTGATTTAATTTTTTTATTAAAAAAATACCACATTAGTATGTTAACCACAATCAAAGGGGTTATGTTAAAATTAACTATAGAATATTAAACACTTTATAAATATAATATTTATGAAATTGATAAAATTTAAAAATAACTATTGTATGGTGGTTATGAAATATAAACCACATAATTTAATAAAGATGGTAGTCTATACATACACATGAATGACATTTTCATTTTTAAACTAAGGGAAAAAGAAAAGAAAAATAAAATATTTTACTTTTCAAGATTCGAAAATATATATATACATATTTTAATTTATTTACTATTTTCAATATTTTGACAATTCATATAAGTTGAAAATGAAAAAAAAATCATATTTCATCATTGAGGAGGTATTTTATATGTATTCATGTGCATATTTATTAATTTCAAATTAAAATAAAGTGTAATATGGAATGAAATATTTAATTTTTATATAGTCTTAATTATTTATTTAACATCGTTTATATATATATTTTACATCATATAATCTACCTAATTGATCTGGTGATGATAATTGAAATGTGTCACTTTGTGGAGGTGGTATTCCGCACGCACAGATGAGCAATGTTTTCAATTCCCATTAGTTGGAAAAAGATATGAAAAGGGTTATAAGATAATCATAATTAAATTTCATTATAATTACTAAACTAATTTTATTATTTCATAAATTTTTAATAATATTTTATAGAAGTATATATTGAATTAAACATCAAATATGAGAGTTATGATTTATACACTCTCCTTAGATATTTCCCTTTCTCATAAACCATAAGTCCATTAGGGCTAGAATTTTGAATGTACCAGAACCACTAGTACATGGAAATAGAAATTGGGAAGAGTTTTGTTTCTGAAAAAATTTCACAACTAGAGATATGAATATTTGGGAATAATGGATTAGAATATGTTCACTTTTATTAGTGTCTTGATTAGAAGACTTCAATTTTTTCATAAACATTTAAATACTCTATTTTTCTAATCATTTGAAATTTCAATTAAATCAATAAAACTTAAATTATAAGTTGATAAGTGTCTAAATACCACAATCTAATAGGATTTAATAAAAAATATGACTTCCATATAACATAATTGTTACCTTATTTAACATTATTTACTCTTTTTCATGGTGACACATTTTTGTCACTATTATTATTCATAATGACAAAACAAAAGATAAACTCATTAATAAATTTCGACCACATTATTAAAAATTTATATTCCATTTTCAATATTTAATTTATAGAATGGGAAAATGTAATTTTAATATATATTAAAAAAATCCAATAAAAAAAATTTAGAAAATTTTATTTTTAAGAAAAAAAAATAACATAAAAAATCTAAAATAATATTGATTTTAATGAAATATTTATATTTTGATTAATAAAATATATAATATGATAATTTTGAACCAAATAAAAAATATTTATTGTTTATTTAAATTACTTGATCTGAAGAAAAAATAATATTATAGATTAATAAATGTTCTACCACTTAAAATCCAAAACCGTTTTGTTCCTTAAATTCATCCAAACATGAAAGAGTGTGACACCACACTACCTATAATTCCTCAAAAGGTTCCATCTATATACTAAAAAACTATTTTTTTGGAAAATTAAATTATAAAATCTTTTAATCTTATGTTTCATGAGAATATAATGAATAAGTTGGAAGAATATAATAAAACATTATATTTGTTCAATATGAAAGTATGTATCATTGATGAAGAAATGTTTTCCATAAATACTATTTTCTACCAAATGAATTTTGATTTACTTTTAAAAAATATAACTTATACACAAGATCATGATCAGATAAAATATTGATAGGGACTTTATATAATATGATTATCTGTTTAAGATAATTTATAGATAGTTGATTTAATCATATAATATCTTAAATATGATGAAAATTCTTTGATTTAGTTAACGGATCCAGAATAACAAAATTCACATTATTACCTTGAATTGTATTTAGTAATTCAACCATAAAATAAATTTATATATTCTCCCACCTCTATTAAGGCATGTTAAAAGGTTTAGGCATCCACTTTGATAATCATCGCTCAACTTTGACATTTTGAAAAGTCAAATATTTTCTAGAAAAATAAAAAACAAATTTATTCACACCATCCATCCAATAAAATTAACAATGAACTCTGAACATATTAATTCATCTAGAATTAATAGAAATAAATGATCTATGAGATTCACATAATAATTACTTGTGCAATTGAGAATGATATAGATAACACAACTTATTTCAAAATCAGATTACATTTTCTTTATAAATATTATAAAAATAAATCTATCATTTTTTGAATGATTCAATGTTTCCATTCAATTAATGTTTATATTTCTAAGCCTCCTTTATTATTTTTCAAAAAAGATAACTACATTAGAGAAAATCAAAATGTTAAAGTAGATTCTTCATACACATATACAAGCCAACACACATTAAATCATTAACTAAAGGATTATATACTATTCAAAACATGGTTATTAATTCATTATACTTTTAACTCAAATCATCAATTACCTTGTTTTTTTAACTTAGATACTATTGGATAGTTAAATCATAATTATTAATCTATTCTTTCAATATTTTATACCTCTTGTCTAAATCATTGTGAGATAACATTCAAATTAATTTTTTTAATAAGAATATATTCCACATTTCTCATCATATAAATGATCCCACTATAATCTTATATAAGGAAATTATACATAACTTTCACGATCAAGTGTTATATAATTATGCCTATATGGAAATAGTAGTATGAATATTTACGTATTTTTACACGGTTAGGTTCTAACCCTCATTTATTATTTAAGGTAAAGACCTCTTTAAAACTAGGTAAAGAAAGAACCATTACTTAGCCTGAAGACCCAAGACCAAGTAGTATGAATACAAGGCTTGAAAACCCATTTTTAACCCTAAAGGGCCCTTCGGTGAATAGTACTTCTATAGTACCTAGGATGCTACAGTACCTACTACAGTACCACCCCTACTACAGTTCCCACTACAGTCCTCCACTACTATAGTTTTATTGCTATTACAGTTCCTCCACTACTACAGTGACCTGCCACAGTACTGCTGCAATACTCAGAAATTCATCCCTACCAAAATTTTATCCTCGGTCCTTTTGATTCTAAGAAGGATCATTTAGCACTTGGGAACATGTTTGATTGCAAGGAATGATATATACGTGATAACCCAATTATTCTACATTAACACACATCCAACTCCGCAAAATTAACTATCACCATATATAACATATTCTTCATTTCTCTTTGGAAATGATAACACATGAGTATTATACAATATTCTTTTCAATTCATCAAATCATTCAAAACATTCCTTTTTCCTAATGGATTTTACTATTTTTATTGACTTTTTAGTGGGATGGATAAATAATTATATTTATAAAAAAAATCATTAGTATCCCACTAATTGAAGAAAATTTTGAATCACTATGAAATTTTTAGTCCCTCTCCACTCATCTAGGTCTTTATTTTTTATAGGATTACTAGTTTATCCCATAATAGAAATAATATTTCAATGAAAATAAATCTATTGTAGAGAAAATTTACATTTCATATTTTTTTAAAAAAAATTATTTTATTTTAATGTCAGAAGAAAATAATAAGTAGTTTCTGATTATTTATATTTATTTTTGAGTATACTAGAATATAATCAATTAAAAAACCAAAATATTTCCAAATAGGCATCGAACATTGTATTCATTAGATCCATAAGTACATGGGTGAATTTTTGTAAACTGAATAGAATAACCACAAACATATAATGATCTTACATTGTTCTAAACACCATCCTTTGAATGATCTCATCATTTATAATTAGTATATAGTACATAGACCTACGATCAACCTTCATAAAATGAAATTCACTCTAGATTTGATGACACTAGACATCCATATATGAATATATATATATATATGTGTGTGTGTGTGTGTTTTATTAAATTTTATGTCAATGTTTTCTCTTTAATAAATAAAAAACATCATGGAATCCTTATTATTTTTGAAAAATATAACATGAGAACCCCATTAAGATGTTATAAGGTTATTGAAACCATTATTAACCAAATCTTGTAATGAAATTTCTAGTTCTAACAACTCAACTGAATGCATTCAAACTAGAGTTTTGGAAATTATCTTATAATATTGCATTGTGACAACAATCAACTCAAACAATGCATTAGTAAATAACACATGGAAGGTAATTAGGGAATGAATCCAAAACATTTATCACTACTAGCACAATTCTTATATAAATAGTTTTTTTTAATATGTTCATTATAACATTCTTCAACATCTTTTTTATGTCTCAAAACATCTTGATATGTCATAAAAAGAAACTATTTCCTATTTATGATATGAAATTCAATTTTAAAATTTAACATTAATTATTCATCTCTGATATCTATTATAGAGTGACCAAATGATATCTAATCCATAACAAAAATACTAATAAAAAATAAAATGGAAATGATAACAAGGATTAATAGAGGAACCATTAAAAAGATTATAACATGAATTCAACTATAAATTTTTGTTTCAGTTATACTTCCCCAAGAGTTTTTAGAAAAATTTATTACTTAATTTATTGATATGGTTTTCCATTTTACATTTTATTTATTCAGAACAACATTTATGTATGGATCTAGAATTAAATCGAACATTGTGAAAATAATACTAATCAATACTATACACGACAGAACGTCAACTGATGGTCCATAATATGTGGTAGTACTGCAAAAACTAAATTTTACACATGTATTATGTTGGTCTGGATGATTCCCTCATTGAGTAACTATATTTTAAAATTTATTGGAATAATGACCAAGCATCATAAAATAGAACACCTCAATACTATATGACTATAAATATTTCCATCATTTTTATAATTAAAACATTTTTCCTCTTTTCCATGAGAAAAATGATCAAACTTACTACATCATTCACAATTTCACGACACAATTTTAAAACCATTAAAATTTATTCTTCCAGATTTGGAATGTTTTTTGGGCTTACCGATATACTTATGTGTTACATACTTCATGATTTTATCCACCATTAACGCTTCTTAATTTTTTTATAATGAAGTAAATGAGTTTCATAAACTACATATCAACATTATCAGCAATATTAACAAATACCACTTAATATATAAATTAAAAATATGACACCACAATTTATAAACATCATTTTAAACATGTAAAAAATATTTCAATGTAATGATCATGGTCAAGAAGGGAACTTGGATCAAACAATTCTAGTATTGTATACGTTTTCTAGAAAACATCCAACACATCTTCTTCTTTTAAATGCAATTCCATAAATTTCCATTACATTCAAAGCTAATGGACATAAAAAAATTATTTCAAATGAAAATGATCGTTAATTTCTGACCACTCTCTAGTGTCAATATCATCTTTTTTTCTTAGTTTTATATTTATACATCACCATCATTCAACTTCAACTTGATGATGAAAAGTAGACAGTGTTAGATTTTTATTTTTCAAAAATCTCATAACATGAAATATAATATAAAATGCATTGACCCATTATTCATCATTCCCCAGGTATGAAGATCCACAAATTAATGGATACTGCAATTTTAGGGAATGAATCACTATAGACATGTTTTTTATAGAAAATTTACTCGCTCCCTTTAATTGGTGGCACTATTAACAACATATGAAAATTTATTAAATGCTATCATAAACTTATATACTCTAACTATTCTACTTTTGTATTTATATTGTTATTATCCTATTAATTTAATACCACTTGAAATACCCAATTCATTATATAAAAAAAATACTAAAATGTCTATATTTGATGAAGAAATTTGGAAATAAAAAAATATTTGACTATAAAATATAACCATATATTACAATCTTATTAATGATTATTTTAAGATTACCTTAAACTATATATGTACTTAATCCTTTCCTTTGGTTACAACTATTATGACGCAAACCTTATTCAGCTATAAATAATAAAAAATTATAATACAGTATCAAATTTTATATAATTTTATAATCTTTTGTGTTATTAATTTTATAGAAATAGGGAAATCATTACATAATATATTATAAAAATTCCCCATAGTAAATGTTTTCACACAAACTAATTTCTTTATGTCTATACCATCCATTAATATAATACACTTTGGCTTCGTTTACAATATTCCACCATAGTAGAATTCTTGTTCATGATAAAAATTATACTCCTCCTTTGATATGGTGAAAAACTTTTAAAAAGGTTGAATAAGAACAAAATAACAACATGGGATATATCCCATTAGTACATTGAAAAACATAAAAACTATTGATGAATTTTATGGTTTACAAAATAAAACATTTACAATTAAAATAAATAATTTCGATAAGTGTATTTCTATCTTATATAAGTAAATCCTTGAAAATTCATTTTAAATAATATAAAACAACTTGAATGAATTTTTAGACATGTGGGAACTCTTGAAATAATCTCCATGAAAAACATTCATAGATAGAAGATCATATGCTTTCATTACTTCATGAAATCAAAATACTATGTTAAAAATACTTTTTTTGTAAATAATATATGTATATTAGGGAATAAGATTAATATCCCATGTTCAATCATTTTTAACAACTTCTATAACCAATGTAACAATGTTAATTCAATAGCAATACAATAATCAATTTTCTCCCTCATTTCTCACCTTCAAAGACTATTCACTACCCATCTCATTAGAGATCTATACAATGGTCACCCATTTTTATAATATATATAATCCTTGACCTTTATAATATATAATTATAAAAACAATATAATGAACCAGAAAATTTTATACATTCATTTATTATCATAAAAAACATAGAAAATTCATTTCATTTCATAAGAAAAACAGAATCAGTTCTCTCCAAAAGAAGATATTATGATTTTCATTGAATTGAAAAAGTTTTAAAATTATAAATTCATCAAATATTGAGAAAAATATTATTGTTGATAATAACTAATATCAATAACAACTAAAAATAGTTGTCAACTAGTATAAGATAAATATATTTTTCCCACTTTTATAACAAAAATAAGAAATTTACCCATTAAGATGAAATTTTAGTGCATCTTTTTTAAAATTTCATACATAATGTAAAAGGTACTCACAAATTTTCTTAAATTAAATTTGAGTCATAAATAATAAAATATGTGAAACATTTAATGGTATATATATATTATGGATACTTTTATGAAATGAATACTTTAAAATGATTTTTTATAGAAAACTCCACAAATAATATAGTAATATTTGAATCGAACTAAATAATTAATGATCCAATGTGAAATAAATATTAAAAGAAATTAATTTATGAAAAATATTGATAAAATTAATCCATAATTAATTAGTAACACAAGAATAAATATACCATGTTTGAAAAATGACATTTATCTCTCCAAAAGGAAATTGAGATGAGAAATCCCTTACATTAAGTCCCCTCTATCTTCATATGATCTCTAACTCCTAAATAATAAAAATAAGTTAGTTTTATAATATATTAATGAAATGATTCATATATATTTAATTATTATTATTCATTATATTCCATTTACTACCTTGTTTTATTTTGTTACTAAAATAATTATGTTCATACTAGACATTTTTTGCGGTTCCATTTATAAACACAAAACCACATCGGTGTATTAACCATGATCAATGGGATATGTTTTTTGCAGTTCCATTTATAAACACAAAACCACATCGGTGTATTAACCATGATCAATGGGATATGTTTCTATTTTCTAGAAAATCTAATTTTTTTATATTATATTTATGTATAAACTATATATTGTTTAAAAAACTATATAAGGTTTTCATGTAAATCATCTATCGCATTTCATGGTGATAACATTCAGTATGTACACATGAATGATACTTTCTTTTCTCAAATAGGTGGAAAAGAAAAAAATAAATAAATATTTTAATTTTATAAAATAAAATTTATTTTATAAATGTCATATTTATTCATTGGATTTATATTTATGATCATCCATATATGTTGAAAATGAAAAATGAATCACATTACTTCATAAATGTGGTATTCGATATATACACACAAGAGATGTCATCAATTTTCAAATGACATAAGGAATAATATGGTATGTATTATATTACACATCCATAATCCTAATTATATCATAAATTTAAAAAAAATTATAAATGTTTATTATATTATTTATAATATCCACACACATAATGAAATAATAACTATTTTGGATGGAAATTTATATTCAAATCATAAAAATGAATTTATTCCCATTAATATACAAATAAAACAAAATTAAATGAATAATAAATCATTCAATTAGATATGTTACATATATATTTAGTTATAATCATTTGTCACTACTAATTAATTTTATCCATTAAAATCAAAAAATTTAACACATGAATCAATTTTATAAAAAATATATATTTTACCTTCAAAAGATTATATCCTTATTTAGACACAATTATTAATCAATATATAATATATTATTAATTTTATTAATTTAAAAAATTAAAAATATATTTTATAAAATGTTTATTTCTATTCATAACCGCAAAATCAATCTGCAGGTTATAATGGTCATTTTTTAATAATTGTATATAATTGCTCATTTATGCTTGGTGGTCCAAGTGGTGTAGGTTATTTAATATTAGGATATATAAATGGAAAATAAAAACAAAAATATTAAGGTATGAAATTATTCCCACTTTATAGAAATATCATCCCCATAAATTTATTTATTTTTTTCTAAAATTTATCAATTTTATCTTCATAATAAACCAAAATAAATAATTTTTCATTAATATTTATTTCTAATTATTGACCTAGAATCATATTGTTCTCATATCTATACATGACTGATTCATGAAAAATCAATTTCTAAAAACCTTTCTTAGAGGATGTTTGTTAATTTCCCTACAGGATTTATTGTGTTATGTTTTTTTTTATGTTTGAAAATTTCAATTACCATTCTGATTAATAATGTTATAAAATTTACAAACATTATTTTTTCCATTATATAATCATGATTTCAACCGTTGATGAGTATTATCATGATGAATTATTCACGGATGATGCCCTAAAATGAACTTTTAATCCACTATATGATCCAAAAAATATTTTAAATTTAATCTTCTAGATTATAATTAAAATGGATATCATGATATAAAATAGTACACAATATGAATAGATATTAATAAAAAGTAATCTCTGAAATTATAATTGTAACCAAATATCAAATTAAAATAAAAAAATATTCTTGAATAATTTTGAACATAAAAAAATGGTTTTATAAAATATTCTACAAAATTCATCTCATCATTATTTACTCAAAAATAACTTAATCACTCAAATATATACATGTAATAATTCAATATTCCAAAATATTAGTCTTACAAAATAAACTATAAGATAATGTAAAAACATTAACCATGTACCACCCTGTCATGTAACCTAATTACCATAATGGTAGTTTAAGAATTATTTAATAAATATCTAAAAACAATATCACATTTTTAAAAAAATTACTTTTTAGGGTGGTTTGTACCATTCTACCTATTTCACCAAAATCGACATTTTTCAAAATTTATATCACAATTAATATAATTACGAAAAATACTTGGATGTGTCTTATTAATACTAATGGAAAACAGTAATGAAAAAATATTACCAAATCTTAATTATATATGATCCAATTTAACTATAATTAACATGAATTTAAATCCTAATATTTTACATTCATCCCTAAGGGATAATGATTGAATTCATTTTTTATTATAAATATTTGTTGATATTCCATCAATTGAGAAAATATTTCCTAAAAATGAAACTACCTCAATTCCAAATTAACACTTACTAAATTTCTCACATAACTGCATTGGCTATAGAATATTAAAAAAGTATTATCTATTTATTCTTGTGATATTCATAATCTTTTGATTATTTGATGATATTTTAACCAAGTATATAAATAAAATTATCATGGTAATTGTTGAGGATTGTAGAATCTATTTGTATAATTTCCCATATCATTATTGTTTCGTTACTAGAAATTAATAGTTTCTTTCTTGGATTTGAAATTATTAGCATGATTTTAATTTTCTCTACACTTTTAAAAAACCAATTTTTTTTAGTCATTAACCGAATTTATTCGTAACATAACAATTACATGTGGGTTTTTATCCTTTTTTCAAAAATACTAATTATCACCTGAATAATAATGATACTCAACTCTACTCTTATTATTAATAAATTTGGTTAGATTCAAATTATTTTATAGAAACAGTGATTGTTGGTTTTGATAAATCACTAGATCATGCATTGTAACTTCTCTTTTGTTTGGTTTGTCCATACGTGCAACACTATTAATTGTAAAGTGAGTATGTTTCACTAATATGTATATTCTATTCAATTCTCTAACACCAACCATTTCTAAATTCTCAATGGGGTAATCCGTAAATTTTACACATGTATTTATTCCCTTTTTTCTTTAATGTCACATCAATAAATTACAGTATTCTTTTAGATAGCATAAATTCATCTCGAATATCAAACCATAAAATAAAATTACCTATGATGGTAATTGTTCCTAAATATTATAATTGATTATCATAATTAATCTATTAGTTATGTCAATATAAAATCTAGTTCATAAGATTCTAACTAAGCATCCTAAAATACGCATTTTAAATCCATGAATCCAATAACCAAGAGTTGGTACATACTAATTTCATAGGTACAAGATTAAATAAATTACACCACCTAATATCAATCAATCCACCCATCGTGGAAATCTAAATGCACACATGACTTCTATATTACATTATATATGAAAAAAATCCTGAAAAACTCCACTACATCATTGATAATAGATCAAATGTTACTTCAAAATATCTATTCTAATGGAAACAACATAATTTATATCATAGATTCCTAGTAAGGATTGTATATAACTAAATTTATCAATAGTAAATAAGTTGTAATCCATATGGTAGACTAGATAATCAAACCTCATTCCATTACGTAAACTACTTGATTTCCATGTGAATCCATGCATATTATTAACATAGCAATAACATGGATAATAAAAAATAAATTATCAGTAATAGAAATTAATATATTCAGAAATTTATCATCATTCCATCAATTATCCTAGAAATTTATCAGGAATATTACCATTAAGGAATTTTCCATGATATTATCACTAAAGTTGTTATTATAAATTAATTACAAAACTAATGTGGCCATAATGATGGTTTCAAGAAGATTTTTTTATATATTGAGGAGTTTTAAATAATATCCACCAACTTTTCACATTCCCATAAAATGAAATAATAACATATATTGAATGATCAATATAATCCATTCTCCATAGTCCTTATAAATTAATAGTTATCTAAATTCAATTATGTATATGGAATATTTCAACATTCAATTAAATAACCTTATTAATAGATATCATTCAACTAATACCGCATATTGAAATTATATATGGTTGATATATCATCATAATAATAAAAAGGATTCTAAATTAATCACTGATATTGAAAATATGTACATGATAGTGGAAAATAGAATCTAAAAAGAAACAGAGTATTAGAGAACATGATCAAAATAATGGGAATGATCCCAAATAAAAAAAATCCACTATCATTAAATGATGATACAAGGCCAATGATTCTTCAGAAATAATGTATTTTAGTTATGGAAATACATTATAAATGAAAAAATGAAAAGAAGAATAAAAATATATTTCTTGTAACATTGTTTATAAATAGAGTAATAAATTACATTACAAAATTCTTTCACTCATTTAATAAAATAATACCTTTTTATTTTAATATTATTTATAAATAAAATTCCCATTGTAATTATATTTTTTTCATTTAATCATACATGATATCTTGAAAAATATATTTAAAAAAAAATAATGGTTGTGATGGTGATAAATTCATTTCATGTATTAAACATTAAATCAATTATTATATTAATTATTTTTCAGAATAAATACCTCCTTTAGATATGATGAAATATTACTTTTAAATTTTTTTAAACAAATAATGATTTGTTAGAAAATGAAAGAAAATAAATATTTTATTTTAAATATATTTATTATTAGAAGCATTTGAACGAGCTAGAATGTGTAAAAATTGGTTTGGAAGGAAAACATTTAAATATGAACTTACATGATAGAATGTCCCACACATGAAACTCAATTTATGATTATTGATCATGAAAAAGATTAAATGTGAAAAAAACATGAGACAAACTATGATAAAAAATTACACGTAAATATATAGGGTATTTTAGATTATAATTATATATTTTTATAAAAAATATAAACATAGTGAATCCAAATTTAAAATGGAATTATCACAAAAATCCCATAACCAGGGTCTATTTATAGTCATATGTATTTGATCCTCTCATATACTAAATTGAAATGTATTAAATACATTATTATTAAAACATATCATAATTAATAAATTTTTAATGATCATTTATAATAATATTAAATCAATTCATAGAATTGTTCTTTCTTAAGTTGATGGCTTCAAGGTTGTCAGTTCAATTTTTTTTAAAATTACACTATTATATTTTTTAAGGTTAAAGGTGTTAAGAAATTGTTCAATCATCTTCTCAATATTAATAATCACTTTTTTATGAATTAAATTACTTATATGAAATTTTATAATGACTCATGGATGGTGTTAATAGAAGAATGAATTACATTATTTGATAGAGTTTGTAATAGACACATACACCCAAGAAATGTTATAATTTTCTATTTGATGGAATGGTAATATGGTAAAAATATATATTTTATTTTAAGAATAATAATTATGTTAGAAATATTATATATATTATGTGATTCCATATTAATAACCATCCATGTGGTG
The DNA here is from genome assembly GCA_963277665.1 of Viscum album. Classification (NCBI taxonomy): domain Eukaryota; kingdom Viridiplantae; phylum Streptophyta; class Magnoliopsida; order Santalales; family Viscaceae; genus Viscum; species Viscum album. The sequence goes on along the minus strand of OY728140.1, from coordinate 1,647,787,659 downwards.
ATGTGATGAAAAATTAATTATGTTGTAACGTAGAGATGAATGTCCATACAAAAGCACAAGTAGTGTTTTCATTCTATATGGGTTGTAATGGATGTGAAAATAGTTTTTCTCAAATAATAACTGAATATATATATATATTTTTTAAACCAAATTAAATATTTGAGGACTGATACCAAATACTTAGAGTAAGAAGAAGAGTAAATAAACTCACATATAGTCGGGTAAGGTGATTACCTATCCTTTGAGAGACCTCATTTGGATTACACTGCAGTCCATCATAATATTTTTTGATGATAATACCATGTAATAAAAATTATGGGAATGAATATATGATGTTTTTGGGGTAGTTATAGGACAAGATAGAGGACTAAATGATTATGAATATGGTAGTATAAGAGGATCCATTTTTTAAGCGAGGTTTTAGATGCACATTGAATTACAGAAAAGGATTAAATAAAATAATGTATTTTTCTTCTGAAAGAGGAAAAAAGGGTCACATATTATATGGTGATAATTTTCTTTTCTAAATAGAACCATAAAATGAGTTTTATAGAATAATATTTTTTACCTTGAAGCCCTACAACATTATTTTTATCTTATTTTACCCATTTTACCCTTAACCAGGTAATAAATATGTACTTTGGTTACTACATAATATGAAAATATTTAATTTAACATAAGAAATTAATATAAATTATTATTATTCCAATTTACGAATCCATTTTAAATCTTATACTACTAGAATTTTCATGGATTACTTTATATATATGTCTGTAAAATGTAATAGAATCAGTTTTTATAAAAATTATTGTTTAAAGAAAAAATATTGTTAAAGAAAAACAAAGTAGAATAATTATTAAATTAAGATTATTTGGATTATTTTAAATCAAAGGACACTAAATTTAATTTCTAATGAAACCGAAATTTAATGTCACCATTTATGTACATCATTAAGAGAGAAAAACTAAAACAATATTTTTTTAAAACAAAACATTACATCGATTCCAAAAATATAAATTATATTTTTCTATGATTCACAATATATTTTTATTTCAATTATATGATTTCAAAAATATATGTTTTTATATAATAAATTTTTTATAAACATTCAGGATATTATTATATCACTAAAAATTAAAAAAATTGATATCTTTTGAAAAAGTAATATATTATCTACTAATCTAAGAAAATCTATTTAGGAAAAATACCAGAACATAACTTTATGCATAATATTAATTTTTTATTGGAAAATGATATTAATTTTTAAATATATAGTTTTAAAAATTTGATGAAATTTATTATAATATTCCCCAAAAATACTACAAATGTTTTTTGAAGATTTTTTTAATTTTAACAATAAAATTACTTCATCCTCATTATTTTATAATTATAATAATTAAATTAATATTAATTAATTAAATTAGAAATATAATATACATATTAATTTAGTATCATTTATGAAAAATAATTAACATTAATTTATTTTGATCAATATATATTTCACATGTAACAAAAGTTTTAGGAAAACTGCATCTTTTACCATCTATATATATTATCTTTGTATAAAACTAGTTAATAATAATTATAGGATTGATGATTAATTTTATAAAGGAGAAAAATTCTAATTATATATATATATACACCATAATATGGAAATTCTTATTCTTACCCGAAATAATGGTTAATCCATAATGGTTATATTTAAATAATAGTATAATGTGGTTTATTTGTGTACGATTCTATGTGTTCTGTATACTCTCGAATGTAGCATTATTTAAAAATAAATTATAAAATTATGTTATATGTTATTACATGATATTTATTATTTTAGATTCACACTAAGTGCCTCTTGTATACCCAATATTATATTTTTATACATGAGTTAATAAATTAACATGGTAATGAAGATCCATGTATATCATGTGCTAACAAGGAAACCATTCCTCCTTATGCTTAGGGTTACCTTGGGATTATAAGGAAACCATTCTAAAAAATTACAAAATTTGATTCCACTTCATAATCTATTTTTATTCTCATATCCTTTCATCATACTTGACATCCATCATGAACATGAAGACTCAGGGTAGGGTATTGTCTTAACCAAATCCCTCTACCTGAAGGAAGAAGGAATAATCACATGCCAATATATTGTATCACATCAATCCCAATAAAAAATGTGTCCCCATTCTATGTATCATTTCATTACCAAATATATCCCTTAATTAAGGTCCCCTAAATTACCCATTCCTCTAAGGGAGTTTCCCATTCCATGATCCAAACCACTCAGTGAAATGTCATTTAACAAGATACATGCCTCTATGGGAATGGTATTCTACCATAACACAAGAATCAATAGAGAACCTACCATAATCTTCTTTAAACCCGAAAATTATCACACATTACGTGGAAATCCATACCTTCACACTCATAGACAAGGACCACTCTATAACCAATACATTAGCAGTCATGGTGTGGCCCACATTTAAGAATACATAGACTCTGTGAACTGAAAGAATTCCTTCTAACCATCTAACTATTGAAAAGTCTAAAACAAAATATCTATAATCCTATTGTAATTTATCAACTACTTTAATAACAAACATTAATCAATACAAAATGAATGTATCCTATTAAAGAAGTCATCAAACTAATTTCTTAATCTCTAGTCAGTCGGATCCATCCTCTCATCTTGAACAGTCTTCATCATCCATAAATTTCATGATGATCATCAAAACCATATCATCCTTCATGTTAGGTCATTCCCTTTGCATCCCCCAAACCCATTTCAGTCTCTTCTTATTTAGACCACCTCATACAAATTACCTCTATGTGATAACCTAGCCTATAGTTTCATCTTAACTAATAATTAAATGCAAGATAAAACATCAGAAATTTTTTTCATTATTCATAGACTCACTGAACAAGGTAAATCCTGAGATATCACACTATAATCCTTTTCAAATCCTAATATCATGATATTAATGGTTCCCATGACCTATTCCAAGGACTCATCTCATATATATTAATTGATATCTTTCATCCCATCTCTCAGGGAGAACACCACTCCATCCTATATGTCATGTCATAATAAATTTTTCCAACTCATGAAACTCATTAATATCCACTCCACCCTCTAGAGGGAAATCACCATCAAACATTAGTTATATGGTTGTCTTTTTTGTTCTAATCACTCATAAGACCATTATTTCATCACGAATTGTCCTTGGGAACCACTTGGGATATTCCCACAACCAATCCCATGTACCTAATCATCCTATAGTTCTCTCCTAATATAAACAAATTTTATATTACTTTTATAAAATATTCATTAGTAAATACCAATTCATTTAAAAAAATTATGGCCTTGTTTATGGCAAAAATGGCATTACTCTAGGAGAAACATAGAGAGAAGAAAAATATAGAAAGAAATAAATTTATAATTCGTATTTCCTGGACCTATTTTTAAATGATCGCATCTATAATTTCAATATTATTCATTTTTATCCATATAACTTGAATTAAATGTTAATATATTTTAGTTTTTGGGAAAATTCTATGTATGGCCTCTCGGGTAATTATAAAATAACTCCTTTTTCATATTTGAAACAAAATTCAATTGTAACACCCTCAAAATTTATGTATCATCAGTATATTTTAAATGACTAATTTTTTTCAATGTGTATATGTAAAACGACCCCAAGCATAAACGATTCATGAAATATATTATTTAAATATAGTTATTTAAAACATACCATCAGATATGTTATTATGAATATGATTAACTTATTCATGAAATTTAAAATACATTACTACTGAATATATATTTATGTATAAATTAGTAAAAAATAATTAATATGATTTTCATAAATACAATTTATTTTTCACAAATACCTTTTCATGAAAAATTATTTTGACTACATTTTTGAGACAATAATATTATTAATATTTCAATTTTAATGAAAATTTAATTAATAAAATAAATTCATTTTTGACTTAAAAATATGAAAATTATCTTAATAATTTTGTTTAATCTTTTAATAACATATTATTTCTCAATGAATGGGTAATAATAAAGCTTTTTATTGGAAACTTTTACTAAATGAATAATTTCTTTAAATTTTAAATAATTAAAATGATATTTAATAATGAAAACATCGAGTGAAATTAATATATTATATATTTAACAATGTTAATTTTAATCCATTTAAAAATAATCACTAGTCATATAATTAATGTAATGTCATCTTGTGCTTCAAAATAGTGTTTTGTAAAATCCCTTTTTTCGAGTCATTTAATGGCTTTATTTTTAAAATAAATTTCTATAAAAGTAAGATTTTAATTTTATAAAACATATTCCATATTTTTAATTGGTATAATTGTTATATTGAAATTTTTTCATATTAATTTCGGGTCATAATGGATATCCAAAATAGTAAAAAAATACCACGGTTGATGGTAAAACGGGTTTATCAGGGGTAAAACTAAAGTGATAAGGGTTATAATGATGTAAATACTTATCAAATTTATATTTTATGTATATATTTTGATCCTATAACATATATTAATTGTAAATTTATCATATATGAGCCAAATATATATTATTTTTACACATATAACACATTATGTAAAAAAAAGTAAAAAATACCACTTTCCTACTTTTAATAACTATAATATTTTTTTAACAAGGATAAAAATAACCAAAATTTAGTAAATTTTCATTCTAAAGAAGATTTGTTTTCATGGTATGTTTTTTATTTTTTTTAGTAATGATATAATAACATTTATTTCTCATTAAACCCCCAAAAAGTAATTATTTAAAGACAGGAATATAGTATTAATAATTTGAAAAATATTAAAACTAATATCATTAGAATAAATTATTGTGTCACACAAGTTTATTTATAAGTGTCAAATTATAGGGAATTTTTAAATGTATATATTTTAACTCTATATTATTATTAATAAATTTAATGTATAGTTAAATTAATATTATCTACATTGACATTAATGAAACATTATAATAAATAATGTTTTATTAAATGATTTGAAATTAATATATATATTATATTTTTTTGCGAGTTTTATTTAGTTTATAATAAAAATCATGGTCTATTTATGGTATTTTTTCCTTTTATAGAAATTTTATTAACCCATAATGTGTAAAAACATTAATCACCACAGTGATGATTAAAACAAGGTTTTTGGTTTTATCTAATATTATGTTAAAATTAATTTCCCACATACATATGTAATTTGAATCTATAAACTAGGATTTATATATATAATCATTGTTTCAAAATTTTAAAATTACTCCCATTTTAATTTTAGTCTTGTAATAGTATTTAAATATGTTAAAAAACTAGTCACCATGGTAAAAACTAAAATTCTAAAAGTGAGTAACCATTGATTTTAAGGGAATAACATATTAAAAACAAGATACATTATAGTAATGGAGTTTAAGAAATAACTAAAATTCCCTACACTCAATTATTTATAAAAATTTTATTCACATTTATTGATAGTTACTACCCATTATTGAATAGTATTAGATACTTGCAAAAATATCATTCCTTCTCACTTATGAAATGGAATCCCATATCCTCTATTCATTACACTTAATGATACATTTTGATCTATAATTATCATCAAAATACCTTAATTAAACTCTTAAAAAATCATATAATCCTTGTTTCTTTGTTATAAAACCGTCCAATGAAGGATTTTTAGTAATCCTAAAGAGGTTTTACAAAGAATATTTATCAATTATAATAAAGGGTTATTATATTTCATATTCTTCCAACATAATAAAATATTATTCTTCCATGTTGATATAATTAAAATATTTTATACCACATGTTTATATGTTGTAATTTTAATTTAGTTCTCTATATCTATATCCTCTTCATTCAAATGAGAAATGAAACAATCATTCACGTGTACGACATACTTCCCCCTCACAAACCAATTTAATTTTTTTCCTTCACCACCACTAATTTAATATTTTAAGGATGGGTTCACTATATATATATATATATATATATTCATTAAATACACATATCTATAAAAAATATTATATGATAAAATTTTATACATTTACACTCATTTAATATAAATAACATTGTTTGTGATTACGTGGGGATTACCACTTTTGGAAAGAGACATGATTCATTTTACAAAATCCACTCCCATGAATGTTATATATAAGTTAATTTAAATATAATATGATATTTATTCTATAATTATAATTATTTAAAGTTAATACATCTTATCATCATTGAATCAGGATAATCAAAATATAGAAAAATAACTCTTGGGTATATAGGATGTACCGTCTTTGTGATTTTTACATAGATCATTTCTCATAACTATAACTGAAAAATGGTATAAAAATTATGATTGACGTATAAAAATGATAATTATTTAATGATTTTTTTTCTAATTTTGGTGGGATAATGATATTTTTTATCAAAACCAAAATACTGAATTCATTTAGGACATTTTAACATAATACCATTAAAACAACGTACTTGAAAATACTTGATTATCTAGTTAAATAGAACAAGGTATTAAATATAAGAGAATGTATAATTAAAAAAACGATCTTAAGAAATTATATAATTAACATAATTTTATTATTTAGGATGATAAAGACAGTATGCAAGGAGTATGACCAAATTAAAGGGTTGTTATCTCAATTTTCCTTCATTAAGGCAAACTTTATTGTCGTGCAATTAATTTCTATTATATTGTATATGTACAACTTTTAATATGTTTTATCATGTTTCTGTCATACATCATCACATTTTAATTTTGAATTATAATTATTGCATTCATTAGTATTTGACTTGAATGTTACCATGTTATATGTTTTTCATAACTAAATTTTATTTCCTTGGATTATGTCACTTCATAATTGATTATATTAAGTCCAAATTATGTGAAAAATACTATTTTTCTAAAATATCTATTATTTAGTAATTTTTTTGTATTTATATTGTTTCACATAAATATGGCACTGAATAATTATAAATTCAATATTATAATAATGTTTGGTGTTCCTTTTTTCAAATGGGGTTTTTGAGAAATTTGATGTTTTATACACCTATCTTATTATATGAACTATATTTAATAAAATATTAATAATATATATAATTATTTTATTTATATAATTTTAATATAATGATTATTTTTATGTAATTTATTTAATTAGGATTATTATTTTGATGTTTCTAAATATATAATGGTATATCAAAAAATCTCATTATTATTCGAGATTGTTTATGTTTAATTATCTAATTAAGAAAATTTATTAACTTTTTTTATTAAAAAAATATATTTTTTCTAATTTATTTATTTCTAGAAATAATTTGTTTCAATATTATATTCAACTCCCTAAATATTCAGGATAATGAAATCATGTTTTTAAATAAAAATTATTTTTTTCTACTAGGTTCTGAATATTTTCCTTCCACAACAATAGCGTCTATGAAATTCTTGGAAGAATATTTTTAACATTAACTAATTACTTAATAATTTAAATTCTATCAATTTTTTACTTTTAAAAAAATATTAATGAATAAATATTCCTATTGCTTTCCAAATGAGGTACTTTTTCCATCTTTATGAATTTTTTAGTGTAATTTTTTCTATTTTATATATTGGAAATGAAAAATATTTCCTACAATAATGAATGATCAATGATTTAAATATTCCATTACAATTTTCATGTTTATTTTTAATGAATATTTTCTCAAAAATTTAGTAAATTTTTTATTTTCAAAATTTATTTTCAAATTGAAAAGGTTATTTTTTTAAAATGGATTTAAAGATTTTTTATTGAATTTAAATTCATTAAAAATAAAATAAAAAAATTGTTTACAAATGATCCACTAGGGATGTGATATATTTCTATGTCGGTAATTATTTTTCAGGGTAGTTTTTGATCCATTAGATGTTGGAAAATATTTATAAAATTTAGGGTAGTTTTGAATAATTTTTTTTAATGTTTTTATCTTATTAAATTATTTAAAATGATGATTTGATTAGTTATAGTAATTGATTCTTGAGGCCCACTATAGCCACATAGTGCCTTAGTATATATCATCTGACAAACTAGTTTGGGTAATTGGATGAGGATATTTCCATTTATAGAAGATGTCTTGGCATAGGGTCTTAGTGGTGGGTTTATGATGTCCATAATTATGAATTATATCATTAAGAAATTAGTTGATGATGTTAAAATGATTATTTTAACAATAATGATATTTATTAATAGTTTTTATTATTAACTTGTCAATATTGATTATGAATTATTTACTAATGATAGCTTCCATTATACATAAAACTTACTAAGATTATGAGCTCACCCATATTTAGTTTTATATCACCATTATATGATGATTTAATCTTTGAATGAGTTAAAGAATACATAATACATTATTTGACTATATTTTTTATTTTACATTGTCAAATGAAACGTGATATTAATGTATGTATCTTGATTACCTAGAATTATAAAATATTAATTCCTTTTGGATGTGATCTATTATATCTTATGTTAATGTAGTTAATTAATTATCACCTCTTGGTCACTCAAATTGGGGCCTTTATGGTTGGTATAATTAAATTATAGTATAATCATTGGGAACTAGAATTAAGAAAACCTAAATTAGGTAATATAACCCCATGAATGAAATTACGGATATGTATAAGTATAAGATAGCATCCTAATGTGTAGGAATAAAAGATACTTGGATTTTTTTCTAGAAATAAATCCATATGTTTAAACTAAGAGTGTATTTGTTGTTGGTATTAATGAATAAAGGGATAATAAACTTAAAAAGTGTGTGTTTGAGTTTATCTCAACCATCTTTCTGGTATACAATGAGTGTTCCCTTATTGAACACCTAGTTTGACACAATAGAGGGAATTCTATAGTCAATTCACATTTTAATTATGAAAAATCAGGAAGTAATTTCATAGATGATGATCATGGGTTACTAATGTTTAACATAATGTGTCATAGATTAAAAAAAATATTTCATGGAAAAGACACATTATAATTGATTTTTATCCAAGATGAATATTATCTCTTAAACCAAGATATTTCATTTTATTCCAGGGATATAACTGGGAGGAGTAAGGTTAATATTTAATTTTGTAGACACGGTAGTGGTCTTGATCAACCAAATGTGATGATGATAGATGTAAATGGTATTGTAATTAGTCTAATTAAATAATCAAATATATTATTGAAAACAGGTACCTTAAAATCTCATAGACTCACTAATGAATTAAAGGATGGATTCTTGTATGACCTCGAGTGGTGGATACAATGGAGGAAGGAATGTTAAATTTACTTCAACTGAAAAATGTGATAAGAGAAACATAATAGAATGAATCCAATGAATATAAATTCTTTTTATGTATATAAAATAAGGGTATATAGAATAAAATTATAGAGGAAAAATGAGCACTTCAGTGGAGAGAAATAATTTTAAAACTATAGTTCCATTTATTGTTAGTATAATTAAATATATAGAACATGGGAATTATCTTAGTAAATTCCCTCGTTCAATTTTTTAATATAATAATGGAATGATATGTATTATACCAATCATTCATTTAAAATGGTGAATGTATTTATGTATTGGGATTTTAGAATTATTCTATAGGAGTATCATTATCAGTGTTATTTTGGTTTTAAGAATCCTGAACTATATAATGATTGTGTTAATTTTTTATGATATATGTATTTATCTATGATTTTCATTAGTATTATTGACAACATCATGGGTTTATGAGTTAAAGTTTGACCATAAGTTGAAATGGAAATACAACCATTTAGAGGTTTTATGTTATAGTATTTTCTGATGACTACTGAAATTTTGGGAGATATTTTATTGGGTTTAGGTATAGGTAACCCTAAGGGTGGACGGATATATTATTTAAGGAATAATATCATTTTCATATGTTTGATGGTATCGATTTCATTTAGGGTTATTATGATCGTCTATATTAAGGTTATAACAATCAACTAAGAATATTTGATTTTATGGAATAAATGAGTTTTATAGAAAACCACTGCGATTGAAAAGGGTTTGGAGGATTTTGGTTATTTTTAGGATGTTGACCATATTTTTCGATACGTTATAAGAATTATATTAATATAATTGTATAATAAGGACAAATTGTATGTTGGGAGTCAAACTGTTTTGTCTCGTAATGTCCTAAGGATTTAATCCATACATTAAGGGTTTATAAGAGTAGCTCGTACCAATTTTATATGTGATGTCTTGATAAATATGACAAAAATTATTTAAAATGATATGATGGATAAATATTATGTTTAAATATGGATATTAGTCTTTTGTTTTTAATAATAATGTATTGTTTTGGATAAATTGTGCTGAACATTTTGGTTTTTGTAAAATATTGAAGTCCTATAGATTTCCTTGTCACCATAATTTGGATATTATAATCCATTAATAGCTACTTTGATTTATTTAGAAATACAAAATAAGAACAATTATTCATGGATAATAAATTATTGAGTATGAAATTAAATTGAAATTGATCTAAGAACAACCCAATGATGTAACAATTCTTATGAAATAAAAATTTATTTTATAGTGTTATAAATATTGGTTGTAATGAAATTCATCAAAATTTTTAAATGAATAATTAAATAAATATTCTATACATTTACATATATTTTTTATGAATCCAATCTATTTTTTACAATATATATCTATATGGTTTTTCAGTAATTGACTATATCTTGATCATTCAATATCATGTGATCAATGGAGTTTATCACACCCCATAATTATATGGGAATTATTATTTTCCTCAATTTCCATTTTTTCATGACTATTTTTTTCTTACATTTAATCTATAACACCCCAAGTTTTTATGGACCATTTTCTTAAATTCATTAAATTTTTATTTATGTATTGCAACAAACTAAGTAATATATTCATTTCATTTATAACTGACTTCAAATACGCAACATGAAAATAACTAAGTGTATGATTCATATAAAATTTTGACAAAGTAATTTTCACGCAACTGTTACCTGGTTTCTTTTACATGTAACACCAACTTGTCATACGTAACACACAATTGTAATGTTTTTATAAAGAATTATTTTACTATAATAATTATTTAAATGAGGTAATAATATCATAGTTTCTAAACTTATGTATCTGAATAAAAAACTACTTCACAAATGTGGTTTATAATTTTTTTATATAAATAAAACATATTTAAAAACAGAGATATAAATTCTTTTCAAGTCCTTATATAATTATAAATACCATTCTCTCAAATGAAATACTTTTAATGTCCATTGGTAGAAACTAATAAAATTCATTTTAGAAAAATGTAGATATTTAATTTGAATAAATAAATTTCATTTTATTAATTTATAATGTAAATTTTTTGTTTGGGATAATTTTTGGGATTTTTTCGAGAAACGTCATTTTTCGATGAATTGTGAAAAATACCAGCTTTTAATTCAAAATAGATTTTTCATATAATTTATTTATATAAATATATTATATTTTAAGTTAGATTCAATTTTTAATAAGATAATATTTTTATCAATTAGAAAAATTTTGACCATTAATATTATTTTCACTTTGAACATGGGTATAAAATCTTAGCAATCCTTTGAATGTTTTTTACTTTAAAAACATGCATTGTCGGCCAGATATTGGGAATCATTTTAATTTAATTTCTAACACTTATGTGATTAAAATATTAAAATTCAATATATATTTAGAATAAAAATAAATAACAATTGTTAATCATGTAATAATAGATTTTCACCAAAAATATTACTGAAAGTGATTAAAAATAATTATAATGATTCAGCTTAAATTAAGATAAATAATGGGCTAGACCATAACCTTATGGACTATACATACAAATAAATTTTCCAAAAATAAATTTTATGAAAATATTCTGACCTTATACTCCCTTGGATCGGCATTGGATCATTATTATATCCACTTTGAAAATGAAAAATGTGGGTGCCTGCCAATATTTACAAGGGTCACACTCAAACAACATTATAAAATGCCACAACCTATCCCTCTTATTCACACATCTTAGACCACATAGGATAAAAAAAGATAATACCAATAAGCATACCAAAATCCATAACTACCTTATAAAAGCATCCACATGGAAAATAAGCAACCTATGGGGGCATTTTAACACAATCCAAAAGGAGTTACCCAATTACGAGATAACATATTCTCTCAAGATCCTTTCATTTGTTTTATTTGTGCATCCCTAAAATCACTTCATTCCATGATTTTATAAAAAAATAGTATCCTAAATATTGTATGATATTTTTATGATAATATTTTTACCTACATTTAAAAACATTTACATCTAATGGGTAATGAACATACTAGATATGGGTACGGTGAACTACTGCCTCACTAAACGATGATAGTTCATTTTTCCTTAACCACCTCTAAATGTGAAAATTATATTGAAAAAACTATTTATATATTTCATATATTATATTTATTATATCTTTATTCATATATATTATTTTTAAAATAAATATACTTTTACATCCCGTTTTCTCTAAATCTGATAATTTCATTTGAGGAAGTGTGGACTACTACCCCCTCAAAGTGATGTGATTCGTTTATACACTACATAGAATGTATTATGAATGTGTTTAATGAATAGTTTTTATATATATGATATAATAAAGATCCATTAATATTACACACGCACACGTATATATATATACATATATACATATACATATATATATATATATATATTCCTTTTACTTTCTTTTTTTCAAAACAATAATTTAACCAAAATAGCGGTCATGCACACGTACAACCTGTCGTCTCCAAGAACTGTGTATTCAATTTCATTCAGATATATTGTATATATAATTAAAATAAAACTATAATGAATATTCATGATATTTATATAATTTTTTACATTCTTTAATCATTATATAATTTTACTGAATTATGATATAACATATTAAGATAAATGCGAAGAAAAAAGAAAATATTACCTGAAGTGAAACTTGAACATTGTATTGTAAAAAAGAGGGTAATATAAGGTCACAATAAAACCATATATAGTATTAATTATAATAATATTATTCTTTAAAATATTTATAATAAATTTATATTTATTACATAGGTGTTTGGAATGAGTATAATGACACTCAAGACACTAGGTAAGGGGATTTCATCTCACTTATTATTTCTATGAGATACATTCCTTAAAAATCACTCACATATTTTGTGTAGTGTATATACCACACATGGATGTATTCAATGATTATTATAATTTAATTAAATGTTATTTACATATTCATATTATGATATTTCTTTCATGAGGTATAATTTTAAGTATTTACTAAATGGTTAAAAATATTTTGTATCTATTTACTTTCTTTGAGACTCATGTTTTTTTATGAACCTAAATTATTTTTTGAGGTGTACTTACTTCCATGTTACATGTTATCTATTGAATCTAATTCTTAAAGGATATATTTTTTTAATTTAATTTACTTTTCTTACATCATTATTATGATACCTTGTTATGAAGTGATAAGACTTTATTGAAACAATCTCATCACATTTTGTGATTGTTTATGGTTATTCTTCAATTAATGAAATATCATAATGAATAACTCAAGAACACTAAAGATATTTTTTCTCCTATGGTTATTCAAGATATATTAATCTATAAGTACCATTATTTACACAATTTTATCCTTAAAGTAATGTTATTAAGTAAAATCTTACCGTCTGTCTCTCTTTGGTAAAAAATCTATTGTATTAAAAAGAAATGTTTTAAAAAATGTATTTAGAAGAAATTTGAATCCCATTTTCAAGTGAAAATTATTTCAAAAAAGTTTCATTCTTCTCAATTCTACCATTTTATTTTTCCAAAGATATTTTCATATAAAATTTTTTATGTTTTAAAAGTTAAATTTAAATGTAGAAAAGGAAATTTTCCTCAAAAAATATTTTTAAAAGATATTTCAAAATTAATTACTATATAAGATAAAATCTATTGGTGTTACTCATTTATTTTTGGTGAAATTATTTCACATTTTCTTTTATATTATTTCCTTAAGTGGATAATGTTTTGATGACATTGTTTTTATGAAACCTATTTCTCTTTCATAGGTTATATTATTCTGAAATCCCTTTATTTTCATAGGTTATGTTTATAAGGAAATGACTATGAAACCTCTATTTTTTCACAGGTTGTTATGCGACTACATTTTTATAATACCTATTTCATTTCATTGGTTATGACATGGTTATTTACATAGGGTAAGATATTTTATTTTCATGTTCGTGTTCATATACCCTTATGCTCATGAGTATGATTATATATAAAACTATTTAATGCTTATTGAGCTTATGAGATCACCATCTTTTATGATTGCTTCCCTAATTTTATGAAGATATATATTATTTTTTTGTGCCAAAGAAGATTATAGTCAATAAGAACCTAGTGGTAGAAAATGTAGTTTACTTATGTAATAGATTATATCTTTCCATGTTTCCAAAGGTACTACACTACTATGGTCTTTAGTAGTCTATTTGAATAATTTTTTAGGTATTATAAAAATGGTATATAATATTTATGTGTTAAAAACAAGTGTCCTTATAGTAGGTATCATGGAAAAGGTTTAGTTACCATTTGGATGATAGGTTGAGAAAACCTTTTTGAGAACCCTAAAGACATGTCTAGGGATACATCTTAGGATAATGAAAGGTATAAAAATTTCCATGGGATTTTTTAAAAAAAATATAGTGAGTGGTTTAATGAAAATACATCACTGTATAGATACTATAACTGGATGTGGCTCTGGAATATAAGTACCTTGGGGTAATAACTCTGAAATGATGTTAATGGGATAACATAGGCAATCTAGTACAAAAAAAATGGGCCTTGCTACACACCTGGTTTGACATTACTGGGAGATGTGCTTTTGAAATTCACAAACACATTATGAACCATAATGAAGGGTTTAAAGAGTTGTTTACTTTGAATAACCTAGGATAAACAGAAGGTTTCACAGATTAAGTAATGTTTAATAATTTAGGCATAATATATTTTACTTTTCATTATTATGTGGTTCCTTGTTATGGTTACTATTTCTCACTCTAGGATTTTTGGTTTTAGTAAATGGATGAAACCTGAAAGAACTATGTTAATAGAGATTAAGATGGAAGATGAAATGATTTTCCTCTAAAGAAAGCACATTACATTGGAGTTGGAATGGAAATCCTTGTTAATATTCTCACATAGCTTTCTCAAGCTATAAGTAATGGTGGAATTCTAAATTAGATTAGGAGTGAACAATATTCTATTGATCCCTTCATTATGAATCCTACACCTTATTTTAGAGGGTCTTTTGATCCACTTGTTGTTGAACAATTTATAAGTACTATGGAAAATATTTTCTTTGTTATCTAGTGTTCAGATCATGAAAAAGACATTCTGGGTACATATTGGTTAGAAGGAGAAGTAGACTGGTGGTTTACTCTAATCAATAATATTTGGAAATATGATTAGATTAAATATATAGATTTGGAATTGTTAAAGAACTTGTTTTTTAATATTTACTTTCCTAGGATTATTCACACCATGATGTAAAAAGTGTTCCTTTAGGTAAAGAAAAAAGGATTATAAATATATTGGTACCTATGATACCAATTTCATGAGACATTACAAGTATACATAAGTAATTATCATCCAACATGATATTAATTTTGATAGGTTTTTAAGTGGATTAATGAAAAGTCTTAGAAGGGAGTTATCCAAAAGAGACTTTATTAGCTATGAAGAGATTTTTCATTGTGAAATCAATGATGAAATGGATGTTTGAGTCATATATTAATTTCATGGTTTTGATAAGAATATGAAGATATATAATAATGAAAAATAAGAAAACCATGAAGAATTGATGATGATATACCATTTTTTCTCTATGTGTGGGAAAAATGTGTATGATATTTCATTAAGTGGTATAATAAATTGTTTATGTTTTGAATGGAAGGAGATCATGAATTTTATTATTTAAGAGTTGGTACGAAGTTATCAAATATTGATAATGGAGAAAAAGTGGAATAGAATTCACCTACCATGATTTAGTGCCACATGTTTAAGTGTATTGAAAATTATAATAACCAATTCCCAAACCCAAGGGCTTGTGACGATGATCGATTTAAAAAACTCTTAAGCTGAGAAAAAAGGATAAATCTCACAAAATCGATATTTCAAATGAGGTTGAAATAACGACGTGATGGAAGGTAAACTTACCATCCCCTCTAGAACTACAAATGTCATATTTTATTCTGGATCTACCCCATATTTCATATCTAAATAATTTTACAAGGGAGTAAAGATTCCACCAAGATTTTTATAATGAGTAATTATTAGTGAAAAACCCTAATGGTATGATTATTTAATCCAAAGTCTATGATTAATCTCCAATTGAAGTTGGTGGGTTGGTGCTTCCAACAAATATTTTCATTATTCCTTTGTTTCAACTTGATGTCATCTTAGGAATGTATTATCTTTCTATTCATAAACCCAACATCAATTTTCAAGTAATTGATGTTACATTTGATATTAAAAACCCTCTTTTCACCATCCATCAATGTGAAGATAAGTATGGACATACTATTGATAATACATCTTGTGTATGAGTATTATTTCCCATTCTAAAGGGTTATATATCTCAAATGGTGATGGAGAAAATAAACATAGATGATATGCCAATTGTTCACGTTTTCTTGGGATTAATTTTTGGAAGAGTTTACTAGAATTTCACTAAAATTGTAACTTGAATTATTGATAGAAATCATACCTTTCTCCACACCAATATAAAATACTCCATATATAATGGATCCAACTGAGTTGTAGGAATTGACGTAAAAACTCCATGAAAACCTTGATAAGGGATTCATTCACCCACATGTGTCACCTTGGGGTCCAGTAGTTCTTTTGGGGAAAATGAAATATGGATAAAGGAGACAATACATTTATTATTGTTAGTTGAAAAAGACAAAAATCAAGAATAAGTATCTTATTCCCTATATTGATGACTTGTTTGATCAACTATAGAGATCCCAATAATTTTCCAAGACATACCTTCATTGTGGATATCATCAATTGAGTTTCAAGAAGGAGGATATAACCATGAAAACATTCCGCAGAAGGTATAAACACTATGAATATAAAGTGATGCCTTTTTTATACTAATTCCTATGTTATATTCACAAATTTAATAAATATAGTCTTTTGAGATTTTGATAATAATTTTATGGTATTATATATAGACGATATTATTATCTATTAAAGGATAAAGTAAGAGCATGAAGATCACATTATAATTTTACTAAATACTCTAACGATGGAGAAGATAAATGAAAAATTTACAATGTGTAAATTTTGGCTGAAAAGGATTCAAGTTTGGGTCACATAATGTATAGAGATATTAGTGAGGTAGATCTATCAGAGACGAAGGCTATTGAATACTGGCCTAGACCAACCATGGTGACTATGATCCATAGCTATATTGGTTTAGCCAAATATTATTAATGGTTTGTGTTAAATTCCACAAGGCTATATTATCCTCTGAACATTTTAACTCGGAAGGGATTCAAGTTCCTCTGGATAGATGAATGTGATGAAATTTTTATTTATTTAAAGATAGTATTAGTCATCACACATGTTCATAAATTACACTGTAGTGGAGAAGGGTTTGTAACATATAGAAATTCATCAAAGAATGTATTGGGATGTATTCTTATATATAATAACATTATTATATCTTATGAGTCATGAAAGATGAAGATTCAACTGAAAAATTATGCAACCCATGATTTTATGTTAGATGTAGTTATTTTTTTATTAAAGATATAGAGATATTATCCTTACTTAGAAACGTGTGATCTATATATTCTGATAAAAAATGTTTGAAATATATATTCACATAGAAGGTGTTAATCATGCTCCCTAGAATTTGGTTAGAGTTGATAAAGGATTATCCGTGCTCAATATATTTCCACCCTAAGAAACCCATCAAGAATGTCAATGATTTAAGTTGATTTGATCACGATATCATATCCACAGTGAGGATCACGATAGATCCAATATTTTTAGATTCATAGATGGTGGATCAGGAAATCTAAAAGGAGTGGGAAAAATATTATCTTTCTCAAATGAATGTTCAAGACTATATCCATGTAAATATTAAGGAGTTTCATAATGTATATTTGAGTGTAACCTTGGATAGGATGGAATGATGAGGTTTAGGAACCACATTTGTGTTCTGTCCATATCAATTTTGAAGAATGAGGTATTATAGTAACTTCATAGTACATCATTATCTATTTATACTAGAAGTAAAAAAAGATATATAGGGGCCTGAAAGGATACTTTGGGGGTGGAATTAAGAGAGATATCATACTATTTTTATCTTGGTGTTTGGTATGCCAACAAGTTAAGGATGAAACGGAATATTAAAATGGTATGTTGAATCCATTACTGATACCCAAATACAAAAGGGAGAATATCATTATGGAATATGTCATCAGACTACCCAAAAACACTAACATGAATCGTTATATATTGGTGTTAGTATATCACATTTCTATAGTAGCACACATCTTTGATATGGGAGAAGATTTCTCTCTAGATCAACTTACCATGGTATACATTAAAGGAATTGGGAAGGTTTCTGGGAGTATCACATTCTATTATATCATATCATGATATATGGTTTACCTTAAGGTTATAGAAAAGTATTCATCATTCACTTTAAACATAATTGAGTTTCAGAACTGCTTATCATCATCAGAAAAATTGTTAGTCTAAATGAACAATTCAAACCATAGAGGATACGTTGAGATCTTTTTCTCTGAATTTTAAAGGTGGTTGGGATCAACGGCTTCATCTGGTTGAGTTTTCATAAAAAAATAGCTTTCACTAATGCATTTAGATGGAACATATTAATCATTATAAGGGAAGAAATGTATATATATTACATGTTGTGGTGATCTTTAAGAATGAAATATATTGGGACTTAATATTTATGAAGAAATTGTCGAGAATGTTTGAACCAATTAATATGATATCATGTTAGCTAATTGTCATTATAAAAGATATGCTAACAACCATAAAAAGATCTATAATTTGAAGTTGGTAAAAAAGTATTTTTACTATTCTATAAATTTAATAAGGGTATGTTATTCATGATGAAATTGAATCTAACCCCTAGTTATATTGGTCCTTTTGAGATTCTTGATCGTATTGAGACAATATCATATCTCTGGGAAGTACCTCCAAGTATACCTCATGTCACTAATATATTACTTGTATTTCTCCAGAGCATGTATATACATTATCATTCACATGTATTGAACTTAAAATTCCAACTGATGGTTAATAATACTTTTTACATGGAATAACCAGTTTAAATTTCAGAGCCTACCTAGAATGTTCTATGAAATAAAACGACTAACCTCGTCATAGTTTTGTGTAGAAATCACTAGTTAAAGGATGTTATGTGGGAACATGAGGATAAAATGAAGCAGAATTAATTTTTTTTACTGAAGTGAAATTTTTTGAGGCAATAATTTCATTTTAAGTGGTGTATAATGTAACACGTTGATTTTTATAGTCCTTTCTTCTCCAAGAAAATAAATTTTCATTTATGTATTGAAATGAATTAAGTTAAATATTGCCTTTATATGGCACCAAATAATTGTACATTACCCAGAAAAACATGGAATACAATATAGGGAACATCGACTCATCATATGTTACATGAAACACCTACTCAGAGTATGTTACACACAACACCGACTTGGAATACATTACATGGAACACTAATGTCACTACAAAACATAATTACAATAAAACAATTATTTAAATGAGATAACTATAACCTATCCTTTTAAAGTAGTTATATAAATATTAATAAATACTTTTCAAATATTTATTATAGTTTTTTTATATAGTAATGTATAGATAATGAAATATATATTTTCTAGTAATGTCTTTATATGTTTAAAAATACCATTTTCTCAAATGAACTGCATTTAATGTCCTTCTGTAAAAAATTATAAAACTAATTTAAGACAAGTGTATAAATTTAATTTGATAAAGTAATATTATTTATTGAATTTATAATGTCTAAATTATCTTAGTGTTTTTTTTGGTATTTTTCTGAAAAACATCATTTTTGGATGAATTGTGAAAAATACCAGATTTTAATTCAACAAGTATATTTCATATAATTTATCATTAAGATTAAAATGTATTGAAAATTCATTTCAATGTTTAATTTGATAATATTTTTATCAATTTTTAATATTTTTTTCAATGATATCAATTTTATTTTCAACATTTTTATAAAAACATAGACAACATTTGAATATTTTTACATCATAAACCAGTATTATCGACCCAACTGTGGGAGTAATTCTAAATTAATTTCACCCACTAATTTGTTTAGAATATGGAGTAAAGTATTAAATATGAGTAATAATAATATATTATCTTGTACAACATGGTTATGTTTGTTTTGAAAAAACAAATTTGTGACTATGATTAAAAATAATAACAATTATAGAGATAAAATTAACATAATAACAGACTAACCCATAACCTTAAGGACCAAGATAACCAATAACATATCAAAAATATATTTTATGTAAGTATTTATACCTACAATACTTTATCAAAACTTTGGATCACTATTGGATCCATATGAAACATGAAAAACATGGGTGGAAGTCTCTGTTCAAATATTTACAAGAGTGTAACTCGTCCTTCATTTTAAAAGTCTACAACCCATCACTCTTCTTCACACCTATAAAAACAAATATTTTTAGCCAATATATTCCAAATAAACATACCAGAATCTCTACCTTAATCCTAGATTCATCCCCTTGAATTAAGGGAAACTAATAAATCTTTTGGCATAAACCAAAAAGAGTTACCCAAATAATAGGTAACATTTTTTTCTCAATCTCTTATCTTTTATTGTCATTATACACCCCATACACTATATTTATTACATGATTGTATAAAAACACTTATACTCAATATAATATTATTTTACTTTTCTAATTTTTTTACCTAAAATTATACACACCGCCATCTACTAGGTAATTATCATATTGTTCACATGTGCAGTGAACTACCACCTCACTAATTGTTGATTGTTCATTTTTTCATTCACAACCTATCAAGGTAGAAATTATAATAGAAAATATGTTTATATATTTCTTATATTATATTTATTATATCTTTATGATTCATTATTACTTTTTAAAAACATATTTTTTACTTTTCAATTAGGTAAAATATGATAATTTCATTTGTAGAAGTGTGGACTAACACCGCCTCAAATTGATGTGATTCATTCATACACTACATAGAATGTATTAAGGATGTTTATTGTGAATATATATGAAATATATGATATAATTAAGATATATTTACAATTATATATATATATATATATATTCTTTCTTTTTTCTCAACATAACAAATAAACGGAAACAATGTTCAAGCGTACGTATGACCTACTGTATCCAAGAACAGTGTATTTTGTTTCATTCAAATATATTCAATATATTAAAATAAAAAAATACTGAAAAAATAAAATTAATATCATTTTTTAAATTATTTAATCATGATATATGTGTATGTAACAAATATATAATAGATTAAGATACAAGCAAAGAACAAAGCAGATATTACCCAAAGTGAAACCATAAAATAGGATTGTTAAAAAGAGGGTAATATATGGTAATAATAAAACCATAAATGTTATAATAAATAATAATAGGGTTATTTAAAATATTTATAACAAATATATATTTATTATACAGGTGTCTTGAACATGTATGATGAGATTAAATACATAAGGTACATGGATTTCATCTATCATTTATATTTCCGTGAGATACTTTCCTTAATCATAATGAGCTTATTTTGCGTTTTTTATATACACCCAATGGATGTAATAAATTATTAATATAATTAAATATATATTCATTTACATTTAAATTTTATGTTATTTATTTTATTGGTTTTATGTTTCAAATGTTTCTAAATCGGTAAAACTGTTCAGTCTCAATTTTCCTTCATTGAGACTCAGGTTTTGTTATGCACCTAACTTTTTTAGGTAATACAATTCCATTTTACATTTTATATCATGACTATCATTATTTTAATTATATTTTAATCTTGATTTAATTTATTTTTCTTATATATAGTGTATGATCCCATGTTACCAGGTTATGAGAGTTTATTGTAACAATCTCATCGCTTTTCGAGTTTGTTTATGATTATGCTTCGATCAGTGAAATATCATGATTCATATCTCAAGAACCCTAAATATGTTCATTATATATTGTTATTAAAGATATAATCATGTATTAGTACAATTTTTTCACTCTTTGGTACTTTATATAATGTTTTTAAGTAAAATTTTACCATATATATATTCGGTTAAAAATATATTGTATTCAAAATCCATGTTTTAAAAAAGATTTCTAACGATTTTGAAGCCCATTTTGAAGGAAAAACGATTATAATTTTATTTATTTTTAAAAGATTAATTTAGATTTATTAAAATTTATTTTTAAACAAAACTATTTTCAAATGTTTGGGTGAATTTAAATGAATTTTTCAATGTAAAAAAGTTGTTTTCCTTAAGAAATGTTTTTAAAATACCATTAAAAATTATTCTCCATATAGGATAACATACATTGGTGTTACTCATACATTTATGGGGAAATAATTCAATGTTTCTATTCATATTATTTCTCTAAATATATTTTGTTTTGATGACAATATATTTATGAAACCATTTTCACTTTCCTGGGTTATATAATTTTTAAATCCACTTCTTTTCATGGGGTATGTTTGTGATGAAATGATTACTAAAAATGTATTCTTACAAATTTTTAGATAGCATTACATATTTATAATACTAATTTAATTTAATGGGTTATAATATTGTTAGTTAACATGTTAATAACATGTATGCATGTTTTCACTAAGAGATCGGTGGGACATATATGTCCATATAATGCATTTGGTAAGGATTTGTATCTCATGGGATAGACAAAGATGTTCTAGGGAAAGAACCCTTATTACTAAGATGCCCATTATAGTGAACCATGATTAGTAGGATTGTATGAGAAGTGAAATAATGACTCTAATATAAACATGGGAGTAAACCATGACTTGCAAGATTTCATGGGGAGTGAACTTATAATACCGAGATAGTCATGGTAGTGACTCTTTGACTGCTGTTGAAAACATAATATATGCTTGTGTGTCATCCAAAATTCCATTTTTTATTCCTATGTTATGATTTCTTATATTATGTACGTTATTTTCTTATGATTCATGTCTTATGAACTTCCAAGATTTATACCATGTTTCAATCATATAATTATTTATATACATAGTATGATCTTCTATTTTCATGTTCATGATCACATACCCCTATTCTCATGATTATGCTTATATATATCACTTATCTACCTTTATGAAGCATCTTATATCACCAATTTTTATGTATTCTTCCCTAGGTTATAAAGATATTTACTATTTTTGATGTATCTAAGAAGGGTGATAATCAAAAAGAAGCTAGTGGAAGATTGTGTAAATAACTTATATGTTAGTGTTTATGTTTCCGTGTTTCCAAAATAACTAGACTATTATGGTATTTTATTGTTTGTTTTTATAATGTTTTATATATTTTGACTATGATATGAAAATTTAATGTTTGAAAAGAAATGGTCAGTATGGAATATATGCTATTTGTTATTCTAAATTAAATTCCTAATTCACCTTCTCTATTATTAGGGGAATATTTTATTAATCATATTTATGATGTAGGATTTAAACAAAGATATATTCGAACTGGAAAAAAAATTTATGGGTGTGTAAAAATTGAAAGGATGAAATTTATTAAATGTGGGGATAATTTACCAAATTGATTTTATAAAAGAAGAATATTTTGTTAGATAGCATAAATAATAGAAAACACTATGTTTAAACATCTAGCGAAATATATGTCATAAATATGGAAACTATATCCTAAATATTAAATTAGAGGGTTTGAATAGGATTAACTACTCCATGAAAAATAATATAAATTTTCTAATTAATATAATTTTATTTTATAATTCAATGTTATAATAACTTATTTGTTAGAAAAGTCAATTGTTTTCATCATTAATACATTTTCATAAAATAAAAAATACATCTTTTTTAGAAAATAATATATTTAATTATTTCAACTATTAAAAAATTTATGAATTAAAAAAAATCATTTTTAATTATTGATATGAAAAATTATTTTCATAAATTTGGTTGTTTTTTTTGAAATTTATTATTCTTTAATGAATAATAAAAATATTAATCTTCAATTAGATCTTTTTTTAAATATGTAATGTTATTATATTTTAATAAGTATTTTTATTATTTAATAATTAATAATTTAAATTAAATTTATATATTATATTCCTAAAGATATGAATTTAAATCTCTATAATGATGATCTCAAGTTATATTGTTAATTTAACATCACATTATTCATGAAAAATGTATTCCTTTAAAAACACCACTTTTAATCTAATTTTATTGGATTATAATTAAATTATAATCTTCCACAAATATTGATGGAATTTGATAAAATTTATTCCATATTTCTACCCATCATAACTAATATTTTCTAACTAGGTCAAATTAATTTTTTCCATAATTAATAGGAAAACTAGTAAAAATATGTTTCAACCATTAAGGGAAAAAAAGGTTTACTAGGGGTTAAACTAATGATCTAATTATTATGAAAATAAAAAAAAATGAATAATTCCTATTATATAACCATATTTCGACCATATTAATCATTTTCTATAAAATTTCAATCTTTCTCCCGAATTCCCTTGTTTGTCACACATAAAGTACTTTATCTAAGGAAAAGGAAAAATCACACATTATTGATTTTAATAACCATAGGAATTTTTATAGGTATTCTAATGAAATCAATTACATTCTAAAGAATAATTTTGAATAAAGATTATATTTTTCATGTTAATTTATTTGTAGTTTTTATCAATGAAATTATTACAACAAATGCTTAAAAAAATCCAGCCCAATAATTATTTAATTTAAAGGAAACTAAAAATACTATTGTTAAAATATTTAAATTTATATAATTTGAAAAACAATTGCTTAAATTTTTTTCCTATAAGTATAACATGATAGTAATTATCTAAATTTATATATTGTAATTAAATATTTTCAATTATGATATAAAAATAAAATTAAATAAATAGCATCAAATTTTATATTAGTTATACAATATAGAAAATTGTGTTATTATATTATTCAAAATTTCAATATGTCTTAATTTTAGTAGAGTGAGTGGTAAATGGTTGATAATATCAAAAATATCTCATTTGATGTTATTTTAACCTTTTATTGAAACATTCTTGATACCTAAATATTAAAAACATTATTTACTTGGGTTTTGGTTAAAACACGGTTTTTTAGTGTAACATGAAAATGTGTAAAAATTAATTTCCCCAACAAATAGTGTTTTATTTGGTAAATTATATTAAATATTTATAATTTATGTGTCCAAATTATCTCATGTAGTTAATTTTATAATGAGTCTTTATAGATAAATTAACAAGTAAAAATATAGTAATTGTGGTGAAGAAAAATTGTAAATGTTTTGAATATTTTGACGTTAAGGTAATATTATATCAAAAAAATATTCATTTTTAGTGGTGGATGTGTTTCTTGAAATTATATTCTTATAAAAAATTTATTTATCCATTTTTAACACATGTGTTTATAGTGACGTCCCGTTATTGAATTGTTTTGGGTATTTATAAAATTGTCACACCTTCTCACATTTAAAAGCGGACCCCATATACCCTCTAATCTACACATAATGAGTCTTTAATATTATAAAATCACCTCTTAAAATCATTACATAATTCCATTACCACATAATGTATGTCTTTTTTATTAGAAAACATCCCTGAATGTATTTTCATGTAAACCTAATGAGGTTGTCTGAAGAAGATATATTGTTATTTTGAATGCATAATTATTTTATTTCTTCTTCAACCACATTCAAATATTTTTCAAACAATATTATATAATAATATTATTATCTAAAATATAGTAATATTATATTAATTTTAGGAAATATTTTATATAAATATACTTGTACATCAAATGGGATACTAAACCATCGTCAATGTATATGGTGGACTATTACCTAATAAAAATAAATAATTCATTTTCAATCACAATTGTCCATAGTTGGTTTTAATGAAGTATTATATATATATATATATGATATTCATGAAACATTTATCAGTATTTAAATATAATTTATTATATAATTTCATACATTTACAATCAGTTAAAAATGATAAATCCATTCTTTCATATGTTTGGATTGCCACCTCAATAAAATGATGTGATAAAATTTTCATAACCACATAAAAATAAAAAATAAATTCTATGGTATTGAAATAACTATTCTCATATTTACATTAAAACTGTCATTCTATAATAATAAATAAATAATTATTTTCTTCTCTTTGTTATTGTGAAAAATATGAAGCATTATGCAGGCATACATTCAACTCACTATCTCTAGGATTCTAACATAGATCATTTTTCATAACCATAATTCATGGTAGGATTAAAAATATTAATGGATGTTTAATAATGATTATTATTTAATGATTATTTTTTCGATATTATTGAACATTTACCACTTTTAACATAATGAAATTACTAATGTCATTTTGGACATACTAACACAATATTGTCGAAACATCAAATGTGAACATAAATCATTAGGTAGTTAAATATGACGTGTTATAAAATAATTTATTAATAATACTAAACAAATTTTTTTTATTATTATAGTACACAATGAAAATAATATTACGACATAAGAACATAATGGCGTTTCATGATAAGATAGTCCCATGGAAATATATTTTGTCTCTATTTTCCTACATTCAGAAATATTTTATTATTATGTGCCTCTTTTGGTTTAGATGGTTTATTTAATTCCATTTTACATGTTATATAAATTAAAAATATTAATTACTAGAATTTAATGATTCAATTTAAAATAATTTTTTCAAGGGGATTTGGATGGAATGTTACCATGTGGTAACTGTTTCACAGCTCAATTTTATTTCATTTAGTTAAATCACATCTTAATTGATTAAATTATATCAATATTTCATGTAACATGGAATTGGATTTATTTATGTTTTATATACACTAGATTTTTGTTTATATAAAGTTGTTACATTCGATAAACTTATTGATTAAATGTCACATCCACATTATGATGATTGTAAGTGTTCTTCATATCAAATTGACATTATTCGAACAATATTTTTGTAATGTACCTATATTCATTTATGATTTTTATTTTCTACCCGTTTGATAAGTTATTTTCGGATTCTATTTATATGAATGATAATTAAATATTCATATGATGTTATTTTTTTATAGGGTTTCTGATTAAAAAGATACCAATGGTTTATTGGATTATCTCACAATGTAATCATTATTCAATATTGTTTATTTTTTAATCTCTTTTGGGGGAATTGTATAAAATTTTAATCTTAAATAAAATATATATTGTTATTATTTTTTTATTTTGAAAAATTATTTACTTTACTTTTAATTTAAACTCTTTAAATATTCATCATATTGAAATCTTGTTTTATGGTTAACCAACGGTATTCCTTTACAAGGTCAACAAATGTTTTTTTCATGTCCATATTTTATATAAAAATTATTGACTGATTATTTTTTCATTTCAAAATCATTTATTTAATAATTATATCTAATTTTTTACTTTAAAAAAAATTCATTAACGTAATATTCTTTTATATTTCAAATGTGTGCAATTTTTTCATTTATTTAAGAAATTATAAAAGGAGTGTTTTTTAAAATATTCAGAAAAAATATTATTTAGCACTAATTTAACTACATAATGATTTTAATCATGAATTATAATTTTACAATAATATTTTCATAGAATTTTTTTCTTATTATTCTAAAAAAAATTTGTTTTAAAATTTTATTTTCATTATAAAACGGTATTTTACTCATGAATAATTGTAATGATCTTATTATTGAAGTAAGATTTATTAATGAAAAAAAACATATTTTACATATTTCTTATTAGGGATATATTTTAATGATATGGTTTTACTTATTTTATAGATGAGATTGGGATGTTTTACTAGTAAAAAATTCTCATTTTTTATAGTTGAATGGAAATAAAAAAACCTTGATGACTATGATATTCATACACTTAATATTATAAATGAATTTGAAATAGTAATTTATATTCAGGGATATATATATCCCCTTGATTCATATTTGGTCTCATGATATAATCGTGTTTTGGTATTTGGCTAAGTAATTTCCAATTTATTTTATATTTATGGGTTTGAGTATTTTGTAGTATGTTTATAATGTCTAAAAATATAAAATCCGTCATTATGAAACTAATTGTTGATTTATATTTAATTTATTTAAATCATATGATATCAATATATTAGTATCAATATCATGTGATTGTTTATATTGCATATTCTGATAAACATTTACTCCTGCCATATTTTTTTCATTCACTCATTATGGATTATATGGCATGTTATTTCAGTCATTAAATTTTCCATGGTGATTATTACATATTTACAAAAAAATATATTAAAATGTTTGTAAGACTTATTGAACATATGATATAACTATAATTTCATTCCCTTTCCCTATGATATGAACAATAAATCATTGAATGTGTTCAAGAATGTTGAATATTTATTTTCACTATGTTTCATATTTTATGTTTTCAAATGTAATTTGTGATTCAAGTATATATATAGTTTACTAATACTAATAAAATATTTTTAACATTGAGATGAAATATATTATATATTATGATGTTGTGATAATATAACCCCCGACATTGAGAGACTTGGGTTAGGGCCTTTATATATTATAATATAATTTTTTCTAATTAATTTCACTGACAGCTTTATTTTCCCACAATAATGAGAATGTATGAGCCATGAACCAATATGATTATATTATTATGAAAAAATTACATCATTATTGAAATCACTATGTCTATTTTATCTTATATTTATGTATAGGTATTTTTATGATAAGATTTGCTTCTAATAATAGTGAATTATATTTCTTTATATAAAATTATTTTAATTTTAATTAAGAAACCCCCATAATGATTTTAATTTAATCCTAAATTAAAAAAAATATTATACATGAGTTATAAATTAAAAAATTAATTAAAATTTAATCATCATCATACATAATTTAGGTACATTTTAATTTTTAGAAAAAAAAATTAATTTTTCTATAGAACTATTTTCACTGTGATTTGTGTTTCAATAATAAATTAATTTTTTCCACTTATATAAATTTAATTTAAACAAAAATTATAATATATTTGTAATTATGAGGATAAACATTTGTAATGTTCCCCTTTTTATATTCGTTCATTATGATTAGTATCCATGGAAATATTTATCACTTATGTAAGAGGGAAATTGGAAAAACATGGTCATATCTATGGGATAAGGATTTAGAATTTCGATAAGAAATGATATTATCCAATTATATGTTCTTATTCTAAAAATTATCATCAATTTTTTGATAATGTTTCTCCTTGGTGACATTTTACTGTGATATTGACCATGATATGAATTTATAAAAACATTAGAAATAAAAAAACCCACCATTGATTTTAATATCTATAATATTTTTCAATAAAGATAAAAAGAGGTAATGTTTGATTCCAAAAGTTAATTTGATATATCAATTAATTATCTTATCATGGTATATAATTTTTAATTTTTAGTGATTGAATATTTATCTTAAAACCAGACACAATTATAGGATAATATTTTAATAGAAAAAATATATATAAAATAAACTAATATTATTAAATTAAATGTAATAAATTATGAAATAATTATTATGTTATGAAAATTTAATAGATTATTATATCATATTAGAGATGTTTTCAACTATTATATTAAATTTCTATCTTTGTCTTGACATATTTGAGGTCAGATTAAATTAATATTTTCAAAAATGAAATTAATATTATTTTACTGAGATAATATATTATTAAAATATTAAAAAGTCCTCAAAAAAATGAAATAGGACATATATGATATGTTATGATGTAATATTTATTCCCATGAACATTTATGTGAAAGAATATTCTATAAAGGTAAAATTATTACCCTTTATGATTGAAACATTCGTTACTTCAATTAAGGATAAAAATGGTTTTCGAAAGGATTAAATTGAATAATAATGTTTAAAATACAAAATAAAGCTATAAAAATTTAATTGGTATAAGTGATTTAAAGAATATCCACATGGTTATATATTTATATTAAATTATGTTCATTATAATTATGTATTTTTATTTCTTCTATGTATATTATTCCATTCACAATAAAAAGGAATCACACATCCTATAATATATAAACCACTTAGAACCACATAGGTCAAAAAACCAAAAAAATATATTTTTAACATTCACATACATGTTCTAGTGGCTTTTTATTTATAGATAATGAAATATAGGTTCCTTGAGAGGAGATCTAAAGGAGGTATTTTAATGAAGATGTTATCATCATTACCAACAATTTTTAATATATTTTTTTATAATACCTCATCTTAATAAGATTTAATGATAAAAAGGTAATATCTATAGTATATTAAATATATTTAAAGTGTATAAAGATTAAAGTAAAACTATTTTCCATCTAATATCCATCACACGAAAAGAGAAAACATCCCCCCTTTGTATGTATGACTTATAGTATCCTCATATATGTGTAAATTGTTTCCTCACAACATTATATGGATTATTATAAAGAAAGAAAATAATAAACACATTTGATATATAATATATAATAAGGATTCCATAATGGTGAACTATTATTTAAGATTCTTTTATTCTATCACTCGAACGGTGATAACACAATTCATGTGTAGGTACACCCTATCTCTCAAAAAATGGTCTAAATAATTTTTCTATAACAATATTATACGGATTAATATATATATATATATATATATTGAATATATAGGATATTATATTTTATTTAAAATACATGAGATGATAAAACCATAATCCAAGTAAAAGGAAAGGCTCTATAAAACCAAAATTTATTTAAAAATGATGTTGTTAACACATGAAATAATGATGGTAATAATATATTTTTAATATATAGTTGGAAATATATTAGAAATAGATCATGTATGATATTATTTATATGTATATTTTTTTCTTATATATTTATAATAATTATAAATTTTATATAAAAGAGTTTAAAATCATTTATAAAAAATCTGAAACTTGAAATTAGGTATTTCGCGGCAATGTGCACTTTGTTGAGACATATATGGTACAATACAACTATTTAAATTTATTTAGTCTATATAATTGCCCAATGATGTATTTAAAATTAATATAATTATTTAAATATTGATTAATTTTTTAATTAATGTTTACTCTTTCATGTTTTTACAATTTATAATTTTTCAAAAGAGGTTAGTTTTTATTTTAAATATTGATCGAGTGTATTTTTTATCCATGACAATGTTTTTCAAAATGATTAACAAAAGATGATTTTTTGATTTTTTGAAGATATTTATTTTATCCATGAATTTTAAATAAAATTAAAATAATATTTATAAATTTTCATAAAATGATATTTTTTTAATCCATTAATAAAATTCTAAATAAATCATCCTTTTTTATTTGTAGAGCATTAATTGATTTTTCCATCATTAAAACTATTTTTTTATCTTTTGTTTTTTATACAATTTTTCCATTGTTTAAAAAAAATATTAAATTACTTGCGATTAAAACATTTGAAATTAATTTATTTATTATCCAAAATGCATCATTTTACTATAAAATATTATTTTATTAAATGATAGTAAGTTTTTATTACTTATTAATTTTATAATCAATGTATTTCTCTTGAAATGTTTAATTTGATGTTACATTTTTAATTGGGAATTTCATTTATCATAAAAATTTATATGATTTTTAAAATTGCTATCATTATTTCCAAAAATATGTACTCTTTTTACCTATGGTGTTGAACTATTATAGTTGTCTTATTGACTAGGGAAATAACGATATTCCATTTTCTATAATCAATATAAAAGTTTTTTTTATAATGTATCTTTCTTATTAATAGAATTTATCATTCAATATATGGGGAATGTATTCATCATGTAGTAATGGGTGGGGACAAAATATAGATTCCCTAATAATGCATCAAAATGGACAATGATAAAAATCATTTTGGCCAAAATTATTAAATGGGGTTTTATTTTATATGTACCCACCAATTTAGTTATATTGGAAGACGAATTTCAATATAAATATATCAAAATGTCTTATATCACAATGTCAAATATTAATCATTTACTTCATTTAAAATTCAGTTATTATTATCCATGATATTAATAAATTGATATAATCCATTGATTAATTTCATGTTCAAGTTAATAATTCAATGGAATTTGTTTTTATTTATTTACTGTAATATGTTGATTATGGTTTATTTACTAATGAAATATTATATTGTATGACAAATTTTCAATGAATCCAATGTTACACATTATTTTTATTCTTCTCCCAAGGATATGTAAAATGATATTAACCATAATTTCATTGAGGAAAAATTGATTCTTATGTTATGTATTTTATATTTCCTATATAATATAGGAATCATATATGTATCCTCTTACTCAAGACTGCTGAATTGATCATCCCTTCGGGATGGGAACCGTTTTATCTTACGCTAATGTAAAAAAGTATACATTGGATCTGGGATACAATACTTGGGGTTTTTACATTTTATATCAATGTATATTGTTTAGAAACCTTGGGAACCAGAGTTTAAATTATCTTAGGTATCATGAGAATTATCAAAATCTCATAGAGTACATTCACAATTATAGGGGTTCTTATTTTATAGATCAATATCATGATGATTATAAGGTAACATAGTGTGTGTAATTATTTAGTTATGGTTACAAAATGAATAAATGAAATCAATACCAAAATTCAATTTTTGAATTCCCATGATGTGCATGCAAATCCAACTATTGTTTTAACTAATCATATCATGACCATATTTTTGTAGCTGAATTAGGTTATTATAAACAACCATGTATGTGTGGATCAACTTATTTCTCAAAAATGTGATTCAATTATATAGGATCCCATGATTAAATAATATCCCATATATTATGATGAAACAAATAATTCTCTATTACACAAATAGTGTACTATATCGATAAAAAATTAGTCATGGTTTCAGGGAGTTATATTTGACATTAATAATAAAAATAAAAAAGTATATTGGTGAGAATATGAACCTGAACTCCCATTAGAAAATATTTATATCTTGTGGAAATTAATAATTATTTATGATATATATTTACCTCAGATGGTTAGGGAGAAATTAAGAATTGAGGACATACCTATTGTATGAGAGTTTATTGACTTCTTTCTAAAAGAGTTAATAATATTACCAATAATCATGAAGTTGAGATTTAAATAGAATTCATACCTATAGTTTTCCAATTAAAAAAAACCACATATAATAACCCTTGTTGTCTTCTACTAATTGAAGATGACACTCTAATAGAATCTTTAAAAGGGATTTATTTAGACAAGATCTTCACCATGGAATGCGACAATTATTTTTTAAATTCAGTTGGGGTTGAGACCCTTTTTGATAAAAAAATAATAAAATTATGTTTCAAATAAGTTTCATAGGTAACCATTAAATTACCCTAATGTTTAAAGACCTATAGGCATAATAAAATATGACACAATAGTCCAATTTCCCAAATGCCAAAACATTGCTCTAAGGACTAGAGTGAGAAGTCAAAATTATTTAATGTAACATGTCATTCATCAGGTCACTTTCCTATCAAAATTTAAAACAATGGGATCCCAGCATAGATAATTTAATTCCTACCATAACATGAAATTTTTCATCAAGTTGTACTAATGAAAAGGTGTAGATCACCCCTCCAACCACGGTGTTAGCAAGGCCCAAATGATAGGTTCCAACACACCTATCACACATTCAAACCTCAATCCCCATTACGCAATAATATAATTTCATGCAAAACATAACTAATACAATTCATCCTTAAACCTCTCTCATTTGAAGAAAAATAAATTGATGTGAACCATTATATCCCAAAAAAGGGTAAGGAAGGCTAGATGATGAGCTTGAGAATTCCCATCCCCCAAAAAATTGGTTCCCACTTACCAAGTTTTGCTGCACTACCAGATTATTACAATGAGACATTTTTTTAGTTATAGTAAGGCCACCTACTATGCTCACTTGTTGACCCAATGTTACAATGTACCAAAAAATGATATATTGAAAAAATATATGAGATTACCAAGGAAAATATACAAGGAGGAGACTACGTATCCAACCACCCCATGAAAATACACCTCGAACACCATGAAATATCAAATGAAACCACTATCATCCCTATCATCTAACTATGGGAATGAAAACCCATCACTAATATTGTAGAGAATTTTTACACCCCTTCTATAAATCAATAATACAAATATGAATATCTATGGAACCACCTAAATCCATGAAACATCATTACCTCCAACCATAATTTTAGCTACACATAGGCCTCAATTCCAACACCACCCAATGTTATTCCCCCACATTTGCTGTAGACAAAGGATACCACCACATTATAATGATTCCACTATTTTAGAATCCTCTATCACCTATATAAAAACTACCACCACACTCTAACATTGAAACCACAATGATGATTTCACTCCCACAAGGTCCAACATATATATATAGATAGAAACATGGATGTTCAGGGTTAGAAACAAAAAACCATGAAAATATGTGAGTCTGAATTTCCAAATTTTAAATATAAGGATAAAAAATAGATTTCAAAAACATGACTAAGATGATCTAGAATATAAAATAATTGGCACCAATAGATAATGAATTTAGAAGGAGGATGGGTGATTGGTTGATATGTGGGAACAACACTATTTCGATCTCGATGTGGGTGAACCCATTATTTTTTCCATAAGAGGGATGGGTCAAAGTTTCATTTCATTTATTTATGATAATTTAACAAAATCCTAATCAGGAACATATATCCTCAACCCCATATTAATGACTTGTTTTATTGATTATGAGGAAAAAATTATTTTCTCAAGATTGATCTCCAATATTTATATTGTCAACTAAGGCTAATAATTATGAGATACCCAAGTTAACATTACATATATGGTAAGGTCGTTATGAATTTATTGTAAATTAATTCAGACATTCCAATAGTCATTTTATCGTCATATATTTAATGAATAGAGTCTTTAAATATTAACATTCTTTGTTTGTGATAGTCATTATGGATAATATTATTATATATTCGATGAGTAGAGAATAACATGAATATAATACGAGAATATTCTTGAATATCATGATTAAGGAAAAACTATATGTGAATTTTACCATGTATCGATTTTGGCTATAAAAGCATTCATTATTAGTAATATAATTTTAGGAGAGTGTATATCAATGAAACCTTATAAGACTACTGTAATTGAATATTGGACTAGATCATCCATTGTAGTCGAGATCCATAGTTTTAATTATCTATTAGATACTACAAATTCACTAGGAGATATTTATTATCACCATTTAATTAAATCCCTATATTTATACATAATCGGGATATTTTCATAAGGAATTAAGAATATTATTATAGTTTAATGTAATTAAAGATAATGTTTATTAGTGTGTCTATGATTACACTACCCTATAGATTTAAGGTATTTTTAAATATGGATTATATTAAATGAATGGATTGGGATAAATTCTCATATGGAATGATATGGTGATAGATTACACATATCACCAATTTAAAACTCATAATCAAAATTAACTGAATGTTTTATTGGATCTTGCGTTGATTGTGTCTGCATTAAATATTTAATGGAATTATAATTATTTTTAATGGAATGACATATATAATAAACATAAAAAATTAATCTATATATTTAAATAAAATGAGTTTTATATGAACCTTAGAATATGGTTGGAGTTCAAAAAAAGTTATCATTTCTCAATACATTACCCCACATGGTAGGTGAATATTGTGGTTGATGCTCAGACTCAGGAATACTATGCTTTTTTTCAATGAGGAATATTAAAAGTGAATAAACAAATATGGATTTGAAAATTTTTGTTCATTAAATATTGACGAATTGGGATAGATCATATATTTATCATATGAATGTTCCACCATCCATATATGAGAGGATGTAGATGCCCCATAAGGAAGATGTGGATTTACAAATGAACTTTGGGAATTCTCTTAAGCTAAACCATGATCAAGAGAAAATGATAAGGTGAGAATATTTAGTGTGTGATTCTTGATTATCAGACATGAATAATGAGATATTTGGATGAAGCTCATAAATCCTCATAATTTATTTATCCCTTAATTATGAGGATATATATAGATATGAAAGAGTGTTTTGGTTTAAATAACCTGAAATGTGATATTGTAGGGTATGTATCATGATTCCTTGTGATTCCTCGTTTTAAAACTATGAGACTGAATTATTAGGAAATTTTGCAACCATTTCCAATTCCAAAATGGAAATGGGAAAACATTACTATTGATTTAATCTTTAGACTCCCCAAAAAATCTACCAAGAACAATCATAGCTGGGTTGAAGTTGATTCATTTATGAATTTATATCATTTTACCACTAGTATATTATTTTTCCATATTGACCAACAAACTATATTATGTATTACAGAAACTGTGAGATTTCTTGGAGCATCACTATTATTTGTATGTAATCAGTATCCATGGTTTGCCTGGATGTTTTAGAGAATCCATCATTAGGATCTAGATATAGTGTAGTGTTTGATAACTTCTTATTATATTTAGTTACAAGGTTATCCAGAGAGGACAATTGAAACTATATAATACTAGTAAAAACCTTTACCAATTAATATAAATTTTGTTTGGTTCCAACAACTTAAATTGCATGAACTTTCATACAATAATACTTTTCACTGAAGAATTTAGATGGATCATTTTGAATACCTATATATAAGTAAATTAATAACTCAAAAGTGATGTTTTGAATATGGGGAATAACTTTTATTGAGACATTATATAGATGTGGAAATGATAGAGAGGGTTAAATATATTTATCAATACATAATATGAACTCATTTTCCACAGAAAAATATGTTATCTATATACGTGAGATATAGATTTCAATGCTGGTTACATGGTATTTCTATAAATATGTCCATAAAATAGGGTTATGAGATATCAGAAGAAGGGAATGATTATCCCTAGATATATTTTTCCCTTCGAAATTTAATATCATATCAATATGATATATTATCATTTGATGCTTCATCGAAATATATATCAACCACACATTTTTTTTTATTTTTCAATCGTGAGACACTACATGCCAAATAATTCACCTGTATTTAACACATATATTGTACCATTGGAGGAAGATCACTCTTATAAAAAAACCAATAATTAATCTAAATTGTAGAGAGTATGTGATATAAAAAATTCCACTCACCGAGTAAACGAATTGGGTGAAATCAAAAAAATTTGGATGATTTGTGAGTATTTGTGGATGTGACGAGGCATGAGTACCCTCATTTGTTTGATTCACAGTGGAAAAATTTCAATGTAGAAATTCTTATAAGTTGTAAAATTGTATGACCCAAATATTTTATGATATATTTTAATCTAAATAATTTTTTGAGTTATTTATTTGAATCAAATGCTTAGTTTAAAGAAAAAAAAAAATCAAATTTCAATATTGTTATGTAAAATTTATATAATTATAAATTTTGACAATTCAAAATTAACAAAGGTTGAAATATTTTTATTTTATTTAGATATTATGTTATGTTGAATAATGAAAAAATACATATTTTTTAAAATAATTCATTTCTCATAAAAATGATTTTTTATAATTAAACTATTATCTTTCATGTTTTATGCTTCTATATTATATTTATTTATTCCACATATATTAATATAATATCGTAAAATGAATTCAATATATAGAATTTGGATTTAGATTTTTTTAAATAGGCCCCTTGTCATTATGAATGGTAATCTTTCCAAGTATTTAGCAAATTGGTTTGGGTTTATAGGTTAAAAGGTTAATACATTGGGGAATGGAGTTTAAATTTTTCTTCCACTTTGTATTATTTTATTATATGTGTTAATTTCACACGTTTTGATCTATTTCATTAAAATTGTCTCATTTGTGTCATATTTCGATAATATTGACCATTACAATATATTAAGAAAAGAGTAGAAACAAAATGTCACAATCATATCATTAATATATATAAAACATTTTCCAAATGATAAAAAAAATTTCTGATCAGTTTATATTTTAATTTAAAGAGTTTATCATTTTTTCATTTTCATTTTTTTATATTTTCAGTGATTTTGTAGTTACCTTAAATGATTTCGCATCTACGAAACTATAATTATTCATTTAACAGAAAAAATGATTTTAGTAATTTTCAAAGAAATTCAATTTAGATTAATTAATATGTTATAATAATTTTATTGATTAATATATAGTATTAATTTTTAGGTATGTTATTATATTCTAATTCGGTTGTTTTTATTTCTTTCATGCCAAATTATATTACTAGTGTAAAAAAAGAATTTCACAAATTAAATCGAAATAATATATTATTAAATATTTTTAAACTAATAAAAATTAGGAAATAATAAAATTTGGGGAATATCTGTTCATAATTTTATCCCCTATTCATTTATGAGCTAATTTTTTAACATATAAGTAAAATTATAACGCATTATGATTGAAAAAGATGCTATTATGGTTAAAGTTTAAATAGTTTGATGAAGGGGATAACTTAATGATAAGGTATAAAAAATAATGTAAAACATTTATAATTTAATGGATGATTATATTTCAACCATATCCTATATAATAATTGAAATTATGGCCACATGGTGCGATATGATTGTTTTTTTTTCTATTTTAATCATTTTATTAACTCTATGGGCCTCCTTCCGATCAGTTTAAAAAAGGAAACACCTCTAATATCCTAGATAAACCAACTAGACCATATTATTTAGTAAAAAAATACCAAAAACTACACTCAAAATCCTTATCTATGTTCTATAGTTTCTGTTATTCCCAAAATACCAATTTTTGTTCTCTAAAGAGGAGATCTAAAGGTGCTCTTACCAATAAGATGTAATCACCAAAAAGACTCTTCCACATATCACTATTATTATAATTTTGTTATATATATTATGGAAATAATAAATAAATATATATAGTATCATAATTATAGTTAAGTGTTATGATTATTATGGGAAATCCACTTTACATCTCTTTTCCATCCAACAAAAAGAGAAAATAACGCTCGTGCATATGTACACCTTATTGTCTTCACATTGTGGTGCACTTTTTTTAATCACCAATTGACATGGAATTTTATAATTATGTAAATAATTATTATATTCAAAATATGTGATTTAATAATTATTTTACAATCATTAATTATTAGTTACCTTTCTTTCATTCAATTTGTCAAAAGGTGAAAACTGAGTTCATTCGTATGTACAACCTCCTGTCTCCATTTATGGTGTATTTCATTTTTCAATATCTACATTTTATGAATGAATATAAATATATATATTTATATATGATATATATGATATATATGTCATGATTAATATTATTTAGATTAAATATTCATAATAAACGTATAACGACATGAACTAACCAAAACAAATCATTTATAACAACAAAGCATTTA
Source organism: Viscum album (assembly GCA_963277665.1). Lineage (NCBI taxonomy): Eukaryota > Viridiplantae > Streptophyta > Magnoliopsida > Santalales > Viscaceae > Viscum > Viscum album. Next base: position 1,647,747,613 of record OY728140.1, on the reverse strand, counting down.
ACAACTGAAACAATAATAGTAATAAAATATTGCTAAAAAATGGGTGAAAATATTTTATTACAAAACATATATGATATTATATTTATCTGTATAGTCATGGTTGGAATATATGTTGAATATTAATTTATTATATAGCATGATAAAATGACCTAATAGGCATATTGAACATGAGGTATGGTATTTTATCTCTATTTATAATCTATTGATACAAACGTGGAATTATGCACCAATTTAATTTTATTTAGACTATATACTGAAAACATCATGTAAATAAAAAGAATATATATCTATACATTTTTATTAATTATTTAATTAATTATTAGTTTTTTATGAGGATATAATTTAAATGTTTGTAACGAGGTTATAATTAATTTGACAGTCTCGTTGTTTTAGGATTAAATATTATATTCCTTAAAGTAATAATATTATCTAGACTCCATATTCTACATATATTTTATTATTGTATAAATATTTACATATATTCCATATTACATTGCAATAATTACCTATCAATTGATCATGAATCATGAAATTAAAATTTCATACGAAAAAGAGATCATATATCTTATTTTCAATGGTTATATTTTTCATCAATGTAAAAAAAATCAAATATAATTTACAAAATACCTTAACATGATTTAATAAGGATATATTACATTATCCATGAATTTTTAATTTTTTTAAGGAACATTTCTAATATTTTATGAAGGGTTCATTTTTTACATTCATTGATAAAAATAAAAATAAATCATTCATTTTTAATGTATATTGTGTCAGCTGAATTTCCCACCACTATAGCCAAATTTTGTAATTTAGATACTTCTATAAGTCATAAATAGTTTTGCATATAATATTCTTTAATAATTCGATTGAAATTTTCATCCTACATTTTCTTGAATTCTTTAAAATTATTATTTTTACTAAAAAGATTCTTTTTAATGAAATGATGGTCATATTTTATCTTGTATTAATTTTTGGACCTCTAACATTTTCTTGGGACATTTACTTTAATGAGATCCATTCAATTGGAAAATACATTTCTCTTACCTAAATATATTCTTGAGTCTTGTATATGTTTATTTCTTTAATATTATACAATTTTCATATACATCGTTTTACATTAAATATTATTTGATATACTAGAGAAATATGGATATTTCTTATTATTTACTAAATACAGGAATTTTTTGATTGTTCATTTTTTCAGAAATTAAACATATAATTCAATATATAAGAAATGTTTTGGAAATGCAGTGACTATTTGAGCATGGTTATATATGAAACCGTGATGCATAAATAGGTCCCATGAGGAAAGTCTGTTTGAAAAAATTATTAAATTGGTCTTCATACATACCCACCCATTGACAAAACAGTCTAGGAAGAACCCTTTGGCAGTAAAGATATCAGGAGGCCCAATATTATTCATTTCATTATTTGGTAATTTAGTTATAATTATCCATTAGATAATATCATTTATTTTATCCAAGGATGTATTTTTTCACATGTTATTTATTAAATTTTAATTTTTTAGTTATTTACCATGTGATTATTATAATGAATTATTTAATCAACATTTATTTTTCTATATGTTTCTCTGACTAAGAATTTGATTGCTCCGATTATTTATCTTCCATTACCCATAATATGTAGGTGGATATTTTTAATAATAAAAATTATACAAGAATGATTCATATTCATTGTATTTTGTATTTCTATAAAATTGTTGGAATAATGTAAATAACTAGTTCTTCATTACATATATATGGATAATTATTTTATGATCAGGTCATTTTTATCTCATGCTAATGTAATAATATTGAAACCATCTCATAGTTACTAGAGTTCTGGTTTTATCATAAATAGCCTCTTATCTATGATAATCTCTACCTAAATCCTTTCTTAACGTCCCTATCTACAACCAATATTTCTAGGTATTATCTTGGTAATAACCTAGATGTCTTTAGGTGTAATCCTAAGGATTTTTTTATAGAATAAGTATTGTTCATATCAATGATGTTATAGTTTAATTTCATTTTATTCCTTTTATAATCTTTTTATTCCCATCATAAAATTATTAATATATAATTACAAATATTCCTTGATGTTATTATAATGATTTCACAACCATTTTGACATCCTTTCCATTAAATCTAAATTGAAAACATTATGTATCTGGATATGGGGACTACCATCTCAATATATTGATATGATTTATTTTTCAAAAAAAATTACATGGTTGTTTCTAATTATAGATTTTATAAATATATATAATAAAATTTATTATTTAATTATTATTTTGAAATGAAAAATCATTTTTCCCTTTCTTCATTTCTTATCAAGAGATAATTAAAACAATTTTTATGCATACATACAGACTATCATATACATGAACGGTGTAATTCATTTATCTATATATACCTTATATCGATTATAATGACCCATACTTTACATACATTTATAATACTTAAAAATTGAAGTACAATTATTACATCATATAAAAAATCCATGAAAGGACCGTATAGGTATAATGTCTTTAGAAACTGGGAAACATAAACAACTAGTTCATAAATCATCTGCGTTGTCTCCCATTTATTTCATCATATCTAGAGTCCCTTTTGGAATATCGTACTTCATAACCTTCTTCCTGACCAGGGGAAAGAATACATAAAAAAGGGTGAGCTCAAATGCTCAGTAAGGGTAAACAAAAGAAATATAAATCACATCATATTCATAAGAACGTACCATTTTGAAAATCTTATCCTGCAAAAGAGATCATAACATGGGATAAATCATAGAAGTGAAATGTAATCCCAATAATCATAAATTAAGACATGAATCATTGTGGAATACACACATAATCATATAAAATCATTTCTTAGTAGTCAATACTCATTGCCAATACTATCGTAGTAGACAAAGTCCATTTCTGAACAGAGTTCAATCCTCGTTTCAGTCCTGTTTCACTGAACCAGTTTAACCTACCATTTCAGCCATGTATATCTCATGAGAGATAAATCTTTACCCAATTCATTGGAGGGAGATATAGGTCACATCCATCTCATAATGATATCATTCTTATGTGTTCCACAAAATCATAAATCATATATCATTGCATAACCCATGTAATAGAAATGGGATTCTTAAACATCGTGACATCATAATCCAATTCATATAAGGTTAAGGAATTAATAAAAATAATTCCATCACAACATAATCAAATCAATTTAATAATAGGGATAGAAAAAGAACCCTATATTTTCTTAGATGGAAAATAATTTTGAAAAAACACTTGAACTCCATTCTTGAGAAAAATATCTTTTCTACATCAAAAAATTTTTCCTTTTGTAACATGTCATACTATTTTAAACTAAAAGAAGATGATTAAAAATAAACATGAAAAATTGTAAAGGAAGTTTCTTGTAAATAATGTTTTAAAAATCCATTCATGCTGTATAAGTTAAAAAAACATTCTTCTCGTACTTATGTCGGTAAAGTCAAAAAGTACCTTGTACGAAAAATGACAAAAGATTCCTTTCATATCATTTAATAAAAACTCACAATAGGGTAAAATTGGATTCAAACAATTTTATGAGGATATAAATAATATTATATATTGAGGAAAGATGGATGTGGGTGATAAAAATACACCCCACTAAATACCAAATTATAAACAATCTCGGATAAAAATGAGATTGTGAAATTTTCCCTTACCTTAGGTCTGATTTTCTTTGTAAGTGTCCAAACCTTTTGTGTAATGATTTAAATAATGTCATTGACTTATTCCAGAATCATTATTATTTTCATGAAATCATATATGGTCATATTCTTAGCTTCATATTAGTAATATTTCATTTCTACTTGTTATTCGGGTGTTTATTACTTTTTGTTCTTATGTATGATTTGTTGAATAAATTCTTATTCTTCTTTTTAGGTTATAGATACTTCATTTCTAAAATGTTATTAGTGTAATATATATCATATTCATTCATTCAATTAGTTTATATAATCATTATTCAATGAATATCATGTAGAACGAGTTGCATCACATCGTGGAGACTGTATTCCGTACGTACGCACGAGCGAGGATACCGTTCCCATGATCGTGGATTTGTATTGGAGTGTATGTATAATATTTAATAATCCATATCACTATACAATAATCATATATAGTCATTATTTACACCATTATACCAATCCATGTAAGATGGTGGTGGAAAATAGATTACAGCACGGTGTGGAGACGGTATTCCGTATGTACGCACGCGCAGTGATTTCGTTTTCCATAGGATGGATAGATGGTGAAATAGGGTTGTTTCAAACTTATAATAACATATCTATATATTAGTGATACTGATTTTATTACTTCATAATGAAACAAGTAAAGAAGAAGAAGAAGTGGAAGAAGAAATAAAGTTGAAAGAATCGGTAACTGACAGTACCTCTTCTTTGAAGCGCCTCTTTGAGACCTCCTCTTAAGGCACTACAATTGGTCTTTGAAGAAGACAAGGACCTCTAGTATGTTTCTAGGGAAGTGGATAAGAACAATTTTCAGGGGTTTCCTGATCATGAAGGCTCAATGTGGTGTGAGGTAGATAGGGAGGAGGTTCCCTTTTATAAGGGAGGAGAGGGGCACCTTAGAAAAAACTAAAAATATTATTTTATTATAATGTAACATTATATTTTTAATAGCACCAAATTGATTTATTTTAAAGATAATGTGGGGATAGTTCTAAATACTCTCATCCAATAGAATTTAAACAAGTTTAGGTTTCTATTTTAAACTTATCATTTAGATTTAACTTTAATATAGATAATTTAACTTTTACCGTGTCTTGTTTTCTTATACTATAAGGTTAATAACCATAATATAACAAGAAAAACGAACCCCAAGATGTTTATTATTAATATAATTAAACTTATCTAGGTCATTTGGAATATCCTTATATTTTTATGAATAAAATAACAAGTAATAATATAATATTTGTATTAAGAACTATTTTATGTCAATTTTGAAACTATTTGGTAATATATTTTTATGAAAATCATAACAGAAAGATTAATTCCCAAAAGGTAATTAAATCTATACTAATATGTAATATTAACCAATAAAATTATTTTAAATGATAAAAAGTGTCAAATTACATTTATTTGGGTATTTATAACATCAATAATGTCATTATTTCATTAATAAGATAATTACTACATCATCATTATGTCAAACATAAATTAAATTATATAATGTCTAAAAATTACAAATAAACTACAATTATGTAGAAAATCTTTTTTAACTTTATAATGAATATTTATAGTCGAATTTATATTACGTATAACCCTATATTAAAAATGATTTAGTTATTAAGCTTTGATTTTAACTATTTTAACCCCTCTTTAAATAAATTAATAATAAATGTACTAATCTAATCCATGTGGTCCTAAATTGTCATATTTTCTTCCTAAGTTAATTTTTGGTTGAATTAAAATTATCCAATAGAATTAATACATGTGTTAGGGTAATAATAATATCATTTTTACCCTTAATTACCCTATTTACTTTTAACTGTGGTAAAAAAAGTAAACAGTTACTATTCACCAAAAATTATTTTCATCTCATTGAACCACAATTTAGACCTTGATATTAACCATGTCTCTCAGATTTTATAAATTCCACTCACAGAAGCAGTAAAATTATGTTTTATGTAAATTTAAAAAATCTCCTAGGAGGTGGGTAAAAGACGGTGAAAAGTTCAATAACAGTTTTATGTATCTAAAATTATTATAAAATTACTCTAATGAATTAATATTAACTTATAAAGGGATTATGTATCAATTTAGACCTAAAATAAATTTAAATATAATAATTAATTATTTAAATAAAAATTTTGTTTTTAAATAGTAACCTAGTGTTTTCACTATTCATCCAAAATTGAAAGTTTTCAGAAAAATACCAAAATTTCACCCTAGGATAATTTGGATAATACGAATAAAAAAATGAAGTCCATTTTGAATGATGAAATTTAAAAAATTCCAAAAAGTGGGTATTACTATTCATAACGGCTAGTTTTAATAATATTTTAATAGCATATTGTTGTTTAGTGAAACTCGGTATTGCGTATAACGCATGCTATCGAGGACGGTCGCGATTGCGTGTAAATAAAGCCAAGCTAGTGTTGTGGGTAGTGAAGGATTCCTTTGATGATTTATATAATATAAAAACAAAATATTTCTCATAAAAGTCTCGGGTGTATAGTCTACCCCCCTTAAAATGAATTTCACCCTCGAAATTCATCACATTATAACAAAAAGATAAGGATAACTCTCCCTCATCATATCCTCAAGCTCCCATGTAGCTTTTTCTAATTGGCAGTTCCTCCATAAAACATTCACCAAGCAAGTGGTCTTTTTCCGTAGGACTTTTTCGCTACGAACCAAAATCTCTATCGGTTGTTCTCCATAAGAATGATCTTGCTCCAGCGGTACAACTTCTGAGCTGAGTACATGTGAAGGATCAGGTATGTACTTTATCAGGAGAGATAAATGGAACACATCATGAACTTAAGAGAGATTTGGTGGAATTTCCAATCGGTAAGCTACCTTCCCAACACGATCCAGTATTTCGAAAGGACCAATATACCTAGGGCTCAACTTTCCCTTATTTCCAAATCTCATTACTCTTTTCCAATTATATATTCATAAGAACACTTTATCACCCACATCAAACTCTAGTTCTTTTCATCGGTTTTCTACATTTCTCTTTTGTCAACTCTGAATTGCTCTTATGTGTTGTTGAATAGATCAGACCTTTTCTGGCATCTCATCAACAAGATCAGGTCCTAAACACTTTATTTCCCCAACATCAACCCAGCAAGTTGGAGTCATTCATTTCTTTCCATAGAGAGCTTCATAAGGAGCCATCTGAATACTGGAGTAAAATCTAATATTATAAGAAAATTCCACCAAAGGTAGGTGTTGATCACAACCACCTTTGAAACCCATAGATCAGGCTCTCAACATGTCTTATAGAGTTTGAATTGTCCTCTCAGACTGACTATCTGTCTGAGGATGGTAAGCAGTGCTGAAACTCAACTCTGTATCAAGAGCATGTTGAAGACTTTTCTAGAATTTCGAGGTAAACCTCAGATCCCGATCAGGTATGAGGGAAAGTGGTACTCCATGAAATCTTACCACTTCCATCATATATATCATGGAAAACTAATCCATAGTGAAATCCTCTCTAACAGCAATGAAGTGTGCAGACTTTGTAAGACGATCAACTATGACCCAGATAGCATTATTGCCTTTGGATGTTTTAGGATGTCTGGTGAAAAAGTCCATTGTGATGTTTTCCCATTTCCATTTGGGTGTGGGTAATGGTTGTAACATCCCCTTAGACATTTGTCTCTCAGCTTTAACTTGCTGACAAACCAAGAATCGAGAGACATATTCAGCAACATCTCTTTCCATGCCATCCCACCAGAAGTACTCTTTCAGGTCCCTATACATCTTCTTGCTTCCTGGATGAATAGATAATGAAGATCTATGAGCCTTATCCAGCAGCTCCTTCTTTAATTCTGGGATGGGAGGAACAAAAACCCGATTCCTCAACATTATTATCCCATCACAATCAAGTTTGAATTCAAGAACATTTCTCACCTTCTTTTGTAACTCTACATCTTCTTTCTGTGCCTCTTTAATCTTCACATGTATACATGGTTGAACATTCATTTGAGAAAGATATGATTTTTCCCCTTCAATTATAATTCCAAGATCCATCCTTTGTAAATCAATAAATATTGGATCTTTTGTGATCATCGTTATGGATAATATAGCATGGTCTTTTATACTTAATGCATCTGCTACCTTGTTTTATTTCCCAGGGTGGTAATGAATTGAGCATTCATAATCCTTAATCATCTCCAACCATCTTCTTTGATGCATATTCACCACCTTTTGTGTGAAAATATAATTTAAACATTATGATCAATATAAATATCAAACCTTTCTCCATAAAGAAAATGCCTCCAAATCTTTACTGCAAAGATCACCACAGCTAACTCGAAATCATGAGTTGGGTAATTTTTCTCATGGATTTTCAACTGTTGTGAGGCATAATCTATCACCATATCATTTTTTATTAGAACACAACCCAGTCCCTTCTTGGATGCATCACTCTAGATCACAATCCTTTCTCCACTGCATGGTTGTGTGAGCATAGGTGCACTGGCTAACCCTCTTTTTAGATCTTTGAAATTCTATTCACATTCCTCCGTCCAAAGAAAACTTAACTTCTATCCGATTGAACCTGTTGAGTGGATTAGATAACCTTGAAAAATCTTTCACAAAACGTCAGTAATATCCATCCAAACCACGAAAACATCGGATCTCAGTTACTGTTGTTGGTCTCGACCATCTTTCGAGAACCTCTGTCTTTGCTGGATCCACAAATATCCCTTCTTTTGAGATTATGTGACCCAAAAATGAAACTTTTTGAAGCCAAAATTCACACTTGGTAAATTTTTCATAATGCTTCTCATTTCTCAGGGTCTTCATTATAATTATCAAGTGATCTTCATGTTTTGCATTGATCTTTGAATAGACAAGAATATCATCTATAAAGACTACCACAAACTGATCAAGATAGTCTCTAAAGACTATATTCATCAGATCCATGAAGATAGCAGGGGAATTAGTAAGACCAAATGGAATCACTATAAATTCATAGTGTCCATACCTTGTACGGAATTCCATCATTGGTATATCCTCCCTTTTGACCCTTAATTGATGATACCCTGAAAGAAGATCAAACTTGGAAAAGTATTGAGCTTCGCATAGTTGGTCAAATAAGTCATCAATGTGCGGGAGAAGATACATGTTCTTGATAGTGATCTTGTTAAGTTCTTGATAATCAATGCAGAGTCTCATTGATCCATCTTTCTTCTTAACAAATAGAACATGTGCTTCCAAAGGTGACGCACTAGTGCATATGAATCCTTTATCAAGATTCTCTTGGATTTTCTTCTTCAATTCCTGCAACACAATTGGTGCCATTATATAAGGTGTCTTTTAAATAGGAAAAGCACCCGGTACGAGTTCTATTGAAAACTATACTTCACGATTTGGTGGAAGACCCGGAAATTCCTCTAGAATGACATCATCAAATTCCTGTAAAATGGGAATATTATTAATTGTTTGTTTCTCTCCAACCATTTGAGATAAATAACCTTCATTTAGTGGAATCAAGACACATAAGATGGACGAGATTTCCACTGGAAGGTTATGTTCATCCTTGCATCGATAGACGATCATAGATTGATCTGGAATATAAAATGTGACCTCCCTTCTTTGGAAATTGATATGAGATCCATATAATGAAAGGAAATTAACGCCAAGAATAACATAAAATTCTACTATAGGAAGGATCACAAGATTTGTAGGAATCACTTTCCCACAAACTTCAATCGGAGAAGAATTGTAAACCTTTGATGAGACTGTTGTGCCATTAGGAGTTGTCATAGCCAACTAAACATCTAATTGTTGAGGTAATATGGCGATACACTTAGAAAATTCTTCAGAAATAAAATATTGGGTGGATCCAGAATCAAATAAACAATTTTCTACTTTAGAGTAGATGATATGTGTACCTTTCACCACTTCTTTATCGTACTCCACATCGCTGATAGAAATTTCTTGTGACTTTCATCATCATCAACAACCCTTGTATTAGGGAATTGATTGGAATAATGCCCCATATCCTACCAATTGAAACATTAAAATGTAGTAGGTTCATTCTGTGTATCCATTCCTTTGTTTTCAGCATTAGAAATATTCTTCCCATTATTTTAACATTCAATTGCCTGATGACCTTCTTTTCCACACTTATAACATTTGCTTGTCCCCTTAAGACAATTTCCTCCATGTTTCATTCCATAATTTTATCATAAGGGAAAAATCATCTTCTTTTTATTATGGTCTTTAGATTTCCATTTGAACTCCATTTTCCTCTTCTTATCAAACCCATGTGACTGATGGGTTACACCAATCTCCATCTCAACCTTGAATGCACATCAATCAATTTCCTCGTAGCTATTAAAGTCCCTTATGGATAACCCCCTTTGAAGACATGAATTTAAGCCACTAAAGAATCGATCGTTATTACTCTCATGTTGGATAATATTACAATAAGCGTACCTTGAATGTCTTGTAAAATTTTCTTCGTACGAACCAACAAATTCATCATCCTTTTTCTTTAGTTCAAGAAACTCCTTCTCCATCTTTGTTCGAAGAATAAGAGGAAATTACTTATTGAAAAATAAGTTCTTGAAATCGTCCCATTCAATGGATTCAATTTTATCCCTTTGCATCGTATTCTTGATAAGATTCCACCATTGATCAGCTTCACCTTCCAAGCGATAAACTGCTAAGATAACTTTATCATGTTCCGAACATTGAAGAACTAAAAATATCATTTCAATGGTACTGATCCATTGTTCAGCCACTAATTGATCAGTAGACCCGCTGAATGAATGTGGACGCTGCCTCATGAAAGAATCAACTGAATGTTCCTCATTCCTTTTCCCGTTTGGAAGTCCTGTATGATTCATTTCTTGAGAAAGTTGTGTAATAATGGCTACTAGATTTTTATTTCTAGCTCCCATAATGTTTGGTTGCTCAGGGGGACAATCATTGCATTTTCCGTCGCATTCCGCATTAACACAGTTCCTTCAGGTTCCAGCCATTGACTAAAACCAAGAAGAATAGTGTGAGAAAAGATAATTATAATAGGAAAACCACATAATCAAGAATAATATTTTACACTTAAGGTCTTATCATAGGTTATTAAAGGCCATTTCTAAAAACACTGAGATTGTGTTCTATACTTAGACATATCCTTAGGTTTCTTACAATGAATTTCACATCCTAGTTTCCAAAGGTTGACTATACCTTTCCTCTGATACAAACAATAACGACCCATACATTACATACATTGCTAATAATTCAAAATTGAAGTACACTTATTACAACATATAACAAAACAATGAAAGGACCGTATAGGTATAATGTCTTTAGAAACTGGGAAACATAAACAACCGGTTCATAAATCATCTACATTATCACACATTTATTTCATCATATATAGAGTCCCTTTTGGAATATCCTATTTAAAAACCTTCTTCTTGACCTGGGGAAAGAAAAAATACAAAAGGGTGAGCTCAAATGATCAGTAAGGGTAAAAAAAAAGAAATATCGATCACATCATATTCATAATAACATAACATTTTGAAAATATTATCCTGCATAAGAGATCATAACATGGGATAAATCATAGAAGGGAAATTTAATCCTAATAATCATAACTTAAAACATAAAGCATTGTGTCATACATGCATAATCATAAAAAATCATTTCTTAGTAGTCAAGACTCATTGCCAATACTATCTTAGCAGACAAAGTCCATTTCTGAACCAATTTCACTCCTCATTTCAATCCTGTTTCACTGAACCGATTTAACCTGTCGTTCCAGCCATGTCTGTCTCATGAGATATAAATCTTTACCTAATTCATTGGAGGGAGATATAGGTCCCACCCATCTCATAATGATACCATTCTTATGTGTTCCACACAATCATAAATCATACATCATTGCATAACCCATGTAATCAATATGGGATTCTTAAACATCGTGACATCATAAAACAATTCATATAAGATAAAGGAAATCATAAAAATAATTCCATCAGAACATAATCAAAAACATTTTCCTTTTTTAACATGTCATACAATTTTAAACTAAAATAAGTTGATTAAAAATAAACTTGAAAACTTGTAAAGGAATCTTCTTGGAAATAATGTTTTAAAAATCTATTCATTCCGTATAAGTTAAAAACATCATTCTTCTCGTACTTATTTCAGAAAAGTAAAAAAGTACCTTGTACGAAAAACGACAAAAGATTCCTTTCATATCTTTTACTAAAAACTCACCAAAGGGTAAAATTGGATTTTAAAAATTGTTGGAGGATATAAATAATATTACATATTGAGGAAACATGGATGTTTATGATAAAAATACAACCCAGTAAATACCAAAGTATAAAAAATCTCGGATTAAAATGAGATTGTGATATTTTCCCTTCACTTAGGTCTGATTTTCTTTGTAAGTGTCCGAACCTCATATATAATGATTTAAATAATGTCATTGTCTTATTCCATAATCATAATTATTTTTATTATATCATATATGGTCATATTCTTAGCTTCTTATTAGTAATATTTCATTTCTACTTGTTATTCGGGTGTTTATTACTTTTTGTTCTTATGTGTGTTTTGTCGAATAAATTCATATTATTATTTTTAGGTTATAGATACCTCATTTATAGAATATAATTAGTGTAATATATATCATATTCATTCATTAAATTAATTTATATAAACATTATGCAATGGAGATCATGTAGAACGAGTCTCATCACATCGTGGAGATGGTATTCCGTACGTACGCACGATCGATGATATTGTTCCCATGATCGTGGAATTGTATTGGAGTGTATGTATACTATTTCAGATTCAATGTCACATTATAATAATCATATTTAGTCATTATTTACACCCTTATACCCATCCAAGTATAATGGTGGTGGAAAATAGATTACACCACGGCATGGAGACGGTATTCCGTATGTATGCACGCGCGGTGATTTATTTTTCCTTAGGATCGATAGATGATGAAATAGTGTTGTTTCATACATATAAAAACATATCAATATATGAGTGATACTGATTTTATTACATCATAATGAAGAAACTAAAGAATAATAAGTGGAAGAATAAATAAAGTTGAAAGAATCGGTAACGGACATTACCTCTTCTTTGAAGCGCCTCTTTGAGACCTTATCTTAGGGCACTAAAATTGGTCTTTGAAGAATACCATGACCTCTAGGATGTTTCTAGGAAATAGGAGAAGATAAATTTTCTGGGTTTGGCCGAGCATGATGGCTCAAAGTGGTGTGAGGAAGAGAGGGAGGAGGTGCCCTTTTATAAGGGAGGAGAGGGGCACCTTAGGAAAAACAAAAAATAGTATTTTATTATAAAGTCATTTTCGGTTTTTAATAACTCAAAATAGATTTATTTCGAACCTAAGGTGGGGATGCATCTAAATCCTCACATAAAATATAATTTAGAAATGTTTAGGTTTCTACTTTAACCTTATCATATAGATTTAACTTTAAGTTACATAATTTAACTTTTACCGTGTCTTCTTGTTTTCTTACACTATATGATTAATAACCTTACTATAACAAGCCAAAAGAACCCCATGTTGTTTATTATTAATATATATAACCTCATCTAAGTCATTCGGCCGAAACATAGATTTTTGGAATAAAATAACATTTAATAATATAATATTTTCTTTAAAAACTATTTTATGTCAATTTTGACACTATTTGGTAATTGTTTTTTATGAAAATCATAAAAGAAATATTAGTTCAAAAAAAGTTAATTAAATCTGTACTAATATGTAATAGTAACCTAGAAAATTATTGCAATTAATAAAAAAGTCTCAAATTACATTTATTTGGGTTTTTATAACATCAATTATGTCAATATTCCATTAATAATATAATTACTGCATCATCATTGTGTCATACATAAATTAAATTATATAATGTCTAAAAATTAAAAATAAAATACCGTTATGTAGGAAATCTTTTTAGATTTCTAATTAATATTTATAGTTGAATTTATCTTATGACTAATCATATATTAAAAATGATTTAGTTATTAAACATTGATTTTAAAAAAATTTACACTTCTTTAAAAAAAATTAATAATAAATGTCCTAAACTAATCCATGTGGGCCGAAACGGTAATATTTTATACCTAAGGTTTTTTCAGTCGAATTAATCTTATGAAATAGAATTAGGACATGTGTTAGGGGAATAATAATATCATTTTTACCCTTAATTACCCTATTTACTTTTAACCGTGGTAAAAAAGTAAAAAGTTACAATTCACCAAAAATTATTTTCATCTCATTGAACCACATTTTATCCCTTAATATTAACCGTGTCTCTCGTATTTTCGAAATTCCACTCACAGAAGCGGTAAAATTATGTTTTATGTAAATTTTCAAATTCTCCGAGGAGGTGGGTAAAAGACAGTGAAAAGTTCTATAAAATTTTTATTGATCTTAAATTATTATAAAATGACTCCAATGAATTACATTAAACATATAAAGGTATTATTTATCAATTTTGACCTAAAATAAATTTAAATAAAAATCAACAATTATTTAACTAAAAATTCGGTTTTTAAATAGTAACCTAGTGTTTTCACAATTCATCCAAAATTGAACATTTTCAGAAAAATACAAAAACCCTACGCTCGGCTAATTTCGATATTCCGATTCCAAAAATAAAGTCTATTTTGAAATATGAAATTTACCAAATTCAAAAAATTGGGCATTACTGTTCATTATGGCTAGTTTTAATAATATTTTAATAGCATATCGTTGTTTAGTGAAACTCGGTATTGTGTACGACGCAAGCTATCGAGGAAGGTCGTGATTGCATGTAAAGAAAGTCAAGCTAGTGTTGTGTATATTTAATGATTCCTTTGATTATTTATATAACATTAAAACAAAATATTTCTCATAAAAGTCTATGGTGTTACTTGGATGATCCTAAATATCTCTATAATTTATATTCATTATATATATATGTATAATTATTAATATTTTGGTAATGATTGATCTGTGTCAAATGTAGAAGGACCAAAACTGTAAAACCAAATCTAATATTAATATATAAATAATGAACACTAGAAATTTATGATTTAAACAAATAATTTTTTTTAAATAGTCTCTAAAATATTTTAACTTGCCCATATATGATATTATAGGTATTCATATAGTTATTATATAAAATTATAATAAATATAAAATTTATTTTATTGGTGTTTAAAACTCGTGAAATGAATTTCAGTCATGATTTAAGGTAATTCTATTAATTTTTTAACAAAATTAAATATATATAAATTTATGATTATGAAATTATAAGATATATCTATGATTATTCCCATGTACTTTCTTATCCGATGTTGACTGACTGAACGGCCCAAAGGCTTTATTTTTTATTGATTTTCTGATAAACCCCATTTAAAGGGATGAGTGGGGAACCCTTACAAGGCCCTTAGGCTTCGGATTTACATTGACCATATTCTTGGAGAAATTACATGACTCGTTGGTATTAAGGAAATCATATAGACTATGAATACTTGAAACTGTTCATCCCCAGCATCTGCACCATGATTAGCTCTCCACCTTTGCAGGACTATTCGGCTTGCATATCCTTGTGCAGGGGTGCACAGGCATGGTTCTAATAAAAAATTCCATACCCTCTCATTTTTCCAAATTTTTTTTATCCCTGCCCTGGCGGATGTGCCATGCTCTTTCCTACTTTGGAGTGGTTCCTTGTAGAATCTATCTGTGCAACTTCAAATCAAGTGGCCCTAAGGGCCTTGAGGTGGTATGAAGGCCATGAGGTGGCCCGATAGCCTTACTGACCCCAAGTCAATGGGTGACCTCAAGGACTTAAAGAATCCAATCCCAATCCGATGGCCCAAGTTGAATAGTTTTGGCTGTGACAATACAAAATAGTACCTGCTACAGTATATCTACAGAAATTTTTACAGTGCCTGCTACAGTACTGCTACAGTATCCCCAAAATTATGCCTCTGCCTCGTTTTGAACCTGGGTCTTATCCATTGTTTATTTATTGAAATTACATTTTTCTTTCAATTTCACTTTCTCTAATTACACAAATGTATAAATAAATGACTTTAAAGAAACAAAATATATTTTCCTCTTCATCCAGGAATATTTTTTACTTATGAACATATTGTAATTGAAATCATTTTTAGAATTATTTAATTATTATCTAATGATTGAATAATGTAATTTGACCCCAATTTTAATTTAAATTAATTTCTCTAAAATAAATTTTTATTTTCTAATATAGATACTTTTAACCTAAGGTGTTAATGATATATTTTTTAAATTTATACCACATAAAATAATTTTCCCACATTTATTGATATTTATCGATTATAAAAATCATATTCAATTTTAAATATTTATTGTAAGATCCCAAGTATGTAATTATTAATATATATTCTTATCTATGTCTATTTATGAATTAGATATTGTTTTAGAGGCTTAAAATGAGAATAAATCCAATCTTAAGAATGAAATACACTAATATTTAGTTTTACTTCCTTTTGATGGAAAACAATTTTTAAATCAAACTTTTGAAAATTTTATAAGCTCTATTTTTCAAACTAAACTTATTCATTATAATTGGGACATTGTAATTTACTTTGTATAAATCTTTGGTTTTTTTGACAATATACATTTTTTAGTGAATAGTGAAAAATACTGCATTTTACATCAAAACCTATTTTTCATATAATTTAACTATATGGTTAGATTATCTTTTTAATTGGTCTTAAAGTGTAATGATAATATATTTTTACCATTTAAACCAATGGTGGTCATTATAATTAATTTAACTTTGGAATTAGTCATAAACAAGTGCCAAACTTTTCATAGATAATGTTTGAAAAAAAACCCGCTATTTGTTTTGACAACGGGAATTATTTTTAAATTAATTATTTCAATTTATATGTTTGTAATTTGGTAAAATTGATTCCATATTTGGAATCAGAAGGTCCAATTGTTTAATTAATACCCTTTTGTTTTTGGACATTCTGAATAGTAACAACGGTAATTATCGTTAATTATCTTGATTAATTAGTAATCGGGTAGTTAAGGATAATAAAATAATATCATAATGATAAAAAATGACCCCAAAAGGTGTCCTAATTCTACTGTTTGTTTCATGGAAGACAATGGGATCCCTTGTGCCAAACGTTTGGTGAAAGTGACACTTTATCATTTTATTTTTAAAGAAAGAAGAATATCACTAAAGCATGTATCACCTGAGTAAAACATTTTTATTTTTGTCTGTGTAAATGATCCCTTAGACTATAAATATTCATTTGAAATATAAAACAATTACCTACATTATAGTATTTTTTTTATAATTTTTAGAAACTATATAAATTAAATTTTTTATGACACCATGATGATGCAAGGATTATCTCATTAATTAACGATTTAAATAAAATGAAAAGATAATGTAAAATATAATACATATACTTGTCAAAAATCTATTCTATGAGTATATTTATAACCCTTATAACCTTATTCTCGAAATATATAAATGTGGGACCTTTTAAATCTGATACTCATTTTAAAATAAATTAACATTTCTTGACATTCCAAGAGTGCCCCTCCTCTACTCTTATAAAAGGATCCCACCTCTACCTCCTTAAACACAACTATCAAGCAATTGGATCAGCCAGGATCTTCTCATTTTATCTCTCCACATCCCTCTCTTCATTCTAGAAGCCTTATCATAGGCAGAATGCTCTTCAAGAAACCCTTTTGGTACAAACCAAGAGGGGTTACCCGATTTAAAGGTAAAGCCTTCTCTAATGTTCATTTGATTTATTTTGCTTCTCCAACCCCCTAAACACTTTTTATTCATTTATTTTGTAACCAAAACAGTATATAAAATATACTAGGATGTTGTGATAAGAATTATTCGAGCTACACTTACACACACCTACATCAAATGGTTAAAGAGAATACTCTTTCCGTGGATGGTGAATTTCTGCCTCACGAAACGATGATTGTTCAATATTATTCTAACACCTTCAAAGGATTCCATTAAGATGTAACCATATTTATATATGATATATTATATGTTTATTGTTTCCTTAAGATTCTATATTTATCATTTATGTGATATCTTTATGGTTTCTAATATGGGTAAACACAATATCTTCATTTTAGAAAGTGTGGACTACTTCCCCCTCAAAGTGATTTAATTCGTTAATGCCATTTGTGGGATGTATAAAGGATTGACATAATGATATTAAAAATGATATTACACTGTAATTATAATATACCTTTATATCATTATGATTCTATTCAATAAAATACGAAATAAAAATTAAAGTAGTGTTAATGCATATATACGGCTTACCGTCTCCATGAACGGTGCATTTCATTTGTTACCTATAAATGTTATGTAATATTATAAATGCATGTATATACTAGATATATATGATATATATGATATCTAGATCCTGAATATAATTCTGGATATAATGGATATTTTACCACATGAACAACTTGTAATTATAAAGAGTTTATTTTTTACTCAAGTTTCAATGATCGATAAAACGACCATTATTAACTTAAATAATTAAATAGTGTTAATAACATGGTAATAAGTGTTATAAAAGGATTAATGAACTTTAAAAGGTTCTTAATAAAGTATAAATTAACTCAAGTTTATTATTCAGGAGGTTAAAGAATGATCGAGTCAAGTTGGAATCGAGGTATGGGACTTCATCTCAATCTCCTTTCATTGAGGCATATTTTGTTTTATACACAACATTATTTTATACGGTGTATACACCCCTTTTAATTTTATGTCTATTCAAAAGGAATCATTTTATACAAATAGTTTTACTAAACTACAAAATGGAATTTTTTTGGTCGTACGTATACGGCGACAACGACTTCTCCACCACCATGACCATTATTTGAGTTTCGGCTTCCTCTACAAGCCATAAATTTTTTTAAATGAAAAATAAATACCATGTTTTACTTTTCTTATATTTTGGTATTGAAAATGGTTTTGATAATGTTTTTATTATATCAATGTGTTATTTATATCTTGTGATTGAAATGTGGAACTTTTATGTTCATTTATGCATGTTTTATGTGATACGATTATATTATGGTTCTTGGTCATTGTTTATAAAGACGGGTGGTTCCATGAAAAACTATGGGCATGTGAGCCTGATATAGATCTCCAATGAATTGGGTAACGCGAAGGGGTTAAATTTTAAGGTTACTCCGAAGATATTTAGGGAATATACTGTGATGGGTATTCCAAACGTAACCACGAGGGTTACTCCTTATGAAAGAATTTTATGAATTCCTCAAGTTACCTTTATGTCTTATGATTTTTATGATTTATTCATGATTTGATGAGGTATGTTAAAATGCTTATGTTTTATGAGTAAAGTATGATTTCATACATGGACTAATGTTTTCATTTCGTACTTTTATATCCCTTACTCATCTTTTTATGCTCATCCCATGTTTTTTAAATGTTTTTCACTGGTCAAGGGAATTGTACATGATGTGATGATAGTGTGAAGGAAGTGTCAAGAAAGAATCCATGTTTTATTATAAATATGTTTCCATTTATGGAAAAAATGAGTACTATCTTTAATGTCACCACTTTGTTTAAATGACGAATGTAATTCATGATTTATGATCTAACTCTATAAAATTATAAACCTTAAAAGATTCTTAATGTGTATTCTTGAAATAACTCAAGATTAAGTAATGTTTATGGTTGGGGCCTTATAGTTGGTATCAGAGGTCGGTTTAGATAACTTTAGGAGTTATAATTATATTAAATGATTATTCAAAAATATATTTTTATGGTCACATTGAAATGATATAGAATTTAAAGATTACCATGTTGCTTCATCTAAGACATGTTTGTTCATGATGGTTTTCCACAGAGGAAACAAGGAAGCGGTGCTAGGAAGGCATACAGAAGGAAACGACCTTCCGAATCAGCATCCTGGGATGGTTGCAATTGGAAATGAACAGTTTTTTACAGTAATGGCATAGTTGACTCAAGCGATAAATGGTGGTGGTATCCATGCATGAGATCAGCTGGATCAACCGCAGGGGAACATGTCAGTGTTGGGACATATCATGAGGCAACATCCCCCATCATTCAGAGGATCATCTAACCCTGTGCTATCTGAAGGGTGGATTAAAGCACTGGAGAAGATTTTCGATGTCATGGGGTGTTCAGATAATCAAAAGGCTAGTCTTGCTATTTACCATTTGGAGGGTGAAGTAGATCAGTGGTGGTCTATGGTTAAAAATATCAACGACACTGATGAGATTGATTCTATCGACTGGGATGAATTCAAAGGTTTGTTTCCTGAGAAGTATTTTCCTATGTCTGTTTGACTTAGGATGGAGAAAAATTTCTTTGAATTGAGGTAATTGGACGACTCAGTGGATGCTTATGAAGAAAGGTTCACTTGATTGGCAAGGTATGCTACAAATTTTATTATAGACCTTGATATTAAAATCAATCATTTTTACTTAAGATTAAAACCAAAATATCGAAGGGCTTTATCTTCTCGAGAGTTCATGAGTTATCAAAAGCTTCTTCGATATGATGAGAAGGTGGGAATGGTTTTTTCCGATGATAAATTGTTCTATAACAACCAATAGAAGAAGAGACCGAGGTGGCATGAGAAAGGGAAGAATTTTTCAAAATGATCTTATGGTAAGAAAACTATGTTTCCAGTTTGTGATAAATGTGTTAACAAGCATGCTGGGGAATGTCTTTTGAATTCTAGAAAGTTCTACCTATGTGGTAATATGGGACATATGGTTCGTGATTGCACTAGAAAAGATCAAGGTGATGGTAAGAGAAAATTTGATTTACATTTAGTGAAATGTTTTAAGTGCAATGAGATGGGTCACTATGCAAATGAGTGTCCGAAAAAAGAGCTCATGTGATGGGAAATAGTTAGAATATAAGAAGAAAGGGGTGGTGAAATCCTTTGCAACTACTTCAGTAGATGTTGGGCCATCAAATGAAGTGGTAACAGGTACATTGTTTGTTTTTTCAGATTATGCCAGTGTGTTGTTCGATTCAGGGTCTACACATTCCTTAATCTATTAAACCTTATCTAGTAAATTTGAAATTCCATCTCAAGAAATGACTCATGAACTTGTGGTAAAAACACCTAGGGGAAATGTTGATGCAAAATGAATTTATAAGAATCTTCCTATACTTATCCATGGAAAGAAACTACTTGGAAACCTTATTTTTTTACCTCTAGTAGAGTTTGATGTTATCCTGGGTATGGATTGGCTCTCTATTTACAATGCTAATATTGATTATAGAGATAAAAAAGTTTCTTTTCATAAAAACTTTCAATCTGTGTACAAGAATGAACCCTTACTATTGATGACATATCATGAAGCTGAGAAACTTGTAAAAGATGGAAATGAATGTTACCTTCCACATATTGTTGAAAACAAAGGAACTGTTCAGATTAATGATGTGCTAGTGGTAAATGAGTATCATGATGTTTTTTCTGATGAGTTTCCTGGAATAAAACAAGATCGAGAAGTTGAATTTACTGTTGACTTAGTTCCTGATGCTAAGCCAATTTCAAAAACACCTTGTCAAATGGCTCAAATTAAACTATTAGAGTTGAAGGAGAAATTGAAAGATTTATTAGAGAAAAGTTTCATTCTACCTAGAACATCACCATGGGGTTTCTTGTTTTATTTGTTTTATAGAAAGATGGTTCAATGATACTTTTCATTGATTATAGAGCCTTGAATAACATCACTGTTAAGAACAAATATCCATTGCCTCATATTGATGATTTGTTTGATCAGCTCCAGGGAGCTCAGTATTTTTCAATGATTGACCTGAGATCGAGGTACCATCAGTTGAATGTAAAGGTATAAGATATTCTGAAGACTGCATTTTGTACAAGATATGGCCATTATGAATTTTTAGAATTGCCTTTTGGGCTAACCAATGCACCTACTGTATTCATGGACCTTATGAATAGAATTTTCAATGAGTTCTTGGATACGTTTTTGGTTGTTTTCATTGATGATATTTTGGTGTTTTCTAAAAGTAAAGAGGATCATGAAATGCATTTAAGGGTTATTTTGCAAACCTTAAAATAAAATAAATTGTATGGGAAATTCAGCAAGTTTGACTTTTGGTTGCAACAAATTTCGTTCCTTGGACACATTGTTTCTAAAGATGGGATAATTGTTGATCCTGTAAAAACAAAGGTTGTGGATGAATCGCCAAGTCCCACAAATGTAATCATGATTCGAAGTTTTCATGGTTTGTCAGGCTATTACAGAAGGTTTGTTAAAAAAATTCACGGTTATCTAGTCCAATGACTAAGCTAACTCGAAAGGGTGTTATGTTTATC
This sequence comes from Viscum album, assembly GCA_963277665.1. Classification (NCBI taxonomy): domain Eukaryota; kingdom Viridiplantae; phylum Streptophyta; class Magnoliopsida; order Santalales; family Viscaceae; genus Viscum; species Viscum album. Next base: position 1,647,725,476 of record OY728140.1, on the reverse strand, counting down.
TGGAAAAAAGAATGTGACGATTGTTTTCAAGAACTGAAAAGATTATTAGTGAATGCTATAGTTTTCGCACTACCTTCAAGGAATGGTGATTTTTTATCTACAATGATGCTTCATTGAAAGGAATTAGTTGCATCCATATGCAGAATGATCAGGTAATTTCTTATGCTTCACGTCAGTGGGAAACTCATGAGGTAAATTACCCTACACATGATTTGGAATTAGATATTGTTGTTTTTGATTTAAAAATATGGAGGCATCATTTGTATGGTGTAAAGTGTGAAATATATACTGATCACAAAAGTTTAAAGTAAATATTCACCAAGAAATAATTGAACATGAGACAGAGGATATGGCTAGAATTAATCAATGATTATGATTGTATAATTAATTACCATCTGGGAAAAGAAAATAAAGGGGATAATGCTTTGAGTCTAAAATGTAATGCTTCATTAACAATGTTGCATTTGGAACGTGATCCTTTGGTTAAGGATTTGATGAAATTTTCCATAGAAGTTTTCGGTGCACGATGTCCTTCTGTTTTGTTTCTGGTATCAGTGAAATATTCTCTATCAGATATAATTAAGCATGCACAAAAGCAAGACAATGAGTTGTAGAAAGAGATAGAGCTGGTTCTGAAGGGTAAGTTTCCTGAATTCAACATTGATAATGATTGTGTTTTGAGATTTGGGAAGATATTGTATGTGCATTTTGATTCATAGTTGAAGAGAGAGTTTTTATGTGAAGCTCACAGTTCTCCATTTTCAGATCATCTAGTAAATTCTAAGATGTATAGAGATCTTCGGGAGTATTACTGGAGGCACGGAATCAAAAGGGATATTGCTAATTTTACTGTGATGTTTATGACTTGTCAACAGGTTAAAGCAGAGCGGTAGTTACCTAATGGGATGCTTCTACCTTTACCAGTGCCAGAGTGTAAATGGGAGAATATATCAATGGACTTCATTGTGGGATTTCCGAAGACACCTTGAGGTAATAATGCAATCTGAGTTATTGTTGATCACATGACTAAATCTGCTCATTTCCTTGCTATACAAGATACTTTTACCTAGATCAACTTTCTCGTCTTTATCCTAAAGAGATAGTCAGGTTACATGGAGTTCCCCTCTTCATTGTATCTGATCATGATCCCAGGGTAACTTCTAACTTTTGGAAAGGCTCTCAGAAGTCGTTGGGTGCTGAATTAAGTTTTAGTACAACTTTGCATCCTCAATCAGATGGTCAGTTTGAACAAACAATTCAGACATTGGGAGATATGCTACGTTCCTGTTCGATGGATTATCAAGGAAGTTGGGACCAACATCTATCTTTGGTTGAGTTTTCTTATAATAAAAGTTTTCATTCTAGTATACAGATGGAACCATTTGAGGCATTATATGGGAACCAGTGTCAAACTCCAGCTTTCTGGGATAATGTGGGTGAAAGTAAGTTGATTGGACTAGAATTGGTAGAAGAGTTGTCAAAAAATGTTTAGCTGATACAAATACACATGAGAACAGCTCAGAGCAGGCAGAAGATTTATGCAGACAACAGGAGGAAGGATCTATCTTTTGAGGTAGGTGATCATCTTTTTCTCAAAGTATCTCCATGGAAAAGTGTGATGCGATTTGGTAAAAAAGGAAATAAGAGTCCAAGGTTCATTGGACCATATGAAATTCTAGAGATAGTTTGATCAGTTGCATACCAAGTGGCATTACCTCCATGTTTATCTCAGGTACCCAATGTTTCTCATGTTTCAATGTTAAAGAAGTACATGCCAGATCCATCTCATGTTTAGAGTTCAGAGGTAGTTCAGCTAGATGAGAATCTATCTTATGAGGAACAACTGGTCTATATTCTTGACATAAGGAGAAAGTGTTGCAGAATAATTTTATTCATCAAGTAAATATTTTGTGGAAAAACCACATGATTAAAGAGGCAACATGGGAATCTTAAAATGCAATGAGGGATAAATACCCCCACTTATTTGATAAATAAATAAATTGCGTGGATGCAATTTTATAAATGGGGGAAGGATTTAACATCCCAAGTAAGTAATGAATAATACATATTCTTATCTATGTCTATTTATGAGCTAGATAGTGTTTTAGAGGCTTAAAATGAGAATAAATCCAATCTTAAGCATGGAATACACTAATATTTTGTATTACTTCCTTTTGATGGCATACCATTTTAAATAAAAATTTGGACAATTTTATAAGCTCTATTTGTCAAAATGAACTTATTAATTATAATTGGGACGTTTAAATTTACTTCGGACAAATTTTTGGTAATTTTCTGACAATGCCCATTTTTTAATGAATAGTGAAAATACTGTAATTTACATCAAAAATGCTTTTTCATGTAATTTAATTATATGGTTAGGTTACATTTTTAATTTATATTAAAGTTTAATTATAATTTATTTTTACCATTTAATCCAATGGTGTTCATTAGATTTAATTTCACTTTGGAATTGGTCATAAACAAGTGCAAATCTTTTCATAGATATTGTTTCCAAATAACCAACTATTTGTTTTGACAACGGGAACTATTTTTAAATTAATTATTGAAATTTATATGTTTGGAATTTGGTAAAATGGATTCCATATTTGTAATGATATGGTACAAATCATGTAATTAATACTCTTTTTTGGACGTTTTGAATAGTAACGATAGTAATTATCTTTAATTAACTTGATTAATTAGTAATCGGGTAGTTAAGGATAATAAAATAATAACATAATAATAAAAAATGACCCCAATATGTGTGATAATGCTACTATTTGTTTCATGTACGACCTTGGGATTCCTTGGGAAAAACTTTGGGACCTCATGGACTCACATTTGGGTGAAAGTGACACTATATCATTTTATTTTTAAAGAAAGGAGAATATCACTAAAGAATGTATCACCCATGTAAAAACATTTTTGGATTTGTCTGTGTAAATGATCTCTTGGACTATAAATAATCATTTGAAATATAAAAATATTTACTACATCATAGTAATTTTTTTATAATTTTTAGACATTAATTAAATTAAATTTTTTATGACACTATGATGATGCAGCGATTATCTCATTAAGGAACTATTTAAATAAAATGAAAATATAATGTATAATCATAGACTTAAACTTGTCAAAAACCTATCGGATGAGTATATTTCGAACCCTTACCACCTTATAATCAAAATATATCAATGTGGGACCTTTTAAATCTGAAACTCATTTTAAAATAAAGTAACATTTCATGACTTTCCAAGAGTGCCCGTCCTCTCCTCTTATAAAAGGCCCCCACCTCTACCTCCTTACACATACCTATCAAGCATTTGGATCTGCCAAGCGCTTCACATTGTATCTCTCCAAATCCATCTCTTCATACTAGAAGCCTTACATTAGGCTGAATTCACTTCAAGAAACCCTTTGAGTACAAACCAAGAGGAGTTACCCGATTTAAAGGTAATGTTCTCTCTAATGTTCTTTTGAATTATTTTGCTTTTCCAAACCCCTAAACTCTTTTTATTCATTTATTTTGTAACAAAACCAGTATATTAAACATACTAGGATGTTTTTATAAGATTAATTCGAGCTACAATTACACACACCTACATCTAAGGGTTTAAGAGCATACTGTTTCCTTGGATGGCGAATTTATGCCTCACGAAATGATGATTGTTCAATGTTCTTCTAACACCTTGAAAGGTGGCCATTACGATGTTACTATATTTATATATGACATATAATATGTTTATTTTTTCCTTAAGATTCTGTATAATTCATTTATGGTATACCTTTATGGTTTCCATTATAGGTAAACACGATCTCTTCATTTTAGGAAGTGTGGACTACCGCCCCCTCAAATTGATTTGATTCATTATTGCCATATGTCGGACGTATAAAGGATGGAGTTAATGATATTATATATTATATTATACTGTAATTATAATATACCTTTATATAATTATGAATCCATTCCATAAAATATGAAATAGAAATGAAAGTAGCGTTCATGCGTACGTACGACTTACCGTCTCCATGAACGGTGCATTTCATTTCTTACCTATAAATGTTATTTAATATTATAAATGCATGTATATATTTGATATATATTATATATAATATCTACATCATGAATATAATTTTGGATATAATGGAAATTTTACCACATGAACAATTGGTAATTATAAAGAGTTTATTTTTGACTCAAGTACCATTGATCGACAAAATAACCATTATTAACTTAAATAATTACATAGTGATAATAACATGGTAATAAATGATATAAAAGGAATAATGAACTTGAAAACGGTTCTTAAGCAAGTAAAAATTAACTCAAGTTTATTATTAAGTAGGTTAAAGAACGATCGAGTCAAGTCAGACCCGAGGTATAGAACTTCATCTCATTCTCCTTTCGTTGAGGCATATTTTGTTTTATACACAACTTTCTTTTATATGGTGTATAAACCTCTTTGACTTGAAATCTATTCAATAGGAATCGTTTTATACGAAGAGTTTTACTAAACGAAAAAAAGAATTTTTTTTTGTCGTACGTATGCGATGACAACGACTTCTCCTCTGCCGTGACCATTATTTGAGTTTCGGCTTCATCTACAAGCCATAACTTTTTTTAAATGAAAAATAAATACCATGATTTACTTTTATTTTATTTTGGTATTGAAAATGGTTTGATAATGTTTTTATTATATCAATGTGTTATTTATTTCTTGTGATTGAAATGTGGAAATGTAATGTTTCCTTTACGCATGTTTTATGTGATACGCTTATGTTATGGTTCTTAGGCATTGTTTATGAAGACGGGCGGTTCCATGATAAACTAAGGGTGGGTGAGCACGATATAGCTCTCCAACGCATTGGGTAATTCGAAGGGGTTAAATGTTAAGGTTTCTCCGAATATATTTAGGGAATATACTGTGATGGGTATTCCAAACATAACCACGAGGGTTACTCCCTACGTAAGAATGTTTTGAATGCCTCAAGTTTCCTCTATGTCTTATTATTTCTATTATTTATTCATGATTTGATGTGGTATGCTAAAATGCATATGTTTTATGAGTAAAGTTTCATTTCTTACATGGACTAGTGTTTTCATTCCATACTTTTATATCCTTTACTGAGCTTTTTTTGCTCATCCCAAGTTTTTGAAATATTTTTCAAAAGTCAATGGAATGGAACATGATGTGATTATAGTGTCAAGGAAGTGTCAAGAAAGAATCCATGTGTTATTTTAAATATGTTTTCGGTGATGGAAAAAATGAGTATTTTATTTTATGTAACCACTTTGTTAAAATATGGAATATAACACATGATTTATGATCTAATTATCTAAAACTCTAAACCAGAAAAGACCCTCAACGTGTATTCTTGAAATAAATGAAGATTAAGTAACGTTTAAAGATGGGGCCTTATATTTATTTTCAAGTAAAATTGTTCTTTATTATTTTTTAAATATTAAAATTTTATATTAGTGATTATAAAAAATGTATTTCACTCAAGAAATATCTTAATGGTCTATTATAGAAATTTTCTCTCTATGAAAAAATATTTTGGTGTTACTTATAATTTATCGAGGATATCATCCAATGATCCATTATTTATTTTTTTTTCTATATGGCTTTTGATTACGAAGATGACTTGTTGATTTCCTTTTCCATAGGTCAAATTGAAATTAAGTGATAGATATTTTCATGATCTTGTAGTATATATATGAATGTATTATGATAATGTGATAGGTGAGGCTATTATTGATCTATAATTAATTGGAAAAATATAACTGTATTATGAGATTAATGGATGCACATGAGGCTATCTCACATCCAGAACAGGTTACATGAGAGGTTATCCAATGACCTAATGTGGATACCCGGGAGGTTATCCCAAGATTGATGTATGTAAAGTAGTGGTTATCCCAAGTATAACATGTAATGGATGAAATGGTGGGAATCCTTGGCATATTATTTATATGATTATGATTATGAAATACTTTATGAAACATGTTTATGACAGGATCTTATTTCCAATGTTTTGGTCTAATGGATTATGTTCGTTGATTCCATTATGATTCATGTCTAAAGATCTACTATGTTTCTTTACTGGACTCATGGTTTTTATATAGGAATTACTGGATATTATTTTTAATTCTTATGTCATAGATTTATTATTTTTTTCATATTATTCTTAAATTCATATTGATATCTCACTTTTTACCATTACTAAGCATATCAGATCACAACCTTTTATATTTACTTTGTCCTGAGGGTTGGAAGAATTTTATAATATACTATATGTATCCGATGGGTGATTGTAGTGATGGACATAGTGTTAGAAGAGGTATTGGATTTATGTACCTATTTTGTATGTATCCATGCTAGCAAATACAACAATCAATTACGTTTATGTTGTTCTTTTTGATGACTTTTAATGAATTTTTATCTAATAAGATAATGTATTTACTTATAAAATGGTTTGGTTTCCCGTGATTGACTCTATGAACTATTTAGTTATTTTTGGAAACATGGATTATGAATATTTAATGAAAACCATTAGGTTATTCCTTTGTATTGGATAACATCTTATTTTATGGTAACAAATAGATAAAAGTGTCACTAAGAAAAATATCCCTATTTAGATATAGGGTTGTGGATACAGTTATGGTATATATGCACATAGGGGTAACAACTCTTAAAGGGTATTATTGGACATTAACTCGATCAATATAGTGCATAATGAGATTTCCTAGGAACTCCCCCCTATATTGATACTCTCAAGGGATAATCATTAGTAAAATCATATTTTCATTACGATATATTGATTCCAATATATTTTATTCCAAAATTTATTAATTTTAAAAATAACTTTTTATATTTTTAAAATGTTTTCCCAAAAAAAAAATTGATTTATTAAATAAAATTAATTATATTTTAACTATTAATATGTAGAAAAGGGGATGGTACTAAAAAATATGTAGGATTTTTATTACCCTTAAAATGGAATAAGGGCTGTGTAAGGGTAAAAGTCTATTCATATAAGCATATAGTGTTTTTAAGGAAAGTAAGATTAATCCATTAATTTAATATATAATGTAAAGGTAATAATGTTCCTATATAAAGGGAATATGTTGCTAGGTAAGGGTAATAATACTGATTCAATGTGTGCAAAATGGTATAATATATGTCTAAAGGTAAGTCACACAATACATATGGGTATGAAACGTTTTACACACATTGTTTAAAGGAAATAAGAACTCATTGTGTAAGTGTTACACTGGGTTTTCTACTACATCATATTCATAACATAACATTTTCAATGGTTTCATATGTTTAATATAGGTTACATAATTTTAAACACTACTCTATGCGTGGTTATCCTAAGGAATTTAATTTTTATTTAAGTGTAATAATCCTACACAGTTCTTGTAGTGTAATGGTAAAGAGGAATCTCACCAAACCACAACAGATAGATTGGGATCATCATGGAATTAAACTAGAAAATAAAAAACAATAAAATAATGGATGAATCCATATTTATAAATATTTTCTTATACCAATAAATTTCATGAACGTTACATCTTCTAGATTCATTTATAGTCAGGCTTTCCAATTGTTGTTGATGTATGATACCACTACTCGATTAGTACCACCAATTTCTGATACTAATAAGATAATCTATGATTGGTCACTTATTATTCTACATCCCTCTAATACCATCATTTCTTTATACTACTGATCCTACACCACACCACATCCTACCTTCAAATTGTTTCTTTACCACCATCATCATTCAAGATGACAGAGACACCCACATTTATAACTATGAGAACTGAAGAGTAACTCCATTTTCCACTAAAAACATTATTACCCCATGGATTATATGATAATATATAACACTAAATAACTTATCCCTCTATATTATATAGATCATTATGTTCATTCATTCATTGGTAAGAAAACACATGGGTTGTACCCACCTGTGTGGAGGCATACTAGGGACAATATTTGGAAGAATATCTCCAATAGAATGTATTTTTCCTATAGAATGTATAACGTTATAAACCCATGATGAAGACCATGTTTTACATGCATGACATGGGTTGAAAATAGAATATATCTTAGTCTAAGACACCCAACCCCACTACCATGACCATGAAATTGAGTTTTTTATTAATAAAATTTCTAAAAATAGATTACATATACAAGTTTTCCAACAATGATGGAAGTCAGAGGCTATGTAGAAGGAAGAATTTGTCTAGATATGGTGAATAAAAATTAATATATTAATAGAGGAGATGTTATAAAAATATGGGATTTTTAATCTAGTTAATATATCTATTAAATAATTAGAGGATATTTTTTAAGAGATATCTTCATGGAATGAAAATTGGAAAGGTTGAAATAATAATAGTTCTAGTATTTAAATGAAGAAAAATTGGCTAGACATTTTCCGATATTTTGAGGGGTTCTATACTAAAAAATAGATTAAAAAAATAGAGATATTGATCGAAGAAATGATACAACTACTTAGATGTCTGTTATACTATTTTTTAGTTTACTTCATCTCAATAACCCATCATATATATTTTATTAAATTTATTCTTTCCATTCATTTAATATTCATTAATCACTATATTTTTATTCCACTATAATCTCATACATATCATGGTTGGGTGACTTAACTGAAGACTGGACATGGGTGTTGTTTTTGAGATGTTACTTAATTAATGACCATGTATTATTATTTTTTATATTAAATTTTTTATGATGGAATGATTAGTTATTATGATGTGTGTAGTTATCATCCAAAACTCTTTTTTATGCATCTATAAATCATTTAATTCATTAATATAAATAATATCAATTTGTTCCCTAAAAAATACTTTCATGTCATCACGATTTGATTATTCAAGCTATGAAATGGAATATGCATGATCATGATCTGTGAAGATGGGGCACACTCGATTGGGGTGTTCTATTCACCAGGATTATCTATGGAGGTGAATTTTGTTGTGAAAAATAGATCTCATAGTCCTAAAAAATAAAAATAAAATGATAAATGAATTTAAATGATGAATTATTTATAAAATTGAATGTAAACTACAATAATGTAAAATTACTAAATATGAAGAAAACAACCCTTGTAAAATGATTGTTCTTTTCCAACACAACTTCATTATATGTTGAATATATTATGCATGATTTGGAATTTTTTATCATCACATTAAAATTTTATTGTAATTATTTTTCTATTTTTCCTAAAACAAGAAAACAAAAATAAGATATAATTTATTTAGAATTGGTGAGTGATTAACTGTGAAACTCCTCAAGTGAGATGATTTTGGTCATCCATTGTGCTACATTGCGGAATAATATTAGCATTTTTATCTCCATGAAATATGAATTTCCATAATTGGATCTATTTTTGAGGACCAATTGAACATTTTCTCATTATTTTAATTTACATTTTGTATATAGATTTCATTTTTTTTATAAAAATATGACTTTCCATGATTTATTAAAAGTAACATTATTTTATACGATTTCATTACTCATTAGTTTAATAAAAATAAGAAGATGTTATAAACTATATTAAAGATCAATTGTAAATGATTAACAAAATTATTTATATCTCAAAAATACAAATGAAAAAAATATCTCAATAATACCAATGTGAAAACCAATATAGGGTTGTGGTAATGAGATTAACGAACTCATTTTTGTAATCTAATAACATTAGTAGATAAATAATGAATTAATTTAAGATCCATTCCACCTCCCTTAATAATTTATAGAGGATATTTATGATAATTATTCTGAATCTAATATATGATCAAGAGATAAAAAATATTTTTATGACATATATAATGAATCCAAAGTGAAACATGATCTCACCATCCTTAAAAATGTTTAATAATAAACAACTATATATATATATATTCTCTATCTTGGAAGAATGAGTAACCATCAAAGTGTGGGGAATTTATGAAATGATAGAGTATAATGAAATCCAACCACTATCCACTACCATTAAAACTCATGATGAACATTCCATTGAATAAACATTTAATGTAGATCAAAATCATGGTGATGAAATTTTTATTATCACATTCCATTTATATGTTTTTTGAAATTTTATTATGTATCATCTAACATTGTTATAAATTTTCAGGTGCTATAAAATCATATTTCTTCTTAGAATAAGATAATAAAAAAATTACATGATGAGGAAAACATGGAGTACCAAACAAAATATTGAGGTTTTATTAGTGTAAGATTATGATGAGATCCATGAGGATAATATTGGGGATAAAAGACACAATCCTCCTACAATGATGGGGACTTTTTTTATGTTGAATCATCTTGCCCAATTTCTATTCAGATAAAATTAAATTCTAATATTCCCATAGTAAATTATATTGATTTATCATATATTGAGAATGTAATGGATAATGAATTTTATGTTGTATAATAGACAGCCATGAAGGAGGAGGAAACATACTTTATCATACCCCCACCATTCATATTGTATCTCATTAACATGGGGGTGGATTTGGTGTACTATATATATAGTGTCCTCATCAATAAAAGGTAAAGAGTATATTATGAAACAAACATGTATTCATTTAAAAAAAATAAAATCCACCCACCATCACACATTGGATAAAAAATAGTACTCCACTTCTAGAGGTAGTCAAAACCTAAGGATCATTTAGCGGATCAAGCCATGACTTAAGTTTATATTCATCATTTGTTTCAAAAAAAAATTGATTTTAATTTATTTATATGGAATTATTTTTTGGAATATATTAGTATATATACGAATCCCGTATTTTCTAACATATTTCTTACAATAATTAGTGGTTTTATTATTATTGGTTCATGATGAGGATGAAACAAGGAAACCCTCAAATTGAATCAATGAGTGTGACTAGTGTTTCAATGGAAAGTGTACTTAATTCATTAATTTACAATATTTTAACTTCATATTATATCTATTTTGGGTTTCATAATAGATGTTTCATTATCATACATAATTTTTGTTTTACATAACTGATTTCCGAGACATGAGTTTATTAAAAATATCATGATTCTTTGACATAGATTTCAATGATTGTGAGATTTGATTATTATAATTTAAATTTGAAAATTATGGTGACTATTGGGATTTAATTTGATAAATAATAATATATAAGAATTAGTTTAATCATATAAATGAATATTTCACATCATTTTAATGCTTTGAATTTTTGAAATTTATATTGATTAATATCTGATTATTATCCATTCAATGAGTGATTTTCCAAATAAATATTTTCTATTATAGAGTGGATTTAATTCCTAATATTTTTTTATATTTCTTGAGAGATCAAGGGACAAGACACCAACTCTAACGCACATTGGATCTTTTCCAACCTATATATCTAAATGGTAACATTTCTTGTGATTGAGTTATTTTTTTGATTTATCCCTTATCATTGGGACCCCATTTACATTAATCATTGATTTGATATAGAATACATGAAAGAAATTATTAGGAATGAGGATCATTATAATCCAATTTTATCCATTCCAACCCTCATCTTATTAGTTTTTATAATATAAAAAATTTAATGTTTGGGGGTGAAGGAAGTCATGGTGGAAGTTATGTACTATATTTTGGGGGATATGTGTGCTGGTGACCTTTTAAGTTTTTGGAAAGGATCATTCCCTTTCACTATATTTCAATATTATTATTCTTTAAAATTATATTATTGAAAATGATATATATTTTGGTTAATATAATGTGAAAAAATAATCACTTTTAGTGGAATAAAAATTTTATCATATGGTGTTAAGAGGTTGTTATCAGAATAATTTTACACAAAAAATAAGAAAATTTAAAAAAACATAAATATTGGATTGAAATATATGAAACAAGAAAAAACTAAATTAATTAGTATGTGCATCCTTAATTGAGTTTTCAATATTCATTATCTTTACTTTTTTATTGTTCAGTGGGTGCTGTTTCTTTTTTATGGATAGATTTTTGTTTAACATTAGTTTTGACATAATAAATTGTTATTTACAGATGAAATCCCCCATGAGACATAATGATTTGGTCATAAATTCCTACCATTCATAATCCTTGGAGTCATCAAAATTTAAATTTTAATGTCCTTAGGATTTCACACGAATTTTTTTTCTTTCATAAAGTTGTAATGGAAGATTATTTATATGTTTATGAAACAAGAGCATGTACTTACAGTTTAATAATATCTCTATTAGAATATTTTTCTTCAGTGATGAGAGAAGAAACAAATTCATAGTGAGGTAGATAATAATATTACACATTTAATAGTAAATAATTGAGAAACATAAATTGAAAAAAAGAGTGGTCCTACCATTTTTAAATAGAAAACGTAAAATACCGGTGTTTATTACAACTTTTGTGAAGATAAATTAGTATTTTAGGTGAATTATGAATGTCTAGTTTACCATTGATAATAATTTTATTTTGATAATATAAAATGTAAATGTTTTTATGTTATTATTCCTATGTGAATTATAAATGATATTCAATGCTTTGGAAAATTATTAATTCTTGTATGATTTTATTTGATTCCATTATATTTCATGAAAAAATAAAAATAATATTTTTTACGGTTTTTTAAATATTTTTCTAATGTAATTAATTTTTCTTTAAAATTTATAAAATTATCATTTCACAATTTTTTTGAGAAAAATAGATGAAAATGACATTTTTTGATAATTTAATTACATTTAATCATTTATTGAGGGCCACATAAGTTATAATTTTCCTAAAATTAAATGGTTACTTTGTTAGGAAATTTTTTTTGTAATACAAGGATTTAATGGGTTTTATAAATGTTAATATCCATATATTAAAGGTTATGGAGTCACTCCGTAGTTATAAGTGCTCTAATTCAGGGAATTTGTAAAGGTAGAAAATATTTGTAAAGTTAAGGCACACACATCATAAGTGTATCAAATAGTTTTCACCTTTTTTGTACTATTAATAAAAACCTGGTGGGTAAGGGTTACTTTGGATTTCCACTACTTCATTATAGAACCATAAATTTTTCAATCGTCTCCAAAGGGAATGAATGTTCATGTATGGGTAAAAATTCATCAATGGATGGGTAACACATTGAATTCAATTTCAATATAAGAATAATTCCATTATATATTTCCAATTTCTTACGGGTAAATAATATACTCACTTAACCACCACTATTAGGCCTAGATAACCATGGAAAATTGGGGGAGTATTAAAACACCATAATAATATATCAATATATATTTCAGCAGAAGGAAATTATATTTTCATTGTTCATTACTGATAACACTTCCTTATTTTTATACCATCATCCATTTCCCTTACTATTACTACAAGCTACCAATACTATTCTACAACTATAATTTTATGTAACATCCAATCCATGAAAACATAGTTTATCGCAACTACTACAGTTCAACACTACCCCTATTCCATAATACATTCTTTATAAGGCTCCGACCATCAAAAGTACATAATATTGAATTAAGTTTATAATTCACATTTATGATATTTTCAGGTTTATAGTTTTAGAGAATTAGGCAATAACTAGTACATTAAATATCAAAAATTACAAAGTAGAAACTTCTACTCTGTATCCATTTTTTCATAAAATAAAAAATATTAAAAGAAAAAAATAATTATTTTCATGATATAAATCTTCTTTAGTTCTTATTTTCTCTTACCCTACCATATACCCTGTGAAAAACATTTCAAAAACTTGGGATGATCATAAAAATCTCAGCAAGGTTTATAAAATAAAGAAATAAAATAATAGATCATCAAGGCATACAAAACATAAGCTCTTTAACATACCTCAATAAAACCTAATATTTAGGAATAACACATAGAAATCAAAAATCATAAAGGTAACATGTGTCATCCATATCAAAATTCCATTGTAACATTCATAACATAGTAGTTAGTGTCACATCGAATACCCATCACACTATATTCCATAAATCTTTTAGGAGAGACATTATCATTTACCTCCACCACATTACCCAATGAATTGGAGAGCTATCTCGGGCTCACCCACCCTAGAATTATCATGTAACCACCCATATATGTAAACAATTTCCAATAACCATAACATATTCATAACACATAAATCAATCATAAACGAAAGATAACATATCCACACTGCAATCACAAAATATCATTTCAGGATATTGGCATAATCAATGATTTATCAAACCATTTGCAAAACCATTTAAACCATTTAATAAATATATTTTTTAATACAAGTGCCACATACTAGTTTGAATCATTTGAAAGAAATTTTAATTTTAAAACATTCATTTCCATAAAAATAAATCCTTAAAACAATAATAAAAAATTGGACATAAATGTCAAGGATTTCAAAGAATAAATATTTAAATTATTTAGAACAATATTTTTATTAAAGAGTTCATATCCAAATGAGAGATGCTTGAATACAAATAATTTTAAAATATCATTAATAAAAACATTATAGTATCAGGAAAATAAATGGATTCAATCTATAATATGCCAAAGGACACTATTAACACCATATAAAATTGAATTGGTGCATAAATAAAAATGAAGTCTTAATGGAATGTAAATTGAGAAGAAATCCCTTATAAAAATTATTTCCTTAGATTAAAAATAAATAAATTAAATAATAATTTGGGAAAAATATAAATACAGTCCATGTGATTGGATATTCAGTGTAAATCAATCAGTGGATATTCAAATATGTTATTTTTAAAACAAAACCAATGACTTGGATGTTTAACTCAATGAATGGAAATTGAGTTATGATTTCCCTTATCAAGTTCATATCAATGATATGAGAATTTATAAATTGATTTATTATTTGTATCAAAAGTATATACACACAAACAGGAGTGGAAATTAGAACATAAATAATTATATAGTGATTCCACACATAATCATACCATGACATAATTACTAATTATAAGATTAAACCTTGGAATGGAAATTGTGTTGAAATGTTTCATTACCAATTTGGTAACATATGAAACATACACCACATGAAAGAAAGATCATACAGTGAAAATTAAAATACCCATAAATTAATGTAAATTACACAAATAATACATGCATGGGTATTACATACACAACACAAAAGGAAATAGTGTCAAACGTATCATGAATCTCACAGGAATAAAAAGTGAAAAGAAAACCCCTTACCACATTGTAATCAATCCGGTCATATGACCAAAAGTTAATAACCAACATTTTAATAAATCAGGTCATATGAATCAAAAAATAACATTTATATAAAACAAATCTTGATAAACTATATCAAATGGTAGTTCGCAATACACCACATTCAATAAATAAGTGGTGAACAATGGAAATATCACAGAATTGAAAGTGTGATAAGAAACCCCTTACCTCGTGTCAAACATGACACGCATGTTCCATGTTATTCCTCAATAATAAACTTATGTTAATTTATACTTCCTTAAGAACATTTTTCAAGTTTATTATTCTTTTTATATCACTTATTTCATTGATATAACATATATTTTATTATTTTAGTTCACATCAGAGATTTTGTTGATGTTCAGAACATTAGTCAAAAATAAAATTGTTATAATTTAAAATTTAAAATGTGGTAAAAATAAAAATTATCTCTAGAATTATATTTGTAATTTATATATCCTTTATAATATATATATTCAGTGTATGTGTATTTATAATATTAACTATCATTTCTAGTTATGAAATGAAATGCACCGTTCCTGGAGATGGTAAGCCGTACATACACATGAATGCTACATTCATTTATATTTTAAATTTAATGGAATGAAAACATAATAATACATAGGTGTATTATAATTCCACTATAATATCTATGTTATTCCATTTATTAACTCTGTAATTTATATGTTCAACTTATGGCATCATATCACTTTGAGGGGGCGATAGTTCATATTTCCTCAAATGAAATTATCATTTTTACCCATTATGAAAAACATAAATGTATGATATAAATGAAAAATAAAAAATTATAGGGAAAATATAAATATAATATATATCACATGTAAATATAGTTCCATCTTAATGGCCTCTATAAGAGGTGGTATGAGAAAATTGAACAATCATCCTTTCGTAAGGTAGTAGTTCGTCGTTCAGAGAAACAGTGTGTTCTTTACCCATTAGATGGAGGTGTGTGTAAGTGTTGTTTGAATAAATCTCATATAAAAAACCTAGTATAATTAGGATAATAATTTTTTTTAAATATTGGAATAAAAAGAGTATAGTGGGTTGGAGTAGTAAAATAAAAGAAAAGAACTTAAAAGAAGACATTGCCTTTAAATATGGTAACTCTCTTTGGTTTGAACCAAAAGGATTTCATGAAGTTCCTTATGCCTAAGGTAATTCCTCTGAGTGGAAGGGAGGGATCTTGAGAGCTTATATTTTTAGATTTTGTATGAGGAAAATGGATTTTGAGGGGTGAGTAATTGGTTATAGGTGAGGGATTTTTATAAGTGGGTGGAGGGCCTCTTTAAGAATGAGAGAAAATATTATTTTATTATATAATGATTTTAGGTTTCTAAGGGTCCATAAATTATTAAATATGAATATAATATGGGTCATGGTCGAAATAAAATCATCCTATATGCATTGAAAATGTTTTGGATAATGTTTTAATCATTATAATCATATTTATTTAAATTATACATTATTGAGGTAAACACTGAATCATTATTGTGATATAAATAATTTTATTTATTTGATGTATAGGAATTATAAAAAATACCATGAGGTAGTAAATAGTATTTGATTCAAAATGAATATGTATAGTTAAATAGATAACTTATATAAACCCATGTATTAATTTATTTACTAAAAGATATATGTTTATTTCATTTTTTCATTTCTTTAAATTAATTAATATAATGTTTCATTATAATTTCTAAGTGGCTCCATGGGGTACTAAAATCGACCCATGGATGATCATGGTCGAAAATGTATCAAAAAATAGGATTATGACACATGTTTGGATAATTTAATATTATTATAATTTAACTTTTACCTTGAATTACACAATTTACCTTTAACTATGGAAAATAAAAGTCAACAATTACTATTCAAAAAAATTATTTTCATCTAATTGAATGAACATTTACTTAAAAATAACATGCATGTATGTCAGAGTTTAAAAATTCAATTTATATAAGAATTAGAATTTCATTAAAATGAAAAATTCATTTTTTAGCTACTAATCACTAATTTCACTAATCATAAAAAATGGATGTTTTTCAGAAAAATACCAAAAATTTAGCCTAAGATATATTTGATATTCATAATTAAAAAATGATATATATTTTACTAAATTATAAACATAGATGTTTCATTAATTAATATAATATTGATTCTTGTTGTAAAAAAGCGTGTTTTTTATGAAATAATAACTACCAAAAGATTGACACTTGTTTATATCCAATTTAAAGTGAATTTACATCCAATGACCAACTTTGGATCAATTGGTAAAAATTTAATCAAATTTAATCTTAAAACCAATTCAAAATTTAATCTAACCATATAAATAAATTAGACTAATACATGGTTTTGAACTAAGATACAATATTTTTTAACTATTCATTAAAAATTAAATTTTATCAGAAAAATACGAAATATTTACCCAACGTAGATTTCGATGCCCGGATTACAAAGAAAACTGTTATTTTGGCAGATATAAAAAATAAAAGTGACCAAAACTATATTTAAAGAGTGTTATATATTAAAAGGCAGTAAATCAACATTTTAATGAATATTAGAGTATTTATGATTAAAATTAGATTGACTCACATATTAAGCCTCTATCATTTATTGGATAAATGTAAAAACATTTACGAAATATGTTTAGTAATAATATGGTTAGTTTTTTTCATTCCCTACAAGAAAATGGATAGGCATTAACTACAATATAATATAATATATTATTATTATTTTTCAGTATGACCCTACGTTGTGTGCAATGTAAGCTTTCAAAGAACCTATTATTGTGTATCGGGTACGCCATCGAATATAGCATCGCCTTTTAAGTAAAATTAATATTTAATTCATAAAAATTTCATAAAAATAAAAATATATTATTCATTATTTACTTGGGATGTTACATCCTTCCCCCATTTTTGAAATTGCATCCGTGTAATTTTAAAATTGGTCTTGGAAGCTTCACTAGAAGTGCCACATCAGAATAAGAGTTAATAAAAATATCACTTTAAAAGAAATAAAGAGAAGTACAAAGGTCACCCGAGATAACCTATACTAGGATTCCATGAAACCATAGATTAACAGGAAAAAATAAGTGTCATGTTTTGATGGAGAGTGATAGAAAACCTGATTAGGAGAAAGTTAACCACCAAGAAATCACCAACTTATGATAGGTTAAACGGTAGTTGGTTTCCCAGTAGGAAATGTAAACAGACAACATTTTTTTTATGTTCCTCTTCATAAAGTTGGAGAATTTTTTTATGAGATTGACTGAGGACATAAGAAAATATTCTTACTTTTCAAGTAGAGTTTCATCGTTTTATTCGTTTCTACCAAAACTCTCTTTTCTCCAAATAATGAGTATTCAAGATGACTAGTTCACATCTGAAGTGCTAGAATCAACATTTAGAGAATCACATAATAAAAAAAAGGTAAAATATAAATTTTACTTGTCTTTAGACAGTAACCAAAACCAAAATGTTTAGTACAAGATCATATAATCCCAAAAAATGATAATCCTTAAAAAAATTATTCCTAATCCTTAAAAATCAACAAAAAATACCCAAAGTTCAGCATTGATTATTAAATAAACAAATGTCTATAAAATTCTTCAATGTAAACCAAAATAATATTGAAACCAAAAACACAAAAGGATTTAATCACATAGTCTCCCACATTAAATCTTAACATTTATCTCTAAATAACATCGACAACTCTTAATGTCTCATACTGAAGTGTAATTAACATAATAAAATATTCTCTATGATAGGTTATTCATTTCCATAAATAACATAAATAGCCATAAAACATAGATTCTTCATAAATAACATTTCAACCATTCTTCCAAATATGATATCCCATAGTATTCTATTTTCCTTAGGCATATAGTGTACCCTCAAAAGAGAGAACATATTCCAAAATAACCTTTATCACATAATAACAAAATCATTTTCCTTTACAAAGGATATACATTTCATAAAACGTAAGTTCCAAAAATCAAATTATTCTTCATCCATAAAATCATTTAACTAAAGGAATAACTCATACTGACCAGGGACTTCACGCAGGCTAGTGGTAGGTGATGCGACCTTGCCACCATATGGTTGTGGGTTCGATTCCCATGGCCTTGCCGGATGCGACAAGTTTTCACCCATCTTACGAGTTGTCCTTTTTATAAAACTAAAAAATTATCCTAAAATATTTTTACCTCAAAGGTTTTCTTTTAACTATTATTTTCATTCCAAATCATTAAGATATCAACATCTTATTTAAGACTTATATATCTTGTCATTTTTTATTTCACCACTATGAGACAAAATAAAACTATTTCCAAAATAAAGAACATCTTAACTTGATCATGTGGTCCACATGGTTTCATTATCATCTTGTTTACATTGGTAGAAGGTCCATGCGTTGCTAAATTGATTTATATATCCATCAAAATCATTGTCTTCCTTTATCCGAATACACATTGTACAACATGGGTCATATGGGTGTTCATAGAAAAATAGTTTTTGAACATAATCATGTATATCATATAATTTCAAATCATATGATACAACATTATTTTTATAAAATAATCTGATTTAGATTTAGTTGAAACTTTTAATAAATGGTCATTTTAAAATAACATAAGTATGTGCTGAAAGACTATAATTTAAAAGAAAAAATAAATAGGGTGCGTAAGGATTTCCTTCTTCAGTACCTTTTTCAAAATCATAATATTCTTCAAAATCTTATGATAAGGTAAATTTTTTGAAAATTCTTTTATAATATTTACCTTTCATGAAAATATGAGAATATTGTGAAAATAGGGTTTTATTAAATACAATCCGTAATCTACGAGGATATCATGGTATAATGGATGTGTTTGATATCTCAAACAGCTACTTTAAAGTGAGTTGTATGATATAAAAAGTTTAACAATCATCTGATCTTGACTTCACAGTTATTATTGCAAGCATGTCCTCAGGTAGAGATTGGAATGTTGTTTGAGATCCTCTTACGTCCATTTGCAACATACATTCCTTGATCTAAATAAGATATAAAACATGGATTTAACATAATAATTAGGCCTAGAGACTAACTACGTGTCTATTAAATACTCCTAATCCCGGTTATTGTCTAAATTGAACTTTGATACCAACTATAAGGCCCCATCCCTAAAAATTACATATTTCTAATTAAGTTAATAATTCTTATTGAGGATCTTTTCAGGTTTAGGGTTTCAGAGAATTAGGCCATAACTATTACATTACATCTAAGAAAATACAAACTAGACACTTCTACTCAGTATCTATTTTTTTGACAAAAAAAATTCATAAAATAAAACAATAATTCATTTCTTGATATAAATCATCTTGAGTTCTTCTTTTCTCTTATCTTGCCTTATACCCTGTAAAAAACATTCAAAAAACATGTTATGATCATAAAAATCTCAATATGGGTTATTAAATAATGAAATAAAACATTAGTTCATCAATACATAAAAAACATAATCTGTTTAATATAACTCACGAAATCATAATATTTATGAATAACACATAGAAATCATAAATCATAAATCTAACTTGTGCATCCACATAAAACATACATTATAACATTCATAGGTACATACAAAGTTACACTTGGAATACCTATCACAGTATATTCCTTAAATATCTTAGGAGAAACATTAATGTTAACCTCCATCACGTTGTCCAATGCATTGGAGAGCTATCTCGGGCTCAACTGCCCAAGGATTAACATGGAACCACTTATATATGTAAACAATTCCCAATAACCATAAGATATTCATAAAACAGAAAACACGAATAAAGAAAATATAACATTTCCACATTGTAATCACAATATATAATTTCAATATATTTATTTAATCAAAACTTTATTAAACCGTTTTCAAATCCATTTAAAAAATTTAATAAATATATTTTTTAATCAAAGTGTCCAATACCACATTAAGGATTTTGAAATAAATTTTAATTTTAAAACAATCATGTGCATAAAAATTAATCCATAAAACCATTTTTAACACATGGACATTGTTAAGAATGATTTAGAAGAATAAATATTTAAAACATTTAAAATGATATTTTAGTTAAATAGTTCCCAACCAAATGAGAGATGATTAAATACAAGTAATTGAGGAATAAAATTAATCAAAACATTATAATATCACAAAAATAAAGGTATAAATGTTATAATATGCCAAATGATAGTATTAACACTATATAAAATTGAATTGGTGCATAACACCAATGAAGTCTCAAAGGAATAAAAATTGAGATGAAATACCATATAAAAATGGTATCCTTAGATTAAGGATAAATCAATTACATGAAAATGAGGGAAAAATATAAATACAATCAATATTATTGGATAATAAGTGTAAATAAATTAGAGGACATTCCCACATGTTGTTTTAAAACAAAACCAATAACTTTTATGTTTAACTGAATGAATTAAAATTGAGTTAAGATTACCCTTATCAAGTTCATATATATGACATGAGAATTTTTCAATGGAGTAATTATGAGTATCAAAAGTATATCTATCAAAAGGGGAGTTTAAATTAAAATATTAATAATTAAATATTGATTCCACACATAATCATAGCATGAAATAATTACAAATTAGTAGATTAACCCAAGGAATAGAAATTGGGTTTAAAAGTTCTCTTACCAATTTGCTAACTTACGAAACATACACCACATTAAAGAAGGATCATAAAATGAAGATGAAAACACCCATAAATTAAAGTATATTACTTAAATAATACAATCATAGAGAGTACATACACCACACAAAAAGAAATAGTGGCAAATATATCAAGAATCTCACGAGAATAAAAAGTGAGATGAAAACCTCGTACCACATTGTAATCAATCAATTCATATGACCAAAAGTTAATAACCACAAAAGAATCTCAAAATAACATTAATATAAATATAATCATGATAATATATATAAAATTGTATCCCAAAATACACCACATGCAATAAATAAGTTTTGAATAATGGAAATCCCATGGAATTAAAAGTGAGATAAGAAACCCCTTACCACATGTCCAACATGACTCGTATGTTCCGTGTTCTTATAGAATAATAAATGTAAGTTAATTTATACATCCTTAAAAACATTTTTCAATTTTTTTATTCCTTTTATATCACTAATTACCATGCTATAATAATTAGTTAATTATTTGTGTTCATATTAGACATTTTGTCGATGTTCGGATCTTTTGTAAAGAATGAACATGTTATAATTTAAAACTATCCATGTGGTCAAAAGTACATTATCTCTAGAAAAATATTCATGATTTATATATAATATATTTCTTATATATCCAGTTTATATGTACTTATAATATTCCATAACATTTGGAGTTACGAAATGAAACACACCATTCTTGGAGACGGTAAGTCATACGTACGCATTAACACTACATTCTTTCTATTTTATATATAAGGTACTGAAAACATAATAATAAATAGGTATATTATAACTAATGAATAATATATATGTTATTTAATTTAATTAACACCATCCATTATATGATCAACTTATGTTATTAAGGAGTCATATCCCTTTGAGGGGGCGGTAGTCCACACTTCCTCAAATGAAATTATCATATTCACCAATTATAGAAACCATAAAAGTATGGCATAAATAAAAAATACATAAATATAGATATAATATAAATATAATATATATCACATGTAAAAATATTTCAATCTTAATGGCCACCATAAGAGGTGGTAAGGGAAGAGTAAACAATCATTGTTTCGTGAGTTAGTAGTTAACCCTCCACAGAAACGTTGTGTTCTTACCCATTAGATGGAGGTGTGTGTAAGTGTAGTTATAATAATTCACATATAAAAAACCTATTATATTTTTGGATACTTATTTTTTTATAAATTAAAGTAATAAATAGTGTTTATGGGGATGTATAAGTAAAATAAATGAAAATAACTTAAGAGAAGACATTACATTTTAATCTGGTACCTCCATTAATATAAAGAAAAAGAATTTCTTGAAGGGCCTTATGCCTATGTTAAGGCCTCTAGGTGGAAGAGAGGGATACTGAGAGATTATTTGGGGAGATTATGGATGAGACATGAGGATTCAGAGATTTGAGTAATGGGTTATATTTGAAGGAGTTTCATAAGGGGGAGGAGGGGCTCTTTAAGAATGTTTGAAAATATTATTTTATTTTATAATGATATTCGGTTTCTAAAGGCCTAAAACATATTAAAGTAGAATATAATATGTCTCTTGATTGAAATAAAATCATCCAATAATAATTGGATAGGTTTTGGATATTTTTTTAATCTTTATAATCATATTTATTTAAATCATTCATTAATGAGGTAAACAATGTATCATTATTGTGTTAAAAATAATTTCATTATATGATGTATAAAAAATATAAGAAAAATACCATGATGTTTTAGATCATAATTTTTTCAAATGAATATTTATAGTCTAAATAATATCTTATATAACCCCATGTAATAATTTATTTACAAAAAGATATATGTTTTTGTCATTTTTTATGTTACTTTAAATTAATTAATATAAAGTGTCATTATAACTTTTAAGTGGCTTTATGGGGTCCCAAAATTGGAAAATGGATGATAATTGGCGGAAATGTATCAAAAAATTGTATTAAGAAACATTTGAGGTTAATTAAATATTATTATAATATTATATTTACCTTCAATTACCCTATTTACGTCAAACCACGGTAAATAGAAGTAAAAAATTACTGTTCAGGAAAAATTGTTTTCATCTTATTGAACCAAATTTTACTTAATAATAATAAAAAAGTATTTAGGATTTTATAAAATTAGTTAATTGAAGAATTAATATTTCATTAAAATAAAAAATTAGGTTTTTTAACTACTACTATGTGTTTTCACTATTAATCAAAAATTAAAGTTCATCAAAAAAAATTCATAAATTCAGCCTAACTTATATTTGATATTCCAAATTAAAAAATAATGAATATTTTACCAAATTCAAAATATTTAAGTTTCATAAATTAATTTAAAATTAATTTTTGTTGTCAAAAAAGAATAGTGTTTTTACGAAATAATAACTACCAAAAGATGGACACTCAATTATGTCCAATTTCAAACTGAAATTACTTTCAATGAAAAACATCTAATTAAATGGTAAAAATATAATCTAATTATACATTACAACCAATTAAAATGATAACCTAACCATATATAAAAATTATATTAAAAGGCTGTTTTGTATAAAGATACAATATTTTTCACTATTAATTAAAAATGAATTTTTACAGAAAAATACAAAACATTTACCCAAAGTATATTTTGATTCTTAAATTTTAAAGAAGAATTTTAATTTTTCAAGTAGACCATATAAAAGTGACAAAAAATATATTTATAGAGGTTAATCCATAAAAAGGTGGTAAATCAACCTTTTAAAGAATATTAGAGTATTTAAACTTAAAATTAGATTCATTCACATTTGAATCCACTAGATTTTTTGGATAAATTTTAAAACATTTAAGAAACATGATTAATCATAATATGATTAGTTCTATTCATTCCCATGATGATAATGACTATGCATCAACTACAATTTAAAATAACATTATATTTTAATTTTTCAGTATGTCCCAATGTTGTGTGCAACAAATGATTTGAAAGAAACATGTTGTTGCGTATCGATTATTCCATCGAACATAAGAACCCCTTTAAAGTAAAATTAATATTTTATTCACAAATAATAATAAATATGATAATGTATTATTCTTTATTTACATGGGATGATACATTTTGTGTTATGTTACTATTAAGCCTACACAACCACCACCTATTATCATAACCATATGCCTCTTCCACTATTTCTATACAATAATCTAGGGATGCCTATACTCGGCACTATGAGAACTCAAGATCAAAATATCTTCACCAATGAAATCCTAGATAAAAAATAAAAGAAAGAGAAAATTTAATATGAAATAAAAAATATAACTGTGTGGCTGAGATCATGTTTTTTATAGAATCCTAAGGTAAAAATCATATGGGTTTCACTCCACCCACGTTTAGGCATACATATTAAAATAGTTGGATGAATAAATATAAGGGAAATTTGTGTTATTATACATGGAAACGGTTATGTTACCATGATTGTGCCCATATATTACATGCATGATAGGGTTTTAAAATAGAAGAAAGGTTGGCAAGTGACACTGACTCCCATTCATGTGATTTTTATTTGATGATATAATTTTCAACATGGTGATAACATGCATATTAATTAAAAAAAGCGATATGTCATATATCACATGGAATAATTATTTATACCTAAAATTAAAAGAAATAATAATGATATTACTGAAGGAGTTGTTTTAAAAGTATAGGAAAGTTATATAATTCTGTCACTCTCTTGGATAATCAAATAATAATTTGAAATTTATCATTATGTGGAATGAAAAGAGGAAAATTCATCCAAATAAATGTCTTTTTTATTCGAAAGATGATTGATGGAATGATCCTTTGCCTATAAATAGTGGTGTAGTATGCTAAACTGGATATCATCATTTGATTAGGATCTCAACTAAAGGGAGGAGACTACTTCATATATATTAATTATTATACTATTTATTTTATATATTATTTGAAACTCAATATTCATTTTTTGATTAAATTATTTCATTCAATTCATTCTATCATTCATTCTCTATCTATTCATTTAGTTTTTTCCACACTGATCTCTTAAACTATCAAAGTTGAGTAACTGACCAAAGGAATGCCATTAGGGTATGTTTTCACTGTGTTTATAAGTTATTTTACATAAATTATTTAAGGATTATATTCAATTTATTTTGAGGGAATGATCAGTTCTTTATATGGTTTTAGAAATCATCCACCACTATTTTTCAAACCACTCGAACTCATTCTATTAATTAATACACGTACTTTCACAGACATATATTGTAAATAACTATTTATTTTATGGATGTGTGTTTATTCAAGATACCTAAAAACGTATTATAGAGACATGTAATGGAAGGTTCCACCCTCACAATTTAGTTTTTTCAGTAACATATATTTTTAGGATATTTGATGTTTGGTGTTCCAAAATAGTATTTTATGGTTGAAAAAATGCATACTCAATTAATTATTGGATATTCATTATTTAATGTGTTATAAAATTTATTTTCTAAAAAATAATTAATGGTGATAGAACCCATGTCATAGACTGTATAATTGAGAATTTTCTTTCATAAAAGGCATTCATTATATATTACATCTCATCTTCCTAATTATAAATAATTATGATTTTTACAAAAAAAAATCATTAAATTTTTTTATATAATAATAATACATTAAAAATAAAATAATAGAATTTTAATTTAGTGATTTATTAACTGTGTAGACTCTAAATTCATATGATCAATGTCATCCTCTCTGGTAAACTATGAATAAAATAATATCCTTTTCACCACCCCATGATTTCTGTTTCAATAATTATGATAGATTTGAATAGATGATGATCATTTATAACTATGTTAATACTAATGTTCCATTAATGAAAAATATGTTTTCCCTATTTAAACGTAATGTAAATTATTTTTCATTATTATATATTTTATCACTATGATTTTTGCTTATCATACAATTTTATTTGGTTTTAGTTAATGGATGGACCATGATGTGACCATGTTATTGATGACATTGGTGGATGTTTTATTTATTTTACCCTTGATTGGCCAAATGATAAGGTAAAATTACTAAAATATATCTTTTCAAAAAAATACAAAAATTTATATTGGCATTAATTACGATATGATTCAATATAAGAAAACAAGTAAAAAAGAGTTATATTGAGTCTTTTATGGGAAAAATTTACCCTATTTATTGATGATTCACTAATTATAAAGACATAAATCAGTACCAATAAGAAGTCATTTTCCATTTCCCATTGTATTCTCATTGAAAACAATATTTTTCTATTTATCAATTTATGGAAATAACGATATATGGTGGTCCATTATCAAGAACATGAGGCATGTGTCACACAATAATTTTAAATAAAATTTTATTTAAATTATATTCATGTATTCAATATCCTTTGTACATGCAACCCCGAATCAAAATAAAACTCAATATAATAATATTTTTTTACTAGGCCATTAAATTGGTATGTATCAATAGTAATAACCAAATAATGGAAAAAATTAATGTTTATTAATTATAAAAAAGTATTTATCAATTCATAAAAAATAAATTAATAAATTTTCAATGACTTCATTTTATACTTAACCAAATGTTTATTGAGAAATTTTTTTAAATCATTTTCTTAATGTTAATTATTATTAATATCTATAGTTTGTTGAAATTTTGTTTAAGATAATTAATCTCATTTTTTGAATTATCATTTTCATATTCTTTAAGCATTCATTTTTCAGAAATTTATGAAAATATTTTTTTAATAGTGAAAGATACAATTTATAATTATATACACCAATTTATGAAATTATTTTTATATAATAATGAATTAGAAATTTTTAAATCCGTTATTATGAGAAAATACATATTTTATCAGTGAATTAATAAAATTAAAAATATTGGTTTTAATTTATGAAACCATATATTTCATTTGGTAATTTAAGTTATAAAATTGAAATAATATTAAACATTTTATATTTAGTATTTTAAAATTAAATTTTATCACATTCAAAAATGATATAAAAAAAGATTTCAAATTTGGAATCATTAGTCTGAAATTATATAATAAATTCAATTTTTTAGTTGGGATTAAAGGATAAATTACAATGTTGGGATCTATTTGTTATTGTGAAAATTATATTGTTAAATGTGAGTAACCTTTGAGGTAAAGGGCCTAAAACATTTAAAAATTATTTTTATTAATTTTAGGAGGTATGGATCAACCTTATTTACTATATATTTATTTATTTTCATATTTTTTAGTCATATTCCTTGGGATTTAATTCGCATTAATGAAATATTTTGGTTATTTAAAAAATTCCAAACATTTTTCATATATAAAAGTGGTACTTCTATATTCTCTTTCCCTAATAACCTAATTATTTTTTGCACAAACACTTCTTAAACCTATACTCCACACATATATACATGATAATAAGTAAATATTTTCTACATATTATATCCCTTAATGTTTTATTCCCCTTGTAAAAAGGGAGAACACATGAAGTGAGAAATAATATATTATCCTCTTTCTTTTTTATATTTATTTGTGTATATTTCTTATTCTAGAAATTTAATTTCACCATCTTAAAAAATATGACATCAGTATCATGATGATACTTGTATTTTATTATAATGATAGTATATTATGTAACTCATCTCTATCTCCATTATGAAATAATAATAATAATGAATTTAATGTCGTTTAGACTACCACCTCTATGAATAAACTTTTTTACTTTCCTTCACTTAAGAATATAGATCATTATTATATAATATTTACAATATATATATATATATATATATATGATATCTATAAATCTATATTTTTATATGTGTGTGTGTGTGTGTGTGTTTTATTATAATTTACTTATTACTTATCTTTCTTTCATTCCATCCATAAAAAAATTGAAACATCACTCATGCGCATATATAGACTAACATCATCACATTGGCCTATAAATAATTTTTCAAATAATAATTATTATAATAGATATAAATATGTATATAATGAATATATATTATATTTATACCATGTTTAATGTTTTTATGATGATGTAATCATGGTCAATGTTCATAAACTATAATATCTAAACAAAAAAAACATGAAAAATGAAGCGATTAATACTTGTAGTGATAAAAATAATGAAATATTGATAATATATGAATTACAAAATGTTATATGTAAACCATAAATTGTATTATTGGGTTTTTATTGATTCTATATATATTTATAATAAATGTAAATTTATTCTAAATGATGTCATATTTATTATGATGCGAGGAAGAATTGAGGTAAGAGATTTATATTACATTCTCATCTTTCACCATGATTACTTAATTTAATGATCATTCTAAAAATTAATTGATTCATCTCTCTAAAATAATATGTCAATTATTATCCACTAGATTTTTGTACAAATCTCATTTTTCATTAATTTTCCTCCCTTTACTTACTCAAAGGGAAGGATGATTTTTAATATGTCAAACCACCATTATTTCTCTCTTTGGTCGAAAATCATTTTTCATCCATATCTATGTTTTCGGAAATATCTTATATTTTCTTTTTAGTATTTATAAATTATTTATTAATTTAATTTTTACCCATGTTTTACATTATATATATATATATATATATTTAACGAAATAATAATTTTCATCTCTAAATGAGGTTCTTTTTTGATTATTACAAAAAAAAATTAAAGGAATTATTATGGTAACATAAACATCATAAATGATTTTCCAATGCCTTCTGAAAACAACTATCATTGACTATTAATTTATAAATTTCATTATATTTTTTCATATAAAAGGTTTTCCTTTTTTTAATTTTGTTTTTTTAAATTCTTGATTTAAAATTGATAGGGTATTTTACTTATGAGAAGATTTAATTATTTTTTAATGGAATGATCATCCTTTGATATGTATTATTATTTATTGGGGATATGATCAAATTTAACTATTATTATAAGTTCAATGAATGTTTTATGATTATGAAATATTTCTGAAACATTTTTTTTAATTTTCACGGGTTAATATTTGCTGAGATGATGAATGATTTCATCATATTGTGTCATACATTTTAATGGACTATGATTTTCTAATGGGTGGTTATATTATAAACCGTGGATGTATTGTTATGTTATAATTTAAGGACAAGGGTTCTATTATATACCATTATCAATTTTTGTTGTGATTAAAGAGTTGAGAAACTACAAACATATGAATAAGTTTAAAATTAACTGAAATATGAATGAGTTGAGAAAGTTCTATATGACAACAATGTGAAATAGATTGATTTTACACAAAATAGTATCATATAAATGGTAGTGTGGACAATTAAATATTGGTAATTTTTCCTCAATCACAGTCTTGGGAATGAATCATGAATAAGGATGTGATTTTCTATGATTATGGAAATTTTGTTAATTTTTTTTATCGTTATGATATGTTCTCATGGATAATGATTTATTATTGATTATTCTACACTCTTATGCATTATATATTTTGATTATAAATATTTTATTCCATGATTCATGATTACATAAATGAATACATTAGATATGGTTTTCTTATCATGTTTTAACAAGCTTATGTTCATTTTATGATCACTTATGAATGTTAATTGGAATACGTTATGTTTAAACATATTGGGAATCTATTATCTCCCATTTTTATCATTCCCTTCCCAATTTATGATGAATTTTTGTGAGTATGATATGTTTAATAATGGTACTAGTTTAGAAGAACATAATAATAAATGATGAATATCTTTAATGCACTAGTTTCTTATGTTTGTATGTTTCTAAATACACTTCAAATTTCTAATTCTGGCATGGTTCAAAATATTATGTAAATGTTATTATTGTAATAATATGTTGTATGTTTTTATAAAAAATTGAGGGTCAGCATTATTAATATCAATCAATTGTTTTGTTTCCTTTGGAAAACTATGATTAGAAAAAATCTATGGGATCCCCTGAGATATACTTATGTATTGGAGATTAAAATATGATATGGTAAATTAAGTAATATAGATTTACTATAAAATGAATTTTTTTATAATAATAACTGGATGATTGTAATGCATTAATATAGCTAGGGTTAGACAATTTAAAGGGGGAATATGGTTATTAAATTGGTCATCGTCAATACATGAGGATTGGAACTAAGGTTGGACACTTGGGTGGATACACATGATGGATAAGCTTGGATTAATTAATATTTTATGATTTATACTGAATGACATAGATTGATAATGACCAAGAATGACCTTGGAGAAGATGAAGGGGTCAGAGTTTGAAAGTAAGGTTTTTTTATTTAGATATTATATAGAATATATTTTCATATTTTTTGATTTCACATTAGGAATATTATTTCTCATATAATGCTTTTTGTTTTCATCTAGGGGAATAAATTGGAAGGAACTGGGTTTACACTAACTGTGAAAGACAATGTAATGATTATCTTCCTAACATGATTGACGTTATAGTAGTGGAATAAATAATTACATAGCTATCAATACACTACATTATCAATCCAAGAATTTTACTGAATATCAATATAAGAAAATGATGGGACAATGTATTTTTTAATCCTTAATGAGGTAATTTTAAATATAATTTTGTGGGTATGATGGTATACTAATTTCATAGTTATGGATCATTACCACTGAAAAGTAATTTTATATTACCCAATTCTA
The DNA here is from genome assembly GCA_963277665.1 of Viscum album. NCBI lineage: Eukaryota > Viridiplantae > Streptophyta > Magnoliopsida > Santalales > Viscaceae > Viscum > Viscum album. The sequence goes on along the minus strand of OY728140.1, from coordinate 1,647,693,787 downwards.
AAAACATAAAAATTTTAATTTATCATGTATTGTATTAGAAGGAAATATTGTTAAATTTTGAACTTTGGTCCTGAATATGATGCTCTGATAATGGATTGAATATATAGAGGTATATGAGTTTTGGAGATTACTTTTCAATAATTAAATACCATGTATTCTTTTTTGAAAATGGAGAATAAGTTATTTGAGAAAATGTTGATGGATGATGAACACATTTCAACACATCTATAAATTTGTTCCTCTACTTGGATATATTTATATGGTATTATCATTTAACCTGAAAGTCACATATTCATAGGTTTACATAAATGTCACAAAAAATATTTATATATAATAACCTTTAGAAATTATGAATAAATCATCCAACTTGCTATAAAGACAAATATAGCAACCATAGTCACACATTAATATGACCGGTTTTATAAGATATGAAATATATAATTCAATGGAAATTGTAATATTAAAATCTATAGAGTGAAGAGAATGATTCTTAATTTATACAATTTGTGTGGAAAAAGTCATGGATGATGTAATATATAAGGGACTAGGAATATATTTAATTATTGAAAGGAAAATTATTCATTAATAAAATGATCAATTAATTGGATGAGGATATCTAATAATGAATATGAAGATAACGACCCATAAAATACACGACCAGTACTCTAGTGTTTTAAATACAATGATTATAGAAAATATTCTACAAGTTATCGAATGAATGGGTTGGTGATGATGATTAATCTTAGAAACCTCTTAATAATAGGGAAATATAGAATATCATATTACTACTATTGTCAATGTTATGTATAAAATGATGTTGCGACTATTAAAATTATGATCTACTCTAGAATAATTTATTTATTTTTAATTATAGTTCTACCAACACATTTATATGTATAAATTTTACTATGGGTTTTATAATACCATTACAATTATTTGATATTGAATTAGTGATGTAATTTATTGATGTTGTGATCATCTCATCTCATGGGTTTGATTCTTATCAGATTGATATTTTCTATAATGTGCTTCCTGTAAGTCTTGTTTGTATCCCTTTACTTGAATTTAATTTTATTGTGTGCATGGATTGAAATTGTTTTATAAATAAAAAATCATTTTTTTATTAAGGGAAGTCACATATGATAATATTATATCATGTATAATTATCTATTACATTGAGAATAAATTTGAAATTCCAATAGAAATTACAACCAATACATGGGTATTGATTTCATTTGGAAATGTTTTTTTGTTTCATATGGTTAAGGATAAACTTAACATAAAATATATTACAATTATGTAAGAGTCTATTGATTTATTTTTGGAAGAGTTTATAGTCATCCTTTAAATCCTATATTTCAGTTTTTAATAGTACTCATACCCAGTGATAATCCTATTTCAAAAACACTATATTGAATGACCTGAATTGAGTTGCAATAACTGAAGAATAATATCTTGTATAATCCTCAAAAGCAATTTATTCATCCCAGTAGATCCCTTCAGAGTGAAACTATTCATTTTTAGAAGAAATATGTATCAATTTGACTTCGTATTGATTATTGAGAAATTAATAAGATCATGATCAATATTAAGTATCATTTAGCCCACATTGTTGATTTTTTGGATCAATTATTAGAAGATAAGTAATTTTCTAAAATTAATCATTGAGTTGGATACTCTCATTTGAGTTTAAAAAGTGATGAGATACCCAATAAATCCTTCTTATATTTGTATAAACAATTTAATTTATAATGATGTAGTCTATTAATAAAAATTTAACCAATATGATTAGAGATTAAATTAATATAGTATTTATAGATTGCCTTGATCATTTGGTGGTAGTATTTATAGATTATATTTTTATATATTTCTTGAGAAATGAAGATAATAGAGACCACATGAGGATTGTGCTTAAGACCTTTATGAAAGAGAAATTTCATGAAATGTTTACAATGTTTGAGCTTTAACAATAAATAATCCCATTTTTGTTCATATAATCTCAAGAGGTGGTGAAATTGTCGATCTATAAAAATTGAAAGTAATTGATTAATTCCCCTATAATGACACTAAATTTTTTTTATGTTATTAATTGAAGTTGTTATTATGTTATAATGTCTATTTAACAATAAAAAAATAGGATCGCCTTAACATTTATTTACACAATAGTAGAAATTATAGCCTAGTAAAATAATTAATAGTACAAGGATGTACAAATAGAAGAATAATAAATTCACCCAAAGGATCTCTATAGGTCAGAATTCCCCAATAATGATCCCCTCATCCATAAAGATCAAAAAAACCAATTATATGTGTTAAGAAAAAATAAACATTATCAAAGGATGTGTATGATCCATGGTAAGAGAAATTGTGAATAATATTGAAATATTGATGGTGTATTTATTGGGTCATATGGATATTCTAAATTAATTCAGTTATTCAACATGATGATAACCATTATTTTGAGATATATAGACACATTTAACTGAGAGTAAAAAATTATTTTATGATTTTACTTTTAGGAAAAAAATATATATATTTATCGTCAGTTTAAATTTTGTTTTATTATATATTCATATGTTTTAATACGTGTAATATTCGTGGTACTATATTATATAATACTTTAATATGATATTGTATATCAATGAATATTATTTAATTATTTTAATGATAATAATATTTACTATTAAAAAGAAACTGTTAATTTTCAATAAATATGGATTCTGTTAAATGATAAAATTTTATTATTTAATGTAATGTTTTAATAAAATATATTTCAGTTTTAAAATTATACAATTTTATGAATAGGTTTTTTTTTATGAATTCTCTGAAAAAGTTGATAATTTGGTGAAAAATTGAAAATTAATATTTTATGAGGACTCATATTTTATGACATCATAAATATATTAATATGACTAAAAAATTAATAAAATATTTTATTTAATAAAAATTAGTTTTATATAATAATTTAAATGAATTTGAAAATATGAAATTTAATTTAGAAATGTATACTTCACATTTTTTAGGATAAAATTGGATTTTTGAGGGAGAAAATATTTTTTGTCTTTAGGGAATTAAATGGGCCAGGTCAATGGAGATTTATAAAATGGGATGATTTTAGTTTTCAAATACCATCTCCCACTATGTAATAATCGGGAAAACGTTTATAATTTCTTTCATACACAAGTAGTTTTCTAATATAGTAATATGACCCATATTTCAACACGTAAAACCACCCTTCCTCAAGAATAAATAACAACATGCCTTCTATAGTGTTCTTAGAAAATACATTGGGAACAAATTCTATTAGTAAAATCTTTTCCATAGTATCTCCATGGTGGTAAGACGGTTATAAGGAGTCCCTATCTAGTTTTAAAGAAGTATCATCTCAAGGTAATGGTTCTATTAATCAAGTTTTTTAAATAATGTAATACTTATGACATGTCGTGTGAATCCTAGTTTATGAAACAATTAATTATTTGAAAACACCCCCATCATAGTTTATATAAATTATTTTTAATTATATAAATATTCTCTATCATTAATCTTATTCTATTATTCTTTTTGTGTACCCTTTTCACTGAAAAAATATTGGTTTCTCTGCATTTTCATAGTGGAAACTTTTAAATTATTATTCTTTTCATCATGAAATGTTCTTATAAATTAGTATATTAATTTGTATACACTGTTATAAATTAGATACCACAATTATCTCTCATTTTTCTACCTTCATAATCCATTATAATTCTCAATTTTTCCAATTTCCCTAAAAATGTCCAAAATTTGGCAAAGAAAGGTGTGTGGGGTTTACCTAGAAACAACAACCCTTTTTTCTAATTTATAAGTGGATGTATCTAAGGAATATTTTTTCAATGGGGTATGAACAATGAAAAAGGTAACATTGGTTATTAATCCAATAATCACATGATTGATGATAATAGGCATTGATACACACCCAATTTGACACTATCTAGGGATTTTCATTGGATAATTTAGAGGCATTTTATGACCCAAAAAGAACGATTGTAATATATAGATTGAAATACACATTAAATTAATATCTCATTATGAATAATTAAACCAACATTATTTCATTTTATCATTTCATTAATTGCGTTACTACTCTCCATATTATTAGCTTCTCATTGTTTCAAAAGATTATTGTTGGATATTCACCATGATTGTCGCATCAATCCCTTGAAATGGTTTATTTACCTTCAGACTTGTTAACAAATTTCATGTTCACTTTAACAGTCTATATTTCCAATTTAATTTACATTTATTATCCATATATATTCTTATGTACATTTGTTATGATGAAAATACGGTCTCTATGGAGAATGACCATTTTCTAAATTTTCCTTAACTTATCATTAAATTTGAATATATTTTTTCTAATAAATTTTCCATGTGGTTACCCTTGGAATATTCTTCTAATTAATGGGTGTTCACCTAGATAATAATCCATTGAATGACTTGTGAAATTATAAAAAAATACATATATAAATTATTATATATGGTTTAAATTTCCCTCAATTCATTATCTTTATTGATGGGCATCTACATAGAGAGATATATACATTTATTAGATACAAATTTATTTTTCATGGGTAAATTCTAGGATTATTGATCGATTTCTGTGTCTAGTTATTAGATGGAACACATAAATTAATCAACGTAAAGGGATCATCATGATAGCATTGCATTTTCATGGGAAAATAATTTACTTCTTGAGAAGATATGTGAATGATACCTTGGTAACATGCCTTGGTAATGTTTTATGAAACCTCATACAAAATCCATGGTTATATATATTCACAATTCCCTAGTGATGAGATGCGGTGATATGTTTATGTTATAGAGATGTTTCCTTACCCCGACTCATGTAAATATTATCTTATTATGGCTCATGTCCTTATGATCTTATTATGCCTCATTTACTCAGGATCGTATTATGACTCATATACAAAGGATCTTGTTATTCCATATACAATTTTGACAAAGTTATGACTCATATAAAATTTACAATGTTATGTGTCTTGTATTTATTCTCAGGTTTTATATCATTCCGTGTATTTCACTGATGATATACATTTATAATCTATTATCATTATTATCCATTGATGGAATTCACGGCATATTATATTGTTATTTTTCCTTGTTTCTCTATGAAATTAAATGACAAATATATTAATTACTATATTACATCTATGGAAAATCTTTTGGGAGGATATGTGTATTGTGTGATAATTTATATTTCATTGTAACTAGTTTAACATGAAACTAAAATTTTGATCCTGGGAGTTTGTTGTAATTCATGTGATGTATTTAAAAATTTGTTTTTTAGAAAAAAATCCCAAACTACGGGTCTAGGAAATCTTAGTTGGTATTTGATAATAGTTTATCATTTTAGGGAATTGATATTATGAATATTTGGGTACATGGATTTAAATATATAATAACTTTATCTAGTGGACCAGGTTATGTATAGCATATGGAACCCCAAGATATTAACATCAGCTAGGCGTTCATAACATGTCCTTACTAAAGAAAACATTTACATGATAATTTGGGTTTTGTAAGTGGTATTTAATGAGCAATTTATTTTTTATTATATTTCATGATGGGGTGTATATTTTGACAACCCAATAATTCCTTTATGTTATTAATATAAGTAATTATTATTTTATATACTTTTTTTTACAATAAAATAACATAGAATGTCTTCTGCATGTTTTTACTCATCAGTTGTAAATGTGGACTAGTACACTAATGAATAATTAAGGGATATACCCATGTAAGAATAATAAATTCACTTAATTGAACTACATATTCATGAATTACACTATAATTATCACCCCGGTTCTAGGGTTCCCAAATTGAAAGTGAATCATTAGGGAAAAAATTGACACTATCAAAGGATATGTAAGAACATTTGTATGTTATGATGTGAATTATTATAAGATGTTGTAGTTTTTCTATGATATGACAATTTTAAATTAATCTGAATAGTAAATAAAATAGTTGATCATCATTATTATTGTCTATATAGACATATTTAAGTGATTTTGGGGATTTTTCAATTATTTAATTTTTGAAATGATTAAAAATTATTTAATTTCCATTAAATGTATGTTTATGGATAACAGTTTAATTTTTTTGGAAAATTTTGATTCAATGGATTATTATTTTTAAGCACTTTATAATATAATGTAGATCATATATGTCCTATTTAATTTTTATTATAAACATGTAGTTTTCAATGACATAAAATGGTTACATTTCAATAGATATTAGGATATTATATAAAATTTATAATTATAAAATTTATAAAATTAATTTCATAAAATAAATTTCATTTTTGGACATAGATCATTAAAGTTATATTAGGGGGATTTTTATAGAAATTATGAAAAAGATGATTGTTTAGGTGAAAAGAAAAAATTACAATCATACGAGAAAAATGATTTTATTAATTCATTTTTATTTGAAAATGACTTAAAAATTTGGAACTTTTTATACAATAATACATTAATTTAATATCAATAAATATGAATTTAAAAATATTAATTAAAATTTATAAATTTATACTTTACATTTTAGATTAAATAATAATATCATTGATATAATAATTGTCTTGTTTGTGTGCATTAAATTGGTCGGTTGGAAGGTGATTTTCGACATTTAATGATTTAAACATCCCCGAAACTCACCGATTTATTAATAATCCTAAAAAAAATTAAAATTGATTTCACCCCAATTGGTTACTTCATATAATAAATTAACCAATATTTTTCCCTTGATACCACATATACACATGTATAAACCCGCACCCAATCCCTCCTCACTACTGACACCAATTTCATTTAGAATGAATTATATCTCAATATTTTACTAAATTGTCTCTCCAAGGTGGTACCTCAGTTATAACGAGTCCATCTACATATTTATGGAGAATACTCCCAAGCTATGGTATATTTTCCTCCACATTTTCAATTCAAAAAAATATTTCATATAAGTTATTTCATTCAAAATATTTCATATTTTCAACTCATTTTTGAAATCCCAATTATTTTTGGTATGATTTCATGTTAATTATATATTTTCATTAACTATTTTAATCATATTAAATGATTCATTTTGCGTATAATTTATCCTATAGGAATATTGGTCCCCCCCATTTCATATGAGAGACCAATTAAATATCATTTCATATCTATATGAAGTGCTATTATAAAAAATTATTATAATTTAGATATTAATATATCAATTATGGACATCTATTTCCTCTCATTATACTCAATTTATAAAACTTTATAATTATAAGAATTCTATATAGCTTGGAAAATGTTTTAAATTATGCAATGAAAAGTGTCTGTGGTTTTCCAAGAAATGAGATCTAGGACTAGATCCCGCATGTTGATAATGCTTTAGCATAGTAGCACCTAGGCATAATAAAAATAAAAATAGAACATTGAGTTTTAATTATACCATCTCCTATTACTAGAAAACAATCATTTTTGCACATGTATATTGATATTCCAGGGTGATTTGCATTTGATAACTCTTGTACAATTTTTTATCCTTAATGAATTGGCGGAATATATGGATTGATATGAGGAAAAAATTTATATTAATTTTAAATTAATATACCCTCAATATCATATGTTTATTATTTAATCAATTGGGGTAATTCCATCAATAATATTAATATCTTATAGTTTCTGAATAAGATTGTTGGATATTCCCAATGATTGTTGTATCAGTTCATCGAAATGGTTCCATTCCATTATATATTTTTTTAAAATGTTTCTGCAATATTTCATTATCTATAATTCCAACATATTTTACATTTATTCTCCATGTCCATGTTCGAATGTACATGTGGTATCATTGAAATATGAATTCTACGGAGAATGATCCACCACTTCCTTTTCCATGCCCTATCATCCCATACGAATATATTTTCTTCCAATTCATTTACCTTATTGATTTCTATGAATAATTATCCTGATTGAAGGGTGTTCACCTATCTACTCAGCTCGTGATTTAATTGAGAAATTATTGACTAAATACTATTAAATTTATTTTAGATGGTCTAAATTCCCAATAATTCATTATTATTATTGAATGTCATTTCTATATAGGGTTACTTAATGTAATTTGATACTTGTTTAGTTTCCATGGGTTCATGATACCATTTTTGATTTATCAATGTGTGTACTTATTATGTGGCACAGATGAATATATTCATATGAGTGGTAAAGCATGATATAACTCCAATGAAATGGAAAAATAAGTAATCATTTGAGATGAGAGGCTCATTGTTCCTTAGAAGAATAGATTGGTAATGTTTTATGTTACATTGGTCAAAATAATTGGTAATATGTTTTCAAAATACCCATGTGATGAGTTATGGTGATATATATATGAATCTATCCAATTTTATTAGTATATATATTTTCAGGCAATGCCTCATCCATATATAATTAAGTAATTACTAATGTACTTAAGATCATGTTATTCCACATGTAATTATGATCATATAGTTCTTCATGTATATATGATCATTTCATGACCATTTTACATATGATAATATTTTTTATCTTATTATTAGGATCATGATATGTATCTTTCATCATTTTTATATTCTCATATAATTCCTTATATATTACTCATGATGTTCATTTATTATGTATATTTATTGTTTATACATTACTGGTATTTATAGATTTTTGATTTTCTTTGTTTCACAAATTCCCTATGAATAGAAATGAATGGTATATGTCTAATATAATAAAATGTGTGGAGAATATTTGGGAAATTTATGTGAAATTTACAACTATTTTTTATTAAATATACCTACTTCCAAAAGGCATCAGACTTTTTTTCCCATGACTTTGTGGTAGTTCATATGATGTAGTGAAAATTTTCTCTTTTTAACACCGGATATATAAGTGTGGGTCTGGGCTATCATAGTTTGTATTTGAGAAGAGATTTATTATTTTTGGGAATGTGGATTTGGAATATTTGCGTATATATCCTCAAAATGATAAAAATATCCTATAGTAGAATATGTTAAATATTAATAGTATGAACCCATAATATTATCATATCATTTATTTCAAAATGTGTCATTTTTAAAGATATATTTATTGTAAAAAATTGGATCTCTATGTTGTATTAAATGAGTAAAATTGCAAGGATGAGGGGGTAGAATATAATGTGTATAAAATTAATTTATGTTGCTAATATAATAACATATTATATTGAGATGAATATTTTACAATTTGATCCCATATAATGAATTTCATATTTATTTACACATCATATCTAAATAATGATATGTATAACAAAGAAGAGTAATGAAATATAAATTTTTATCTTTTACAATTTCAGTAGAAGGAACTCCCTAGGCTGGAATTTCCCCATTAAATAACTCCTATAATAAATATCAGAAAAAGAAAGAAATATGTTTGGAAAAATTGAGATTTTCAAATTATAGGTAGGGTCCAATATAAAGGATTTCATTAATGATGAATAAATAATTATGGTATATTCATAGGGTGGTTGGGATATTGGACATTAATACAATGATTCAATATTTCAATATTTCATTATTATTGTTTTTTCTGTAGACGCATTTAAGTGATCGTTGGGATTAGATTCTGTTTTTATTGTCAAAAGCTATAAAAAATATTTAATTTCAAGAATAATTGTGTATTATTATTAATATATAATTAAAAATTATGTGAATTATAATATGAAACACTTTTATATGATTATATAAATTAATAAAGTCCTATGAAATTTTTGTAATGATTACACATTTTATAGTGTTATAAAAAATGATAATCTTCATTAAATAAGTGATTTTTAATTAAATGTTAATTTAATAATTTATAGATAATTTTTTTTATAAAATAAACATAATTATTGGAATCATAATTCAAAAAATATCTTAGGCTGAATTTTAAATAATTTCTAACAAAGATGATTTTTAAATGAATAACTAAAAATTTCCATATTATGAGCTCTACAATTTTTTAAAATAATTATTATTAGAAAATTATTCATACATTATGAACTTTTTTCAATAAAACTATAATATTAATATTTTATAAATTAATTTTAAAATATTAAATTTAAATTAGAAATATATAAATTACATTTTGGAAACTCAAGTTGTATTTTTTGATATGACAATAATGTTTTCTTTGTGTGCAATAAATGGGTTAGATTTAATGTGATTTTCTAATTATGAATGATTTTAAAATGCACACACAATCCCATACTAGAAAATAATATAAAACATTGGTTATAATTCATTTCACCATCAAGTTGTTTTCATCTATAAAAAAATTAGAAACACTTTAACCCTTAAAACTGCCCCACCTTAAGTACAAATACTTCCTATTTCCTCCTCATTCTTCTCACCACTAACTTTTAGAATGAATTGTCTCTAATTATAACCTTAAATAATATCTATAAAGTAATTATAAGGTTATATGTAGACTATCAATGGCATTAAGATCAATCCTCCAAAGGTAAGGGATCTCTTCCACCACATTTTCAATTAAAGTACTTATTTCATTCAAGTATTTTTATTCCTAGTATACTATGTTTTCATGTCTTTACAATCATCCCATTATTATTTATACGATTTATTTTTTGCAGATAAGTTTCTATTCCATCTCATTAATCCTATTTCAATATTCCTTTTTTACCCTTTATACTGTTGAAATAATGGTTCATCCACATTTATTTTGCGATCCATTTTAAATTTCATTTTGTTTCATCAAGACATGTAATTATGAATCATTTTTATAATTTTCTTACTATTATATTAAGGATATACCACTATCCATTCTCATTATACCACCATTTTAATATTTTATAATTCACTATATTTCTTATATCTATAAAAGAATAATATACTTGGTAGAGAAACATTTGTATTGTCTTCCTAAAAACCACACCCTTGTATGTATACTAAAATTGGATGTAGATTTGGAAGAGTTGTGCATAGGGGTAATAACCATAAAATGGAACATTGGTCATTAATCTTAAAATCAAATGTTGCATGAAACATGCCTTGCTTCAAACCTAATTTGACACGCACAATATATTATCTTTTGATAATTCACATACACTATAATATATAATATAATGTAACAAAATATATGGATTTATGTACACCTTCATTTAATATCTCAATTCGACCAATTCCCTATACATATTATATTTTTATAATTCATTACATTGGGTTACTAACCATTATATTATAAGTATACTATAATTTCTAAAGATGATTAGTATATATTCACTTAGATTTACGCATCAATTAATTTAAATGAAATCTTTCACTTCAAATTTTTCAGAAAAGGTCATGTTATCGTTCTCTCCCAATCAATCCCATGGATTTTACCTTTCATCCCCATGTCTATATTCCTATATACACTTGAAGTTATGGAAATTTTATCTATATGGATAATGATCCATAACAATATTTTTATTTCCTTATCATTATTTATGAATATAATTTCTTCCAACGAATTTCCCTTATAGATACCCTTGCATGAATCTTCCGAATTATGCTTGATAACCTAAATACTCATCCATAAATTGAATACATAAATTATTGACAAAAACATATAAAATTTATTATATATGGCCTCAATTACCCACAATTCACTTTTTATAATGAATGTTATTTTCGTATAGAGATAATTACTTTCATTATATTCCAATTTATTTTCCATGGGTTCATGATATGATTATTGATCGATTTATGTATATCCTTCTTATATGGAACACATAAATTAATGAATATAAATAAATCAAATTTATAAAAAATTAACACATAGTGTAAAGAATTAATATTTCAAGATTACATGTTCACGATACCATAATGTCATTTCTTGGTAATTTTTTATGATACCTTGGTCATAATCCATGTAAATATATTATAACAACAACCTATTGATGTGGTTTGGTGATATGTTATAAAATATATCATCTTTATGGTGTGTATCATTTAAATTTTATACCTAATATACTTATGAACATGTTATTATTTATGTACTTATGATCATGTTATACCTGATTTACTTCTGATCATGTAATTCCTTATGTATGCATTGTCAATTTACACCTCATGTACTTATAATCATGTTTTCATCCTATTCGTATCATTGAATTATTAATGTTTTATTCATTCTAATATTCTTATATTACAGCACATATTGTATACATGATGTTCATTTATATTCTATTTTTGTTATTTAATGCTTATTTGGATTTATAGGTAACCCTTTCCTTTTGTTTCCCAATTACCCAACAAATTTTAACAAAAGGGATATAGATTAAAGAATTTAGTGTTTAGATGATTTTTTTAAGATATGGGTATTGTGAGAAAGTTTCATTTTAAAAATATTCAGTTCCGAATGTCACTGAACGGTCAGTCTCTAGATTGTGTTTTAAATAATTTGATATATTAAAAAATATTAATATTTATCCCGAGATGCAGATGTTAGATAATGGGGTATCTCAACCCCTGATCAACCATTTTGACTAAGATCGATAAATTTATTGAATTTACCATTTATTATTGATTCCTTGTGAGATATTAATCACAATTATCTAATCTTATCACCATGCTAACTGAAAAGGAAGTTATGTTTCATAAGATAAGATGGTTGCAATTAATATTCCATATAAATGTAGGGATTTTTGGTCGCTGAACCTTTACTCACACATCCCTTCATTTGGGATAGTTTTATTATTTATAGTGATACATAAATGAAAGGTATGTTATGTTTTCTCATGTAGATTGATATGGTTATAGATTATATCATACTCTAATTAATGACACGTGAGAAAAATTACCCAAAAATGTTTTGGACTTAGCAGGTGTAATCTTGTATTAATGATATAGTGTAATTTTCTTTAAAGAGAAATATGTGACATAGATACATATCATAGAAGATTAATTTATATATTCACCTAGAATTATTATAATATTAAGTAGGAAAGATAATTGTCGTTAGATAATCACTATCACTACTAAATAAAATACTACCATTGGAAACCATTGAGGGTTGTAGATTAATTAGGAATTAAGGATCATATTATATAATCATTGACAGGGATCCCAAAAGATCTAATATTTATGTATTTATTTTGAATGGACCATGAAATTATAATGTATGTGAATATATATTAATATTCTTATATATTTGTTCAAACATCATTCCATATATATATTATAGTGGAATGAATATAGTATGTAGAGCTTCGATATATGGTTATAAATGATATTGAATTCAACCTTGATTCTATAGGAATGATAATGTTTAGGAACTGAGTATGTTTCCTATTAATCCCAAAAACTAAGAAAGTGTTATTAGAAGGTGATTAATCTTTATCATTCATTATTCATCCAACAAGTGAAAGGATTTAATAAGATTATAAAGAGAATTTATTCTGGTTAAATATGAAAATTGATATCATGGAGTATGTATATAAGTGCTTGGTATATCTTCATGTTAATGATTATATGTTGAGGCCTATGTCGATGAAAAAATAGTTACACATTCTTGAATGAATATAGTAAAAACAACATTTTCATCATCATATTCTACAAACAAATAAAATAGAAATAATAATTTTGTGTTGTAGTTGACCACCATGCATATTCAGTATAATTCACTACTACCAGAGAGGATTTATCAATTGATCATAATGATATGATAAAAATTTTGGATGTTCAGTAGTTTAATAGAATAACAAATTCTGTTGTATCTAATTGAGAATAGAGGTTTACCTCTTTGATTTAAGTAAATATTAAGTCTTAATAAAATGTTGAAAATTTTTACATCTTAAAATCTTCAAAACAATTTTTTATTAAAAGTGGAAAATTAAATCCCTATAGGAAATTTTGATATATATTTTTCATTATATTAGACATTTTGGTTGTATCAATACATTCATCATGTAGAGTTTTATTTTGACAATATAATTCTATAGGGAATTAAGAAAGATTGATATGATTCCCTATATAGAAAAAACTGTACAAAGAAATATATTGTGAATAATTTGGAGAAAAAAAATCAAGTCCTTATGCTAACACCATTAGACTCATTGATATATTTACTTTTAAATATATTCAATCACTTTAGTAAATTGTGACACACAAAACCTCAATACTAAAAGAACAGTAAAATATTAAAAAATTATAAAATAGATATAAAGGTATACGGTATGAGTAACACTAACAAAATTTTATAAAATATATTTTTTACCCATGGGTAAATAAAATTTGTTTTCATCAATTATATAGAATTAAAATAAAAATAAATTTCATTAAATCGAACTCTTTCTCTAAAAAACAGAATTTTTACAAAGAAATTGTATCTTCATGCAAGAAAGATTATATTAAAAATTATATTTACCTTTTAGAAAAATAATTTTAAATGATTAATTAGATTTTTGAAATCAGCATTTTAACATTGTCTTATGGTGAGTTTTTTTTATTTTTGAAAATGATTATTTTTAGATAAATAGTGGAAATAAAGATTATATTGAAAACATACTTTTTTTATAATGCACTTAAAAGATTATTTTTATATTAAAATTGTTTAAAATGATGTATTACATCAATTATAGTATAATTAGTCCAATTTAAGGAATTTTAATGAACTATATGTTACATTTTATATAAAATTGTTCAACTTTTGAAAATGATTCCTTGGAAAATGTATCCTTCGATAAAAAACTATTTCATCATTGCATTAGTAGAATTAATTTGAAATTAACATTTTCAGACAATATGAATTGAATATAGTATAATGGATTCCATTAATGAAATTTTTATATTTAATATTATATTATATTTTTAACATATTTTTTCATAACTAATATTTAAAACAGTGTAAAATAATTACCATAGTGGATGAAAAAAAAGGTTACCAGTGATTAATAAATAAATATATTTGTTAAAATGATAAAGAAAATTCTCTATTTCATATTTTATGGATATATTTTTAGATTATCACAAAAATGGTAAGATAATGAGTCATTTTGTATCCCTTGGGAATTATAAAAATTTATTTATGATTTATTCTATTCCAAAATTCCACATGTGTCCTCCTCTTCAACTATAAAATTTCACTCTGTATGAAAACATATTCACACTACTAAAACCATTTAAATATTCTAACCCATATAAAATTCTCCATAAAAATACATATACATATTATATATTTTTTCTCTCCCTAAATTAATCACAACAGTTTTTTTAACAAGATATCCATATTAGGTTTCTCTAAGAAAAGTTAATTATTGTAACAAAGTTCATTCTTTTTAATTCTACATTTTACCCATTAAATTATATATAAAAAATTAATATATTATAAAAAAAGTTGTATAATATAATGAGATATATTTTTATTTTTTTACCTAATGTTTATATATCTTATTTTCCTTCAAAATTCAAACAAATCGATCACTCATGTATACGACAGACTAGCGCCTAACAAACAAATGTAATTTGTCATACATTATCTATTCATGTGGATAGTGATTATGATATATATATGGAATATAAATGAAATTCACTAAAATATTATTAATTATTTATAATTAATATATCACACACTTCTATAACCTACCACTCATTAAGGGAATGATATCGTTGGTCTTGTGTATGTACGACCTACCATGTCCACGTAATAATGTGATTCATTTTCCATTTCAATCATTTAATAATTGTTATGGAAATGGGTTTAATGATTAAGTATTTTATTTATTATATTAATCTAATTATGTATATGAAGGATTTATATCATACACATAAGAACCGGAACATTGATGAAAATAAATGAATGAGAAAAGAAGGAAATTAACATACGAAACAATAGTAATAATACGTGTTTATAAATGAGAAGCTGGTATGATGTCATAATTGGATCATATATGGAACTATAAATATGATTATGATAATATTTTAATTTAAAAACATTCTTAACACCATTATACATGAGTTTATGATGTGCTCAACTAAAGTGGAGAATTAGGTAATAGATTTAATCGGAATTTACATTTCATTGAGTCATATTTATTAATATAAACCTACTCAATTTTATGTGGTGTAAATATAAACCATTTATGTATTTCAAATTAATAAATATTCATTAATAATGATTAAGTTTTCAATTCGTTTTTATTATTTCAAGTTGTTATAATTTGAATTTTACCAATGAAGTAAGACTGTATTTTACAAACTAACATTATTTTAGGAATGATTTCCATCCTATAGAATAAATATTATCATTTAACCTGCACAGTATAGAATAATTATCTAATACAGTAGTTATTTAAGGATTTTAATTTTTTTATTCTATAATTTCTTCTCATTGGAACATGAATCTGGAAAAAATATTTTTCAAAGAAGAATTGATTTTATTATCTTTTAAAATAACTATATTTTTCTTACATGTGAATGTTATCAATAATTATCTTAAAAAAGTAAATTAATTTATTAATTAAGGGAATTTAATTTTATCATTTAATATAAAAAAGGTTTTTAAATAAATCTATATAATATTTGAAATTGGTTTTTTTAAACAATTTCAAGATAAATTTGTTTTTAATATCTACGGTGATAACTGAATCCCCATGTCTTGTATATATTTTACAAAATGTGCATCATTATATGTGATATTATTTATCTTAAAATGGAAAATATTTTATTGAAACATTTTTAAATATTCCACATCCATTCCATTTATTAGTCTATGGGATAAGATTTTATTAGGAAAAATTCTATTCATGAAGAACATATGGCCACCCATCATCTCTTGATTAATTTTGAGATTGTTAAATTTAACTTGAGACAATAATATTTTTTTCATAATTTTACCTTAGTATTTAAATTTATTATTTTTATAAATATTCTTTGTATATTTGATATTATTGTTAAATAATATTTTTGTCATTTTTACATACATTTCAAACATTGAATTTTATTTGATCTAATGGGGAAATGTTGATAACTCTATATGTATTAAAAAATATCGTAATTTTTTATATGTAATATAATTCTATATTTAAATCATTCATTAGATATATATGGAAATATTTTGACTTTTAGGGGTAGGTTATTCTCATAATTTCATAGCCCCTCTATACAATAGCAGGAATCATAGGACAAATAAATTCACGAAATTAAATTGGGTTTTACCTATTTTTTTAAATGGTATTTTTAAATGACATGACAGTATATATATCATGATGTATGAGATCATGAAATAAAAAAATATCATTTACGTAATTTATAATTTTGTTCTTATCATGGCATTGATAGTTTCCATTGATTCAGTTTTTTCTCATGTTACTAGTTTAATCATTTGTCATTTTAGATATTTTATTTTATTTAATTAATTATGAAATTTATAATTATGATTGTAATGATATTGCATCAGTGGAATGTTTGTTCAGTTATTTAACATTTCATATTTATAATTATTTTTTGATTAATGATATATTATATTGTAAACAACCCTTACAGATAATTTGACCTCTCTCATATCTAGTTTTCCTCCCATATTATTTAAAGAAGAATTATTCGAATCAGTTAAAGGATGTTGAATATTTTCCATTACTATAATTAATATTTTCACACATAATTTAATACTGGAATAAAGTATATAAATATATCTCCAAGAAAGATGAACTTATTGGCCCCTTGGGATTTGACACCCTGTTATCTATACCAATATAATCATGTAGAAACTAGATCTGAGATACTAAAATCCGGTTTGATATAGTTGGTATCATAGGATGATTAGTAAAACCATCAAGAAAGATACTAATGAAAAAATATTTTTGGAAACATATCCTAATAGTATAATTTGAGTGTATGTGTAGAATAAAATCAATTATTTTTGTTATGGAATAGATTATGTGGGTTTTATAGCTATACATCCATGTATGGATGCGTTTTGTGGATGTGGTTTTGGAATAATTTCTCCCAGGGGAAATGAATCCAAAAAGTAAATTCTAGGAGTTAACACTCTTTCCACATGGTTAATGATAGTAGACCTTAATGTGAAATTTTTTGGAAAATCCCATGGGATATTATTAGTATTATTTAAATTTTATTTTCAAATCTTTTTCAATTATTTGAAAATAAATCTCTATCCAATGAAACAATTTTTATTATTCATAAATTAACATTTTATAAATTTTCAATTTATTATAATGATTATATATGATTTCTAATTTTACATTGTCATTTATAATTCATAACATCAAGAGATGATCCTCTATATTACATTGTCTACATATTGTTACTGGAAGAAATAATGGTTTATAAAATTTTGTTCAATGTAGAAATTTTCCTGCTAATAAGGCTAATAATTATAGTATTGAATCTAATAATATTGTGGTTATATTAATGAATCCTACTCATGTTATGATGAATAACCTTACCCAAATGAAGAAACATATTATTCAATAGTTTGTTTCCGCTATAGTGGATATCTTCCTGACAAACAATCCCCATCATATAGTGGGACTACCAATCCATTAGTAGATGTGAAATGTATTATGTCTCATTAACAAATATATATATTATTGGGATGCAATGAAATGGAAAAGGATACACTTACATGGGATTTTGTCATATGAAATTGGGTTCATTGGGGATTTTTAGATCTATAATACAAGGTTAGATGAAGAAATATAACACATGGAATGTAGAGATTTTAAAGAAATATTCTTGGAAACTTATCTCCTACATGTGAAATTAAATGAAATAATGATAATGTTTGATTGATAATGGAAAATTGAGGAAGAAATTATTAAATATTATAAGGTTGTGTTTAAATAATATCCATGTATGTTATGGATTATATATGCAATATGGAATGTAAGATTAAATTTTTTTGAAGGACTTATTCTATGTATCAAAAGGGAGATGTTATATCTAACTTCTTCATCATATGATGAAATAGTTTTATGCACCATAAAACTAAGAATTAATTTTAAATATCCTTTATATTAAATTGGAATATAGACAAGGAGAGGTCATCTAAATACAAATAAAAATAAAATAAATTAACAAGAATAATTTTATGAATTCATTTCAATAGGAGAAAATTATAGAAATTCATATCCTAGAAAATTATTGAAGGGAATGATATTATATAATAAGTGTGGGAAAAGTGTAATTTATATCCCAAACTATCCCTATGGGGCCCATTTCATGATTACCCCAAGCACATATCCAAAAAACCTAGGGGCCACTGATTAGCACTGAGTATGAATATCCAACAAATGGGAGGCATTATCCTAAATTACATGTACATACGCAATGATTTCCAATCCAAAAATGATGAAATGTTAAATCAATAAGTAAAAAAAATGAATTCAACCCACTATATCTCACAACTAGATTAAAATAGTGAATGTACTAGTTTGTAGATGTGGCCAAATAAAATCCCACCAAAAAGAGTCCGTAGCCACATGTCCAACCTGTAAGAAAAGAGGTACTAGGACTGCTGTTTGGACCGTAGGAACACATCTCATATGCCTGGCCTTTCTAAGCACTGCCTATTCCTGGTCCACATAGGGATCCATCAAATTTTATATCATCTAAATAAGACATGGAAAATGTGGTAACAAACCATACATGAGTGAGTATAGTAACACTCTGTATGACACCCTATGAGCACAAAATAAATACGACTAAATAAATACCACCAAAAAAATTTAGTCATCTCCATATAAGTATATGACAACATCACATATAAAAATAATATCTAGATATAATCAGTCCATGACCCAAAGTCTATAGGTAAGATACAACGAATTACTAACAATAATATTTTCCTCAAAGCACACTATTATTTGGAGATCTCAGTTATTGAGACATGATATCATAAGAGTTACTCAGGAAGTTTTCTAGATTAAATAGGACCGACCCAAATTAGAATGTATTGGTCATGGAAAACTATGATACATTGAGAGGGGATCCTACCCAAAGAATACCACAAAACCAATATAGATCAACCCACAATGTAAGGTATGCTTCCCATAAAATAAGAGTAACCCTACTAATGCGGCCCTCTATATGGAAGACCATTGCCATCATCTAAGATGCTACCAAGAATCCAAAAAAAACTCTACTATGGGTGATAATGGATCCTGATCCATTCCCAAGGAGGAATACCATAACTCTATCTGGTAATCAGCCTCAAGAGGGGACTAGAATCATGTAATGTGGATGTAATGTCGTACTTAACCATTGAGGAAAAGACCAAGTGAATGCTCTTAACATATACTGATCCAAACTAAACTCTCATCACATTATCTCAAAAGGAACTTTTCGACACCAGGATACCAATTCCATAGAGAGATCATCAAATGAACATTACATTTAGAGGTTATTCAAATTCTATGTTTCAAAGAGGTGGGTTCACTAGGCCAGTGGACTGAACTTGGCGATCGGCCGCCCAAACCGACCATCCTATCATGGCCATGGTCAACTGTTCCCCAGCAACCACGAACACATCAATACAACAGTGACCCTAACATGAACGAATGGGATTGACCCAGCCATCTGGGTCAGACTCGACATCTCGACCAACCCAACCCCCTCACATGTGGGCTATATGGCCTCACCTAGTCCGCACGGTCAGTGAGAGCGTTGCACCCGGCTGCCGTGGTAGCTTCACCTCACATATCAAAACATGTCTTCATTATTTCGGTCTACCTTAGTGGCCACCATGACTACCGCACAACCGCTACCTCACCTCTCCGGAATTCCCCCTCACCTCACTAGACAACCACATTATTCCCTCACCCATGGTATCTTGCAAGGATCACTCATACGCCTTCGATGCCTTTAATTAACAACAGAGACATATCTGGGCTACTGGGGTCTCGATTTATATATATTCAGCCTCAGTTTTGGTTTTTACTCCAATATCGATTCCTAAATGTATTCTCATCCACCCAGTAAGTCAAACCATTCCCATGCGGGTCTAACAACATATATCATGATGAAGAGCAGAGAGAAAAGTACAAGAACACCCAGAGGAACGAACCTCAACCTTTGTACATGTGAGCCTAAATCTATTTCCCATAGAATGATTAATGAAGTTGAATTAAATTAACACTTCTAATTACCCCATAGATAATATCCCATTTTATAATAATGATCAGACCACAGATCAATATGTTCTCTGATTGACCTACTTTCATCTTGGAAATCAATAATGGGGGAAATCACATGTAAAAAACCTCCAAACATGGATTTTATTTAGTTGTTGATGAAGGATGATCATTGTGACTTTTTCATTTGTGAGGTTCCTTTGAAGAAGATGTGCATTGAACGATGATCCACAATCTGTCACCATTTATTATAGATAGTTCATTATCCACGTATCATAGAAATTATAGGGTTATGATTATGACCTAAAATTCATGACATAGGCCTTATAAAACAAATTTCTTGTGTTAAAAAATTAATTTTATTTAAATTATTTAATGATGATTATGTCTAATGTCTAATTTTCCACAAACAACCTCCACCAACTAATGTAAAGACATGCATAGGAAAAAAAACATTATAAACCCAATGTTGGTCTATGTTTTCGAATCTGATTCATAGTTCATGAGTTTTTATAATTTTAAAAATAAAATAATTTTATTTATAGTTACATAAAAGGTGAATTTTTCAACAAATGATCAACATAAAACAATGTTAGGATACGCCTAGGGTAAAGCTACCATTCTGAGCTCAACAGTCCCCTCAAATTTATGATTGGTTAACTTTTTAAGAGTCATTCCACTATTTCTGAAATACTATATGAACATGAAATCGATGTTTAGTATTTTTTGAACAATTTTTATGGGAAAATATTCCTTCAGAATCACATGGCTTCTCTGCACCTAGTCTCGAAATCAATCCATATAATTTTTAAAAATAATGAACTGGAAAATTTTTGTAGTTACATTCTTCTCACCTTGGGGATTTGTGTCCCTAAAATCTAAAACACTGGTTACTCAAAAAATGAGTTTTCTGATCACGATTTCATGGCTCTTAATCCCAGGTGATCTCTTTGAGATTCCCATGTTTCCACAAGACATGCACTAAATAAATCAAACCCCCACGAAGGCTCTTCTCCTACCGATCTCCAATGCTCAATGGGTGGTCAATGAACATCACTCCCATACTCAATGTTAAGCTCTCCTGAGTAAATAATGTGTTATGGGTCATGATCGTACCTCCTTATATGTGACACATGGATGAAATAATGTACTCGTTCTAACTGTGGTGGTAGAGAAAAGTTTTATGCCACCTCTCCAACTCTACATAGTATCTGGAAAGGGCTGATGAACCTCATAAATAACATAATACCCCGACCAAATCTCTATAGTCCTCATCAAGGTGAAACCGAAGAGAATACATGGTCTCCTACCTCCAACTAGAATGGAATTTGACAATTTTGAACATAATATTTTTAATGGATCAATGTAGTATTCCTCTTATATTATATAATATTAACCTTATCTATAGTATCATGGACCAATTTCAGGTCCATGAGTGCTGACTCTCTAGGGTCAGTCCACCAAAGTGTTGAACTGATTGGTTTCCCGTACTAGGCCTTGAATGGTGACATACATATGGTGTAATTTTAGATACTTTTCTACTGTAAATTAACTTGAGGTATCTGATCCACCCAAATACAACCAAAATTTGAACGGGAAACCCGCAGAATTTCCTTGAGAACATAAATGGTCTACTCTATTTTGAAGCCATTATGTGAGTGAAACGTTTTGGTCAAGTATAGATACACCCAAAGTTCCTCCTTCAATCCCTTCCATGGCCAGGATTTAAAGATACCATTATAATTTGAATGTATCATCAAGGTAACTCAATGGAGTCAAATTATTTCATACTCATAGAGGTGTCCCATGCTCTCAACTGATCTATTCTCTTAAATAGACAGGATGTTGGCCGACAAGGTGAGTAGGTCAACGATCACCCAAAATTGAATTCTTTCTCCTGGTTGTATGTGGTAAACCTATCATGAAGTTTATTTATATCCGGACCAAGTTCCATTTCAGAACCCCAAGGGGTTGAGCTAAACCTGATGGAATCTGGTGTGCAACATTTACTTGCTGATAAGTAACGCATTAAGATATAAACACTACAACTTGATTCATCAAAAATGGACTACAAGACAAAGGTTGGAGGTCATGGTACATCTTCTCCAAACATGGATATACCACAAAAGGGGATTTTTGGAACTGCCCGAAAACCTCCTCTTGTAAGTCCACTAGAACAACTATGTGTCCTCTGAAAAGAATGAAATGTTCCCCACCATTCTATCATTCCTCGGGGCATGTCATGTGGACATATTAGTCCATAGGGTCTCACAGTAGGTATCCCTATGCTATCCCTCCCAGACTCACTTTACGATTGGAGGGGTGAAAACATCAACAAGAGGTAAGTTGTACCATCTCCATCCATAATAGATATCAGCATGGAGGCCAACTGCATCGACTCAACATTCAGTAACATTGAATTATATTTCCTACTGAGGAAATATCCCCCCACATTCTCGTTCCCATGAGTATAGATAATCTCAATGTCATGGTGATGGAGGATCTCTAGCCAACTCCGCTATCTCAACCTTTTTGAAATTTATTATAACTCCAACCTCCAAGATGACTTGTTTTATAAAAGGTACCTCTCAAATCTAGAACTAAAAAATCAAGATATTCTATTAAATTTGTGCTCTTGATGTGTGCCCAGATCCATAATAATTTGTCTCTCATTATCCTTCTCATACTCCAAGTACATTAGGATGTCATAGATGATGACAACCATGAACCGATCTATGTATAGATGAATGATCTGGTTCATGATCCCCATGAACACTACTGGGGAATTCATCATTCCAAAAAACATCACTAAATACTCATAGTGACCAAAATGACACATGATGTTCATCTTTAATATATCTTCATCCCGTACTCAAAACTAGTGATAGCCGGATCTGAGGTTGATCTTTGAAACCCATAGATCCCACTTCAACAGTTCAAAGAGGTCACTGATAATGACTAGTGGATAATTTCTCATCATGGTCACCTGGCTCAAGAACATGTAATATACCTACAACCTCAATGTCCCATTTTCTTTAATGGAAAATAATGGTGATCCCAAGGGTGAAACACTAGGTCTCAAAAATCCCTTCCTCAATAATCCCTCCAACCGCACCCTCATCTCGTGAAGCTCTTTAGGGGGAAACTATTATGAAAGAGTAAATATCAGTTCCATCCCGAGGTGTAGATAATTGAAGATGTCAATATTCCAATGGGGAGGTGAACCAAAAACATATTCGGGGAAAATGTCATCATACTCCACCACCACAACAGGAAGCTACAGAATCAAATCGTCCACCACAATGGGGGAGAGTCTAGCCACCTGACATGTAATATACTAAACCCTCCTATGTGTGAGTATATCCTATGATTCTTGTGCTTCCTATTCACCAATAAATGGAAATATGGCTCTGTCACTATAGAAAAACCGGAATCAGCAGCTAGAATAGTCAATATGACAACAATTTGAGGATAACTAGTCCATTCCAAAGAATGATTTTTTATAGAGTCGATGCTTATATGAGGAGATCCCAATATAAACTCTCACCTATGAGAGTCAGGTAACTATATCCACACTAGTGGGTGAATATTGGGTCTCCTCTAGTATGAGTATCTACGCAAGAGGGTCATGTCAATGGATCAACTAGAATATCTGAGTCTTGAACAAGAATTGTGGAAATAAAATAATGAATAACACTAGGGTATATCAGAATGAAATAAAATGTAGAGATGAAATAGATTTTCCTCGAATCATTCATGGATCCCCTATGAAATAATCCTTAACCACAAGCAGTGGTGCCCTCCAATTTTCTCAAAATTTATGATACACATGTGCACCACCTAGATAAGGTGGTGGTGATATGTTGAAACATCAAACACCTCCAAATTCTCTCCCATATCATTTTACAAGTATGACACCCAGAGAATCTGTCTTCTCCTTTCAATTCCTCTACCTCTATAGTCTATCCATAGTCTCCAAGTCATTAGACTGATGGGATATGCAATCTCGGGTGCGATGTCCCCTATTAACACCTGAATAGAACCACCTCTTTCTAGGATGACTGGACCCAAAATGTGTGCCCTAAACAGCAGGTCCTCTTTCATGGAACCTCATAATGAAATGTATCACACATCAATGTCCATGACTCTGATGTCCTCTCCCTATTTCTAAGGCATCTGATACTTCTCACCCACTAATGAACATCATTAGATGTATTTTATTTTCAATTAAACATTCAACCACCAAATATTTCTCAATCACCCCATTATATGTATACATTCATATAGAGATTATAGAAGATCATATTTCCTTACACAGACCTCACTTGAAGGCCCAATCCCTAATTTACTGATCTTGTATAATATCCAGTGAGTACCTAGAGATGTTCGTAGGCCTTGATGAATACTCGGATACCGATATTTCATCATGTTAGAGTTTTATAATCTCTTGGATATTCATAACACTTTTATATAGTGATAAATCATATCTAAAATGTTTCTCAAACTCTGTCCATTAGAGAGTTTCCTCTTCATAAGATTGAGTTACAAAAACCCACCATCGTTGTATGGAGTGATGTAGAAGGCTCACTTCTAGGACCACAATTTGATTTATAGCACCCTAAAAAAAAGTATCTGGTCACCTACATAATACAGTCATCAGCCACCTATGTGTCAAGATCACCTTAGAAACTGAGGGGTCTGTACTGTTGGAACTCGTGAAGTGTGCTCAGCATGCTCACCTCATCTGTTGGTACTATGGATATTGGGTGATGCTCCATAGGTGTTTCTATGGATGATTCACCAACTGGGGGTTCAATTTTTGGTACAAGACCTTTTATTAATCCTTGTCATATGGAAGCTCACACTCTTGATAACATGGTGGAATCCTTGATGTCTATCTACATGGAGACATCCTAAAGTAAGACAATATTCTCCTAGGTCAATTGAGTATATCTGGAGAGATGACTCAATACTGACATGGAGGAAAACAACCGTCCCTATATGCCTCTGGTATAAATTATCCCAAAATCTAGTCTTTTAATGTACCAAGTCAAAAAAAGGAAATCAGAGTCCTGGTGTAATTATATGTTGGCCACTACACCAATACTAGTGTCCCTATCCTGAGTTCTAAACATAAAACACTAAATACTATTACCCCAAACCAATCCCATAAACTCATAAACCTAAATTAGAACTGACCTGACTCTGATACCACTCCTTTACAACCTATCCAAGAGGGCCCATGTCATGACTACCAAATTCCCACCTCTAATATGATAGGGGTTGAGGACAGTAATTGAGTAGGAATATCCCACAAATGGGTGTAATTAGACTACTGTACCTATACACATGCACACATATCCAATAGAAAAATGCTAAAATGTAAATGTTTTAAGTAAAAAATGCATTAAAAAACACTATAACCCAAAACCAGAGTTCCACATTGAATGTACTAGAAAATAAATGGGGACAAATAAAAGACCATGAAAAAGGTTATGTAACCACATGTACAACCTATAAAAAAGGGGTACTGGGACTACCATATAGATCGTAGGAAAATGCCTCATCTGTCTTTCCTCGAAAAGTACTACCTAGTCATGGTCCACCTTGGGCTTTTTCATCGGGTTGATCCTCTAGAGAAAACACGACACATGCAGGAAAATCCCATGTATGGGTGGGTATAATAATTCATAGTAGGAAAACCCTAAACAACAAAGGATAACCCAATAAAGAAATACCAAAAAGGAAATACTAGTCAGCATCACATATGTATATTACAACAACATATCTAACAATAATATCTATATATACTCAATGAAACACTGAATTTATAGAGGTAAGCCACAACCAAATAACATCAACATTATTCTGCTCGAAAAATGCTTGTTCTGGGATAACTCACTCCTTGATCCATTATATAATTGAAGACACTCACAAAGAGGTATATCTCATTTGGAACATATGTAAATGAGAAAATATTGGTCATGGGACTGTATGATACCTATAAAAGCGATCCCACATAAGTAACACTACTAATCAAATTGGGATTAGCACGCAACGAATGGGATCCAGCCCATAGAATACGACTAACCTGACTAATGTGGTCCGCTAGATGGTGGACTAATTCATTATTCTCAGAGGTTAAGTAGATTCCGAAAAACAATACACGGGGTGATAATGTATCCTTAAATATTCTCATAGAGTAATACCATTACTCAATATGGGTATTGACCACTATAAGGGACTACAATAAAGTAATGTGGATGTAACATTTTAATGATCCCATAAGAAATAGAATAAGGGAACACTCTCAACCTTTACTGGTATGTGTTAATAACTCACCAAAATATCTCCAAAGGACGGTCTTAACCTTAGGGTCCCAACACCGAAGGTGACTAATAATAAATACATATTATTTGAATGTTGTGACTATTCAAAGATTCCACGAGGGAGGGTTACTGGGCCCATGGACCAACTGCGGTGGTTGAGCACCATAGTCGACCGCCCAAACCAACCACCTCATGACCACCCTAGTCCACCACATCCCTGGATTCTATGGATGCATGGATGCTGGTGTGATAATGGAACATGGTTGACTGACATGATCGACCATGGCTCGGGCCAGCTCTGGTCGCCCCAGGTGTGACCAAGCCCATAGGGCCTGACACACTGGGTTTGACCAAGCCTGGCCCAGTGGGCCTGGCACATTCACTCAGAATGGCCCACTTGGGCATGGGTTTCCTGGCCTAACCTAGTCAACACAGTCTCCAACATCATCACTTTTTGTCACCTCCACTCCTGCATCCTGTGGTCTGTCGTTAGAGCCTCCATCTTTGACAATGGACACCACAGCTGCCATGCTGCCACCACCTCACATTGATATACCACTGCATCGAACCGATTCAAGAGGTCCCTTACTCAGACCATCGATCCACCTACAATTCCTAGAATTCCAAACGATCACATATCTTGGCTCCTTGGGTCCTGATATACATAGATCCAACCACTACTGTTGGTTTTCTTCCAATTCTGGGGTGAGAAAGTGTTTAGAGCCACCTATAACGTCAAAGTGTGGATATAGGGTCCAGTGGAAAAGAATACAAAGAATAGGGGAGATAAAAGCAGAAGAAGTCCTAGAGGAACAATCGATGACTTCTGTTTAGGTTGGCCTCAATCTAAGTCTATTGAAAGGATAAACGTAGAGGAATTATGGTAATTATCTCGATCATCATGTAGCTAATATACCATCCCACAATAATGATCAAACTACAAATCAATCTTTTCTTGGATTGACCCACACCGATTTGAGAAATTATGATTGTGGATAATCAAAAAGAAACAACCATCCTACCTCGATTCAGTTTAGTTGATGATGAAGGATAACCATTGTGTCGTCGTCTTTCATGAGGTTCCTTCGAATTGGATATGCATTGATTGTGAATTCAGGATACACCATTGTTTAATAAATAATTTTTACTCTCCATGTCTCATAGGAATTACATGGCTATGATTCTAACCCTGAATTAATGAATAATACCTAATAAAATTAAATGTCACTACGTTATAAAATAAATTTTATTCAAATTATTTAATAATGATTATGTCCCATGATTGCTCTTTCACAAATTAATCTCACCGACTAATGTTATGTCACACCAAGAGAAAAAACCACATTAGAAAACAATAGTGGTATTACATTTCCAATCTGAGCCACTATTCACGAGTTATTAGGATTATAAAATAAATTAAAATAATTTTATTATTTTATTTATGATTATATCCATGGGGATATCTTTTATAGATGACTAACACCATCCAATGATTGATTTCAATGATTATAAAGAATACATTCTAAACTCAAAAGATCCCACATATTTATATTCTATGAACTAATTTAAATATTATTTTTCTATTTCAAGAAAACACATTGTGATTGAATTTGATGATTAGTATTTTTCAAACAACTATTCTGGGATAACCAGGCATCAGAATCACACGTCACTTTAGAGGGTGGTCTCAAAATCAATGATTGTAATTTTCAAAAGTAATACATGGTAAAATCCAAGATGTAACAATTTGGTTCCTGAAATTAATGGGAATAAATAAAAAAATGATTTATAGTTAATTAGATTTAAATAAATGGGTCATTATTCACCCCAATTTCCTAATTTTCCAGGGCACATTCAATAGTAGTGTTTCAGAGGATATTTTGAAAATTAAATTATCACAACATTTGAGTTGGACAAACCCAATGATGTTTTTGAATGTACATTAATTATCATATAATATATATCCAATGCAATATTTGATTCTAGATCATCACACTATTTTATATCTTCCATGTTTTCCCAAAAAAATATATATTTCACTAGAACCTTACTAAGGGTGTTTTCAATTAAAACACCTAGGGGACATCTATCAACACCATGGTTTTGTCAGGATGTCCCCATTATGTCACATAGATGAGCCTGATTTTACAACTATGTAATCATAAGAATGGTATAATTTGATAAAATCTTTTGTAGGGCATGAATGTATAAATGCGATAAAATAATTTATTTCAAGGTTGAGTAAAATACAATTCATGTTGATTATTGGGATTTACTTATCACTAGAGTGGATAACACATCATTTGTGTAATTTATAGATCTACCACTAGTAGATATTCTAAAATAGATTCTTTGGGATAGAGATGAAGCATAATCTATGGATGGAAAATGTAATCATAGAATTTCTTATTTAATTATAATACAAGAATATATTATGGTAATTTTTAAATAATTTCATTGAAATACATTAGAGAATGAAGTTGAGTTTTCCATTAATTTAATACATGATACTGGACATATATCAATGACTCTCTATATTATAAACACTATGGTATTATCATTGATGTCAAGACAACTAAAAGATTTTTTTGATAAGGGATTCATATTCCCTTATTTTAACCATGGAAAGTACATATTTTCTCTATAAAGATGAGTTATGGTCTATGAGGTTGTGCATTGATTATAATGAAATCATTGCAATTGCGATAATGAATAATAATACTCTTCCTCCCATTGATGACTTATTCAATCAAAAACACGTAGATAATTTTTTCAAAAATTTACCTTAATTATGGATATAATAATTTTCTATTTAAGAAGGAATACATTCCAAAAAAAATTATTTTGAAAGTGGTAATGGGATTAAAAATTTATACTAAATCAATTTCAATAGATGAATTAAGTCTCTATTTTTATGGATATAATGATCCAACTAGTAAAATAATATCATAAAAATTATGGTGTGGTATTCATTTATGACATCATAAAGTATTTAAGAATATATGAATATAATGAGAATCACATGAGGATTATTCTATATACATTTAGAAGAAAATATCTATATGGTAAATTTATTAATAGTGATTTATGGATTCATTATGTTTCTTTTATGGGCCACAATCCCTCAAACGATTGAATCTCAGTTGAATTTGTGAAGACAATGTAAGCCAGTTAATGTCCTATGACAATGAATATAATGATTGTATTTATTTACATTTTTTTATATTCTACATTCAATGAATTATTTATATTTTTTCCTAATTGGATAACACATTACCCAATATTACACGGAATGGTTTCATAATCATATGGAAAAAGGAATGTGAAGATTTTTTTGATTAATTGAATAAGGGGTAGGAAAATGATCTTATTTTGACATTCACATGATCAAATAATGGTGTTATGATATATAGTGATTAGTTAAAGAATGGAAATGTTGGTTTCCCTATGAAAATTGATAATGTTATTTTTTTTTCAACAAGGAAGTAAAATAATGACAATATAACTGTATAAATAATGAAATTTGAGTTGGAAGATATAATACTTTCATAGACATTAGTGTGAAGATATCATTATGGTGAAATATTTGAGATATACACAGACTATAAGATCTAAAATAAATCTTTTAATTGAAATATCTCAACATGATGAAAAGGGAGATCGATCAAGATACTCAAGGATAATTAATTCTCATTACACTACTAACAAAGAATGGAATATAACATAGAATATGCATTAGGCCATAAGGATCATGATGTTATAACCCAAATGTTTATTGAGAGGGATAATATATTCATTTATTTAGTAACTATTGATATAGAAATTATTATGTAGTGGGATACATAACTACTTTTTCAAATGATTGGGAAGAAATACTTATTAGAAAAGAAAAAATGGTGCCAATATGATAATGAAAACCTTTGAAAAAAAGCTATGAATGATGGGATGTTGTAATATTTTTATTCAAGATCCCATCCAATAATAAGTGTTCCATTTATGCATGATCTAAATAAGGAATTCTTGGATGACAATCATAGCTCAGATTTTATTATACACCATGGTAGCACCGTGTTGAATAGGGGTTGGGGGAAAACATTTGATTGTATAACATGAAGTGGGAAATTTTTTATTATAAATCAGGATTCAAGGCCTTGTAATAGGTGAATTATAATAGAAAATATCCTAGAATATTCATAAATCCTAGTACTTATCCTATGCGAAAATTGAATTAAATTAATGTGGAATATTTCATAAGACTAAAAAATACTCCTAGAATTAATTATGTGATATGGGTTTTTATATATTGTGTAACAAAATATGATTTTTCCTACTATAATATAATATTTACATATTGATCACCTCATAAGACTCTATATTAATGCAATTATAAGTCATCATGGAGATCCACATTCGATTATGTATTATGATGAACCCCATTTTCTGTTGATATTAAAGAAGAGTCTTTAAAATGATATTGATTTTGAGATTCATTTGAGAACCAATTATAGTACACAAAAATATAGAATTCATAAAGATACAATTAAAACATTGGAATATATCTTCAAATATTTTTCACTTGACAATCAAGGTATGTGGGATCCATATTTACCCTTGGAAGAGTTTTTCTATAGTAATACTCTCCATTCCAAAATTCAAATGGGTTCATATTAAACATTATATGGAATAAGATGTCATAATAAAAAATTTTCGGGTGATATTGGTGAAAGGAAAATTGTAAGAAATGAACTAGTTAAAGATACAATGAAAAAGGTAAGGTCATTTTATGCATATGTTAATGAATCTAAAATTGGGTAAAACTATTATGATGCCAGTCAGATGAACAATTTATAATTTCAAGTGGGAAATCTCATTTTCATGAAAGTATTTCCATGGAGGGTTGTCAGAATATTTGGTAATAAGGGATAACTAAGCCCTAGGTACATCAGATCCTTCTATATTATGGAATAATTTGAGTTTTGGTGTTTCATTTGGAAATTATACAAATTCTCTTAAATATTCATGTGTTGTTCTTTATATCATTGATAAAGAAGTAAATTCCAAATCCAATACATATTCTCTCCTATGATGAAATAGAATTGAACCTGATATGTCATAATGGGAAGAGTAAAATGAAATTAATAAAATTAGAGAATATGTATTGTGGAATCATATGACATTGTAGGTAAAGATACTTTGGAGAAATCATAAATTTAAAAAATCAACATTGGAATTAGAGGATGTTACAAAGAAGAATCACCCACATTTGTATAGAAGGAAGTATCCCTGAAATTTTCTTGGATGAAATTTTTAATTGTGGGAGAATGTAACACTCTATAAAATTATAATATATTTCTTTTTAAATAAATTCAACCCCATTGATAGCTTCTGATACCTGAAACTCTAGTTCAAAATGAACCGAAAAATAGTATACTAATATAACATATCCATTAAATTTGGGGGTATGAATATAATTGACAAAATAATAAATAATATATGGGTTATATATGTTTAAATAATCACTACAAGAATTTTGACATAAACCCACAGATCTATAGCCATAGAAAATAAAAACCATGGCCATATGTCACTTATACCGAACCCTATTTTAATTTCTATGGCCATTTTCCCCCAAACAACCCCTTTTCCCCCGCCCTCATGATCTTCCCATATCCACTTCCCTGATGATCCGCCTACTTATGGTGATCCTCCTCCTCTCCCGACATCTTCAATTCAACCACCCACCTCATAATGCCCCCCTTCTCTGATGTGGCTCCAACACGGTTCAGACGTGGGTCTGCACAATTCTGACATGGCTTCAACATGACCCACCCCTGTGATCCTACTCCTCCCCAGACATCTTCGATGCAGCCACCCCACCTCCATCCCACCCTTCTAATATGACGTGGCTCCGGAACAATTATGATGTGACAAAACACCTCCCTAGACCCTCTTCCTTCGACATGAACACCACATCACCTAGGATCCACATCAAACATGTCATGGACCCATGAATATGGTAAATTTATCTGGTGTTTATTTTATTGGTACATGGCCTTGGTATGATCCCACACATAGAAATTTTTCTAGGTATAGTTGACCATGGGGATTAAAATCTGGAATACCATAAAATTGAAATGGACATCCTAAAATCAATTCCCATTCCTGCAATTCAGAAAAAATTCAGAGAGGATCCCACACCTGATTTGTTGGTTTAAGGGTGGGGTGACATCAATTATTAGAAAGAATACTTATTACTTCATTTTTCTTCATCCCTAGATTCCCAATCCCTCGCACATACATTAGGAATTTGAGAATAAATTTTGGATTTATATCAGCATCCATTGATAAGGATCATATGATTTTTTATGATTGGATTTATATGGTCAATGAACCAGATATGTGAACATTATCGATGATTAACCTAAGATAATTTATTGCTTTGGATTATCACTTGTTATTAAGATCTAACTAGGAACATGTGGAGTGGGTGAGAAAAGTCTTGGTTAAATCAATCCCCGTTATGTTGGACATACATTTCTGGATGTTCCGCAATAATAGTATACCTACTGATACTAACATCCATAGAAAAGTATGTACCCTCACTATGTATGTGTTCTGAGAGGGTAAAATCTGATATAGTCTTGAACTTGTTTTTTTGATGTACAATGGGTCTGATTTTCGTGGGACCTTATTGGGGAACTTAAGGGATTTCAATTTTTTGGGGGATACATCTCTGACTCTTGGTCTACATTATTTCAAAGTGATGAGAAATATTCATATATGGTTAACCTATCTTTAATAGTGTTTTTCGTGGTGTTTTGGGTGATTTTGGAGACATAGAACAAGGGTTATAAAGGCAAGAATTTCTCCCTCTATTCATTCAAGTTCATGTTCTCTCTCTCTTGGACAAACAAGGTTCTCAAATTTATATTGAAAATATAATGGATACAAGTAAGGGGATCCCCATATGTATGTGATTACAAATGATAGAGCTTGTCTTGGGTGGTAGATCAAGTGGATACCCACCATTGTTGGACTAAAACATGATGTGAATGGGTCCAATAAATAGGGAGTTATGTGGATGAATTGGGCATGATTATAGAGGATCTATGGTTTTTTAATATAGTTTCTTTTATTGTAAACGTAATTTTATCTTGGTTGAGATAATATCTTTACTCAGTGGACTTTAAATTTGGAAAATAGATAACCTAAATATATGTATGGTTGAGTGTAACTCAAGGACTATTTTAATATTCCCACATAACGATGCACGTGCTCCTTGGTATTCAGTTTATAATATTAGAAAGTTTACGTCCCCCATCGATCAAGGCACAAATATCATTCATACATGGAGGGAGCGGAACTTTTCTGCATAAAATATATCTAGTAAAGATAATCCTTATGAGATTATTGTTTTCCTTCATATTATAGGGGATATTCCACATTATAATGAAATTATTATTTTTGAAAAAAACCCTCAGTATTCACCACTTTGGACTCCAAAAGTTCATGATTTTCCAATAAATGGATCGTCTTGAGTGACAGATAATTTCCAAACTATTACATCCATCATGGAAGTTCATATAGGGATACCATTAATGTATGTGAATTAACTGAATACTCAAGGGATTTATGAATAATTTTTTTTTCATCACATGTAAAATGAAAATACTAAATTCAATTGGTTGGATAATCAATGAACCAACAAACTACATGGTCTAAAAACTAACTTTCTAGAAAATTATCCATCTCATGACCAATTACAATACCAACCATCTCAACATTGAAACCAATATTTTCCATATAAATTATTACAATATTTATTATAAAAATATTGAAAATTAATTATTAATTGTAATCACCGATACTGGATATATAAATCATTGATATGTTTTTGCAACCCATTCCCACTCAGGTTTACCGTAACTCAATATCTTATAAGAATAATGTTACACACAAACCTCTCATGTATAACTCCAAGTTGTGACAATTCCCAAGAGTGGGAAAATTGTTTTAAAACCTAAACCATATATTCCTAAACCATTAGAGTCTAAAAAATAATATTCAAAAACTAAATAACCAACATTATACTCTAAAAAATCAGACCTGCATAATGACTGAATTGGTTTGGAAATTTTGAAATTCTACCAGAGCAACATGGGAAAAGTAGTGTATTGAAAATAATTTTTTTCACTGCCTAACCTAACACACTATAGAGAGAGTGAATGGATTGAGATCATGGGTCATTCCAAGGTATTATTTAAGGGGATGATTTTATTTTATAAGTGATTAGTATAAAATTAATAATAGAATTACATAAGGTAACCCTTCAGTATATTCATTATTTTTCACTTTTATTTTATTTCCTCCATGCATTATTGGTTCCACTCCTTTATAATTTCATAATTTTAAAGTTACTGGTGTTATATTAGTGTATGTGTGATGATAATGAATTACTATATCCTCCAAGGAAATTATGGTTACCTATCACTTTTCAACAAAAATACTAGAATTTTTTATTTTCTATTGTATCAGTTTTTCATATTAGAGTTGAAAATTAGTGACAACAATGTTTTGAGGTCATAATTAGATCTACATTTTAAAATAGAAATCATTGGTTTTTTCCATGCTACACTATTATCATAATTTTGAAATCAATAATTTTTTAAAGAAATTATTATTGAAGAATATCTCTTAATTCATATCTGATAGAATGATTTAATTTTTTGTTTCCTACAATCATTCTAAGTTGAATCTTTATTTTATTGACTTGGAAATAGGGCTGGACCGTGCTAATTTACCTGATTTTCAGGTTGGTCAAATAAGAATATGAAAGCATTTTGTTAATGATGTGAAACACATCTAATTATGGATGAGTGGAAACAAGTGGATGCTGTAAAATGATTGTTTGTATGAATTTTGGATGTGATTTTGGGATCATACAGTGACATTGTTTACTCATTATATGATGTTTTATTATAAGTCATTTTTATATCCATTTTTATTTACAAAAAAATTGTAGAACCACATCCCATGACGAAGGTTCATATTTTTTACCTTCATTCATTAATATTATACAAACTAATGGGTTTACATACAAAAAATATATAATTCATTTGAAAAATATAAAAATTTAAATAAACATTATTGAAATCTTGATATAAAATGTAATAAAAATAATGGGAATTGATAATTAGTTGGAGTAATTCTCTACTATTATTGTATATTTATTTATATTTGAGGGAATAAAATGACAGAATACTATTAAGGATATACCCAACATAATGAACTTTTTGATAAGATGAGTAAAACTATTATTGAGTGTGTCTGAGGATTGATTTCATACTCCGGCCTAAATAAATTCTTTTGGCCAGAAGCTATGACTATGATAGTGTACATGTTTAATAGGTTCCCATATGATTCTAGTTAGTTAAAACCCATAAATGATCTTTTCTATGGAAAGATACCTTTCGATAACCACCAAAGATTGTTTTTGGGTGAAACATACACCGACAATAAAATATTTATGTTGTAACCAAGTTCACTTAAGTCTGTTTTCATGAGATACCCCAATGGTGTTAAGTGATATATGTTGTCGGTTAAAAAACAATGATACAAAAGGTGTATGATCATTGTAGATGTTATATTTCGTGAATTTAGTTCTCATAAATCTTAATCAATTGCACATTATAGTGATGATAAAACCATTAGTGAGATTATTGATCCTCATTCCCTAACAACGTTAGAGGATGTTGTTGAGCCCCCACCTCCTGATCCAAAAGGTGAATTCCAAAATGAGTCCATTGATGATGGTCATAAAATCTATAATAAATTATTTAATTATAGTGATTCCTAAGGCTGAATATCTATCATATATGAAGAAATGGAAACATTGAATTTAAAACATACATTGTCTATTTTTTATATACCTCCCAATTCCATGGACATTATAGGTAAATGGATTTATAGGGGGAATAAATATAACAATAATGAAAGGAAAATAAAATTAATGGCCATATTAGTGGAAATGGGTTCCATGAAAGTGATGTAATTGATTATGTTAATATTTTTTCACCATTTTATATGAATTATTCAATTTGGTTACTTCTTGTTTTTTATATATTAATTACATTCACAAAGAATGATTAGATGAAAAAATTACCTTCTTACACGGTGAACTTGAGGGGAAATTTTACATAAAACCACTTGATGGTTACCAAAAGGTGTTTAAAACTAACCAAGTATGTCTATTAAATAAATCATTTTATGGTTTTATGCTGGAGTCTTGTTAGTGGTATAATAGATTTGACACTTTTTAGTTGGATATCCAATTTAACAGGATCTAGTAGGATGCATGTGTTTACTCTAAATGGGTTGAAACATACATTCTTTACCTTCTATAGTATTTTGATTATATAGTTTTTAGGTGAAATAATATGCAACTCATTAATTAAATAATGTATCAATTAAGACCACATTTTTAGATGCATGACTTAAGAGTGAAAAAATATATGTTAATTATTAAAATCAAAATGTATAGAACTTATAAAATGTTATATTAGTCCCAAAATTTTATATCGTTATCTTATTGAAGAGGTACATTATGGGGACCTTAAAGACAATTAAAGATCCCTTTTACCAACACTTCAAAGAATCATTGAGTCAATTTCAAATGTATACTGTAGAAACATAATATACATAAAAGAACCCTTATACCACCATTTTTTTGAATCCTAATGTATTATATGATTTTCACTAGGATTGACATAGTTTTTTTTGTTTTCATTCTCAATATATTCACAAAAAATCTATGAAAACATAAATGGTGGGTGTTAAAAAGGTTACATAGATTTGTTTGATATTCTTATATCCAATATTTTTCTTTTTAAAGAAATGTAAATACAGATGAACTAATTTTTGGATATTTTAATTCTGATTACATTAGTAATATGGATACTGAGAAGTCACTTACTATATATGTCTTCACCACTTGTGGAGGAACCATATCATGGGAATGAAACTTGTAATTAGTGGTGTCTCTTTTAACCATACAAGTAGATTATATACCCTTTATTGAGGCTATCAATGAGACCATATGGTTATAATGTATGGTTTCGAAGATGAATTTATTCAATTTCATATTATCAGTTTATTGTTATAGTCTACTAGATTTATATTTCAACAAAAAATTAGTTTTTCTTGGGAAATTCAAACATATTTAAATTATGCTACATTATATTAAAGATACCATTAAATATAAAACCAAATATTTCACAAAGATAAAAATTATAATAACCCTACTAATAGATTAACTAAAGATATAGTTTTATGAAAATTTATGTATTGTTTAGTTTAAATGAGTTTGGTTCCCATTCAAGGAAAATATTTGTAATAACATTTCTAGTATCAAATGAATATTTTTAATACTTGTGAATTTAAGATGTCTTCATGTTTATTTTTCCTTGATTAATATTTCTTAAATTTATAAACTATTATGAATGAATGAAACCATGAATTTAATTATCATATTATTATTTTGATCGTTTTTTTATTTTGGATCTTAACGTGTTACAGTTACATGAGGTCCACCATACCCTTACATGGTTTCTAGTTTACATATATATATACCATATATTTTATGGGATACCCTTACATGACTCATAGTGTTCCCTTATATGGGATGTGTACTGGTATTTTTACCTTTAATAAATGAACAATTGAACCTTATGTCGTGGTTTTGTAACCCTTATATTGGTTATACCCATACATCTTTACCCTTACACATTTACCATTATGCATTAGGGTTTAAATTTATTCCATTAAATATTTATTTCAATTAAATATACATAGGTGATCTCTTATACTATTGATGTGATGGTTCGTTTTTTTCAGGGATCTATAGCATGCTTGGGTTGGTTGGGAAGTTGTTATAGAATGTGTTGTTAGAGGAATTACTGACACCGTACAGCTATGTCCTACCTAGGAGATTCATTTTATATGTATCACTATTCATTAATGGGTTTTAACTCTTTTTTGGTGAATCCATATCTGACCATACTGAAATCTAATTCATGTGAGATCATTACTACCCTTTCTTTCTGGTTTTCTACTACTATTACACTATTCATTATGGAGTGTCGAGGATATAACTTCATAATGAGTAAGTTTGGTTTTCTCTTTGACCTTGAAGATCCCAAATAACTATGAACCATTATATCTAGAGGTTCTTCAATATTATGAAGGGATCAGAACTATTTGAGAGGCACCATATTTAGAATGTAATCACTCTATTGATTCATTTTTAGTTTTTAAAAATATAAAACTTTTATCATTTCTATTTTCGTATTTTTCATACTGCTGATTTGTTACTTGTTACATTTATTTATCATAAAAAAAAGATTCTATTTGGGAGGTTTTCTTTCCATACACATCATTCCTAAAGGGACCTAATAAAACTACATATTTTGTTCTTATTTATTGTTTTTTTATTTATTTCGAATCAATTTATACTGATCATTTGTGAAGGGTAGGATGCAGGGGGTGGTCTATAGGGGGGTATGTCGGTCAGGGGGAGGGGGAGTGTGCAGGTGGGATGCATGGTGGGAGAAGGTGGTTTTCTGTAGTGGGGTCTACAGGGAAGGGGTGAAATGTGTTGGGGCATTGGGGAAGGCGGTGCAGGGGGCAGTTGGGGAGGGAGACTAGTAGGGGGAGGGTGTCAAGGGGGGGAGGGGGAATCTGTAGGGGGGACTGTAGGGCATTGGGGAGGGTTCAAGTTGGGTAAAGGAGGAAGGGGGTAGGGCAGAGGGTGCAAGAGTGGTAGGGCATAGGTCAATTATGAATCCATTCATGAATAACCTTTAGATATTCACACAATAACATATATTGTTCACCCTATATGGACTAATTTTTCATTTATTTTTATAAATTATAATAATTTACCCCATTCATGAAATCCAGACATGATTGGGAATATATAATAATAGAATCATTAAATAAATATGATCAAATATTTTTACCATACCCTAACATGATTACACTCTCATTCTTATTTTGTTCTATTTAGACAATAAGACTCTTACTATTGCTCTATATTCTAAACATCCTTCTTATTTTTCTTCAATTTTATGTCCACAAATCATCTTATACAGTAATATTTCAATGTTTTCATTAATTATATATGTTCTCATTTGTTTGATTTTTTTATCAGTTTTTTATTGGTAACATAATGATATTATTTGAATCACCATATAAACATTGAACGTTTTCATTAATTAAATTTTTTCTCATTTTTATGTATTATATTTATTAGGATTCTTTTCTCCATCCACTGATTTAGGTAGATAAACCAATGAATATTTAAATGATCATGATGATGGTATTGGTGGTGG
This sequence comes from Viscum album, assembly GCA_963277665.1. Taxonomy (NCBI): domain Eukaryota; kingdom Viridiplantae; phylum Streptophyta; class Magnoliopsida; order Santalales; family Viscaceae; genus Viscum; species Viscum album. The sequence goes on along the minus strand of OY728140.1, from coordinate 1,647,652,896 downwards.
GGGTCTGAGAGGAGGTGATAATGATATTTGTGTTACTATATGAGATGATGAGGGTCATAATGATTTTTGTGATGCTAATATTGAAGTACATTTGAGATGTAAATTTTATTCTAGGTTTATACATTAAATTTTATCAAATAATACTTTTTATTAAGTTGATTTTGATATGGTAATTTTATATTGTTTATATAAGAGATTTTTTGAAGTCATATGATTAATATTGTATTATAATAGAGTTAATTTTTATCTTGATTGTGTTGGTTTTTTACTCGTAGCTAGAAGAAAATAGTACCGCTCTAAGGTGCTACTATTATGGAAGCATTTGGTGATTATGTATAGTTGGGTAGGAATCAATTTACCCGGTTATTAACTGTGGTTTTAGGGTCCATTTTCCATGGTTTTGAATGTGTTATTAGGGACCAAGATCCATAGTTTATCCATGTGTGTATTTACAAATTTCCATTGTTAAGATCATAGATTTATCCTATAATTTATTGTTATTAACTATAATATTATACTCTAATTTAAAAGGTTATACCATGTAAATACATATACTACTTCCATAGTTCAAACCATATCTATACAAGGAATAATTAAATGGATTAAAACATGGATGTTGAAAACCCCCACTGCAACCGATTTGTTGTATATCTGGTCATGGGGGGCTCGTAGGGGGTGGGGTGGGGGGGATGTCAGGTGTTGGGGGACTATTAGGGGGATGGAAAGGGGGAACAGTAAGGGGGATACATATAGGTAGAGTGGTAGGGGTTCATTGGGAAGGTAGGGGTAGTGTAGGGGCTCAATGAGGGGTGGGGGTGCGTTGAGTAGGGGGTGTGTAGGGGGTGTCCAAGATGGGGTTGAATAAGAGGGAGGGGGTGTACTAGAGGAAGGGGACTAGGAGAAATGTAGGTGTCTAGAAGGGGGGGTCCAGGGGGTGTCCGGGGGGTGTCTAGGAGGGGTCTAAGGAGGATTTCATGTTGCATGTGCTTCGTCTCAACCCATTTATTATGCCACGAATTCTTCCCCAAATTTATAGGAATTTAGTTTATTACATGTTGTTTATGAGACAATTAATAAACAACCCTCATGATTATTTTGGTTAAAGCAATTCAAAAATATGGAATAATAGTTCCAACAATATTTTAATTTTTTAACAACTTCTACAAGGGGTGAAAGGGGGGGTTCAAGGGTGGTAGTGGGTGGAGGGAAAACTGGTAGAAGGATGGTGAATGGGGTGGGGGACTAGGAGGGGGTCTGTAAGGCAGGGGTGTAGGGGTGGGAGGGGGTGGAGGGGGTGTGGGTGTGGTAGGGGTGCACTAGGGGGTTGGACCTGGGGTGCAAGGGGGTATGGGGGAGGGAAAACTCGAGGGGGGGGGGGTGGAGGGGGCTGGGGGATTACATGGAAGGGGGAGGGGAGGGTCTGCAGGGTAGCAGGACATTTATTAGAGCATTGGATTAAATCATCGTGCTAATTAATGTGTAAGAACCACTAAAGGGGGGGATGTAGGGGAGGTGTCTGTAGTGGGGGGTCTATCCGGGGGGGTCTGTCCAGGGGGGTTGTCTATGGTGGGCGTCTCTATCTAGGGTTGGGGGTGTTCGGGAGGGATGGGGTGTCTATGAGGGTGGTTTTGAAGGGGGTGGGGGTATACAGGGTCTATCCAGGGGGTGTCTTTTTCCTAGGTCTATCTTGGGGGGGTCTGGGTCCGTCCTAGGGGTTGTTTGTCTATGGTCTGTATGGGTGGTGTCCATGGTCTAGGGGGTTTCCACGGAATGTTAGAGGGGTGAGGGGGAGGTTATCCAATAAATTGATGGGTGGGGGGATTTTCATGGGGGAAGGGGTGTTGTATGGTGGTTTCAGGGGGTGGGAAGTTTTCTTTTATGAAATGGGAAACTCTATAGCCACTGTTTGAAACCGCAGATATAGCATGTCTTCCTTAAGATGCTTCCACAGTTTGAAACCATTGATTTAGGTATTTGTACACTATTCAAATCATGGCTATATATCTATATCCATAGTTTCAACTGTGCCTATAGGTCTACAGATATCGTTTGAAACTGTGGCTATTGGTATTTCCCTATAGCCGCACCAATACCAACCACGACTCATAAAATCATGGCTATAACCTGTAGCCATTACTTTTGGACTAATATCTATCGTTTTAAACCATAGATACATCCTATATTTCTAGTAGTTAAAATTTATTTCATATCAAATTTTTTGAAATATAAATAATGAAACATTTAATTAAAATGAATATTTTTTTTGAAAAACCTGACTTCTTCAAAAAAATGGTTTTATCCTTTTTTTATGAAAAAACAAAATTTTAATGCTTTTATAATTTTTATTGTATATAATAACATTATTTTTGAAATAGTTTTGTTAAAATTAACTTATAGTGGGGTTTTTAGTAATTTTTGAAAATATTAACTTTTCGATGAGTATTGAAAAGAAATGATTTTTATTGAAAACTACTTTACATTTGATGTATGTAAAATTTCCATTTCATTTTATTTTTTAAAAACATAAATTAGATTAATTATAATATTTTTAATAAATAAATAGATAATTTGAGTCAATGAATTGTTTAATTTTTTTGTAAAAACTTTTCACACTTTTGAAAACATTTTCTTTGGAAAGACAATTTTTTAAACACATGTGCTGATATTCAATTTAATTCCTTAGTTTATTCAATTGAATTTCATGAAATGGATTATATATTGTCAATAATAAAAATTAATATTATATAATATTTTAAACATATTTTTTGGGGATAATTAATAGTAAATATAATAAAAACTAATTACAATAGTTAATATAAAATTAGGTATACTATGACATTAATCTATTAAGATATTACTTAAAATGACATGAAAACTACCTAATACTTATTTTAATGTCCTTTTTAATATTTATTTAATATATTTTTTATAATGATATATTTTTTATCCTTTTTGAATGTGAAAAACAATGTTATGATTTATTATTTTAAAAAATTTCATGTGTATCCACCTGCTCAATTATAAAAGGGAAACCCATTCCCTTAACATATTTACACCTCTCATTAAATTTTTCTCGACCAAATCCCATAAAATTTTCTACCAAACATCATAATACACAATTTAGATGTTTTTTTCATCCAAAAATAAAATCCATGTGGTCTACAATGAGAGATCCAATGTATGATTATCTAAGATAATGTAATGATCTTAATGGATACCTTTCTTCTTATTTCTTATTTCAAAATTAAATTATTTCATAAAAATAAAAATTATTATAAAAAAATGTATATCTAATTTAATTAGTTTTTTTATGTTAATGAAAAACTATTTACCCATCTCCTTCTATATTGAATGATGATAAATCCATCACCCGTGTTTACGAATGTATACAACCTTACGAACCGATGTAATTTTTTTTCTATCACCGACTCATATGGATAGTAATAATGATGGAAATAGTGAATATATATTATAAATATAAAATTATTTTAATTATTTATAATTAATATATAATCTAATTCCTTATTATTTCACCCATTAACAAAATGATATCGTCCCTTATGTGTACGTTCGACATATAGTCTCCAAAATGTGATGATAATAATTCTCCATGTTCTAAAATCTTGAATGGTTAGCAATGTATTTAATGAATATATATGGTGTTCATAATGTTAATAAAATTTTTAACAATATGGAACAATTTCCTATACATAATAACATGTTCGTTCACTATAAAACATTCATGTGAAATTAAGGCAATTGATACCCCCAAATAATTGTATTAATAAAGTATTATTAACAAATAATTGGAATGATGTTATAAGAGGATCATATATGATATTATAAAAATTTAGATGGTTTTATTGTAGAATTATATAATTCATAAATCCATTATATTAGGGGATAATACACATTAAATTTAAAGCAAACATGCGGTAATCAATTTCATCAAAATTTCCATTTTAATGAGACATACTTTTTAACATTAACCTATTCACTTTTATGTTTTTTATATACTAACCTATTGATTTATTTAAAAGAAATATATATTTATCAGTTATGCTTACGTTTTTGATTCATTTTTATTAATTCAATGGCATACAATTTAAATGTTACTAAATAAGTGAGAATCATTTTTACTATCTCTTTTTTATTTGGGATTTCATTTAATCTTATTGAGGATTTTTTATCTTATCTCCTACACATAATCCAACCATTTTTATATCCAATAGATATTTGATAAGGTTAGATGATTCCCTACAACTATTCCTCACTTTTCAACTTGATTCAGTAAAAAATATCAAAAAACTTAATTTTATTTCTCATTTAAATTAGACATATTTTTCATCAGTGTCTATGTTTTGAAAAATTGTATTATAAAGACTTTTTATTTACTCAAATAAATTTTTAGTGATATTTTATGAGATAATTTAATTTTAAAAATGTTGTATTGGGGAATAATTTCAATGTTTTATCAAAATGGATTCATTTAAGAAATTCAAAATAAATGATCTTAATGTAATGTACTACCCCAAAACCGTAACTATTTTATGACATATTACTTCTTTCAAACTATTTCAATGTTTTTACATATTTTTTTTATTAAATCATTTTTCATTATTCCAATTTAATTACCATTATTATTCTAAAATTCATGGTTTTATCAAAAACCCCAATATTCCTAATAAATCTATGGTCACATCTCATCTCTTGATTAATTTTCTATTAAATTTCTCTTGAAAGAAACAATTTATTCTATTCATTTTTCATCGGAAATTAGTGGTATATAAAATATTAATATTTTCTGTTACATGGATATGATTTTATGCTAACATGTATACCATTATTATATATAGTGATTTAATTGAATTAAATTTGATAATATGGGAAAATATTGATTAGTATGTATTCTTTAATCAATAATAATATTTATTAATAATGAAAATTGTTCAATAGAGAAATCATTCATTCAATTTAAGGGGACTGATTTACCCATGTAGTGATATGTGTGGCCTGAAAATACATCCCCATCTAAATGAAATGGTATGACTCCTGAGACAAATTAGTTAACATTGTTAAATAGGATTTTAAAAATAGTTTTAAACTATCTTGTGAAATGTATTTATAGAATAAATATCATGATTTTTGAAATCATGAAATCCAAAAAAAATCTTTTCCTTTATTATGAATTTTGTTATTATTATTTCATCTATATTATACAAGGACGCATTTTTTTCCCAATTTCATGATCAAAAGAAATATTTTTCTATATATTTTCTATTCTATATGGATTATTCCATATCTAATTATGATATTAATGTTATTGATTTAATTTAATGTTATTTATTTTACAATTGATATTGTTTATGAGTTGTTGATATATGATTTTCTATACAGCACATCACCCTTCCTGATCATTTTATTGAAACTTATATTTATCTTTTACCCATGATATGAAGAATTAAATTGGGATTGAGTTTAGGGATGATGAATTTTTTCCATTTTTGTGTATTAAATTTTTATATCAACTATAAAATTATTTTCATGTATGTATATAGATCTAAAAGTCTGATGAACTGATTGTTCCATTTTAATATTATCCCCATTCATCAATGATAGTGTAATGAAGTTGATTTTGAATTTTAGTTAGAGGAGTAAGGGTGTTACACATGAACAATAAAGGGAAATTGAAGGGAATGTTAGATCTATTCTGAAGAAAATTATCATAAATCATTTTCAATATGATATTCATGATGAAAATTATCAACGATATATATGAATTCACTATTAGTGATAAGGTATTCCAATGAATTTATAAATGATATATTATTATGACATTCAGAAATAAGAGAATATTAATCTCTATGTTTATTGATAATTTTAAGATAAATTATCATATTGGGATAATATCATGTCATTTGGTGACTCTACTAAATTACTCTCATGCTCATGATGTTTTCTATATATCACATTTAAAGATTTACAGAATAGATCCATCAAATGATCTAAATTTTGAGGTTGTAAAATGGTTGATTGAATTTTTCTATAATGAATAACTTTTATAAATCTTGTATTCTAGAGATAATTTTCCATATAACAAGACTATTAACTTGGTTAATTAACACTGAATTAATAATAATGTTAATTATTCTACATGGGAACCTAGGGATTCTATGAAGTAGAGGTATCCTACTTTTTTTTATCCGAGTGAGGTAATTTTGAGATATTTTTCTAAAGGTGGTCAAATATATAACTCAAACTTTTTATATATATTTCCATTAAAATAATAATAATATATTAGACATCTTTCTTTACATGAAGCCCTATTTTAAAAAGAAGCATGATATATTAATACATTATATTGTATCAATTAAACGAAAATAATAATATTTAGTTAGATTTTAATTAAATAATGTTTATTGAAAAATATATTTGAAATAAGTAATATATTGTTAATAAATTCATTTTATGAAAAAATTAATTTTATATAATTTTTCAAACAAAATTTATAATTAATATATATATTTTTTCATAAACATTATTTTAATTAAATTTTTATAATTTTTAATTAACAATTTAAACATTTTAATTGGGGTAAACAGAGGTTCTTTCTATGAAGATTTATATTTAGGTGTATAGTGAAAAATATTTTTCTTATAAATAAATATGATCTTAGGACATTATTATTGTCTAATATTGAATTATAAATTTATGAAACCAATATTTAAGAAAAAAATATTAATTTTAGAATGGAATTTGTAATTAATATTTTTTTCAAATGTATAAACCCATATTTTACATTTTTTAATTTATATTAACTTTTTGAAAAAAAATCAATTAACTATACAATTAGTATTTGAGATTTAATTTCTATAAAATATGAAAATCATATAAATTAAATGGATTTAATATTTGGAATCATTTAGTGAAAATTAAATAATAATGAGCGTATTTTTGGATTAATTGATAAATTTCCTTTGTAAAAAATTGTTACTATAGTGAAAAAAAATAGTAAAAGTGAGTAAAATTAGTGCTAAATTACATAAAATTATTTAAAAAGATTATATTTTAATTTTAGAGGATTATATTGAATTTTAACTACTAAAATCCATTATTTTAATTTCAATGTCAATTTTATTGAGAAAGACTCCCGATTATTGAAATATTTTTGGTATTTACCAAAAATGTCAATTATTTTCACGTAAATAATGGGAACTATTTTACTCACTTACCCTCATATGAAAACATATAATATAAAGAAAAAAATTATACCCAATACTCTTATTCACACTTCTATACCCCTATGTTTTTTTCTTTTCTTCTCAATACACTATCCCTCATTGGTTTAACCCCATTGCAAATGAGATAATTCAAGAAGTAAGGTATAATATCATAACATCATTTAAATCATTTTATTCTTTATTCCCTTTTATTCTTCTTGATGCTTAATTTCAGCATATTAAACTGGTAAAAAACTGTCATTAATATAATGGTATGTTATTTTAATGATGTTATAAGAATTAACTACCATCTCTTTATCGATTATGAAAAAAAAGAACATGTGAATCATTTTTAGTAGACTACCACCACTATGAATAATCATGTTGTTATCTTTAACCTTATAAATGGGTTTATTATTATGTTATATATAATTTATATAATTTATATTTAATATATTTTAATTTTTTCAATATTACAATTATTCTTTACCATTATTTAGTTTCATCAATCCAAAAATAGGAATTTCACTCATGTTTACATACGATACAAAATCTCCATGTAGTGATGTTATTTATTATACATTATCAATTTTTATCAGTGTGTATAAATATGTATCAAATTAATATATTCTATATCAATACAGTAATTACCATTATTTAGATTAAAGATCCACCATCAATTTTAATGGAAAATATCTACCAAACAAAAATTTAAAGGAAAAATGAAGTGAGAAGACCTGAAAAGATGATGATAACAAATGATTTTTAAGAAATGGGTCAAATGTTGTTATAAGTAAAATGGAAATGGTATTATAGGTATATTAATGGGTTTTTATATAATTATAACAAATTTAAATTTATTATATATGTGGTCAGATAACATTTGAAAAAATACATACATCAGGTAAGTTTTTTATGTTACATTATCAATTTTTACTGGATTGTATATACATAATTTTAGTTTTTGAAATTATTATATATATATATCCAAAATATTATTTCAATTTTATTCTCTACTTATATTTTTAATTTCAATTTTTCCATTCATTTTTTCACATGAAGAACTTAATAAATCAAAAAATTCATTTTTATGGAAAAAAAAACTATTTCTCCCTTTTGTCAAAATTTATTTGTCTTAAATATCAATGTTATCTAAAATGATTAAAAAAATATATTTTCATACTTTAAAAATGTTTAATAAATTATTTTTTGGAATGATATTAATTTCTATAATATTTTATAAAAGAATATGATTTTCATTTTTTCTGAAAATGTTAAAATAAATTTTTTGTTAATATATTATAAATTAAAAACATTCCACTAATTAATAATACTATTATAATTGAAGCATATTATATAATTATCCTTTTTTTTCATCAAATAAAATGTTTTCAAAATATTTTTTATATACATATACATTTATTATGTTCTTTCAAAATGATAATGGTGTTTTTTTCGAAAAAATGTTTCAATGGATTTTTAAGCTATTTTCATCTTTTTATGATTCTTATTCTTTACTCAGTATATTCTATAATAATACATGCATTATTATTTTTTAGATAGTTAATAATTATAAAATAGTGATAAATCTCTTTACATTTTCAAATGTTTTTAGGATTTATGTATTTATACATGTTTTCATGATCTCAAACAATACATATGGAAATCTTATTAATATGTTGTAGGTTACTAATTTATAATCTAAATAATAGTGGACATGTTATTAAAAAAACTATTTTTTGGTCTATTATGGCACTATAATCAATTGAGTAATGATGGAAGAGATCAAAAACTCTTCAGATATTGACGATTTCAGAAACGCATTAGAGATGTTGGAGTTGAGAATCTTTATAGAGATAATAAAGTAAACTGTATTGATGTTACTCATGATAGAATGATGTAATTGAATTGGTAGGTATATTCATTAAATAAATATAACCATAATTATATTCATGTAAATTAACCATGACTAGAGAAGTTCTTTTATATGTTTATGCAAATGAAAAAACATGTGACTTTGGATTATTAATAGTGTCAATGGCATATGATCCATTATTGTTAATTTCTAATTCCTATATATCATATATTTTTATTTTAAATTCCTTATTTAATTATTAATGATTAGTGATATTTAACTAATTGGGAATGATTTTTTTCATCATGTTCTCTTACTTTTATGTTTATTTTTTTTAATTGATGTTTCATATTGTTAACCTTGCAATGAAATTGTGCTTATCCTTTCTCAAATTTACTTTCCGTGGGATATCAAAAAAAGGTTCATCTGTGATATATATATAAGAAGGTTTTTTTGTAAATAATTTAATGGAAAATTATATTGTTGTTATATTTACCAATTTTTAAATTATAAAATTTTCAATAGGCTCACAACCATTATGGTTCCAGAATGCATCCTGATGTTTGTAATTATTATTCTTATAATATGATGGAGTATTTTTTCATGAAAATTAAAATAATTATAAATAAACTAGATAAAAATGAATCTATAGAGTGGTATGAGTTTAAGAATTTATTTTTCAATAAGTTCTTTCCATATATTCTTTATAAGAAAATAGATAATGAATTCCTTGATCTATAGTGGATTGATGATGAATCCATTAGTATCGATGAAACCAATTTTCTAGGAATTGTTGGATATGCTACAGGTATTGTAAAAAAATGTATGTATGATTTCTCAATTATTTAGTTGAATAAAACCTAGTATATTACGGTAATAATCTATAAGATACATCACTATCAATGAATAAATTGTTTTATGTTTTATAAGGTAGGGGATTAATATTAGATTCTGACATCAATACCATGGGTTTGATAAGAAATAAAATATTTATTTATTTTGGATATTATAATAATAAAAACCATGGAGGGAAAAATTGAGTGAATGTTTATGAAGAAGCACGGAAGGTAGCATGGAGGACATTATCATAAGGGGACTATAAAAGGATTTAGCGTAAAAAGTAATTTCATAAGGAATTAAAATTCCAAAGTGATGCGATGAGGTTAGATAAATAAGTGAATGGAGAGATATCTCTATAAAATGCACTACCCGCCCTCCAATGATTCAAATGAATGGAGTATATACATTATACTAAATATTACACATACTTAATGGTTATTGAAGATGATCTATGTCAACAATGTTTTATGAATAGAATAAGGTAAATCTCTAGTGATCACTATTTCTGATTTAGGTTATAATAATAAATTTTGGAAATGTTCACTTACTATCCACTGAAGAACGGTTAATGTATTATTTGATTATTTTCCTCACAGTATTTTATATCTGAATAATTTTCTATGTGTATATAAATAAAAACATATATATTAAATTTTTAATTAATAATGAAAAATTATAATGGTATGGTGATCACATCACATGTTTATTATTCATCCATGATTGTTGTTTTTTGTAATTTTATCCCAACAAATATTATTTTCCATTTTGTTGAATTTGATTCCTTTTTTTCCTGGTTTAGATTTATTTATATAGATACCATATAAATTCTAGATGATGGTAAGGAACATTTTATATTCTAATCTAATATATGGTTGGTTATTGGTGTGAGGATAAATATGAACTTCCATCTAAAATTATATCTATTATATATGTCATGATTCCTATTCAAAGGTTATATTTATCTATGATTATTATTGGAAACATAAAATAGATGATATTATTATTTTATTGGAGTCTGTTGACTTCATTCTGAAATAGTTCCTCTATCTTTCCCAGAATCGTTATGTAGAGATTTCAATAAAATTCTAATTGGTTCTAATACTATTTCAAATAAACCATATAAAATGGACCCCATACAAATACAAAAATTAAATAAATAACTCGAAGGGGAATTTTATAAGGGATTCATTCAGCCAAGTGTCTCACCTTGGGGTAAATTAGTTTATTTTGATAATAAGAATGAATGATTAATGCGACTCGACATTTATAATTTGGAAAATAAAAATATTATAATCGGGAATAAGTATCATTTACCACAGATTAATGACTTCTTGATCAATTTCAAGGAGATCCATATTTATCCAAGACTCCCATTATTTATAAATATTTTCAACTGATGGTTTAATGTATAAGTAAATTAAATAAAACATTCCTTATTTGGTATGGACACAATTTATGTAAATTGATGCTATTTAGAATTAATAATGGACACAATAACTTAATGTATTTAATGAATATATTTTTTAGAGATTATAAGTATCAATGTTTTATAATTCTTATTGATATTTTTTTTAGATTCCATATGTAATAAAAAAACATTACGATCATTTGAATATTGTACTAAAGACCCAAATAATTGTGAATATATTTTAAAATTTACCATATTTGAATTTTGGATATAAAATGTATATTTTTGGGTCATATAATCCCATGATATGGTATGTTGGTGGATCCATCAAATTTATATGTTATGGAATATTTTCCAAGATCAATAATTGTGATGGAGATCCATAATTTTCATAGTGTGGTATGATATTAAGGACACAATATAAATAATTTATCAAGGATATATAATTTAATAACCATGACATTTATGAAGGGAGAAACATTCCATTACATTGATGAATGTGAAGATAATTTCAGGAAATGAAGGGACGGATGCTCAGTGCATCTTTACTCACATCACCCAATAGTGGAGAAGGGAAAGTTATCTATAGTGATTCATTGATTTAGGGGGGGGGTGATTCATCCTCATGAATAATGATATGGGGATTTATAATTACAAGAAATAATTGAAAACTCATAAGAAAAGTTACCCAAATCATTATTTGGATTAATAAGTATTATTGTTTTAATTTAAAATATGGGGGTACTATATTTACGGTAAAATATGTGATATACGTAAAAATCAAAAAAGTTTGTTGTATATATTCACCTAGAAATATTTGAATATATAAAAATAGTAGTGGTTGGAATTAATTAAATATTATTGTTTTAATTTAAAATATGTGGTTACTATATTTACGGTAAAATATGTGATATACGTAAAAATCAAAAAAGTTTGCTGTATATATTCACCTAGAAATATTTGAATATATAGAAATAGTAGTGGTTGGAATTAATTAAATATTATTACTATTCAACAATCTACCATAATACAAAGGCTAATACTGTGGATGATGCTCTTAGTCAAAATGACTATGTATATGTTTTCATGATGTGGATTGAATGATATACGATATTTTTGTATTTTTATTATACGGTTCTCGAGATTATGTGGAAATTTGATAGATCACACTTTCCTTAGATGAATTTTCAACTATTCATACCTATGAGCATTAAATAGGAACATGTTCAAGATGTGGAACTGATATCCATACATGTGATGATTACATTTTTACATAAGGACAATGTAGCAATGCAGAAGAAGGTGTGAAATTTTCCTATTTTCAACATTGATTTGGAATGAATGATAAGGTTTAAGAACTGTGCATTTTTTTCAATATATACAAGACTAAATAAAATATGTATTAAAACAATATCATAATTGATCACATTATATTCATCCTAAATGTATGAAGATATATTTTGGTATAAAAAATTAGTTTTTTTGGAAAAAATGAAGAATGATATTCGAGAGAGTGTGTCTCATTTGTTAGTGTGTCAAAAAGTTAAGGTTCAAATACATATGACTAATGGAATTTTATAGCCATTACCCATACTATAATGGAAATATGATAACCCCGCCATTAATACCATTAGCAGAATCCCAAAACAAATTAATGGAAAAATTATATTATTGTGGACATTTATTGCCTTACGAATTCATCATATTTCATTGAAAGTGGAGAATAATTTTTTCATTATTATATTTATCGGATATTGGATAAGGGAGTTGTAATGTTTTAGGGAGCACCACATTCTATTAGATCTGATTTAGATCTTATTAATACCTTGTTGATCTAAAAATTTCATCGGCATGATCTTGATATATAGTTATGATTTAGTAATTTCTATCATACTAAGATAGATGTTCAATCTAAGAGGCTACTCAAACACAGGAGGATATGTTGAGATCTAGTTATCTTGATTTCAATAGAATTTAGGATCATAAATATCCCTTTAGTTTGATTTTATTAAAATAATAACATTCTCTCCAAAATCTATATAGATCCTTATGAATCCATCTACAGAATAATTTGTTGAAATACATTGTGCAAAGATGATGTTAGAGAATAAAATTTATTTGGACCAAGGATATATGATGATATGGAAGGGATGATTTAAGTCATTTAGCAGCACATCATGGTAGGATAATGTTGAGAAAATATTTTTATTAAAAATACTATTATAAATATAGAATTCCATGTTATTGAGAGGGTACTAATTTTAATTTATTTTTTTGGAAAAATGTTACAATTTAGAAAATTTAGTTTGAGTAGGGATGATATTTCATCACATTGAGCTTCCACTGACCCTCCACTAACATCATGATTTTTTCAATGTATTTATCTTTGGTAAGTGAATAACTAATCATTCACAGGTACTAAGAAAATAAGTTTCAACACTGTATCATGATCCTTTGTATAAATGACAACAAGTAAAAATAGTGGATTGTTGAGATAATGGTTTTGGGAATATGACTCCTCACCTTATTAATGTTCTATATAGGATTTTTAAATTCATGAAAGAGGCATGAAAATCTAAGGATGTGATGAATTATAATTATAAATTTTTTTATTTCAAGTGTAATAATTTTTATGGAAAATTTCAACATAGAGATATAATCTTATACTAGATGGTATTATGTTATATTTCTCATTAAATAAATTTCATTTCTTTGATAGTATGTTTTAAACGCAACACTGAATCAAAATGAACTTGCTAAAGTGTAATTTTATGACATTTCTGTTAAATGTGATGTATAAATATGAATTAAACAATCATAAAAATATATAAAATGTTTCTATATAATGATAATTTAATGATAAATTCACAATAAATGAGTACTAAATTATCTACAAAGTCATTTAATTCTACAAATATACTATTTCTCAAAAAATAGATTTAATTAAAACATGATTAAAGGAATTATAATTAATTTAATTAATATTTATATTTTTTTTAAATGTATATCATGATTAAAATTATCTTTTGAAATTAACTTCAGAAAATTTTTGGGATTTTTCAGAATATCGTCAATTTTGGGCAAATAGTAGAGAATAAAAATTCATTTGAAAATTTTCCCTTCTTTTCACATATATAAAAAGTAACATTATATTTTTTATTAGTTTCATAAATTAATTTTTTTTATTTTCATTAAACATAATATAATAAATTTCATTTAAATCATCATTGCACTCGATTTTATTTTATTTAGAAAAATGGCATTTTATAGGAAAACTGATTTTCATCAAGTTTTGAAGGTTTTTAAAATTAATTTCTATAAACGTATAGAAATTTAATTTGATAAAATAGAATTTATGTTTTTAATTTTAATTTACGGTTACATAATGATACCATATTTATTTTTGGATAGAATTAATTGTTAAAACATTAAAAATTAGCGTTTATGGTTAAATTGTGTTTATCGTAGGGGTTAAACATAATAAAGGCATAATTTACATATAAAAAAATTCTAATGTAATCTCCTATATTTTATTTTTATTATTTTTAAATATCATATGGATTAAATTTGAGAACAGGCCCTGAGACGACCTGTGATTCCGTGGCCCGGTTTTCCCGAAAAATATGTTTTGAAAATTATTAAAATATCATAAATCCCAAATTCATAGTTTTCCTAAAAATGGTGGAATAACATAAAAATGGGTTCCCATATCATAAATACTAGGACACAATTGTGTTCATAACATCATATTTACCCAATGTACAACCAAACATTGGTTGGTGTAGGTCGATTGTGGAATATCATCACGAGCGTTTTGAATGAATAAATAAATTGACAAAAAAATATTTTATTTTTATTTCATCAAGATATAGAAACAAAAAAAATGTTTAATTTAAATAAAACCATTATTAATGATCCATGGTTGAGCTCAAAAAATTGTAATCATATAGAGCGCCTGGAGAGAGCAGTCTAGAGGATCCTCTCTACATGTTATGACCAAACTGCAGATTAGAGATCGACGTACATCGTTCATTGTAGATCTCACAAAAAACAATGATGTGGCGATAAAAATTCATTAATGAGCTATAAAAAATCTAGTTAGGATGAGTTATTTGTATTATTCTTTCCCATTTTTGATTCCTACTATGAATATAGGGTAATCCATTGATGAATTAGCCTACGGATTGATCCTATGTGCGATATGGGGTGATATTAATGGGGTTTATCAGGATATAGTTCTAGAGATTTGTTTTTTATTCATTCATCATTATTACCGGAATAGATCAAGGCCAGAACAAACAATGGTGGATGTTCATTCCTCCTGATTGTTCCTTATGCTTTTCTCCCCTTATTTAATGAATTATTGACACGTGTTCTTTATTCATCCCCCAAAATAGAACAATATATAATTAATCACTCTATTATTATCACAAAGATACGAAACAAAAGATATGGCATCATGAAGACACAACAGAGGAGTGATGATGATAACAACAGTCAGATAGAAGCGATTCAGAAGAACCCACTATGTTGGTATGTTGTGTCAGAGTGGATAAAATTTTATATCCAAGATGATTAAAGGGATCAAACTCCACAAATTGGTTTTTAGGTGGTGAAATGACATTAGAATTGGATTTCTGAGGTGAATGGACCACCAGAAAGATATCCAAAAGATCGGCTAGGGTGTGCGAAGGTAGAATATAGTTTTTTGGAAATACCGATACACATGGCTTGTTGTCCTGACTACACAACATGTGTCCATTATTGGACAACTCATCGTGTACATGGGATGTACATTGACATGGGGTCGAGTACATGGGTGGCCTACATGGTGTGTGCTCCCACACATGTAATGGAATCCATAAATAAGAAGGGATAGCTCATGTACGAGGGCATGGGTAGACGTACATGGGATGATTTTGTTTACTGACACATGGAAAGAGTACACATGCATATCCAAGATTGAAGGACATGGTGTTTAACCCTTACCAAACATCATGTACCCATATTCTACATGACATGGTTAAGAATGAAATGGGTTATTGTACATGGGAAGTACCTGGGGTGAAGGGACATGACATGTGACCAAAAGACATGTTTTGTATCCCTGCCTATATGGCTTGATTCTGTTTTCCTATGTATCTTTGACTTGTTTCATTAAGGTTTTCTCCACTTATACATTCCCTAAATTTGTCTATAGTATCTTTTTCTACTCCTAGGACTATTATCACTTTAGCAGGACCTCCTTTATAGAGTTATTGAAATCCCCTAAGTGTCCCAAAAGAGTATCCTCTATTCCTTCCTCAATCCCTGCGTGGAGTTCTCAGTATCGACATGACTAACACATCATGGGTGTTGATCCAATACATAGTGAGTTAATCTGTATTGAGTTATTGGTATCAACCCCTGACACAAGCTATGATCCACATTTTCTGTAGTGTATCACTCATCTGATCTACTGTTGTATCTTTCTCATAGTGGGACCCGATGAGTAGTATCTCTCTGATGGGTGTCGTTTGTCATGTCGTAATCAAAAGTGTGTTCTCTCTGAAAATTTATTTGTGGAATCATTGATCTGAATTCCAAGGGTTGGTATACAGTGGTTGGGACTTACTTGTATACTCTGTGTCTTAGTCGATTATATCTCGGTATTCTTGTATTATGTGTTGTGGACATATACATGTATAGAGATGACTATAATTTCAATTTTTTATATTTATTTGTGGTTTCATGGTGTCCTACATAATATTATTATACTCACCCTTCCACATGTTTTTCCCGCATGTTTCGTGTCTTATGAAAACCATTTACCATTTTATGGAGTCGTAGGTGGAATATTACCAAATAGTTCTTTTTGAGACCAAAAAGACCAATGTTTGTTCTTGTGGGTTCAGAGAGTAGACCCAATACCCATTTTTACTGGATGGAATTTGGGTTACATACTCTCTTTGGTGGGTTTGTATTCTATCTATCATTATTTCACTTTACATTAAAACATATTCAGTTTTTGGGATATAGAGGTATGCATGCATTTTTTTACTTAGGGTTTTTTATATTTCATCATTTTGGGGGCTTGCAGGTGTGTGTATGCATACAGGTACATAAGAAATTCCTCCCATATTAGTGATATACCTACTCGGTGTTAGTCACTGGCCCCTATCCTGTTGGAGGTGGGTTTGGGGAGTCATGTCATGGGCCCCATTTGGATGGGTCATGATAGAGTGGTATTAGAGAAGGTCGTATATACCTTAGGAATGAGAGTCTCTGAGAGTTGATTGGGGTAATAGTATGATGTGTTTCATGTTTGGATTTCTGGATAGGTACTCCAATGTTGGTGTGGTGGTTGATATATCCATACAACAGGACTCTGATACACTACTTCTCAACTCGGCACAAGAAAACACTAGTTGAATGGAAAATAATGGCACTTGCATCATATAGGAATGGGTTATTGTTTTTATATCCTTCTTGATTCGTCTCTCTAAGAATAATCATTGACGTTGGTAAAAAAAATTATATAGGATTCCTCTACAAAGATAACCATATTGGATTCAGTATTTAGATCATGAGGATGATACCCTCAATGAGGATGCTTCAATACAATGACCATTTTCCAATACGCCACCTCCAGGTGGAGCACCAATAAGACCACCATTTATAGAGTAACATATGGTACCCAATGTACCAATAGATGGGGGCGCAGGATAAGCACGCTTCAAGGGTTTCAGTGATAGAGACCCCTCATTTTCATAAGTGACCCTGACCCATAGGTGGCTAAGAACCATTTTAAGGCAGTAAACAGAGTGTTCCATTTAGATATAAAACCATCAAAATAGATGGTGGTCCTAGTGGAGAGCCATCGACATGGCTCAATAGGGCGATGGTGTAGTTTAGATATCTAGACTCATGGAGAGATTACCCTTCCATGTAAATAGTTCAAGCGCATATTCAAAGAGTTGTTTTCACCAATTATGTTGAGAGATGTGTGTATACAGTATCTTCATCAGCTCAAATAGGGTAGTGTATTAGTGGATTATTATTCATCATGTTTCACCACCCTTTCTAGATTCTGGATGGATGTTGTTCAAGATCGATTATTTTGGGCTCTTACCTTCAGGTGAGGACTACATAGATACATATGAGATAGTTTTATCCCTATATGCATTCTAACATATGATGAGGTTCTTGATAGACCTTTGGTGGGGGAAAATTTCTTGTCCAAGTAGATACAACCGGTGATTGTCAGCAGTGTACAAGAATTAGCATAGACCTCATCATAATAGACACGACATTATTCCCAGGGATGTGGACACATAAGAGATTTTAACTAACGATCCTAGGATAAGGGATATATAGTATAGTGGTCTCATGGTGGGATTAGTCATCCTAGAGATAAGTAGATATATTCATGTGGTGGAATGAGACATATCACTCAATATTGTTTGACCTTCCTTACTTCTAATAGGGAAAATTTGGATGGACCACCTTGGTATCGTAGTGATTGGAGCAAGCAGATCCTTATGGGAGTAGACATGGTAGTGGAGATGGGAGATCAGTAAGAGGTGGTCAACGTTTTGACTTGCTACCACCACCACCCCAAGGTGATCCACACTAGGCTCCGGGAGCTGGATGATTGGATGAGGGAAAAATACATCCAGTTAGGGAAGACCTAAGGGCTCTATGAATGTTTCGAGGTATGATCTATTTATTTTAAAATTTAGTTGCAGTTATGATAGACATAGGTTCTAGTCAATCATTTCTCACCATATATCTTGTTCGATACCTAAACATTCTGGTTGAAAAGTTGACTCGACCCTTACGCTTGGAGGCACATATGGGACGAGACTATGTAATCACACACTTTGGTGAATAGTGTGAATTGGACCTTGAAGGTGAGAGTTTCAGTTTGAACATCATGGTGGATGTGTTGTGGCCTTATGATTTCATTCTTGGTATGGATTATTTTTCTATAGTCCATGACCATATAAAATTTTTTAGGAGAATGGAACATTGTGTACATAGTTCTGGAACACGGTTTACCTTTGTAAGTGAATGGGAAACACAAGCACTTTAGAATTCACTAATGCATAAGATGGTGCATCCAATTACTCCACCAGTATCTAGCCTAACCCTTAGTGTAGTAGTTTTTATGATCTTCAGTTTCCAACAGTGGTGGTGGAATATGAGGATGTATTTCTGGAAGATGTTTGAGGGTTACCTCCCTAGTAGTAGATAGGAATCTAAATTGATTTACACCTCAGGGCGACATTGATATATGCAGTAGTATATCATATGGCTCTAGTAAAGCTTCATGAGCTAAGGGTGATGTTGTAGGACTTAGAGAGAAAGGGATTTGTGATAGCCAGTGTTTCAACCTAGGAAACAATAGTTTTTTACAAAAAGTAGACGAGGTATTTATGTTGTGTGTGGACTATCAGATATTCAACCTGAAGATCATATAGAATAAGTATCCACTACTGAGGATCGATGAACTCTTTAATCAGTTGAAAGGGTTCTGATTGTTCTTGAAGGATGAACTCAGATCAGGTTATCACCAGTTGCGAGTACGGGATGAGGATATACTGAAAAAAACACTAAAATGTCATTATAATCATTATGAGTACTTAGTGATTCCCTTTGTAGTGGTGAATGACCTAGCCGTGTTCATTGGACGCTTGAACTGGATATTTTTGCCTTACATAAACTTGTTCATGGTAGTCTTCATCGAAGATAACCTTCTATACTCGACATATTAAGAGATACACACGAGACACAAAAGGATAATTCTGGATGTAATTTGAGAGAACTAGCTCTATGGGATTCTCTTTAATTTCTAATTTAGGATTCAATTGGTCCACAATATAGGAAATACTATCTTAGTGGATGGAGTGGTAGTGGATCCATACAAGGTCAATGAGGAGTGTGCATGGGAGCCACCTATGACTGTGATAGAGGTACAGAGCTTCATAGGGATAGTATTCAATTATCAATGATTCGTATTATATTTATCTATTATATCAGTACTTATGGAATCATTTACAAGGAAGGGGAATAATTTAATGTGGACAAAGATGTTTCTATTGGATTTTCTTCAGTTAAGGTAGATTTTCACGAGCGGTCTGATCTAGAGATTGCAGGTGGAGGGTGTGGAGTACGTAGTGTTATGTGACTCATTAGGAACAAGGATTGGTTGTGTACTGATTCATAGGAGAGTGTTTGTTTCTTATGGTTCATTCCATTTGATACCACATGGGAATAACTACATGACCAATGATCGTGAGTTAATAGTGGTAGTCTTCAAATTGATGATTTTGTGACACTACCTAGGGAATTTAATTGTCTACTCCAGTCATGAGATAAGCTAGTATATCTTATCTAGTAAGGATATTAACATGAGACATAGGTGATGGCTAGCAATCCTCTAGAACTATGACCTTGATATTTTCTATACTCTTGGGAAAGGGAACATAGTGTAAGATTCTCTCAGTAGAATATCTAGTTCATATTTATTGAATGAGGGATAATAACAGTTGGCCTCATTGCAGTTATCCATTAAGGATAGAGATGGAATAACGTAACTCATGTCGATGGTTCTTACCCCACCACTCTTACAGAAATTTAGGGAGGCACAACACGAGGATACAAACTCCAAGACCATACTTTCTTAGATATCCGTAGGGAATTCTCTTGAATGAAATTCAAATTGTGGGGAGAACATCATTCTTTTTAGAGGACATATAGTAGTGACATTGATGTTGTGGGAGGAGGTTCTTAGGAAATTTCACACATCCCCTATAGTCATATATCCATGTGTGGAAAATATGTTCTAATATCCTTAATGATAGTTTCGGTGGCCATCGATGAAGAAGAATGTGGCATAGTTTATATCACGAGGCCTTACATTTTAGAAAGTGAAGTTTGAGAACCATGTTCAAGCTAGATAAGCTAAACCACTGTGTTTAGACCAAAAGGGGCCGAGATACCCTGAGAGGGGGGGGGGGGAGGAGTGAATCCGAGTATGGATATTATATTTGAAAATTCGTCCTGCCCCGTGAAATATTGACCTCTATATTATAAGGGTCATTTTGTTTTCTCTTATGTTGTTAATGTTTATCTTCTTCTTTCCTTACTTATCTGATAATAATGCTTTAGATGCAATGCAGGGAAGAAATCTTGCAGACACATAGTTTTTTCTTGGTTCACCCTAACTGAGCTATGTCCAAGGAGCATAAAACGAAGATGTGCCACTATACCAAAACCACTAAACCTCACTATCAATTTAAAATGATCGAGCTAGATCACTTCTCTGACTAGGCTCATTGACTTTATAATGTTTAGGGTTAGCTTAATACTTTCCCAAGGGTCACTACCTATTCCTCTCTCTATCTGGATCACTACTAGTAGAAAGGATCAACTTCATCCTCTTCCTTTTCTCACTGCTCTAGAAAGGATCTACAAATAGTTTTTGGACTTCAAGGTCTGTTCATTATCACTACTGAAATATACATTATTAACTATTGATAGATTCTGTTAATGTCCAACATTCAACTATAGATGAATCTCTCTTTGCACCAGGTGTACCTGCCAACTCCAATTTTCACGCATTGCCATCCCTGGGTCTTGCACGTAATTCCCTTTTTACGAGAAATCCAATTTTCATGCAACACCACTTTTACGTCCGACCAATTATTTTACGTGAAATAACCTTCATTTAGGAAAATATATTTGTTTATGCACCAAAATTTTTTTACACGGTGCATGAACTTTTTATGAAATGTTCTTTTTATGCGCAACATTTTCTTTACGCACAAACACCTGACATTACATGAAGACTTGACATTTATGCGCAACTCCCTTGAGAATTCCAATTTCACACACCATACCTTGGATACTATCTAATTATTGAGCTCTACCGAATGAGAGGGGTCACATCATATTGATAGGAAAAATAGACCCCTGCATGAAAAACCCTCCATGACTGTGTATTTCACTTTGAGCACAAAAAAATATTCCAAGAAACATCATTCCTTGCGTACTGCTCCAATATTTCACACACCTCACTCCTTTTCCAATTTTCAATCATCTGATCTTGAAAAACCTCTTGCGCAAAAATATCCTATGCTCTTTTTTGTGCACCATGCCAATATTTTTTGCGCCACTTCACATTTCATGTGCCACTAAAATTTTATACGCACCTCATGGCATTGCTAATTTTCAAGGTTCTGATCTCGAAACACCTCTTACGCAAAAAACTTCCCATCACTATTTTTCACACCATGCCAATATTTCGGGAACCACTTTCTTTTTCTCTCAACGCTAATATTTTTCATGCACCTCCCATTTCCAAAAAAAACATCTCTCCATTTTCCAATTTGTAGGCCCAAAATGTTGGCAAACACTGGAAAACGACACCACCTTGTATCTGCTCTTTCTGTACTACCTCCAGATCTTCCATTCCTCTGTTGAGGTTCTTTAATCAAATACAAATATCCATCAACATCACACGAACCCGAAAAATCACCATGTTAACACCCTTTATAACAAAATTATACATCGTAGTCTTCTTTGTGAACAAACAAATCACAGAGGCCCACTTATTCAACAAACACAGTCACCTCAAAAATTCTTCATTGATACCTTGAGGGATTTTTTCCCAACAATATCCCCATTTGGGTTTTTTGACAACTATTTTCATAACATTTTACTACACTTTGATATCTTATTAAAGCTTCTTCCTACTTCTACCACCATTTTTCTATTTTGATTTAGAGAGAAATAAAAGATTCATTCAACATATACTCTAGGCCCACATGAGCAATGCTCATCATGAGAATCAAGAGTAAATGAAATGTTAATCAATGAAACACTTCATTTAAGACACTAATTATTGATACCAAACTAATACCAATTGCAGAAATGATACTTAGTGTGGATTGTTGTAATCCTTCTATCACATTCACTCTTCTACTTTTATCACAATCCTCACCTATCATGATATCTAATCTTTGATCTGTCACTTATAGCATTGTCCGATTTAAAAACTCACACGGTCTTCTTACATCTTCAACTCCTTTTCAGCTTTCAACTCCCCCTATCTCATCCCTCTCACCCTATCTTGATTCTCCACGTGTCAGCTTCTCCCCATTTATTTGACTAAGACATTTTATCCCTTCATTAGCCATAGTTTTTCCAAATGAGGAGTCATTATTTCTCCACCTTTTTCAATGAACCAAAAGGTCACTCCATTGTGGTCTACAACAGAGTAGAAAACACATATCATCACATTAGGGAAAAAGACACCATACCTTGGGGAGTGGGGGTCCACAACCACACTTTTCAAAGTGTGCGGTGTCGACTGGACTCTTAGAGCCAATCGATGCCTCTTGAATTATTCTTTGGGTATGACCTATGTCAAAATTTCTGAAACCTGTAGTTTTGTAGGATTATACTCCCACTTCAAAGTTCCCTTCTCAACATTCTCCTCGATAAAATGATATTTTATCTCAATGTGTTTTTTCCTTGAGTTTTGGACTAGGTTTTTGATGAGATTTATAGCACTTGAGTTGTCACACTGTATTCTAATCGGATACTTCACTTCAATGCCCATGTCATCAAGTAGCTGCTTGATTTAAAATAATTGTGTGCATGCCTGAGTGGCAGCAAAATACTCTACTTCAACATTGCTCAATTAAATGAAATCTTGATTCTTGGTTATCCATGAAATACACAATCTTCCAAGATAGAAAGCACCTCCGGACGTTGATTTCTTATCATCTGATGAACCTACCCAATCTGCTTCAGTATACCCCAATAACTCTAACTATGATTTTTCACTATATATCAAGTCGAGATCCATCGTGCCCTTGATATAAAGAAGTATTATTTTCCCTGAAATCATGTGGATTTCATTGGGATTTCATTGATATAGAACTGCTAGGCATGTGGAGAAAAAAATACCAGGTATCGTCACTATCAGGTATATTAAACTCCCAATAATCTGCATTTATTCTGTGATATTAATTTATTCTCCATTATCATCTTTCGATAATATCATCCTGGTAGCAACCAGAGTCTTCATCTCCTTGTAATTTTCCATTCCAAAAATTCTCAAAACCTCATTGGCTTATTTGGATTGACAAATAAATGTGCCATTCTTTCCTCATGACACCTGAAACCCAAGTAAAAATGTTATCTCTCCAATCATTGACATTTCGAACGCATTTTTCATTAATTCAGAAAATTGTGTGCACTGAGCTTTTTCTGATCCACCAAATACATTGTCATCTACATAAACCATAACCATCATCCTTTTATTATGGTGGTTGTTGAAATATAAATTGTAATCAACCCCACAACACTAGAAACATATCTTCTTCAAAAAATAATGAAGCCTCGAGTACCATGCTCTTGGTTCTTTATTCAGCCCATATAGTGCCTTTTGTAGCTGACAAACCTTGTTATCATCCTTATTAATGAGAAAACCATCTGGATGCTCGAGATACACTTGTTATTCAATAACAACATTAAAAAATTCATATTTGATGTCCATCTTGAAAACATTAAACTTTCGTTTCACTGTAATGGATAGGAATGATCTGATTGTCTCTAGGCTCGCAACTGGTGCAAACATCTCATCTACATCTATTCCATCTATCTGGGAGTATCCTTTACACACTAGTTATTCTTTTTTCCGAATCATTGTGCCATCTTTAATCATCGTGTGGCAATAGACACATTTACTCTCAATGACAATTTTATCTACTGGCCTCGGAACAATCTCCCATGTTTGATTCTTTAAAATATGGTCAAGCTCTTCACAAAGATTGAACCCAAATTTCATCATGTGTTTCTTCATCAATCCATTTAGGATCTACATGTAATAATTATCTTTCTTTTTGTAGAGTTCCCATCTGTTTTTTCTAAACTGAAACCATTTAATCACCAATGAAACTCTACTTGTCAATTTCAGCTCGAATTTTTTGCATCTTTGGAGATATAGACTTCAAGTCCTCATGCCCATTATCTGTAATTGCATCGACATCATCATTTTCCACTCTATCTCCTTTAATTATCATACCACTTCATCACATTCAACATGCATCTTTCAGGTGTGTAATATTATTTCTTTCAACTTCTTTTCTCATCTTCTTGTTAAACCATTGTTGGTATTATCTCACAACTTTTTAGTATCCTAAAAACATTCAACTAATACAACATAGTTAGAAAAAAATAGATAATCATAGAATTCATGATTATTGCTGCCTCACCACATTCCGTCATCTCTCGATGGACAACTAACACATAACATTTGAACCGGGTCCTGATACCAATGGATATTTATTCAATGCAACTCCAAACAACTAGATCATCCATTTATATCATTGAGAGATCTACAGTTTCATTGTAGACACATTATAATATCATATTATCTTTCTATAGAACAGAACCATCTAAGATAGATTTAAATGATGGAACCATTGTGTAACAGTACTTTTTGAATCAGATATCATATGTGAGATTTAACTATTCAGATCATTCTATACTCACGTAATTTCATCATCTGTCATATCCCTTTGGGAAATTTCATTTGATTAAGAGGTAGAATAGTCCCCCTATGGTGTCCAACTATTCCAGTTATAAGGCCTATTGTTTAGACCCATAAAAAGTTTTCTTCTCTTGCATCAATTCATCACATGGGATTACAGGATTGAGAAAATTCTACAACTCACATATATCAAAAAAATTATCAGTGGGTGAATTTACTAATTAGCAATGAGCTATCAAAAAAACCTCTAAGCCTACTAAGTTTAAATTCAGTGTAGGAAACAATATATAATCTTAATAATACAATAATTGTCTGTTGTGTTAAATTACTTTCACTTGTCTCATGCATCCATATAAAAGTAACTCCATTAAGGGAATTCATCCAAATTCCATCTTTATCATGGGTTATTGATTTGAATCAGTTGACATTCTGAAGCATATTACTTCTCTACTTTTCATCTTTATATGCCACTTCTCCTTGGATCATATCTCCCTAAAACTTGAGACACATGAATCATCAGTTAATAAAAATTATATACATAGGGAGAGCAGCCATTCTGGAATCCTCAATATATAGATTGTGGATGATCCTGATGGGACAAACCTTTGATTATTTCTTACAGAACATCACACTCCTTCCTTCCCTACTCTAACAGGATGGCCAAATTCAACTGTTCTGGCCATATGACTAAGCAATCATTTCCCATATGCAGAGCATTTTTCTGATATGTAGGTTCTGTAGGCTTGGCCTTTCTCACCCTTTGGGATTTTAACCTACTAGTAGAAATTTCATTCTTTGAGGTCCCACTAATATTCCTTTCCCTTGATTCTTTATCTGTGTAGGAATCTCTACACTTTTCATCTACCCTTGCTTTTTCCACCATTATATGGATCTTCTTCTTTCCTCCACTTCTCACTATGGCACAAAATTTGTGTCTTCTTAAATGCATTATTTGTTCATCTTTATTTTGACATATATCTTATTCACCACACTATTTGGAGCTACTGATAGTTATTCCACTAATAGTACATTCTTCTTACACACAGTTGTATCATCTCCTCCCTTTTTCTTCTATATTTGTTTATGTTATTTATAAATGATTTTTTTCAGTGTGATAGAGGAGGTGACTGATACAAATTTTGGTCAACACTATGTGAGTCCCATAAGTCTCTATGCCTATTCTTCGACTTACCACATTGTCTCCAAATGTAGAATTTCTCATTATGGATCACTGAAGTTGAGAATCTCCTTTCGAGTCCCTTTTTCCTTTTTTTTCTTTTTTGATACTACAATGTCTAACCAAATTCCTATAATGAGAACATACAAAACATATGAAATCAAAGAATTCCTCATTTCATCATTTTTTCAGTCGAGATGTTGATGTAGATTGGGTTATTATTTTGACAATGAGCTCTTGAGCATCCTGACACATACTCATAGTTTGTCTCATTCTTCCAGATTAATAGAATCTGATTAATGTTCTCTTCTGAGAGACTCTTCTCTTTGATATCTCATGATGCATCTTCTTATATCAATATTTATTACAGTTTCAATATTCACAACCTGATATCTATTCTATATCCTCTAAATAGAATCTTGAGGTTTGACCATGAATCCCAAAAAAATAGAACATGCTATCATTGCTTCATATAAAAGCCTTTTTATGTCTATCTCCGGCACTTACAATGTTTTTATTATCTGAAGAGATTTTTACAGCTCTTTTTTTCATGAATAAGAGTGGGATCATCATATCTAATTCCTGATTTTGAAAAAATGGATGGCCTTTGGGATGATAGAATCCATTCATGCTTCTCCTCTGAAGTAGCATATTTGGGTTTGATTTTGTCATCACATGCCAAAGGATAATCAAATAATAAGTGTAAGGCATCATTCAACATGGGATTCTATTTGGAATTATATTTCCTTATTTCTTTCTTGACTAACTCTATCTCTTCCTCTAGTTGCATAATCATCTTATCTGATGATTATAGTTAGGCATTGAGTTATCATTTGATATTCTTTCCACTACTCATATCATCTTATAGTTCTCATGTAATATTATCTACTATATAACATTTCTCCTTTATTTACAATTTTTCTTCAGCAACAGAATCAGAGATGGATTCATTTTCTTTTTGAAGCCTTTGATTCTTCTGAACTAATTTCGATTGTAGTGTAGTAATAGAATCATTGTTGTCTTTCATATTCTTAATTTCATCTGAGTTCGGATTCTTTCCCATATCATTACCTTTCATATTTTCTCTCTTTATAGACAACTTTTTCAGTTCTTCAGCTTGGGAATCCTTCTTCTCCCTCATATTAGTATCCTCACCAATATTTCGTTGATTTAGTCCTTTTAACTTGTTGACCTCAATTTCTAGTACCTAGATCTAGATAACATTACATTTTACTTCATCATGTAATTTATGATATAATTCCTTTATCATATCGACATCATCTACCAATGGAATTCATGAAGCTTCATCATCATTTGTAGTACCTTCATCACATTAAATTTCAAGTAAATAAACCATTACTACATCATGATTAGGTGAATCTATCTTCTCTCTATCCAATTTATCCAAAACATACTTTATCAAGCAGTTTGATTCCATTAGTTGAATCAAAATTTTTTTGTAAACACATCCACAATGAGGAATACCATCATACTTCTGCTTCTTAGTTGATGTTTTCCCTGTTTTCAAGGAACAACAAGATAATATTAGACTAAATATTAAGTCACAAAAATCTACTGAAGCAAGTCAAAGAAAAAAAATATGATAAAACAAACCTTCACTATGATACAATTGTTAGGACCAGAAGGGCCAAGATTCAATGAGAGGGGGTTGAATGAAGGTATGGATATTCAATTTCCAAATTATTCTTTCCCCACTAGATCAGGACCCCTATATTATAATGGTCACATTGTTTTAACTTATGTTGTTAACGTTTATCATTTTCTTTCCTTATTTATCTGATAATGATGCTTTGGATAAAATGCAGGGAAGCAAGCTGGATGACACAGATATTATTACATGGTTCACCCTCATTGGACTACGTCCAAGGAGCATACAATGGTGATGTACCACTATACCAAATCCTCAAAATTCTCACTTCCAATTTAAAATGTTTGGCCCATATCACTTCTCTGCCTAGGCTCACTACCTTTACATAGTTTAGGGTCGGCTCACTTCTTTCCAAAGGTCCAGTCCATGTTTCTCTCTCTCACTAGCACACTAACTATAGAAAGGATCATCTTCTTCCTCTTCCTTTTCTCACTTCTCTGGAATGGATCCACACACAGTTTATGGACTTGTAGGTCCATTCATTATCACTAATGAAATTTTCATCTTTTTCTATTGATAGATGGTCTGTTCACGTCCAACATTCACCCGCAGATGAATCTCACATTGCATCGGGTGTTCTGGGAAACTCTAATTTTTACGAATATCCCTCACTAGGCCTTGCACATAATTCCCTCTTTTTCACAAAATCCACTTTTCACGCAACACCTCTTTTATTCCCAACCAATTATTTTACGTGAAACAACCTTCTTTTACAAAAAAACTATTTATTTATGCAAAAAATCCTTTTAATGCACAACATTATTTTTTTGTGACACCTTATTTTTATCACAACCTTTTCTTTGCGTGAAAACACCCAACATTATGTGCAAACATGACGTTTATGAGCAACTCCCTTGTGAATTCCAATTTCGTGCGCTAGAGCTTGGATAATCTATATGTCATGACCCCTACTGAATGAGAGGGGTCTCTTCATATTTATAGGAAAAATCGACCCCTGCATGAAAAAACCTCATTTAGAAGATAATTCACTTTGAGCATGAAAAACACATCTTCGACACAACATCGTTCTTCATGTACTGCTCTAATATATCACACACCACATTCCTTTTCCTATTTTCAAGTTTCTGATCTCAAAACACCTATTTCATGAAAAACTACAATACTCTATTTTGAAAACCCCTCTAATATTTCATGCACCACATCACATTTTTCATGCCACTCTAATTTTACGCGCACCTCATTCTTTTTCTAATTTATGAGCTTCTGATCACGAAACCCCTCTAGCACCAAAAAACCCCGTTACTATTTATCACACCATGATAATGTTTCATTCCCCACTTTACTTTTCACAAACCACTCAAATTTTGTGCGCACCTCCCTTTTCCAAAAACAAAAATATCTCCATTTTCCAATTTTCAGGCCAAAAGATTTGGCAAACACTAAAAAACAATAACACCTGGTATCTACTCATTTTATACCACCTCCAGATCATCCATTATTTATTCATGGTTCTTAAATCAAACATGTATAGCCATGAAAATATCTTGAACCCAAAAAATCACAATGTAGACCCCCTTTGTCAAAAAATTATTCATCGTGGTCTGCTTTGTGAAAAAACACAACATGGAGGCCGTCTTTTTCAACAATCACAATCACCTCAAAATTTCCTCAATGATATCTTGAGGTATTTTTTCCCAAAACCCTGGATGTTCCAAAATTGATGTGGGATGGGATATCAATGGAATTCGTGATGAGTTTACATCATTCTTCCAGGGGACACGATGCCATTTGGGTGATCATTGACTGAATCACCAAGTTGGCCCACCTCATAGATATCCAAGAGAATAGCATAGACGAGATATTGGGATACCTCTATGTTCAAGGGAAAGTTATATTCCATGAATATACATCAAAGATAGTTTCATATAACATTTCTCATTTTACATCCCAGTTGTAGAAGGGATTACAGGAGGCAAATGAGACCCATTTACTTGTGAGAACATCGATTCAACTTCAAAAGGATGGCCATATAGCGTAGACCATTCATGATATGGAGGATATTTTGTGAGCTTGTGTGTTGGAATTTTGTCATAGTTTTTTGGATCACCTAACAATGGTGGATGTTTTGTAACATAACAACTACCATTACCCTATTAGTATAGAACCATTTGGGGATTTGTATGACAAACCCTGTAGGTCTCGACATTACTGGACTGACCTAGGAGAGCTAGTACATGTTGGCCCAAAGATGGTGTGAGATACTGTAGAGAAGGTGAAGACCGTCCATAACCAGATGGAGATTACAAAATCCCATCATAATTCTTAAGTTTATAGGGGATGAATGCCTTTGAATTTCGAGGAAAGAGACAATGTCTTTCTTTTAGGTTTCACCTCGACAAGGATTACAGAGATTGTTATAGGTCAGAAGGTTATCTCTATTTTTTATCTGAAATTATTAGATACTAAATAGTGTTGTAGAGACGACATACCTTTTATATTTAACCCCACAGTTAGAACAAGAACACAATTTCATCAATTTTTCATAGCTGCAGACTTACGTGCATGACCCATCACTTGTCATGAATGAGAAAAACCTAGACATCAAAGATGGTGATAATTTTGATGATTACCCAATAGAGATACTATATCATCACAATTGTATACTTAATGGTTATTGGGTCCTTTAGAGTGTTTTTCGAAGAAGCACAAGAATCTCAGGGAGAGCACTTGGTAGTGTGAGGCTTAGATTCGTGCTTGATACCCAGATATTATTGGGTAGAATTTTTTTGGATTTTTTGGGATGTAAAGGCCTAAGGTTGAGAGAATATAATATCCCATATTTTATATTTTTTATTTTGAAATATATTATGGATTAAAATTGTGACCAAAAGCTGAGATGGAATGTAATTCTAAGGATTAGTGTGCCCGAGAAAATTATTTGAAAAATATTAAATATCAAATAGCACATAAAATCTAATTTCCTGAAAAAGTGGTATAAAATATAAAAGGGTTCCTATATTAGAAATACGAGGATACCATTGCATTCAAAATAACATATTTACCATAGTCATGACAAAAATGTTCATCGGATAAGGTCGATTGTGGAAAGTCATCACATGCATTTTAAATAAATAAAATCAATTCACAAATAATCATTTTTTATTTTTATTTCAGAAATGTAGTGATTGATTTATTTTAAATAAACCCCCTTTTTGAGATCCATGGTTTGAATCATAACCCTAGGATCCTCTAGAGTCTTTAGGAGAGAGATATTGATAAACCTCTCTACAGGTGATGATAGAACATTAGATCAGAGAATGAAAGATGTCATTCTATGTAGATCTCGCCAATAATGATGACACGACAACATATCTTCATTATTTAGAGATATAAAATCTAGGTAGGATGAATTACTTAAATTATTCTTTCCCGTTTTTGATTCATACAATGAACACAGACTAATCAAAAAATATATTAGCCTACAACTTGATCATAGTTGTGGGATGGGAAGATATTTGTAGGGTTTTCAGGATTTGTTTCTTGAGATTTTTTCGATTTGTTCATCATTATTATGATAATGGATCCAAGACAACACAAATAATGGTTGAGGCTTGTTCCATGGGTTCATTTTTCATGATTTTCTCCTCCAATTTCTTATTTTCTTGACACAAGTTCTTCGTTCATCACCCAATATTGAACAATCAATAGTTTTACCATTCATTCTCGGAACAAAGATCTGAAACTAGAGATCTGGTATTGGAATGACTCGATAGAAGTACAATGATAGTAGTGGAAGATGGATCAATTAAATTCAAAAGAAGAAATAATTCTGGTGAGTTGAGTTGGAATAGATTAAATCATATTTTTGAGCTAATTAATGTTCTCTAACCCATCTAATTGGTGTTAGGGTGGTGAAATGAACATTGATATTGTGTTTTGAGGTGAATGGACCACTGAAATGATATTTAAAAGACTATATGTGGCATGCGGAGTAAGAAGACAGGTTTCTAGAAAACATGATACACACTGCGTGTATCCCTGACTACATGATGTTTGTTTTGTCGTTTGAAAACTCGCTGTGTACATGGGAATTACACAGACACATGGTGGAAAACATGGGTTGACTACACAGTGTGATCTCCCCCACACGGCCTGGTATGGACCATGTACAAGGGCAACTCAATGTACTGGTACATGGGATGGAATTGTGTACTAGAACTTGGGTATAGTCCATGGGCAGACACCATATGGAAGAACACTGCGTGTAATCCTTACAAAATGTAGTGTACCAATCTTCTACAGGACGCAGATTGGAATGACAGAGGATGTCATACATGGGAAGTACCAATGGTCGAGGGACATGGTATGTGAACCTACAACATGTCATGTACCCCATCCAACATGGTTTTATTATCAAGTCCTTCCAATTGAGGAAACGTTTCACGGTTTTTCCCTCTTATCCATTACCTGGTGGTCGGTATAGTATCATTTCCTACTCCTAGGATTACAATCCATTGAACATGTCTTTTAGGATAGTGTTTTTTGAATCACAATGTTTCCTAGAGTATGATCCCTTATTAATTATTAGTTCCCTTGGAGTAGGTTTCAGTATAAATTTTACCAACACTATGTGTGTGATGATCTTCTACATATCAGGTTTATTTGGATTGAGTTGTTGGTTTCACCCCATGACCCTAGATATGATCCTCATCTATTGTATTGTATCCCTTTTCATATCTATCAGATTATCTTTTCCATGGAGGGTCTTAATGAGAACTACATCTTGGATTCGCGTCATTAGTGCTATCAGACATCGTAGTGTGTTCTCCCAGATGACTGCATCATGAAATATTATAGCTGAATTCCAAGGGTTGGTATGCAGTGTCTGTGACATACCTCTAGACTGTGTGTCTTGGTCAAGAATATCTTTATATTCTGTTTATATAGGCTATAGCAACATACATTTTTATAACAAACATTAATTTCCTTTTTATATTTTATTTCGGTTTTAGGGTTTCATACTGATTGTTTTTATAGTAACCCATGGATGGTCTTTTCATGCATGTGTCATGTATTGTGAATATGATCGACCCTTTGAGAGATTCCTAGGAGAACCAGGGTCAGAAAATGCTTTGTGTGGATGAAAATACAGAGGTGTTTTCTTGTGGATTCAGATAGTAGTCCGAGTAAATTTTTCTTACACGTTGGACTTGTGGTTGTAGAAACTTTTTGTGGGCATGTATTATGGCTATGTTTACTTAGATTTTCTTTTTTAATACATTGGTTGTGGGATATAGTGGTATGAATTAATTTTTTTTTAATTTTTTGTTTTTTACATTTCATCATTTTTTGAACATGGATGAATCTGTGTTTGTATAGGTTCATAGGCAATTCATCCCATGTTAGTGATATTCTTACTCAGTGTTAGTCATCATCCCCTGACCTATTGGAGGATGGCTTGGGGAGTCACTGAACGGGCCCTTCTAGGATTGGTTATGACATTTAGTTACTATTTATTGTCCATATTGAAACATTATATATTTTACTCTATGAATATTATTCATATTGTTTCCATTTGTCTTTAATAAGATATTAATACATTTTAATCTTTAAAAAATTTCAATGTGTGTCCTCTCCCCCTTATAAAAAAACCTCCACAACTATATTATAAACACTACATGAGCCTATTTTCTCATCAAAAAACTAACGAAATTTAATTATAAAATCCCCATTAATGTCCTATGGGCTTTTTATTTGTTATAATACAAACATCATTATGTATTATATATAAACCTTAGGAGGTTATTAGAAGAAGAGGTAAAATTCTAAACTCAGACCTTTCAATTTAATTTCCTATTCACCTTTCTATAATCCTTTGTCTCCATCATATCATTATAAATAAATTATTATTATATTCATTATATTGCAACCATCTTTCCATACCTTTCCTACAAATGGACAATCAACATATCACTCATTTCTACATGTAGACTACCACCTCTACATTGTTGTATGATTATTTTTAAAAAACCATCTCACATAAAATTTTATAATGATGTATTTAATGAATATATATGGTATTTTATTTTTTGTAATTATTATCAGATGATAAAAAATTATTTCTCTTTATCTCTAACTTTTCTTTACAAAATGATATCATTGTTCATGCATACATACAAACTACCATCTCGATGAGTTGTGAAATTCATTATTACAACTATAACCTTTATGGATGGTTATAAATATGTATATAATTAATATATATGTTATTTAAAACATTATTAACATTTTAGATATAATGAAAAGTGGTCAATTTATAGGGATCATAACTTATACACCAAGACTTACCTGAAAAACGACTTTGTTAACACATGAAAATGATGATTTTAACAAATAATTACAATTTAATGGTGGTGAGAATTTATTATATGACAATATATGATATTATAAGTTTCTAAATAGTTTTTAAATAATTTTTTATTAAATTTAAATTATTTATATTCTAGGTTAAGTAGAATGCATAGAATTTCATACTTGAGGTAAGGGTTTTACGATACAATATAATTTTCCTATTATTGTTTATGTCTAAAAATATATTGACGAAATTATATAATCTAAATATGAAGGAAAAATTATATTACATCACATCTTTAAGTTTATTTAAAATAATTTTGTTCCATTCATTTCTCACTTTCAACGTATTCAAATTAATGAAATACATTTTTTAATTGAAAACTAAACTTATTTATCTCTTCAGTCAATAAATTTTTCTTCAATGTCAATATATTCAAAAATTTGTTTTAGATAATGTTTTTACTATTCCAAAGTAATTAAATAAAGTTATTTTAGAAATTTTATGATTTATAAAATATTTTTTGGAGGAATATTCATGTCATTTTGTGAAAGAGGTAATTTTTACCAATGGTGTGAACAAAATTATTATTTTATCTTTTGGAATAGGAACGACCATTACCAACATCAGGGAAACAACTTACATATTACTAATTTTCACTTTTATTTCGATGTTTTTAAATAAATTTTTTATCTAAATTATTTTTAAATTATAACTAATTGATTAAATATTTAAGAGGGTTTCATTAGCAATAAATATAAAATTGATATTTAAAGGATTTTATCATATCTGATAACATACTTTGAAGTTACAAAGATTTCAACATGGATATGATCCTATGATATCATATTAATTCATTTATTCATTGGTTTAGTTTTTATTATGGTGATTAAATCTTGATGAAACTCGATTTTCTACAATGGGTTACACTATGGTGAAATGATAAATTTTTTCATTAACTTATGTCTTGCATATAAATTGATTCATATAATGTGATTGGGGGATCCATTATATCCTTTCAATTAATTTGGTAAATATTATTGTTTTATAAGATAATTGGTTATATAAGAGGAGATCACATACCCAAAAGTTGGTAAAATTTTAATATTACCTTACCCAAAATGGGTGCGAAGTAGGTTATCTCAAGAATAAAAGATGTACATTGGTGGATAAATAAAGTGTGGCATGTGGTGAATGACTTTTTGGGTATCCTTGATATATAATTTCTATTATTATTTTTATTCAACACATTATGAATATATTTTTTTCATGATCTTAAACCAATGTTATTCTATCACAGCTTATGTTATTTTATTACATTATCATTATGATTTTATGAACTACATATATTTATTTTATAACTCATGATTGTGATATATGAATTGATTGGTATGGTTTTAGAACTTATGATCATGATTTCACACACTTCTGCTCATGTTATGATTTTTTATCATTTATATATCCCTTGTTTAAACATACTAAAAATATAACTCAAAATTTTTATGTCTCTTTAACCCAGAATATAACGTAATTGTTTCAATATGATATTACCAAGAAGGGTACTAGATGTGATGAGAAAAATGTTGAATAATGTATTTATCTTATGTA
Organism: Viscum album; assembly: GCA_963277665.1. Taxonomy (NCBI): domain Eukaryota; kingdom Viridiplantae; phylum Streptophyta; class Magnoliopsida; order Santalales; family Viscaceae; genus Viscum; species Viscum album. The sequence goes on along the minus strand of OY728140.1, from coordinate 1,647,616,261 downwards.
CCATGTAATGATGAATCGATGCTTAAAAATATAGCATACCAGTATGGTTTATTTGTGAATAATCATGTTATTTAATGATTATTATTCTAATATGGTTTATTATTTATCTATAAAATATTTGGGTTTATAAAGGATAAATATGTTAAATGTTATTGAGAAGTTGTAAAATTATTTTATAAGTAGGTAATTCATGTTATATTTTGGAAATGATTGCTGCAAATTTTTTTATACCATGGTGATTCAAGAGATTTTGGATAATTTTATATTCAATATTATATTATTAAGACATATATATTTTTTGGTTATGAATTTATGGGAAATTGATGTTGTTTGGATCTAATTTTTTGTTTATTTTTGAAAAATATAATATCAATTATTTTTATTTTTGGGTTCTTAGTTGGTCAATAAATTTTAATGAATTTAGTGAATTATTTACATTCAGTATGATTTTAATTAATCCAACATAATTTTTTATATATATTTTTTCAAAATTTAATTTTTATTTCATAAAAAAACTAGTTTATTCATTCTTATACTAACAATTTATTCGTTATTAACACGAATTAAATAGGATAAATGGGGTTACACCTATTTTTTCTAATCATGGATAATGTTTTGACTATTTTCATTTTTAGGTCTGAGAAATTCACCATTTTTATTGGTCATTTGATCAAAAAATGAATTTGAGGTAAAACATTATCAACACACGTTCAATGTTATAATTAGATTATTATATGGGAAAAAACACTCAAATATCATGGTATCCTTTAGAAAAACATTCAAAATTTTGAGTTTTCTAATGGTTAATTCATGGTTTAAAAAGTTTTAATGATGTGAATAGTTCCCCGGTATAATCATATAATTTAAAATATCATTCTATTAGAAATATAATTGATATAAATTATAATATTTTTATTTCCCCTAATGTATATTTATTTTCTATTATATATTTCATCAATATTTTTAGTTTCCTTTACATATAATAAATTTAAATTAATTTTCTTAATTACTTATTCCATACCATAAAATTGTGTTTAAAAACGTTTTAAACCCTTGTTTATCCGACATAAGATAATATTTTAATAATGTGATTTTGTTAATGGTGAATAATGTGATGCAGAAAATTTTAATATTCATTATTCTTTAAAATAATACTTTGTTCTATAGGTTATGTTACATGTTTTACCAAAAAATAATCACTATATATTTTATAAGAAGACATTGAGAAAATACTATTTGAAATTTCATTATGAAATTTATTCTATGTTTAAACCCTAGTAGTAAATAAAAAGATAAAACTTATTTCTTCCATTTTTATTATTATTTATGTATTTTTAATCAATTATATAACATAATTAAAATGACCACACTAAATAGTTACATAAAAAATAATTAATGTTACATTATTAAAAATATTTTATATAAAATTAAAAAATATCAGGAAGTTTTTTATGTGTTGTATATTTTATAATAATAAATTATATTGAGAATTTTTAAAATATGGTTTTTATAAGATGTAATATTTAATTTTGTTGAGAAATATATTTGAAAATAATAAATTATGAAATGTTATATAATAAGAATAGAAATATTTAATGTTTAAAAGTGTCATTTTTATAAGAGGAGTTCTAGTATCATTTTGTATTTCCATGTAAATGATAAATTTGGGAATATTATAATTTCATTTAGATAGAATGAAGTTCCTTTTTGGGAAACAAATTTCAGAAATATATTCTATTTAACTTTTTTTATTATTCTAGAAAAATAACTTTTTTTAGGTTAATAGTGAAAAATATTACTTTTGGAAATTCGTTGATTTGAATGAAATTATGATGATATAATAATGGATTTAATTATTTTAAAAACATCATTATTCAAGAAATATATTTGATTATGAAAATATATCATTTCAAAATATATTTTTCTCTTTAATAAATATATAATTATCATTTGCAAACCTATTTAATTTTTTATTCTAAAAAATAAATGTTTTTTCATACTTTTCCTTAAATATGTTCTTATAGGGTAAATTAGTTTTTTGTTTGGTTTTTAAACCACATATCTCTAATTCAAGGGGATCGATAATATACATGACTTTAGGGTAAATTCCACTTCTTGTTTAAAAAGGGGATATCTAAAATTATTTTTAATGAGTCTTTCATTTTTATATCAAAAATTATTTTTAACACTTTGTGATGTTGAATTATAGAAAATGAATTCCATATTTGGGATAAACATGTTATAATTTTTTAATGAGTTCAACTTCATTTTGGGTGATAAAAATAGGTCACGATTATAAAATTAATGTCTCTTTTGTAGATGGTTAAATGAGGTAAAATCCATACAAATGTGAAATAAGCTCTCAAAATAACATTTATATTATTACTTGATGATTTAATTTTGAAAAAAATTATACTGAAAATTTTTCCATTTATGAATTATTTTATTTGAATTGGACCGCAATATTATTTTCAAATGTTGAATATTTAAAAGAGTGTCATCCCCCCTCCCACTTATAAAAGGATACATTCCCCGCATAATTATCTATACACATTGATATATTTATATCACCAATGATTTGTATAGATATCTCCCTAACTACATTTCCTATTTTCTAGTCATTTCGGCCTTTTAAAGAGGAAAATTAATGAAGGATTAAGGGGAGATCCAAGGTTGGATAACCAAGGAAGAGATAAACATTTAACCAAACACATTTATGTTTCAGTTTCCTTCATTCTAATTCAAACCTATTCTAAACAAACTATTATTATTACATAAGTATCATTAATATATTGAAATGTTTTCATGGTTATCAAACAACCATTTTCTATCTCAATTAAAAATAATGGATATTACAAACTTAACATGTCCTTACATACAGACTACCAACTCCATGAAGCGACACTTGTAATGAAAAATTGTAATAAATGAAATAAAATTATTAATAAGAAATGAATAAACATGAATTTTTTTATAAATCATATGAATAATTAATATATATTTATTATTGAATGATATAAAAGATATATGTTGTGATATAGGACTGAGGTAAGAGAATTTTCATTAAAACCTTATTTAAATGTTTTCCTCTCAAATCATTATATTTTATATCCCAACTCTTTAGGTGATTTCAAGAATTTTTATCTATATACTATATTTATTGTTTCATTAAATTTTCATCTCTCATTAACATTGAATAAAAATGATATCAATAGAATAATTTTGAAATTATATGCACTTGAATTTTTTTTAATTCCTAATAAAGGTGTTAAAATATTTTTTTAACATTTACTAAATGACCACATTTTCCATTTACCATAACCATTATTCTTTATAAATCATAATATTCAGGTTTTGATGTTTTTCTAAATTAAATTCAATTCCCATTTCATGTTACTTTTTTTTAAAGAGTTATGAGAATAATGTTATATTTCATTTTATTTATATGGGATATATGAAATTTATTTTAATTGTTGTTTCAAATATGTATTACGATGGAAATTCATAACATATGATTGTATTGTTCACATAATTTTCGTCGAAATTATTTATTATGACGGGTGGGATTGAGAGATAGATTTTCAATCTCTTATGTAATGATTCAATTTTTATAAATATATTTATTTGAATAAAATAATTTTATTGTTTTATGTTACATGTGAAATATAAGTAAAATCAGGTCATGAATATGATGTCCCATGTTACAGTCACTGTTTTTTCTATAAATGTTATAATTATTTTTTGATAAAATAGTGACATTGTCCTTCAAAAAAAATATTTTCCCCATAGGATCACAACCTCATGGTTTTGTTCTTTAGTAGATTTCACTTCCCTATATGAGGGAGCTCATTACACCGACCATATATGAAAAGAAATTTTGATTTGGATGATTTCATTTGGGAATTATATTTTATGTCTATAAAACCACCACTATGGATCTAGAAATTGGGTCAAAGGCACCATGGTTAGGAAAAACTACCCATCACATGGCATCGTGCAACAAGAATCCCTTAACACACATGTAAAACATTTCATTCAACATAAGGCTAAAAAATATTGATCTCAATCCATTCCCTAAGAATCATATTATACAAACCATTATGGGGATATTGTGGCTCGATGATAAAATTTTACAATTTGGATCATCAACCAAAAGTTTTCTTCCTCATCATAGATCACTACACATAGGGGGGATCACTACCACCCCCATCTCGAAAAATTTATAATAATATGGAAGAGATAATTTGTGTCCGATAGTCTATGTATAGAATTCTTATAACTATATATTGGGGATCATGTTTAATTATTCATGAAATGAAACCCACTATCCATGTCCTGAAACCCAGAACTAACATCCCTTGACCCATAGGGCATACACTGCAATCAAACTGTGACTCATACATGATTTTTTGTGGTTTTTTTGTTCAATAGATTATTACACCTTGGATTATAAATTTAATGAGAATATTTTTTATTTTTTTATGAATGAATTTTTTTTATGGTTTTCCTATTTCTTAAAAAACTAATATGATTATTTTTTATGCCTAAATGATCATTGGTTTACTCATCCCACATTTTTAAATAATTTTCATATTGATTAATGGTGCATATGTACATCTATAATGTCAATTATTTGGTTTTGATAATTTTCCAGTCGGAAATTAAAATATGTCATAAAAAAAATTGGATTTTTTTCTAAAGAACATATTTTTGTAAAAAAAATGTAAAGTGAATAGAAGTATTGACATTGTTATATAATGGTTATAATAATTAATTAAAAATAAAAACCTAAATTTTGATATCAAGAATAAATGTATAATAATTTATATTATAATCATGGATAAAGGTTTTTTATTTATGATCTTTTAAAAGGAATTGATTCCAATATAAAAATGTTATGATTTTTTTGACCGATATAGGAGAATGTGTCTAGGGTGTTATGTATACCATATTCTCTATTCTCTAGAGATTTGAGTTCATAGAAACCTATCAGTAGAATAGTTGTTGTTTGAGTTTCATGAAGATCATATGACCATTGAAACCTTGTGTTTCTAAGGAACCTAATTAGTTAGTATAGAGCGGGTAGCCTACACCCGTTTTAGTTATTGAAGAGGTATTCTATATAAAAGTTGAACAAGTAATAATAGATATTTTATCCCGGAATTTCCCTTTGGCATGATGATAAAACAGACATGCGTCACCCCCATTTTAACCATCATATAAGTGGATATAAATTATTGTGTGAAAATTGAGTTTGTTAGAAGTATATATAGAGAGATTATAAGGTATGAAATATTTAGCTGCATTCATTGTATTTGATACAGCTTCATAATAATAATTTCAAGTGTGGTTTTGTCTTCTTATACTTCTTGATGAAGTATGCTTCTTTAGATTGAGGGAAGGTGCGTCAAATGAGTTCATAAGCTCTATATATAATAAATAATATACGTTTGTAGAGTATTGGAATATGGTGCCTTAAAGTTCATCTAGATTACCTAGATCTATAAACTCTAACATAAGAATCTCATGATGTCCTATCCCACTATCTCTCTTTTCCTTCATCTGACCAAATTTGTGACCAACTCAAATATATTTTACTTGGGATAAGAGATATTTTTTGTTATAATTTTTATATTCCTTCTCTTCATTGAATGCCAATGTATTTTTCACCATACTCTAGATATCCCTAATGATACATTTATAATGGTTGAAACTGAAATAAAAAACCATCTTGATGCTAACATATATTGGAAATTCGAAAAAAAAAATCTGACATCCACAACCTTTTTATAGATCTCAACCCACAATTGAAATCCTGGTATTGATCTACGTACTTATATCTCATTGGAAATAATTCAATGGTAGATATAGATGTAAACCTACTATATGAATTTTCAATTTGGATGTGGAATTAAAAAAGGTTTACTTATATCTCTTTTCGATGGTAAAACAAAAGGAAATTATGGTAATAACGATATTTTTCATTTAAATATACTATAAATAACCCCTCTCATCAATATTAAGACAATAAATATCCATAATTTTAATGGGTACCATGATACGAATCATCTCTTATGGTTTAAAAGTCTACTGACCAAACTCACATAGAGTCCACCCCTGATGTATATTTTTTAGGGCATGTAATCTCTTTTTGGGGTTTAGATATGGCTCATATTGTAACCCACACTTTTCATAAATGTATATTACCAATTTTTAGAAGAATATTCAATAAATTACAAAAACACATACAGGGGGACCGTATTATTTAATTGTATTTGGAAACTAGGTACAAATTATTATAATTTACTAAAATATATTCAATTTTTACAATAAATATCCTCCCCATTAATATTCTTCACAAACATACCCTAATTAAAACCATTATTCATAACATTGGCAAAGGAAATATAGGAATGATCGATCTCAGATGCACAATAATTGGAAACAAAGGAGACATGTAGCCATAAAACAAACATAAGTGTAAGAGAAAATGGTCATAACATGTTAAATCCATACCCTATATTTGAATGATAATAATCTTGATTCCATGTATAAATAATGGTAGTTTAGAAAAAAATTCAACCTATGAAAAAAAGAGAACATTATCCATGATAGAATAACACTATAATAACACATATATTTGTGGTTTATACATTATTATATAAAATCTTTTGTCAGTGATATCAACCATGACATTCGTAACATATTAAGAATGGGTAAACCATCAATGTACCTACATTGAGCTTGGGATAACTTCATGAGTACTCTCATTTGAGCACGGTAAAACCTCCAATGTACCCTAATTCAGGATTTAAATATCCTCTGACATAACCTCTTTCATGCGTGGGATAACCTCTTTTAAACATATATAATATTAACCATTACCCAATTACTGGGAGGGAGATATAGGTCACACCATTCAAATCATAAAAATAAGAACTATGTGTTACTTGAGATCATTAAATATTAATCATATCATAACCCATCAAATAATATTTGTTTCATAAACATTTCATCATTTCATGACATGTGAAAAAGATAAATGTTTTAAAATCATTTCATCGTTTATTATAATGTAACAAAAGGAAAAAAATAAATGGGTTTCATAATAATTTTATCACGACATAAACCATGGAAGAGAAATGATTTTCATAAAAATCGTACCATTTTAATCAAAAACCATTAAAATAAAGAATAATAATAGTATCCTTGGATTATATCACATGTAAGGAATACGTGACATAAATGGATGGAATGAGATTTTGAATGATCATTTGAAACCGTTCATGTGGAAAATAAAATTACTTTGAAAATAAATTTTTTAAAATAATAAATAATAATAAATTTTATAAATAATTTTCATTGAAATCAGTCATTAAAACTTATAATGGATGATTTAAAAATAATTTAAAAATTTTCATAAAAAATATAACATTTATTCACTGAAAAAACATAAATAAAACAAAATAAAAATTAGAAATCCTTTAATTTCAAAATAACCATGAAAACATATACATTAATATTCAATGAAAGTAGTGTTCATGAAATTTAAAAAAAAATCATGTCATACATTGTAAAACATATATTCTTTTTAAATTTATGATAAAAATGAAAAAGGGAATTTATAAAAATAATGTGAGGATTACATTAAATTTATATTATGGATACTAAAAAATAAGTAAAATTATATTTAATAAATCATTTTATTTATTTTAAAACCATTTTTCAAAACATTATTATAATACATAGTTTTGGATGAAGATTTATTTTTTACTGATGAGGGAAATTAATATGATTTTTCTAAACCCATTTTTTAACTATTGAGTATATTATTATAGGAAAATTATAGAAAACTACTATAATAAAAAAATAGATAATACTTAATGGGAATTATCTGATTTATTTAGAGGTAGATATTAATATTTCAGTATTTAAAGCTTAATCACGAAACATCCTTCTAATTTATTATATCAAAACATAGAACTCATACCACTTTGGTAACTTTCAATCATAAATAACAAGAAATATTAACACTATATTAGAAATATAATTTCATGAAAATAAATAAAATCATGAAATTATATGTTAATGTTTATGTATATACTCCTCTCAAAACTATATTGGATTATAACATAACATATCTTTCAATGAAGTAAAATTAAGAAAAATATATCTTATCACATTGGTAGGATTTTAACAGTAAAACCATTGAATGTGTGATCCAAAAACTAATATTTAATTAAAAAATATTTTCATATTAATAATTATAAAATGCCTTTAGAGTTTCTATAAAATCCACATAATATAAATCACTGATGAATAAGACATGTGTCTCAAAAAAGTAAAAAGTGAGATAACAATCCCTTACCACTTTCATATTTTTTGAGTCAAAATCCACAGTAAATAATAATATACAATATAAAAATAAATACTACTAAAATAAGAATATTCATGATATAACATGTGGACGGATTAATATATAACCCACAAAATTGATACTAGTGGTGAATTTGCAATTATCTCTTAGAAATAAAAGAGAGACTTGAAATCCCTTACCATATGTCTCACCTAACTTCATACACAATTGAATCTCCATTATAATAAAAATAATATTATTATAAATCTATTAAATAACCAAATATATATATATATCATGCCATATATGATTTACTTATTACCTTATATTACCCATTTATTAACAATTCATTCTTATAGTCACGTTTTGGGAAATAACTTCTTCAATTTACATGAATGTTTTGATTTATAATTTTTGTCACTCATACTTTGATCTTGGATCCTTCATCAAAAAACCATTAAAATCATATTAATATGATATATATTCATTTTATATGTATATATAATTATCCATAAAAGTTTGATATAGAAAATGAAATACACTTTTCACAGAGATGGTTGGTCATACAGACAATAATATATTGATTCCATATTCCCAAAAGTTGAAAATAAAGATTGTAAAATAATATATTAAATATTAATAATCATTACTATTTAATATAAATCTTATATTTTAATTAAATCCATCCTTATGACCTTACATGTTAAGAATTAACAAATCTCATCGCTTTGTGAGGTAGTAGTCTTCTATACACACGAGTGATGTTATCGTATTCCCATGGAATGAAACATAAGAAGTAAATGAGACATTGTCATTAAATAATAATAATTATATAATATATATATATATATATCATATTAAAACAATTAGTCCATCATATATCCATCTATGTGTTCTTGTAACAGGAAAAAATGACATTTTTCTCTTGGAATTCTTTCACCATAAACATTATGATGATTTCATTATATATTTGATGAAAGAATATATTGTTTTAGGTGATTATAGGAGATAATTTAGGAAGTGATTTATTATTGTAGTATATATAAAAAAATGGTTTTGTAATAGTGAATAGAATACTGGAATGTGTGGCCTCTATATGTGAGTTGGATGACACACATGTAATATTTGCAATGAAGAAGGTGCACCCATGTTTTTAGATCCCAAATGCTCTAAAATATAAAATTATAGAAAATATATTATATAAGGTCTAAATATGGATATAAAATTTATTTTTTTATGTTTTGGGTGATTTTTATCCGTTTTTATTTTAGTTTAGTCAATGATAATGCCATTTTTTACAATAACAATGATAAATAGTTTTTCACTGTTTTTTATTAAATATGGGAATTTTTTTTTCGTTTTTTAAATAATATAAATATTAAATATTAAAAATATGGAATACTTTTTTTCACATTACATTTATATAGGAGGAAAATGTAATAAAAAATTAATCCAATAGAGGTGATGAGAATGAAGGTTTTCATAGATAGAAATATCACAAGATTAAAAAGTTTTTATATAAAATATATATATAGAAATGATTATAGTGACCTAAAAGTTTAACGAAATATAAAATTTAACTAATTATTCATTTAAAACCTTATTAATTTTTTTATGTTTCTATATGATTTAAATGAAATTTAAATTCTTAATAAAAATAATAATTTTGTATATTTATCAAAAAAATAATTTTCTAAGAAATTTATCAAATAATAAGAAAAGGATAATGTTGACATAATTATTTTAAAAAAGTTAAAATTAGTTTGTAAAAATATTTCTAAATGTTTCAATAATACATTTTAAAATAATTCATCTGAAGAAGACAAAACGACATTCTAAAAAAATCCATATTTTAGTGCATTATTGTTTTTATTCATATCAATTTTCTAGAAAAAACATGAGATGAATTTTAAAATTGTAATTTCATATATAATATAAGTATTTAATTATAATAATTATCCCAATTGTAATTTCCTATCTTATTAACGTAAAGCACATTTGTATATAAAAAATAAATGTTCCAAAAAATGATTTCCATTATTTTGAATTAGTTTTAATTTTATCTTCTAAATAATTATTCACCAAATAATATATATTTTAAACATTTTTAAACCATATATATTTATAATTTAGGTATTCCTACAGAAAAACACAATTCTAATATCTTGGTTATAACTGTAATATTAAATAATTTTTTTAATAGTATGACATGTTTCATATAAACTCGATGTTTCTTGTAATGCAAGCTAAAATAAGTGTGTAATGAAACAAAAGATAAACTTGGTGTTTTATGTAACAAAAAATATCAAAAATTTAAACTTTTTTAGTAATAAATATATCAACAAATCTCAAGGTATTATATTATACCACCTTAAAAAGAATTTATCCCACGAAATGCATCTCTTTTTTCAATAATTAAGGATACATCTATCTTATAAAATACTTAGGTTCCTTGATATCTTCAACAAGATCGTTTTTTATTCATAAGAAATTGAATAGGTATGTGGCCCTGCTTCATAAAACATTCTATATATTATAAAAAATATCAACAAATTCTTACTTATAGAAATTATCATGCTCTAGTGGTATGCATTTTGAGTTTAGTAAATTTGATGGATTAGGTATGTTCTTACACATGAGAGCTACATGGAACACATATTGAATATTAGAAATATTTGGTGGAAGTTCAAAATGATAAGATAATATACCAATATGATCAATTATTTCAAAGGTTCATATAAAGATAGGTTTTATTTTTTAGTTATTTGTTCCCCGGAGAAATTCATATAAATAACATCTAAAAAATTCATATTCAACATCCTATCAATGATTCTCATCATATTTTTTTTATCAAAATTATGTTTTCCTTATATTATTTTGAATGAATCCAACCTCCTCTATGTTCTCATCAAATTTCTCACATCCCAATATCATTAGTTTTTAAAAATTATTCTAGTACATATAATATATAGACTTCCTTTCAGAAATGATTTCATAGTGAGTCATATGATTGATCATGTGCAAGATATTGTTACAAGGAAACTAAATTATAGGAATTATTTTATCCCAAGAACATTTTATGTGCATAAATTAAGCCCATTTCAAATCATTTAGTGTTTGAATTTTACTCTCAGAACAACAGTTTTTTCTGACTAAGATACATCATTTTGAATCTCTAATCCATATTAAGAGCTTATTTCAATCATCACCAAAACATCATGGTAAAATTATGGATAAATCACATAGGAGACTTTATTTTATTCCATTTAGTAATTGATCAACCATATATTCAGGTATGATGATAATTCTATAAGTATACACCACATGTCATGTAAAATTTTCCTTGTAGGTATATAGAGATTGAGGATAAATTTTTAACTTAAGGAACTCATTATATAGTTTTAATGAATAATGTAAGGAAATTAATTACTAAAAAGTATTTTATTTTACACATACCGATTAATGGAGCCAATTTCATAATTTCTTCCTCATATTATTGATAATATTCCACCATTGATCATCGAAACCTTCCAAATAGAGGATATGAAAAATGTCTTTCTCATGTAAAATGCACTAGGGGATAGAAAATATAATTTTAGTGGGGATAATCCATTGATCCAAAAATATTTTATTGTAACAACTACTTGAAGATGGTGTTAATTTCCTCATAAAGGAATAATAAAAATTTTGTTCTCTATTTCTCTTATTTGGATGTCTAGCATGATTCATAGATTCAGATATTTTTGTGAGAAATGAAATGTTATTTTTCATTCCATCTTCTATAACATTATGTTTCTTAAGTGTAAAATAATTGAATCATCCATAGAAATTAGATTTAGCATGTTTTCTTTTGGTTTCATCCATTTAACAAAACCAAATGTATAGTGTGAGATAAAATAATCATATTAGATAACCACATAATTATAAAATATCACTTATAGGATGTACATATAAAAATATTTTCTTTATAATATATGACACTATATGATTATATATGTTCTCTAATTATCATATTCTTTTTCAATCCTTCATGAAAGATCACAAGTAGTTTGGAAATTTTCAATTTATATACCCCGATAGTTTCGAAATAGGTGTCCAGAAAGTCCCTATTGCATGCACCAAGTGATGATCATGTCCAACTCAATACTCATAATTGAGAGTTATTAACACTAGTTACCTCTATTCGAGAGGTACATTAACTTATATTATCTATACAAGGATCTAATTTCATGGAATCCACTCACTATATTGTTTAATATAAGTCTATAAAATTTTCATATACATTGATCCATCCTTAGACATACTGCTAAATATATCCCTATTCATAATCATAGACATATCTCTAGGAATTTCACTAACACATTCCCATCCTTGTTTTCCAAAGTTAACTCAACCTTTAGTCTAGTAAAAAATAAAGATAAAAATAATTTCCATATATGGATGTTACATCCTTTTGGATAAATATTCAATGCATTAGAAAAAACATTTTTGTGGATGATAATAGTTTACAATCTTTGGATATTTGGAACAATATATTCCAATATGGGGAATGTTCTCAAATATATCCCATATATATCATTCCCATTAGTGAAATCCGAAAACATACCCCATGTAAAAATAATTTTTCATAAACATGTGAGATAAAACTTAATAATGGGTGATCTTATATATTCCATTAGTGAAAATAAGATGGATACATAAGCATTACATTAACATATGGGTAGAGAAAATAATAAATAAACTGTGAAAAAATAAAGTTCTAATAAAATATCACTATTATGAGTCATGGTATAAATACAGATAGTTCACATAATATCCTAGATCTCGCACTCCCAAATGCAGTGTAAAATTAAAAAACATTACATTTTTTTATTTTATACTGATAAATGTGACCAAATTTGTTCTCAGCCCAACAATACTACATCAAAATAAAAACATGGATAACTTAAATTGTTAAGGGCCTCTTTTTTTAGTGTTTTATATAATTTGAATAAACCCTAATATAATCAATACATATATCTTTAAAATATCATTTCTCACACTAAACCCATATTTTTTAATATTATTTCATAATCATCATCTCTATGATATCCATTATAGGCGTAATTAAATCAACCTCGTTAATTATAAACTATTCAGAAGGAAACATTAGAAGAGTGGGGAAAAAATTTATAAATGAAAACATAATCATTATCAAATGAACGTCATCAATGACCATAAGAATGGAATAATGGAATGATGAAATAATCAAAGTGAATGTGAATAAAAGATGAATATCAATAACCATCGATACATATATCATCAAATATGGAAACATGGGGTAAGGATTCAAAAAATGGAAAGATACACAAGATTTAATACACATGAGCATTGTGAAAATAAACATGGAAAAGGCATCATTATAAACCATTAGCACGCATAGAAAAAATATAATGTTATCACGGGACTACATCTGCAATGAACTCTTGTATGAACCTTATAATTGGATTAAACGTATGGAAACATCCAATATAATTCATTAGAGAAAATAATAATTACCAAATTCATTGAATATATATCATGGATCAGTTATTTTATAAGCTATATCGGTCTCACTATTCACTATCTGGCCACACCCATCACTTATAATGTCTACGATACATAAATAATATATATAGAGCATTCATTTTAGCATAAACCTCATAGAAACAATTATTATTTCTTTTATAAAATTATTAAAACATTTTTTTTATATAAAAATATTTTTGAAATATGATTACCCCATGTAAAAGAAATGGGTTCCATAAAAATATCATTGAAACATAATTAACATATAGATAAAAAATTCTATAAACATCCCATAACAAATAGTAATCCATTAAGAGATATAATGGGGACTGTAACATTAAAAAATACCCTTATTGGACCGTATGTAAAACCAAGGGTATTTAAATTTGATTATTGGAGAGACAATTTAATCATAAGTAAATAAACATTGAGGAAAGAACCGTTTCATTTTGAAAATCAATTTTTACAAAATAATGATTTTTCAAATTAATTTTCATTGAAAATCACTTTTAAAAAACAATTTTTTGGAATATTTAAAAAAATCTTTATAATTTTTCTTATATAATTTAAAAATAACATTTTAAAATTCATGGTCATGATAAAATTTAATTTTATGCAAGCCAAAAAAAAATATTAAAATTAACATTCATTGGTCACTAGAGAAGATAGAAATGTAATATTTTTTGAAAAAAAACATGAATATTCCATTCAAAAAATTATAAAAAGTAAAAAATGTTTAATAAATTCTTCATTAAATAATTATTATTGTTGTTTATAATTTTTTTATTAGAATATTGATTTTTGATTTTCATGGGAAATAAAGTGATATTTTATTAAAAACATTTTCTCCACAATTTGATGAACCAAAGAGTGGGGTAATGGTACTATTTATTATATATATCATATATAACCAAATGGTATTAAATTTCATGATTTTCATGAGATATATATGATAATATATAAAATTCTGAATCGTAATAAAAAAAATCTGGATAAATGATAAGATTACAAAAAAACCTTTTAGCACACATGTAACATTTAATTGTAATCATCGTGGAAGAATAAAAATAAATTGAATAATTATAAGATAAAAATAATGAGGTTAAAGATATAACATGTTATAGGGGATGTATATAGACCTAATTAAAAACTATATATGAATAACACATCATACTTTTCTATGATGGAAAATTAAGGCAAAAATACCATACGCTTTGGTAGCATTGTAACTATACACCCAAAGAAAGGGAGATTCAAAAAATGTATTTGTAAATCAAAATAAATTTATGGATAAAGATAATGGAACACATTAATGGAAATTATATATAGTATAGAACAAAATATGTGTGGTAAATATGGTATATATATCACAAAAATAAAACTGAGATGAAAAAATCATTACGTAAAGAACGATTCGTCATGCTCACTATTTATCTTCAGGAATAATAAAATTGTTTTTATTATATAATTTTTTAATAACTTTTTTCAATTTTTTATTCCTTGTAATTAAATTATTACATTCTTATAAATTTTTACTCATTCATTTATATATATCAATTTCATCTTATGTGTTAAATATGACTTTGGTTTGTTGACTATGGTCAATGATGTCATTATATAAACACCTATATAATAATAATATTGAAATAATTACCAAATTGATACATAACTTATACATTTAAAACCAATCATGAAATATGTATTATTGAAAATTATCTAACATTACAATCATAGGGACAGTAGGCCACATGAATGATGAGTAACATTTCCATTTTTCGAATATAATTATTGAATAAAGATAAGTAATATATAATATTTAAAAATTTATAATAATATCATAAATATGATAGTTTATTTTTTATATACTTATGTATATATATCAGTATTCTGATGTTCCAATGATAAAAAAGGAAGCATATCTCTTCATGGAGGTAGGAGTCCACACGTTCATTAATGATGTTATCATTTTTCAATGAGTGAAAAGGTAAGAAATATAATGATATATTATCTTTTTAGAGTGAAAAATATTTACCGAATAAATTTTTTTCAAATATATCATAAAAATTTATTATCATTATCTTTATGGACTTATGTTTAGATAATTAGTGATAAATGAATGACATTGTGTCATGAGATAGTAGTCTGTCACACACACGAGCGACATTATCGTACCACTTATTGAATAGAGAGTATGAAAGTATATATATGATATAATGACTCCAGAATTATCTGTACAACGTCATGATATTTTTCGAAATATATTCATTGAAATAAATTTAAGTTCATTAATATATTTTTTTACTTGTAATACATTTTTTATATTGAACCACACATAACAATGAGATTCTTTAAAATCATGTGATTCCCATAAAACTGAGTAATACCAAACAATAATATAAAATTACCATTATTAATTAACATGATAATTATTTCATATCTAATTTAATAGTGGGAATGAATATAAGTAATTATATTATGTTTAAACATGTTTATGAAATGTTTTAAAATGCATCAAAAATATTATTTAGACATGTGATTTGAAAAAATCCAGTTTTATACTTAAAAAGCTATATATTTTTTAGAGGAAGTTTTATCGCCTTTTATGGAAAACCTATTTTAAATATAATTTATATATTTAATTATTTTTATATAAAAATAATAAACTACATTGTTTGAAAGAGGAATATAAAATTATCTTATGGTTAAATTTTTTATTTTTTATGAGATGTTTTATTTTTTGACAGATAATAAAAATACAACATATTAGTGGAAATATTCATTTTCATATAAATAATTATTAATAATAAGTCATATTTTTTTTCAATTCATAAGAAATTAGTTAAAATCCTTTAATCTAATATAGGTTATTTGGATTATTCAAATATTTAATTTAAATATAAAAACATAATAATCTTTTAATCATTTTGACTTTAAAAAACCCCACATTCTTACCACATTTACGTGAT
This sequence comes from Viscum album, assembly GCA_963277665.1. Lineage (NCBI taxonomy): Eukaryota > Viridiplantae > Streptophyta > Magnoliopsida > Santalales > Viscaceae > Viscum > Viscum album. The sequence continues at coordinate 1,647,599,392 of OY728140.1, read as the reverse complement.
TAGCATTAAATATAAATTTTTGACTTTTGTGAATCGAATTTGGAAATACATGCATTCATAGTTTTAATAAGTGTAATTTTTATTATCTAATAATACAAACATATTTGTCGACTAAAAATAATACTGAATGTAATTAAAACTAATTACAGTCATTAACATAAAATGAAGCTTAAAAAGGGACTAAACCTTAATGTTAAGGGCTAAAATGACCTATAAACATGTCTAAATACCATTGTATTACATTAGTTTTACCATTTCATCTCTATTTCAAATATTAAGTGTTAGTGGGACAAATATTCAGGAAACTAACCCATATCATATGTTAAGTAAGGAAAAAGAAAAAAAATAACCTTCTATATATTTAACATTTATGAAGATTTATAGTGTGGAAGAAGCTACATAGGTTTGGTTATAATAATTAATTTGAAAATTTAATTATTTTTTTAAATGTTAATTTAACTTAAATTTTTAGAGATGATATATTAAACAGTTGACATGTAATAAACGTTAAAGTATAGATTATTTAGTTAATAATTAAATAAGATAAATGATACAAGAACATTAAATTAAATAGAAATTAATGATTTATTGTGTTCCATTGTTTTTGTAGAAGAATATGTCATGTTACACATATGCGAACATGATTAATTTAAATTATAAATTTTTTTTCATATTTTGAAATTAAAATTAAATAAATAATGTCAAAATTTTCATTTATGTTATTTTATAGTAAATAATATTTTATTAATTGATTTAATATTCCTAAAATATCATATATACTGAAAGTGAATTTCAAATTTCAATAAATATCAAATATGGTCCATTTATTGACCAATTTTGCATTCTTTATTAGTATATAGACCAATAGATAGTAAAAACATTTTTATCATGGTTGGGTTTAAAGTAGTGTTTTTGTGCGTTATATGTGCTTGTTTAAATATTAATTTCCATCACACATGGGTTCTTATTTTTTAAATTATATATAATATTTATAATTAATTTTTTCAATATTTACTAAAGAAATATACTTTAATATAGTCATCATGGTAGAATTGCATTGGTTAAAAAATTAGTTCACTAAACGAATAACCAAAATGAATAATCTAAGGAATGATAACAAGTAAGGAACAAAATTGTAAAAATGAACCAATTTCAATGTGGTATATATTTTTAAAAACAATAAATCACTATACACCATTATTTTTTAAGTCTTTAATCACATGAGGTAACTGATACCTCCCAAGAATGTATGTATTTGTCTATTTATAAGAATTCCACTCCCCCTCGATTATAAAATGGCATTCAATATTCCCCTTACATACATACCTCCATGCATTTTGGTTCATCCAACCCCTACTAAAATAATCTCCCAACATCACTAATTTAACCCTATATGTATCATCTTATGATGAAATCCAACAAAGAAGTAATTTGCTGAAAACCAAAAGGAGTTACTCGATGAAGATGTAACTTTCATCAAGATTCATTTTTTACTTTTACTATTTCTCCATGTCATTATATTAATATTATTACATGATTATATAATAAAATAATTATTGTTAATATACTGATATTTTCTTATTATTTGTTTTCAACCTCAAACTGCACACATATCCATCAAATCGATAATGAAATTACAATTCCTATATGGTGAACAACCACCTCACGTAACAATGTCGTCCCTTTTTCCATTACCATATTTCATAGTTTGGCATTATGATGGAATATATATATATATATATATGATATTTCTTTTGTATTCATACAACCTGAATTTTTATATACACTCACCATTATGCTTTCCATTTTGTATAAATAAGACAACATAATTTTTAGACATGCGGACAACTTCCTCCACAAAGCATTGTAATACATTCACACATTAAATGGAATTTTTTAAGGATGGTATTAAATAATTTTTTAAATACATAAAATATATCTTATATTAATTAAAAAATTTCATTTCTAGAAATATAATTTATCCATTTCTTTATTACCCATTCAAATAATAAAAAAGCGATAATGTCATTCGTGGATGTGTGGAAAACCTCCTCTTCGACGCGATGTGATTCCTTTTTTACATCACAAAAATTATATATATAATTATATATGATTAAATTATTTGTTATATACTAAATAAATATCAATATGGAAAGATAAATTTTACATAGCCTATGTCTAAAATGATCATTGAAAATTGGGAACGTTACTCATGCATATCTAGGACCTATTATCTCCATGATTGTAAAGTTGGATCATATTTCATAACCATATTTTATTATTGGATTAAAAAAGTTTAATTCATGTATAAATATGACAATTATTTAATTGTTATTTTTTTCCAAATTTTTAAATAATGACATCTTTGACCATATTCGACCCACCAATGTTGTTTTTGACACATAATCCAAATAATTTCAGAACATCCAACTAAAAAATTATTGATTATGTCAATGTATAAAATATATTTATAAGTGAAATAAACGTACTAAAAACCTTTAAATTTTTATAAATAAAATATATATTTTTCATATGATTACTATTTTGGATGATAAAGGAAAAACATGAAATATCATACAAAAGTTAAGGAATTTTCATCTCATTTTTTACATCCGTGAGATAAATTTAATAATCACCACATACATAATTTTTTTTGGTGTATCTAGTTCCAATTATGATTTATTATATCCTAATTACTTCTATTTTCATGGTATTTAAATGTTTCATTTTATTATTATTACCTTTGGTGTTTCCAATTAAAATGATACCACAACTGTATGAGGGTTTCTAGTCTCACTTTTTCTTCTTTATGACTTATTACATATTCACCACTTGTTATTATTCTATGGTTTATATACTAAAATTTCATTTAATTTATGATTCTTAACCTTAAATTTATTTATTTTTAAATCGCTATATGGGAACCACTCTTGTAACGACCTGAACAACAATAAATAAAATTCCTCTTTTCATTTAATTAAATGTCTTATTATGTAAAATGGTTGTAGATTTCACATTCACTTGATTTTGTTTAAAATATACATTTGGAATTAAAATACCAATTTTAATCATTTACATTAATACTATAGACATTCAACAGTGATCAAATGATTAGAAAAAATATTTTTTTTACCAACTCCAATTGACAAATACGAATGATGTGATGGCCTCAACCAGTAGGATCATACCTTATGAATCCCATTTATTGGTGCTTCCTAGGGAGATTAAATCACTAGTACATTCTCTTGAACAATCCCAGGTATAGATCCAAAAACATAAGAATTAGTGAAATCAGTTACGGGAGAAGTTCAAGATCTTTGAGATCACATCTCAAATCATGTACTCTGAACAACCCTATGAATATCACACCATCACCCACATTACTCATAGGGTGCTTGTAGGCATTTTAAAAGGGTATGTATCATGTCACTAAGACTATGTGTATGCACATTATTTAGTATATACTGATGAATATTTTAATATGATTATGAAAACTTTAGAAATTATTTTTTATTTATATTTAAAAATTATATTTTTCAGTAATATTAAAATTTAAACAAGGAATATTTTTTTGATTAAATAAATTTTTTTTGAAACAATGAATATTTTGTAAAATATTATTATTAAATAGTTTTTATTAAATATAAAATATCATAAATATTTCAGAAGTCAAATGTAATTTTTATTAGTGTCCAGAAACTTTTATTGTCAAAAACCTTGACATTTACAAACGATTGATGATTACTAATATAAAAGTTTAAATTATAATTTTTTCAAAAATTATTTTTATAAAATAAAAAAATTTGGAATCACAATGTTGAAATTATCATGTGGTTAATTTTTTCTAGTTTTCTGAAATAATAGAATTTTCATCTAAAAATTAAATTCTGTATAAATATTATTTGTGTATTATGATATCATAATGACCAAAAAGTTATGTAATAAATAATATAGAGAGTATAAATGACCAAATATATGTTTCAAATTTAACATAATTTAATTTTATGTTTATTCGATTAATTTTCTAAATCCATATTTAATCCTCAAAACCATTAATATAATTTAAGATTTTGAAATGATTTCTTTAATAATGGGACTCACCTCCACATAAGGAAGAGAAATATTTTATAAATTTAACACCTTATTATTATAATATTACGAGAACCACTAAATTTTTTCAGAAACAATTAGAAAAATCAATTTCAATGGTTTTATTTTGGTTATTTTATTATGTAGAGTCCAAAACCTAAATAATGAAGAAACACCCTCATTTCCAATAAAAACTCAACCACTATCCCAATTATCTTCACTATAAATCCTTGGAGAACAAAATCATTATTCCATACACTGTCTAGAGTACTCCCAAGTCTCCCCCGTCATCTCAATAATCTTCTTTCACTATCATCTACCAATTTAGGGAATTTTTTTGCAATTTTATTATGATATCGAGATTTCACCATGAATTTCCATTCTAAAACAATAACCATTTCCTATCATGGTTGTTCACATTTATACATATATACACCATTTTATTGGTTCTTACATTTATTTATTTCACACTCTATTATCAAGTAATTGAATATGATGATGAATGAATCTATGGTTTATAATCTATGTGGCACACTTAAGAATGAGAATGAAATGAATGTGAAGGTTGCACCTAGAATTATATTGTGTTCATATGAATTGGGTATCATTATATCTCATCAGACATTATCTTGGGATAGTAAGTGAACCTGATTCCTCTATAAGGCTTTATCCACTATGACATCTTATATGTTTAGACTTTACTTATTATCATTATGAAATCTTTTAGGTTATTTGAACATTTACAATGTTATGATTATCCTGAAATATATAGTCTAATTGTTTATGTTTATTATTACAACTATTTTTATGCTCCATTTATTTACCTATTGTATAAAATGAGTCAAGTTATTCCATGTTTATTATCTCACTGGGATTTGTACCTCACCACATTCTTATGTTTGTCTCGAAGTTATCTCATGCAGTTTTAAAAAACATGGAATTTTAGAACCATGAGAAGGAATATTTCAAAAAAATTGGTATCCCATGTTCATGATGATAATCTCTGAACCTAATTTCTTATGAAACTAAAATTATTGTACTTATGGGATGTATTATGTATACATTGATGAAATAAATAATGAATTAATGTCTAATAATGAGTAGGATTTTTATAGTTGGTATCAAAAGAAATGTTTAGTTATTTTGGGATTATGAATAGAAATATTCAGTGAAATGCTTATGAATAATAATAATTAAAAGAAAAATTATCTAGATTTTAGTAGATATTGATTAAAGGAGTTATCTAACAAATAAATCAGTGTATGGATAATAAATATGGACGTGTTTCTGACATAGATGTACCAAGAGATAACAAATCCATCAAGATGTGTCGATCTTGAATATGGGTAACCTAGGGCATGAAAATGGGCCTTACTGCACACCTGGTTTGACACTAATGGGTGATATGATTTGGTAAATTGATAAGTTCATTACAATCAATTATTAAGTGACACCGATTTCCATATGAATAAATTTTATGAAATAGACAATGGATAACAATCATTTAAGACTATAAATTTAAAAGTTATAGAAATACAATTATGTTATAAGTTTCCCCTTTCATTTCATTAAATCCCCATTTATGTGTTTAATAGCTTAAAAATACAAATACTTAATTTTCCATTTGTACTATATAATGTTTGAAAGTGGGGGAATTATTTAAACATTAAATGTGAAGGGAAATATAATGAATGACCTAGTGAGATACCCAACACAATGAATAAAGTAACAATGAAATTAATGATGAAACTCTCAGCTGAATCAGATTCATAATAGAATCCTAGATTTGGAGGAGCATCCAAATCCTATTAAGATCAAAAGGGCTGCTTGAGACCTTTATGAGACAAATGCCTAAGAATTTCAATAGATCTTCTGATCCCATAATGGAAAAACAATGGATCAGTATCATGGAAAACATATTCTACATAATTCAATGTTACAAAGAAGTGAATTATCTGCTGAATGATTATCTTATGGAGGGAGAAGCTGATCAGTGGTAGAAATTGATCAAGAATACAAATTATGAGGAATATATCGAAGTGATGGTGTGGAAAAAAATTTGGAATGTTTTATTGATATATATATTTTCCATGAAAACTAAAAATAATAATGAAATATTATTTCATTTCCCTCAGGAAAAAAACATGATGAATTTATTGAGGAGTACGATGAAAACATCATAATACTTGAATAATACACCTCATTCAATATCATTAATCTCAAATAAAGGGTTAGGCTCTTATTTTTTTTTTTGATAAAACATAGTTACAAAACTTCTCTGTGATATGTGACATTTATATATATTAGGAAATTCTCCAATGTTATGTCAAAGTGAAAATGGAGATTGGAGAATCTCAATTTTATCACGAGAATAAGAAGAAGAAAGACAGCTTTAATTCGGAAGCTCCAATGGATAAATCTAATGGTTCCATGAAATTTCAACATCCCACTTGTCATAGGTATAGAAAGAAGCACCCCAAAAATTAACTATGGGGTATGAATAAATTCACTAAGTGTGTGAAGATAGGGAACTGAACTGGTGATATCCAATAAGAGAAACACACAAATTTGATGGAGTAAAGGAATTCCCCAATCACCCCTCAACCCATTTTTCATTAAATTAACTACAAGAAACCATGGAAATTTTCAAACCAATGCACTGAGCCAAATTTTATTCAATAAAACCAATAACTTTTAAGAGATGAAGAGAAACTAAATTATATTCTGGATAAGAGGATCATACACCCCAGTGTTTCACTATAGGGTTCACCAGTTTTCTATGTTACGTATATATATTGGTCAGTGCACAATTTAATTGATAATTGTGATATTAACCAGATCACGATAAATAAAAATATAATTTTTTATGGATTGATGACATGTTTATTCAGATTTATGGGTAAAAATAATTCTACAAAGTGGATATATTGTCAGGGTATTACTAAACTATTGTGAAGAATCATGGTATAACCTTGACTTCTCTTCATATAAGGTACATTAACAATGATTTCAAATTATTTTCATTCAGACGCACTAAATACACATCAATCATTACAGACATGAAGAATAAATTCATTAGATATTACGTAAAAAAATTATTGTAGTCTTTAGAGATAAAATTCTAATATACTTCGAAACCAATGAGGAGAATGATGAGCATCTGAGTGTTGTGCTAAACATTATAAGATATTAGATTCATTATGAAAATCAAAGGAAATGAGTGTTATGGTTGAAGGAATTATAATAATTGGTATATAAATTCATAAAAAATGGGTTATCTATGTACCCTTCAAAAATAGATGAAATTTAATTATGGTCAATGCCAATATCTGTTAAGAATATCTGTAGTATCCATTGAGTAGTAGGGATATCACTGATTTGTGATAAATTTTTCAGGCCATTCAAATCCTATAACCAAGAATACTCATAAGGTAGTTATGTTTTCCTGGAATGATTAATGGGAAGAGATATTCAAGGATTTGAAAATTATTCTTATCACTACACATGTTCTCACAATACCAACAAGTGGATAAATTTTTTTTGGTATTCAGGGACTCTATGTAGAAGGTATTAGGATTTATGTTAATGTACAATAACAAAATCATATCCAATTCATCGAGGATACTTAACGTTCAAAACTATAATGAACTGGTATTATAATAAATTTAAATTACATCACTCGTATATAAAATAAAAAAATTATACAAATAGATTCCCAAATATCGTGTTAATATAGTTCCTTTGGAAACATGGATACATGAACACTGGTAGGAAAGTTGGCTATATTATTACCCACTCAGTTCTCCTTGACAGGAAACCTTCTATGAAAAATCAAATAGAATAAATATCTTCATACCCTAGGGGATAATAAATTGAAAAAGTAGTGAGATAAAATTCTCAACACGGTTAAAACATAGAGACATGTAATCATAAACATTCTCCTAGGGGTATGTAAACATGTTCATAACATTAAAATATCATACAATTCATATCATAATATTCTAAATATTAATCATGTAACAAATCATGGTAGTTAATAATGCCTGAATCATACAGAAGATAATTAATATATGGCATGAAATCATAACATAAGAAAAATACATGGAATTTTGGAAGAGAAACAAGTATATAATTTAATTTCCATAGTAGTAAATCGATCACTGTGAATCCCATCATGGTAGTATAGGTTCACTCCACATAAAATAATTGTAATCATTATTCAATCCATTGACCATCATTGTTTCATGATTTAGCTCCCCATACTATCTTATTAGTCATTGTTCACTCCCATGACTATCATAGTCTATCTCGTGTGATATAAAATTACACAACGAATTGGAATGGGATATAGGACTCACCCATCACATAACAAAATCATAAATTCATCTGAAATAAATTCATAAACAATCATATCATAACACATGAAATGAAATGGGTGTCATAAACATGTAATCATATCTTAACATATGTAAAAAGATCGGATTCATAAGAATTTCATCAATGCATAAACTATTAAATGAAGACAATTTCAAAAGAATATATCATGTGGATGATAAATGGATGTCCTAATAATTATTCCGTTAAAACATAATCAATTAATGATATACTATGAATTTAAGAATTGTATTACTTCCTAGTTGGGCTTGAGTAACATCAACAGACATTATTATAGATGGAGAATAACATGAAATGTTATTTTAAAAAAAATTATAGAAATATACTTTCATGGTTATAAATTTCTATTTAAAATATAAAAAATTATGCAACCCATATTTTTTAAAATGAACATTAATGTTTATAAATAATGAATAAAAATATTTTAAACCCATTTTCTTCGAAAGTTTATAAAAGAATCTTCAAAAACATTTTTCAACCAATTTCCTAAAAGGAATTTTAAATAAAATATGGAATACATTTTGAAAATAATTTTAAACTAATAAATATAAAATAATATTCACAAAATTAGAAAAACAAATTCTTTTAAAATACTTTTAAATAATATAAATAAATATTTAATATGATTTGAAAATTATTTCATGGAAAATAACTTTTAAAACATATAAAGAAAAAAAGACAATTTTTTAAAATTAATTTCATTGAAATAAACTTTTAAAACATATAATGAAACCTTCAAAAACCATAAAACGTTTTTAAAATTATTTTTCAATGAAAATTATCGTTATGTATAATTTGAAAACATTTTTGAAAACATTTTTGAAAACATGGTTTTCGAAATAAAATAGATTTTTGACTCAAGAAGGAAATACCATCAGATTTTTCAAAAACAAATATTAATCCTAATAATAACCAAAGAGTGGAATAATGGAACTAATAAATGGAGGTAACTAGAGTAAATATATGAGAAAAAAAAATATTAGTTTTGAGATATGTCACATAATATTTCATCAATTGAATAATAATCATAAACAATCACAATAAATGATGAGCTTGTTTCACACAAATATTACCATATGGAAACTTGGGATCATACTCTCCAAGAACGTATGTGAAATAACATGAAGATGAACGTAAAATTAAAAGAATTTTTTTCACAATATTATATGTAAAATGTATTTATATACAACTACAAATATAAAGTTGGTGCAAAACAAAACATGAGTCTCATGGAACAAAAAATGAGACAAAACTATCTTACCGGTTTGGTATATTTTGAAAAATAATAAACATTAATTAATTAACATATAATGGATATATAAATACCCATAAATTTAATAATAATAATCATAGAATACATTCTAGGGTATTATATACACCACACACAAAAAACAGTTGTGAACAAGGCATTCATTTCATTAATATAAAAAGTGAGATGAAATTCCCATACCTTTTGTCTCGAAAATCTTCAAACTCATAATAACCTCATATATAATAAATATAAGTTTATTAAAATTCTCTCAAATACCCATATTTTTATATCAGTACCATATATGGTTTTATTATGACTTTATATTACCTTCTTGTGAACAATTTCATGTTATGTTTACACTTTGGGTAATATTTTCTTTGTTTTTTGAATGTGTATTAAATTGTTATATTTGTGGGCCTTATACATAAGTTATGAATCATAGAATGTAAAAAAGGAGATAGATATAATTTATATTAATTATATCTGCATTATAATAATCTATAGAATATATAAGTATGAAAATGAAACCCACTATTCACAGAGATGGAGGGTCGTACGTACGTTTGAACGCTATTTCCGTTTTATAAACATATTGAAGGGAATACTGTAAATGAAGTAAATGTATATATGTATATATTTTAATTAAATTAGATTTATTATTTTATATATATCATTTAATTTAACTAAACATATCCTTAACACATTCCATGTAAGGTGTGAATAAATCACATCACTTTGAGGGGGCGGTAGTCCACAATCCCTAAAATAAAATAATCAAATTTATAAAAAATGGAAAGTATACTGATTTTTTATATAATAAATAAATAATATTAAATACATAATATTTACCATATTTATCATATTTATCATATATAAATAAAGTTTTCATTTTAATCCCAACCCATTATAGGTGTTAATAGACCAAAGAACAAGCATTGTTTCGTGAGGCCGTAGTTCACCACACACCTAAGAAATATGTTTGTTACCCATTAGATGGATGTTTGTGTGAGTGTAGGAAAAAAACATAGAATTAAAATATATAATTATATTTAGGATACCCATTTTTTATAATAATGGAATAAGGATACTAGAGGTGGTGGAGAACGAAAACAAAATAAAGAAGCTTGAGGGGGTGATCTTTTAAGAAGGTAAATCATTTTAGTTTACATAAAAGGGATTCCTTATAAGGATCTATATCAAAATATAGGTTTCAAGGAGTAATAGAGGGATTTTGGGGAGTGGTTTTTACATATCTTTTTTGATCCTATGAGGTTTTAGAGGTGTTAAGATGGGGGAGAATTAGTGTCCTTTAATTGTGAAGGGAAATGACACAGTTGACATTTTTTTAAACAAGTTAGGTGTACCCATGTTTTTATCTAAAAAACCATTCCAAATCAAGAAAAAATAAATAAATTATGTTTTATGGAATAAATATTTCCATAAAATGGTTTTTTGATATGTCGATAGGCCATTTAGGCCTTTATTGGTAAAGAATAGTCCATTGTTAAGATTAATTTTTCCTTAATTGATTTAATTAATTTTATTTACATTCACTAATATTTTCAGTAAAAAACTATATTTACCCTATTATAAATTTTAAATTATGATGATTCAAAATAAGGAATTAAATTCTTCATATTATAATAACATATGTGGGGGATGTTAATTTAAAATTAATTCCACAGTTGGGTTGACTGTGGAGGTATTTGAATTAAAAATAACGAAAAGTTTGTTATGTTTTTATAATTATTTTCAATGTGAATTTTTTTTAAAATGAAATAATATGGATTAATTTATAGAAATATATTTAATTCAAATTTAAATTCAATTTGAAATTTTATTTAACACAAAAAATAAATTAAATGAAAAATAATTTTTGAATTAAAAATATGTACTATTAAGTATTCATTAAAAAATCAAACCTAACAAAAAATTCGAAAAATTAATCATAAACATTTTTTTACATTAATCCTTAATGTTTGTTTTTTTATGTATTAAATATTTAAATTTTACAAATATATGATTTAAAATGGGATCTCCATTAAGAGGTGATAAAACAACCTTTGTAAAAATATAGGTTTTTATGCATAAATTTGGGATTGTTCTTATCTTAGGTCTATAAATTATAATAGATGACTATCAAAAATATTTTATTGAATACATAAAATATATATTACAATAATATCACTCAATTATTATAATTATTTTATTTTATTAAGACAAAACACTTTTTAGAGAATAAAATTTAAAATATATCATTTATATTCAATGGGTTCTTATATTTTCATTTCATATTAGTTTTTAACCTATGAATTAATCATATATTTTTGTAAAACGTATATTTTTATAAGATATTTAATTATATATTCATCCACTAATTAATCATATTTTTTTTATATATTTATATTAAATAATAATAATTAAATAATATATTGTTGTCCACTGAATCTCGTCTTGAGGGTTATGAACCCCATCAAAGAAATTCATTGTTGCGTGTAATGAAATATTCCATCAGTGTTCCATGTAGAGAAAGATAAAATTTATGTTTCATGTAGTTAATGATTAATATGGGTTTTTTATAACGAAAAACAAACATATTGATTTTATATAACATAACCTATTTGATGTGTTCCATGAACTGATAAATATTAAAAGTATTAAATTACTTTGAGAAAAATATTTCGCAAAATCTCATGGTCTTACACAGATAAAAATACCCAACACATGATATAGATTTGGATGTAGTGATATTAACTTTTGAAATATTGTATTATTATCTATTTGGGGAGAAGTGTGAAATATATACGAATCAAAAAATCCTTTAGTAAATATTCGCATAGAAAGAGATAAATATGCACCAATAAAGATGGGTATAGCAGATAAAGGAATATGAATGATCAATTCAATACCATCCAAGGAAAGAGAATAATGTTGAAACCTCTCTAATAAGAAATGGTCAAAAATTCTATCTTTGATGAGGATTAAAAGGGATCTGATTTTCTTATATTTGGAAAGGATGAACATGAGAATCATTGTAGAAGGAACATCATCAATCTATTGAAAAATTATTTATCAACTGTCTCTTATGGATATGTCAAAAGATGATCAAAGAAATTATTTTAGAATTCTAAAGAAATTCAAAAATATAAGAAAATAGAAATCATCAGAGTTACGTTTTAATGAAGAAGAAGTTATGATAGTTCATCCATGACTATGTGTACCATCAAATAATGAGTGAATGATCAAATAATTTGATGATGCATATAGTTTGAATTTAACCATTCATTTAGGATGAACAAAAAATGTATCATGATCAATGATGTAACTATTGGTGGGAAAATATACAAAAGGATATGATTGAGTATACTTCAATGTTCATGGTATGTCTGCCAGTGATGGATAAAACAAAAAAGTCAAAGGGGATGATGCAACCATTACCCATAACAACATTGTATTGGGAACACATCGCCAATGAATCTTTCATTAGATATCCCAGGGAATCTAGAAGAAATAATGTATTGTGGGTTATTGGGGATAATCCTAAAAAGGTTGTACACTTTACTGCTATTTGAGATCATTTTTGTACCAATAAAATTGTTTGAATAAACATTATAGAATTGGAAAGGTTTCATGGAGAACCACTATGGATTGTATCCAATTTGGATCTGAGAATCACCTCTGTGTTCTTGAAAAGTATTCAACATGATATAGACACTAAGATGAACTTCAAAATAGCTTATCATCCTCTGACTGATGGTCAATTTGAGAGGACTATTAATACACATGAAAACAAGTTACAAGCATTCTCTATGGACTTCAAATAAGGATGAGACAAATAAACATCTTGTAGAGTTCTCATACAAAAACAGTTTCTATTAAGGAATCCATATGTCCCACTATGAAGACCTTTATTAGAAGAGCATCTGAATTCTTACATGTTGGCATGAAGTTTCGAACGAGTACTACTAGGTCTTTAAATGGTTAAGGAAGTGGTGGAAATGGTTAGGATCATTTATCAGCACATCAATGTTTCTCAAAGTCAACAGAAGTGCAATAATGACAATTTTAAACTAGACTTAGAGTATGATTATAAGGACCCAGCCTTAAACCTTACATAATCTTGAGTTATTACAAGATTACACATTGAGGATGTTTTCGGGATTAGAGTTTTAGAGAATTAGATCATAAAACATGCATTACATTCCACATATAAACAAAGGGGTTACATAAAGATATTATTCTTCATTCCCATCAAAGGAAACATATTTAAAATAAAACATGGATTCATTCTTGACACTTCCTTGACACTAACATCATATCATGTACCTTTCGCTTGACCTATGAAAACATTTCAAAAAAACTTGCGATGAGAATAAAAAGCTCAGTATGGGTTATAAAAATATGGAAAGGAAACATGGGTACATATGTACATAAGGATGAGATCATACTTTACCCATAAAACATAAGCACTTTAACATACATCATCAAATCATGAATAAATCATAGAAATCATAAGACATAAAGGTAACTTGAGGCATTCATAACATTCTTACGTAGGGAGTAACCCTCTTGGTTACGTTTGGAATACCCATCACATTATATTCCCTAAAATCTCTTCGGAGAAATCTTAACGTTTCACTCCTTCGCATTACCCAATGCATTGGAGAGCTATAACGGGCTCACCCGCCCTTAGTTTATCACGGATCCACCCGTCTTCATAATAATGCCCAAGAACCATAACATAATCATATCACATAAAACATGCATAAATGAAACATAACATTTCCACATTTCAATCACGAGATATCAATACAACACATTGATATAATATAAACATTATGAAAACCATTTTCAATACCAAAGTAAAACATGGTATTTATTTTTCGTTTTAAAAAAAAAGGTATGGCTTGTAGAGGAAGCCGAAACTCAAATAACGGTCATGACGGCGGAGAAGTCGTTGTCACCGCATACGTACGACAAAAACATTCCCTTTTGTTGTTTAGTAAACGCTTCGTATAAAAAAAGATTCCTTTTGAATAAACGTAAAAGTCAAAGGGGTTTATACACCGTATAAAAGAAAGTTGTGTATAAAATAAAATATGCCTCAATGAAAGGAGATTGAGACGAAGTCCCATACCTCGTATCCGACTTGACCCGACCGTTCTTTAATCTCCTGAATAACAAACTTGAGTTAATCTATACTTTCTTATGAATCATTTTCAAGTTCATTATTCCTTTTATACCATGTTATTAACATTATGTAATCATTTAAGTTAATAATGTTTATTTTGTCGGTATTTGGTTCGTAAGTCAAAAATAGACTTCTTACACTTACATGTTGTTAATTTGGTCATAGGTTCATTATATCCAAAATGATATTAATAATTTGGATAACATATATATCATATATATTCATAATATACATGTATTTATAATATTACATCACATTTAGAGGTAAGAAATGAAATGCACCGTTCATGGAGACGGTAAGCCGTACGTACGCATGAACGCTACTTCCATTTCTATTTCATATTTTCTGGAATCGAATCATAATTATATAAGAGTATATTATAATTAAAGTATAATAACATATATAATATCATTAACTTTACCCTTTACACATCCCACATATGGTATTAACGAATCAAATCACTTTCAGGGGGCGGTAGTCCGCACTTCCTAAAATGAAGATATCGTGTTTACCCATAATGGAAACCATAAAGGTATGACCAAAATGAAAAAAACAGAAGCTTAATGAAAACATAAACATATTATATATCATATATAAAAATAGTGACATCATAATGGCCACCTTTGAAGGTGTTAAATGAGTATTGAACAATCATCGTTTCGGGAGGCAGAATTTCGCCATCCACGGAAACCGTATGTTCTTTAACCATTTGATGTAGTTGTGTGAGAGTGTAGCTCAAATAAATATTATAACAACATCCTTGTATATTGAAGATACTGGTGTTGTTACAAAATAAGTAAATAAAAAGAGTTTAGGGGGTTGGAGATGCAAAATAAAACAAATAAACATGAGAGAATGAATTACCTTTAGAAGTGTAACTCCTTTTGATTTGAGACTAAAGGCTTCCTTTGAAAGGATTCTGCCCCAATACAATCCTCTAGGATGAGGAGAGGGATGTGGAGAGAGTAAATGGGCAGTTTTTGGCCGAGCGAAAGGCTTGAGGAGTGTGTGAAATGAGGTAGAGGTGGGGGCCTTTTATAAGAGGAGAGGAGGGGCACTTTTGGAAAGTAATGAAATATTACTTTATTTGAAAATGTGTTTCGGTTTAAAAAGGTCCCACATTGATATAATTCGTGGATATGGTGATAAGGGTTCGAAATCCACTCATCCAATTGGTTTTGGCCATGTGTAGTTGTAACGCCCCGACCCCAGCTACCCAGAGTCGGTGCATTACTTCGTAACATTGGAATGATCACAAGAAAGATCAAATCTCGAAAGACCGATTGGTTTAGTAGCCTTGGAAACACTAGATATATTCATAAAGTTTTACATTAAATTTCAAAGTGAAAAAATACTACAACAACAAAGTCTTCATATCCACACTATTAACCCCTCATAATATCCCTGCAAGTCAATCATAATTTACTTCTTCACTACATGGGAAAAATAAAACATAGAAAAGGGGTGAGCTCAAATGCCCAGTAAGGATAACAATAGAGAGGAACATTCAAAATAAGCATAAACATTTAAGGCAATGAATTACTAAAACAAAAGCCTTTTAAACATGAACTTCAACATATTATGGCAAAAGTAAAATGAAATAATGCCATTTACTTATTCACATGGATATTCTACTAATCGAATAATCACATGCAAAATCAATAACCACTTTCATAATGTTGGAATGCATAATGCCAGACTATCATAACCACATAGCCAAGGCCTCGTGCCAAGACTACAAATAAGATTTTGTCAAGGCCTTGTGCCAAGACACTAGTTTGTCTCATGAGACCTACCGATGCATCGAGGAGCTATAGCGGGCTCCACCCGTCACTTATTAAGTCCAATGCATTCCCATATGAAAAGGTTTAAACATAACATAAACATTCGTATTAAAACTAGCATACGATATGTCAATAATTTCACCATAAACTATGAATGGTATAAAAATAGCACATCCATAGTCAAACATATCACAAAACCTTCAATACAATATAGAAGTTTTGTATCATAATAAATCAACTTCAAATAATCTTAAAATCCGTCAAAGGATGTTGACATAGATGAAATCAAAATTCTTTTTAAAGAAATATCTCCTTTTATTTTGAAATAATTTAAGATCCATATAAAATAAAACATTTTCTTTGAAAATATTCTTATAAGCTTCTAAGTAAAGCTTTGAAGATTTTATAACGGCGTAAAATTACCGCACCCGCCGTATAAGTTAAAAAAAACATTCTTACCTCAATTCTATCGAAAAGGTTAAAAAGGACCTTGTTTTGAAAACGACGGAAATATTCCTTTATAAACCTCTTATAAAAAGTCAAACAAGGGTATAAATGACTTTAACCCATATTCTTTTAAATAGTAAAAATGTTTTGGAATACATTTTTAAGAAACATGGATGTGGATGATAAAGATATCCCAGTAGATTATTACGTACAAACAACCTCGGATAATGAAGAGATTGTGAAATAACATTTACCTTGTACTTTTCCTTGGTTGGGGTAGGTTAACCTCCTGTATAATGGTGAAATAATTTTTATTAAATTATAAAAGAATCATATACATTAATATGATATCATATATGATCTTTTAATATTGATTTGATAATATCTTAGTATTATCGTCGTTTCGTGTGTTAACTTACTCATTTTCTTTTATATGTTTTGTTACATAAGTCATGTTTGTTGTATCTTATTCATATCCAGAATGATATCAATTCCTTAAACATCATTGTTAAATCATTAAATGATAATTATACTTGAATGGATACGATGGAGAATGAATCTCATCGCGTTCGTGGAGACGGTAGTCCGTACGTACGCACGAACGCTACTTCCATTTAATTTTTATTTTAAAAGAATCGAATCCAAATGATACATAGGTATATTACTATTCCAGTATAATATAATATTTTATATATGTTACTTAAGTTCATTAACACCATCCTTTATACGTTCCATGTGTGGTATGAACGAGTCATATCATTTTAAGGGGGCGGTAGTCCGCACTTCCTCAAATGAAATTATCGTATGTATATACAACATGAAACGAATAATGGTATGAAATAAAATGGAATTTCAGAAGCTTATATATAAAATATATATCATTAATATCATATTTAATTACAGTTCCATCATAATGGCCACCATGAGAGGTGGTAAGATGTATTTGAACAATCATCGTTTCGTGAGGCGTTAGTTTTCCATCCACAGAAACATTATGTTAATCATCCATTAGATGGAGTTGTGTGTATGTGTAGTTTGAATACTTCTTATAACAACATCCTAGTATATTTAGGATACTGGTTTTGTTACAAAAGAAAGGAAATAAAAAGAGTTTGGGGGTTGGAGAAGCAAAATAAATGAAAATAATTTAAGAGAAATCGTTACCTTTAATTTAGGTAACTCACTTTGGTTGGAACCAAAGGACTTCTTGAAATGCTTTCTGCCTAAGGGTAAGCTTCAAGGAGGAGGAGAGGGATGTGGGGAGCTTAGTTGGGCAGAGTTTGGACCAGTCAAGTGGCTTGAGAGGTGTGAGGAATGAGTAGAAGTGGTCTCCTTTTATAAGGGAGAGGAGGGGCTCTTTAGGAAAGTGTGAAAGTATTACTTTATAATATATTTGTATTCGGTTTATAATGGTCAAAAAATAACTGAGCTCGAAGATAAGATGACTCATATTCTAAATAACATCAACCAATAAGAATTGGACAGGTTTTAGATAATATTTTAATCATTATAATCTTATTTATTTAAATGATTTATTAATGAGGTAAACATTGCATCATTATTGTGTCATTAATAATTTAAATTATTTGATGTCTAAAAATTATAAATAAAAAATAATTATGTAGGAAATCTTTTTATCTTTCTAATGAATATTTATAATCGAAAATCCAACATGTACAACCCTATGTAAAAATTGTTCTTCTAAAATATGTAAGCTTATGCAATTTTTATTTTTATTTTAACTTTATTAATATAATGTGTCATTATCACTTACAAGTGGATCCATGGGGTCCCAAAACAGACCCAAAGATGCCCATGGTCGACCATGTATCAACCAATAGGGTTAAGACACGTTTTAGGGTAATTTAGTATTATTATAATATTATTTTTTTAACCCTTAGTTACCGGATTTACCCTTTAACCATGGTAAATAAAATATTTACCGCAGTAATTATTCAAAATGTGTAAAAATAAAAGTTACCTATTTACATAATTTGGACATCCTGATTCCAAATATGGAATCCATTTTCCTAAATTCAAAACACAGAAGTGGCAGAAATTAATTTAAAATTAATTCCCGCTGTCAAAACAAAAAGCGTGTTTTTAAGAGGTAATAACTATCAAAAGATTGACACTTGTTTATGTTCGGTTTAATTGTAAAATTATGTCCAATGAACAAAATTATATTAAATGGTAAAAATATATTCTAAATATACTTTAAAACCACTCAAATTCACAATTTATCACTATTAATTATTTTGATTAAAAAAGTTGTTTTTAATTAAAATTTAGTAATTTTCACTATTCATCAAAATATGAAAGTTATCCGAAATGTACCAAAATTTCACCCTAGGATAATTTTGATATTCCGAATCCAAAAATGAAGTCCATTTTCAAATATAAAATATATATAATTTCAAAAAGTAGGTATTAGTATTCACAACGGCTAGTTTAATTAGTTGTGGTGTGTGTTAGAACTCGAGGTTGCGTACAACACACGCTATCGCATTATTCGAAGGGAAACGTATCGTGGAAGCTTGGGGTGTTACATTCTCCCCTCCTTCAAATAATTGCATCCTCGCAATTTCTAGAATACTTATTACATGAAAATACTTGGATGGTTTTTCATTATAAGTTCCTCGGGTTCCCACATTGCCTCTTCCATCTTATGATTTCTCCACAAAACTTTTACCAGACGCATCGTCCGGTTTCTCAGTACTTGTTCTCCTATATCAAGAATCCTGACGGGCTCTTCACAATAGGAAAGATCAGGTTCCAGTTCTAATTACTCATAGGTGAGTACATGCGTTGGGTCAGGCATGTATTTTCTCAACAGAGATACGTGGAACACATCGTGAACTTTGGAGAGACTTGGCGGCATTGCCAATCGGTAAGCTACAACCCCAATTCGTTCTAGAATTTCGAAAGGTCCGATGTACCTGGGACTCAATTTACCTTTCTTACCAAAACGTATGACTCCCTTCCATGGAGATACCTTTAGGAAAACATGATCACCGACCTGAAATTCCAAATCCTTCCTTCGATTATCGGCATAGCTCTTCTGCCTACTTTGAGCTGCATTGATGTGATTTTGGATTACCTTTACCTTTTCCACCGTTTCCTCCACCAGTTCTGGGCCTACAAGTTTTCTTTCACCAACGTCATCCCAACAGGTTGGTGTACGACATCTCTTTCTGTATAACGCTTCATATGGTGCCATCTGAATACTCGAATGGAAGCTATTGTTATAGGAAAATTCTACTAGTGGTAAATATTGATCCCACATACCCTGAAAATCAAGTGAGCAAGATCTCAACATGTCTTCTAAGGTCTGAATAGTCCGTTCTAATTGTCCGTCTGTCTGAGGGTGGTAAGCAGTGCTCGAATGAAGTTCAGTATCTAGAGATTTCTGAAGACTTTTCCAAAATCTTGAAGTAAAACGGGGATCACGATCAGAAACAATCGATAGGGGAACTCCATGAAGTCTCACAACTTCATTAATGTATAGTCTTGCTAGACGTTCCAGGGGTAGATCTTCTCTTATAGCAAGAAAATGTGCTGACTTGGTAAGACGATCAACAATAACCCATATTGCATCGTTCCTTCTAGGAGTCTTTGGTAGCCCCATGACAAAGTCCATCGTAATATTGTCCCATTTCCACTCCGGTATGGGAAGAGGTTGCATGACTCCTCCAGGCTGTTGCCTTCCAGCTTTCACTTGTTGACAAACCATACATCTTGACACAAAATCAGCAATCTCCCTCTTCATGTTGTCCCACCAAAAATGTTCCTTCAAATCTCTATACATTTTGGTGCTCCCATGGTGTATAGAGAAATTGGAACTATGAGCGTCATCCAGTAATTCCCTTTTTAGATCAGGTATATTTGGAACACAAAGTCTCATCGTGAATTTCAAAATTCCATCTTCATACACAAAGTCTCTCAATCTCCCATCATTCACAGCTTTAATCTTCTTCTGAAATTCTTCATCATCGGTCTGGGAACTCTTAATCCTTTCTAGTAAAGATGGTTTGGCAACCATTTGAAAAAGCATTGATGTTTCACCTTCCCTGGTTATTCCCATGTCCATCTTCTCTAGATCCATGAAAATTGGATCCCTTTCAATTCTCATCATGTTCAGAACTCCATGGTCTTTTCTGCTCAAAGCATCTGCTACTTTGTTTGCTTTCCCCGGGTGGTAGTGTATCGTGCAATCATAATCCTTGAGTAATTCAAGCCATCTCCTTTGCCTCATGTTGAGTTATTTTTGTGAGAAAATATACTTCAGACTCTTGTGATCAGTATAAATCTCACATTTTTCACCATAGAGGTAGTGCCTCCATATCTTCAAAGCAAAGATCACAGCTGCTAACTCAAGATCATGAGTGGGATAGTTTTGTTCATGAATTTTCAACTGTCGTGATGCATAGGCAATAACTCTATCATTCTGCATAAGGACACAACCAAGTCCTTTCTTTGATGCATCACTATAAATAACGAACCCATCATTCCCCGATGGTAGAGTCAATATAGGAGCATTGACTAATCTTCTCTTCAGTTCTTCAAAACATTCTTCACACTCTTTTGTCCAAACAAATTTAACCCCTTTACGTGTGAGCTTCGTTAATGGGTTAGCCAATCGGGCAAAATTCTGGACGAAACATCGATAATAACCTGCCAAGCCAATAAAAATACGTACCTCAGTTATACTCGTAGGTGCTGGCCATTCTTGGATTGCTTTGGTCTTAGAAGGATCAACAGAGATTCCATCTTTAGAGACAATATGGCCAAGAAAAGAAATCTCCTGAAGCCAGAATTCACACTTGCTAAACTTTCCATATAATTCATGCCTCCTCAGAGTCTTCAAGATAATGCGCAAGTGATTTTCATGATCTTCGTAGGTTTTGGAGTATACCAAGATATCATCAATAAATACCACCACAAATTCATCGAGATACTCCTTGAAAACTCTATTCATCAGATCCATGAATACAGAGGGTGAATTAGTCAATCCAAACGGCATTACAGTAAACTCGTAATGCCCGTACCTGGTTCGAAATGCTGTCTTCGGAATGTCTTCCTTCTTTACACACAACTGATGGTATCCAGATCGAAGGTCAATCTTTGAAAAGTATTGAGCTCCATGCATTTGGTCAAATAAATCATCAATACGAGGTAGGGGATACTTGTTCTTTATCGTTATAGCATTGATCTCCCTGTAGTCGATACATAACCTCATAGATCCATCTTTCTTTTTAACAAAAAGAACAGGGGCTCCCCATGGAGAAACACTAGGGCGAATAAATCCTTTATTACTCAATTCCTCTAGTTGTTTCTTTAGTTCGACTAACTCTACAGTGGCCATTCTATAAGGGGTCTTCGATATAGGCCTTGATCCAGGAATCAAATCAATGGAAAACTCAACTTCTCGTTCTGGAGGATGTCCAGGTAAATCTTCCGGAAATACATCTACAAATTCTTTCACAACAGGTACATCCTCTATTTGAACATTACTTTCCTCACCGATAGTTATTTCATTCTCTTCCTCCCCAATAATTGAATTAAGTTGAGCTACTGGGGGTGGATCTAAATAAGAATTAGGTGGTGACGATTCTGCTCTAAAAATAAGGTGTTCCTTATCATTATCATCAAGAATCGTAACCACTTTCTTCTTACAATAAATCTTTGCATCATAGTCCGAAAGCCAGTCCATACCAAGGATTATATCAAACTCAATCATAGTTATGACGATGAGATCAGCAGATATAGAAAATTTATGTGCTCTAATGGGGACTGATTCACAAAACTTTGTTGCAACGATACTTCCCTTAGGAGTTTTGACTGACAACTCCCTTATTAAATCAAATTGGAAATATCTAATTTTCTTAGCAAACTGTGAAGATATGAAACAATGCGATGCTCCAGAATCAAATAATGCATTTGCTAAACTTGAGGAAACCATTAAATTACCTGCCACCACGTCTTTCGGAGCTTCTACCTCAGCAATAGTGATAGCATAAGCCTGGCCTTGATCCCTTGGCCTTTTCTGAGGTAAGTTCTCCTGACGCTTAGGACATGCATTTGCATAATGCCCCATCTCCCTGCAATTGTAGCACTGAACGTTGGTAGCTTCAATCTTCCCCTTGCAATCATGAGCTTGGTGGCCTTTTTCACCACACTTGTAACAGACTCTCATTCCCTTCAGGCAAGCACCGGGGTGTTTCTTCCCGCATTTACCACAAGATGGATATTCAACCTTTCCCTTCTTCCCCTTATTTCCATTCCCAGATTGATCAACAGGTCTCTTCTTCTATTGCTTCGCTTTAAAGTCATAAGACTTAGAGAATTCCTTTTCGGTCTTGATAGCACATGAGACAATGTCTTCATACGATGAAAAGGATTGTGAGACTAATGCTCGACGGAGAAATGGTTTTAACCCATCAAAGAAACGATCAATCTTACTTCTTTGGTTGCGTATATAATCTCCAGCATACCTCGCTAACCTTGTAAAGTTAGCCTCATACTTTGTGACATTATCATCCTCCTTTTGTCTCAGACTTAGAAATTGCCTTTCCATATCCGCTCGATGGTCGCGAGGGAAGTATTTTTCTAAAAACAGATCTTTGAACTCCCTCCATTCCATATTTGATACTTCATCATCTTCCTTCATGTTTTGAATCAATGACCACCATTGATCAGCATCTCCAGTGAGGCGGTAAACTGCCATGATAACTTTTTCCCTTTCACTGCTCCACAAAGCCTGAAATATTTTCTCTAGGGAAAATCTCCATTGCTCAGCTACTAATGGATTTGTATTCCCGTTGAAATTTGGTGGTTGTTGCCTCATGAATCGATCTAACATTGATCCTCCACGCTGCGGATCAGGGTGCTCCATACGGGTAAGGTTATTATTCATAACCTGAGTAAGTTGTCCCAGTATGGTGATTAGCTGATCGGCACCAGTTGCATCACCAGCCCCACTATAATTATCTTGAGCAGGAGGGCAATCCCTACATGGAGTGCGTGCATTGATACGGTTTCCATTTCTTCCACTAGGCACCATTTCTAAACAATGGCATAAACTAGATCAGTTTATTAATCAAAATACATAATCCCATACTTATAAAACACTTAACATAAATTGAACTATTTATGGATATAATCCATAATCATAAAAATGTTTTCTTTGAGGAAGTATATACTCATAAACACTTCATTATGATTTGTAAAGAAAATGAGAGTTATCCTAAGCATATCCCCCGGGAGTGTCGTAACCAAGAGTGCAGCAAGGCCCGTTGTCGTGCACCAGTTCCCGTTCGAGTCTAGCTCAAAGCGGTGTTTTCGGGTTTTACCCCTAGGTACATCTGTGCCAGAGCCGCCTCTACCTGCTCGTATCCAGACAGGGATGTATTGCTCGGAAAACTCACAAAATCTTTACAATACCAAAATTCTATGAAGTTGTTCTATACTAATCCTCAAAGTTCTTCTTAGGTCTACGTGCTCTAATCAGAGTTTATCTAAATCTAGCTTCCAAGGTTTGTACTAAACTTCCTCTGATACCAACTGTAACGCCCCGACCCCAGCTACCCAGAGTCGGTGCATTACTTCGTAACATTGGCATGATCACAAGAAAGATCAAATCTCGAAAGACCGATTGGTTTAGTAGCCTTGGAAACACAAGATATATTCATAAAGTTTTACATTACATTTCAAAGTGAAAAACTACTACAACAACAAAGTCTTCATATCCACACTATTAACCCCTCATAATATCCCTGCAAGTCAATCATAATTTACTTCTTCACTACCTGGGAAAAATAAAACATAGAAAAGGGGTGAGCTCAAATGCCCAGTAAGGATAACAATATAGCGGAACATTCAAAATAAGCATAAACATTTAAGGAAATGAATTACTAAAAAAAGCCTTTTAAACATGAACTTCAACATAGTATGGAAAAAGTAAAATGAAATAATGCCATTTACTTATTCACATGGATATTCTACTAATCGAATAATCACATGCAAAATCAATAACCACTTTCATAATGTTGGAATGCATAATGCCAGACTATCGTAACCACATAGCCAAGGCCTCGTGCCAAGACTACAAATAAGATTTTGTCAAGGCCTTGTGCCAAGACACTAGTTTGTCTCATGAGACCTACCGATGCATCGAGGAGCTATATCGGGCTCCACCCATCACTTATTAAGTCCAATGCATTCCCATATGAAAAGGTTTAAACATAACATAAACATTCGTATTAAAACTAGCATACGAAATGTCAATAATTTCACCATAAACTATGAATGGTATAAAAATAGCACATCCATAGTCAAACATATCACAAAACCTTCAATACAATATAGAAGTTTTGTATCATAATAAATCAACTTCAAATAATCTTAAAATCCGTCAAAGGATGTTGACATAGATGAAATCAAAATTCTTTTTAAAGAAATATCTCCTTTTATTTTGAAATCATTTAAGATCCATATAAAATAAAACATTTTCTTTGAAAATATTCTTATAAGCTTCTATGTAAAGCTTTGAAGATTTTATAACGGCGTAAAATTATTGCACCCGCCGTATAAGTTAAAAAAACATTCTTACCTCAATTCTATCGAAAAGGTTAAAAAGGACCTTGTTTTGAAAACGACGGAAAGATTCCTTTATAAACCTCTTATAAAAAGTCAAACAAGGGTATAAATGACTTTAACCCATATTATTTTAAATAGTAAAAATGTTTTGGAATAAATTTTTAAGAAACATGGATGTGGATGATAAAGATATCCCAGTAGATTATTACGTATAAACAACCTCGGATAATGAAGAGATTGTGAAATAACCCTTACCTTGTACTTTTCCATGGTTGGGGTAGGTTAACCTCCTGTATAATGGTGAAATAATTGTTATTAAATTATAAAAGAATCATATACATTAATATGATATCATATATGATCTTTTAATATTGATTTGATAATATCTTAGTATTATCGTCGTTTCGTGTGTTAACTTACTCATTTTCTTGTATATGTTTTGTTACATAAGTCATGTTTGTTGTATCTTATTCCTATCCAGAATGATATCAAGTCCTTAAAAATCATTTTTATATCATTAAATGATAATTATACTTGAATGGATACGATGGAGAATGAATCTCATCGCGTTCGTAGAGACAGTAGTCCGTACGTACGCACGAACGCTACTTCCATTTAATTTTTATTTTAAAAGAATCGAATCCAAATGATACATAGGTATATTACTATTCCAGTATAATATAATATTTTATATATGTTACTTAAGTTCATTAACACCATCCTTTATACGTTCCATGTGTGGTATGGACGAGTCATATCATTTTAAGGGGGCGGTAGTCCGCACTTCCTCAAATGAAATTATCGTATGTATATACAACATGAAACGAATAATGGTATGAAATAAAATGGAATTACAGAAGCTTATATATAAAATATATATCATTATTATCATATTTAATTACAGTTCCATCATAATGGCCACCATGAAAGGCGGTAAGATGTATTTGAACAATCATCGTTTCGTGAGGCGTTAGTTTTCCATCCACAGAAACATTATGTTCATCATCCATTAGATGGAGTTGTGTGTATGTGTAGTTTGAATCCTTCTTATAAAAACATCCTAGTATATTGAGGATACTGGTGTTGTTACAAAAGAAAGGAAATAAAAAGAGTTTGGGGGTTGGAGAAGCAAAATAAATGAAAATAATTTAAGAGAAATCGTTACCTTTAATTTAGGTAACTCACTTTGGTTGGAACCAAAGGACTTCTTGAAATGCTTTCTGCCTAAGGGTAAGCTTCAAGGAGGAGGAGAGGGATGTGGGGAGCTTAGTTGGGCAGAGTTTGGACGAGCCAAGTGGCTTGAGATGTGTGAGGAATGAGTAGAAGTGGTCTCCTTTTATAAGGGAGAGGAGGGGCTCTTTAGGAAAGCGTGAAAGTATTACTTTATAATATATTTGTATTCGGTTTATAATGGTCCAAAAATCCTTGAGGTCGAAGATAAGATGACTCAAATTCTAAATAACATCAACCAATAAGAATTGGACAGGTTTTAGATAATATTGTAATCATTATAATCTTATTTATTTAAATGATTTATTAATGAGGTAAACATTTCATCATTATTGTGTCATTAATAATTTACATTATTTGATGTCTAAAAATTATAAATAAAATATCATTATGTAGGAAATCTTTTTATCTTTCTAATGAATATTTATAATCGAAAATCCAACATGTATAACCCTATGTAAAAATTGTTCTTCTAAAAGATGTAAGCTTATGCCATTTTTATTTTTATTTTAACTTTATTAATATAATGTGTCATTATCACTTACAAGTGGATCCATGGGGTCCCAAAACAGACCCAAAGATGCCCATGGTCGACCATGTATCAACCAATAGGGTTAAGACACGTTTTAGGGTAATTTAGTATTATTATAATATTATTTTTTTAACCCTTATTTACCGGATTTACCCTTTAACCATGGTAAATAAAATATTTACCGCAGTAATTATTCAAAATGTGTAAAAATAAAAGTTACCTATTTACATAATTTGGACATCCTGATTCCAAATATGGAATCCATTTTCCTAAATTCAAAACACAGAAGTGGCAGAAATTAATTTAAAATTAATTCCCGCTGTCAAAACAAAAAGCATGTTTTTAAGAGGTAATAACTATCAAAAGATTGACACTTGTTTATGTTCGGTTTAATTGTAAAATTATGTCCAATGACCAAAATTATATTAAATTGTAAAAATTTATTCTAAATATTCTTTAAAACCACTCAAATTCACAATTTATCACTATTAATTATTTTGATTAAAAAAGTTGTTTTTAATTAAAATTTAGTAATTTTCACTATTAATCAAAATATGAAAGTTTTCCGAAATGTACCAAAATTTCACCCTAGGCTAATTTTGATATTACGAATCCAAAAATGAAGTCCATTTTCAAATATAAAATATATATAATTTCAAAAAGTAGGTATTAGTATTCACAACGGCTAGTTTAATTAGTTGTGGTGTGTGTTAGAACTCGAGGTTGCGTACAACACACGCTATCGCATTATTCGAAGGGAAACGTACCGCGGAAGCTTGGGGTGTTACAGTAGTTCATATATTTTACATTATCTTGCCATTTTATTTAAATCGTCAAATAATGATGTCATCGCTGCATCATTATTATGTCATAAATAATATAATTTATTTAATGTCTAAAAATCATAAAAAAAATACTATGATGTAGGAAATCTTTTTATCTTTCAAATGACTATTTATAATCAAATATCTGATCTTTATTACCCCATGTAAAAGTTTTTTTCGTAAAACATATTATGTTTGTGTCATTTTTACCTTTACATTAAATAAAAAGTTATTTATGTCATTTCCCAACAAAAATGTCTTCATGGGGTCCCCAAGTTGACCCATGGCTTGTCTTGGTCGGCCATGACACAAAAAATAAGGTTGGGACATGTTTCTAGGTCATTTCATAATATTAAAGCATTATTTATACCTTAAACTACACTAATTACCACTAATCGCGATTAAAAACTTAATAAGTTACTATTCACCAAAAAAATTATTTTAATCTCATTGAACCAAATTTTACTTCTTAATGACAACCATGTATGTCGGATTTTCAAAATTCAATACACATTAGTGGTAAACTTTTATTTAACCGAAAAATCAGTTTGCTTGATTACCACTTAGTGGTTTCACTATTCATCAAAAATTGAAGTTTTTCAGAAAATTACCAAAAATTCAACCTAAGCTATATTTGATATTCCAAATTCAAAAATGAAGTCTATTTTACAAAATTCAAATCATATAAGTCACATTAATTAATTTAGTAATTAATTCCCGCTGCCAGAGCAAATAGCGTGTTTTTACAGAACAATAAGTATCAAAAGATTGACACCAGTTTAAGTCTAATTTCAAAGTGAAATTGATTCCAATGACCACCATTGGATAAAATGGTAAAAATATATTCTAATTTCACTTCAAAACCAATTCAAAACATAATATAATCATATAAATAAATTAGATTAAAAAGCAGTTTTGATGTAAAATGCAGTTTTTTTCACTATTCATTAAAAAAATGAACATTGTTAGAAAAATACCAAAAATTCACACAAGGTAAATTTTGATGTCCCAATCATAAAGAATAAGTTTATTTTGAAAAAAATAGTTTATAAAATTGTCAAAATTTAGATTCAAAAATGGCTTGCCATTAAAAGGCACTAAAACAATCTTTTAAGAATATTAGTGTATTCCATGCATAAGATTGTATTTATTTTCATTTTAAGCCTCTATAACACTATCTTAATCATTAATAGACATAGATAAAAATATGTATTATTCATTAATTTCTTGGAATGTTACATCCTTCCCCCCTTTAGAAAATTGCATCCCCGCAATTTATTTACTTATCGAATAAATGGGGGTACTTATTCCTCATTGCATTTTCAGATTCTCATGTTGCCTCTTCAATCATGTGGTTTTTCCACAAAACCTTTACCTGATGAATCACCTTATTCTGTAACACTTTCTCCCTGTGGTCAAGAATCTGGACCGGTTGTTCCTCATAAGATAGGTTCTCTTCCAGCTGAACTACCTCTGGACTCAAAACATGAGATGGATCTGGCATATACTTTCTCAACATCGAAATGTGAAAAACATTGTGTACCTGAGATAAACTCGGAGGTAAAGACACTCGGTATGCAACTGATCCAACTCTCTCCAGAATTTTGTATGGTCCAATGAACCTTGGACTCAACTTTCCTTTCTTACCAAATCTCATCACGCTTTTCCAAGGAGAAACCGTGAGAAAAACATGATCACCTACCTCGAAAGATAGATCCTTCCTCCAGTTATCCGCATAACTCTTCTGCCTGCTCTGAGCTGTTCTCATGTGTTTCTGAATCAGTTGAACTTTTTCTACCATCACTTCTACCAATTCTGGTCCCATCAACTTCCTTTCACCCACTTCATCCCAGAAAGCTGGAGTTCGACACCGCTTCCCATATAATGCCTGAAATGGTGCCATCTGTATACTGGAATGAAAACTGTTATTATATGAAAACTCAACCAAAGAAAGATGTTGGTCCCAACTTCCCTGATAATCCATAGAACAAGCTCGTAGCATATCCTCCAATGTCTGAATTGTTCATTCTGACTGCCCATCTAATTGAGGATGAAAAGTTGTACTAAAATTTAATTTAGTACCCAACGACTTATGAAGGCCTTTCCAAAAGTTATAAGTAATCCTGGGATCACGATCCGATACAATGGAGAGAGGAACTCCATGTAACCTGACTATCTCTTTAAGATACAAATGGGCAAGTTGATCAAGAGAGAAAGTCTCTCGTATAGCAAGGAAATGATCAGATTTGGTCAAGCAATCAACAATAACCCAGATTGCATTATTACCTCGAGATGTCTTGGGTAATCCAACAACAAAGTCCATTGATATATTCTCCCATTTCCACTCTGGCACTGGTAAAGGCTGAAGCATCCCTTTCGGTAACTGCCGCTCTACTTTAACATGCTGACCAGTCAAACACTTCACAGTAAAATCAACAATATCTCTTTTCATTCCATCCCACCAGTAATACTCCCGCAGATCTCTATACATCTTAGTACTGCCCGGATGAACTGAAAACGGAGAACTATGAGCTTCACATAACAACTCTCTCTTCAACTGTGAATCACAAGGCACACACAATCTCTTCCAAAATCACAAAACACAATCATTATCAATGTTGAATTCAGGCAACTTACCTTTCTGAACCAGCTCTACCTTTTTCTGCAACTCACTATCTTGCTTCTGTGCTTGCTTGATTCTATCTGATAGAGATGATCTCACTGATACCTAAAACAAAACAGAAGGACTTCCTGCACCAACAACTTCTATGCCAAAGTTCATCAAATCGTTATCTAAAGGATCACGTTCCAACCGCAACATTGTTAATGAAGCATTACTTCTTCGACTCAAAGCATCAGCCACTTTATATGATTTTCCTGGATGGTAATGAATTGTACAATCATAATCCTTGATTAATTCTAGCCATCTCCTCTGTCTCATTTTTAACACTTTCTGAGTGAATATATACATTAAACTTTTGTGATCGGTATATATTTCACACTTTACTCCATACAAATGATGCCTCCAAATTTTTAAAGCAAAAAACAACAACAGCTAATTCCAAATCATGTGTAGGGTAATTTACCTCATGAGTTTTCAACTGTCGTTAAGCATAAGCAATTACCTGATCATTCTACATTAGGACGCAACCAAGTCCTTTCAATGAAGCATCACTGTATATAACAAACTCACCATTCCTGGAAGGTAGTGCCAAAACTGGAGCATTCACCAATCTTCTTTTCAATTCCTGAAAACAATCATCACATTCTTTTGTCCAGATAAACTTAACACCCTTCCGAGTTAGCTTAGTCATTGGACTAGATAACCGTGAAAAATTTCTAACAAACCTTCGGTAATATCCCGCCAAACCAAGGAAGCTATGAATCTTGGTTACATTTGTGGGTCTTGGCCATTCTTCCACAACTTTTGTTTTTGCAGGATCAATAGTTATTCCATCTTTAGAAACAATGTGACCAAGGAAAGAAATTTGTTGCAACCAAAACTCACACTTGCTGAATTTCCCATACAGTTTCTTTTCTTTTAAGGTTTGTAAGATAACCCTTAAATGTTTTTCATGCTCCTCTTTACTTTTAGAAAACACCAAAATATCATCAATGAAAACCACCAAAAACATATCCAAGAACTCATGGAAAATTCAATTCATTAAGTCCATGAATACAGCAGGTGCATTGGTTAGCCCAAAAGGCATTACTACAAATTCATAATGTCCATATCTCGTACGGAACGCGGTCTTCGGAATATCTGCCTCCTTTACCTTCAGCTGATGGTACCCCGATCTCAAGTCAATCTTTGAAAAAAACTGAGCTCCCTGGAGCTGATCAAACAAATCATCGATATGAGGAAAAGGATATTTGTTCTTAACAGTGATATTATTCAAGGCTCTATAATCAATGCAATGTCTCATAGAACCATCTTTATTTTTAACAAATAAAATAGAAGCACCCCATGGTGATGTGCAAGGTCTAATGAAACCTTTCTCTAATTAATCTTGCAATTGCTTCTTCAACTCTAAAAGTTCGATTTGTGCCATTCGATAAGGGGGTTTTGAAATTGGCATAGCATTAGGAACTAAGTCAACAGTAAACTCAACTTCCCGATCTGGTATTATTCCAGGCAACTCATCAGGAAAAACATCAGGATACTCATTTACCACTGGCACATCATTAATCTGAACAGTTCCTTTATTTTCAACGACGTGTGCAAGGTAACATTCATTTCCATCTTTTACAAGTTTATCGGCCTCTTGATATGTTATCAAAAGTAAGGGTTCATTCTTGTAAACAAACTGAATGTCTTTCTGAAAAGAAACTTCTTTATCTCTACAGTAAATCTTAGCATGGTAAATAGAGAGCCAATCCATACCCAGGATAACATCAAACTCTACTAGAGGTAGAACAATAAGGTTTGCAAGTAGGTTCTTTCCACAGATAAGGATAGGAAGATTCTTATAAATTCTTTTTGCCTCGACATTTCCCCCAGGTGTTTTTACCAAAAGTTCAGGAGTCATTTCTTGAGATGGTATTCCCATTTTACTAGAAAAGGTTTCAGAGATGAAAGAATGTGTAGACCCCGAATCAAACAACACACTGGCATGATCTGAAAAAACAAACAATGTACCTGATACAACTTCATTTGATGGCCCGACATCTGCTAATGTAGTTGCAAAGGATTTCACCACCCCTTTCTGCTTGTAGTCTAACTGCTTCTCATCACTCAAGCTCCTTGTCGGACACTCGTTTGCATAGTGACCCATCTCATTGCACTTATAACATTTCACTAACTGTAAATCAAATTTGTTCTTACCTTCACCTTGATCCTTTTCAGTGAAATCACGATCCTTATGTCCCATCTTACCACATCGGTAGCACTTCACAGAATTCAGAAGACATTCCCCAGCATGCCTTTTTCCACATTTATCACAAACTGGAAACTTAGTTCTCTTACCATCAGATTTTTTTGAAGAATTCTTACCTTTCTCCTGCAACCTCGGTCTCTTCATCTGCTGGTTGTTAAAGAAAACATGGTCATCGGCAAACTCCATTTCCACCTTCTCAGCACATCGAACAAGCTTTTCATAACTTTTAAACTCACGAGAAGCTAATGCCCTTCGATATTTTGGCTTTAATACTGAGTAAAAACGATTGATTTTACTATCAAGGTCCCGGATAAAATTTGGAGCATACCTTGCCAATCGAGTGAACCTTTCTTCATAGGCAGCCACTGAGTCTTCATCTTGCCTCAATTGCAAGAATTGCTTTTCCATCCTAAGTCGAACAGCCTTAGGAAAATACTTCTCAAGAATCATACCTTTGAATTCATCCCAGTCAAGAGCATCAATCTCATCGGCGTCCCTGATATTTTTAACCATAGACCACCACTGATCTGCTTCACCCTCCAAACAGTAAATAGCAAGACTAACCATTTGATTTTCTGAACAACCCATGACATCAAAAATATTCTCCAGTTCTTTAATCCACCCTTCAGCTAGCACTGGGTCAGATGATCCTCTGAATGATGGGGGATGTTGCCTCATGAAATGTTCCACCACTGACATGTTCCTCTGCGGTTGGTCTGGCTGATCTCGTGTATGGATACCACCGCCATTTATCTCTTAATTCAACTGCGCCATTACTGCAACAAACTGTTCAGTTCCAATTCCGACCATTTCTGGATGCTGATTCGGAAGGTTATTTCCTTCTATATGCCTTCCTAGCACTGCTTTCCTGTTTCCTCTGCGGAAAACCATTCTGAACAAACATGTCATAGATGAAGCAACATGGTAATCTTTAAATGCTATATCATTTCAAGAAAAAAAATATTTTTGGATAATCATTTAATAGAATTCTAACTCCTAAAGTTATCTAAACCGTCCTTTGATACCAACTATAAGGCCCCAGACTTAAACCTTACTTAATCCTGAGTTATTACAAGATTACACATTGAGGATCTTTTCGGTTTTAGAGTTTTAGAGAATTAGATCATAAAACATGCATTACATTCCACATATAAACAAAGGGGTTACATAAAGATAGTATTCTTCATTACCATCAAAGGAAACATATTTAAAATAAAACATGGATTCATTCTTGACACTTCCTTGACACTGACATCATATCATGTACCTTTCCCTTGACCTGTGAAAACATTTCAAAAAAACTTGGGATGAGCATAGAAAGCACAGTATGGGTTATAAAAATATGGAAAGGAAACATGGATACATATGTACATAAGGATGAGATCATAATTTACCCATAAAACATAAGCACTTTAACATACCTAATCAAATCATGAATAAATCATATAAATCATAAGACATAAAGGTAACTTGAGGCATTCATAACATTCTTACGTAGGGAGTAACCCTCTTGGTTATGTTTGGAATACCCATCACAGTATATTCCCTAAAATCTCTTCGGAGAAACCTTAACGTTTCACTCCTTCGCGTTACCCAATGCATTGGAGAGCTATAACGGGCTCACCCGCCCTTAGTTTATCATAGAACCACCCGTCTTTATAATAATTCCCAAGAACCATAACATAATCATATCACATAAAACATGCATAAAGGAAACATAACATTTCCACATTTCAATCACGAGATATCAATACAACACATTGATATAATAAAAACATTATGAAAACCATTTTCAATACCAAAGTAAAACATGGTATTTATTTTTCGTTTTTTTTTAAAACAAGTTATGGCTTGTAGAGGAAGCCGAAACTCAAATAACGGTCACGACGGCGGAGAAGTCGTTGTCGCCGCATACGTACGACAAAAACATTCCCTTTTGACATTTAGTAAATGCTTCGTATAAAAAAATATTCCTTTTGAATAAACTTAAAAGTCAAAGGGGTTTATACACCGTATAAAATAAAGTTGTGTATAAAATAAAATATGCCTCAATGAAAGGAGATTGAGACGAAGTCCCATTCCTTGTATCCGACTTGACCCGACCGTTCTTTAATCTCCTAAATAACAAACTTGAGTTAATCTCTAATTGCTTATGAATCTTTTTCAAGTTCATTATTCCTTTTATACCATGTTATGAACATCATGTAATCATTTAAGTTAATAATGTTCATTTTGTCAGTATTTGGTTCTTATGTCAAAAATAGACTTCTTACACTTACATGTTGTTAATTTGGTCATAGGTTCGTTATATCCAGAATGATATTAATGATTTGGATAACATATATATCATATATATTCATCATATACATGTATTTATAATATTACATCACATTTAGAGGTAAGAAATGAAATGCACCGTTCATGGAGACGGTAAGTCGTACGTACGCATGAACGCTACTTCCATTTCTATTTCATATTTTCTGGAATGGAATCATAATGATATAAGAGTATATAATAATTAAAGTATAATAACATATATAATATCATTAACTTTACCCTTTACACATCCCACATATGGTATTAACGAATCAAATCACTTTCAGGGGGCGGTAGTCCGCACTTCCTAAAATGAAGATATCGTGTTTACCCATAATGGAAACCATAAAGGTATGCCCAAAATGAAAAAAAGGAATCTTAAGGTAAACATAAACATATTATATATCATATATAAGAATAGTGACATCATAATGGCCACCTTTTAAGGTGTTAAATGAGTATTGAACAATCATCGTTTCGGGAGGCAGAATTTCACCATCCACGGAAACCGTATGTTCTTTAACCATTTGATGTAGTTGTGCGAGAGTGTAGCTCAAATAAATATTATAACAACATCCTTGTATATTTAATATACTGGTGTTGTTACAAAATAAGTAAATAAAAAGAGTTTAGGGGGTTGGAGAAGCAAAATAAAACAAATAAACATGAGAGAATGAATTACCTTTAAAAGTGTAACTCCTTTTGATTTGAGCCTAAAGGCTTCCTTTGAAAGGATTCTGCCCAAAGGGAATCCTCTAGGATGAGAATAGGGATGTGGAGAGAGTAAATGGACTTGGTTTGTCCGAGCCAAAGGCTTGAGGAGTGTGTGAAATGAGGTAGAGGTGGGGGCCTTTTATAAGAGGAGAGGAGGGGCACTTTTGGAAAGTAAAGAAATATTACTTTATTTGAAAATGTGTTTCGGTTTCAAAAAGCCCCACATTGATATAATTAGTGGATATGGTGATAAGGGTTCGAAATACACTCATCTAATTGGTTTTGGCCATGTGTAGTTCATAGATTTTACATTATCTTTCCATTTTATTTAAATCGTCAAATAATGATGTCATCGCTGCATCATTATTACATCATAAATAATTTAATTTATTTAATGTCTAAAAATCATAAAAAATACTATGATGTAGGAAATATTTTTAGCTTTCAAATGAATATTTATAATCAAATATCTTATCTTTATAATCCCATGTAAAAATTGTTTTCGTAAAACATATTATTTTTGTGTCATTTTTACCTTTACATTAAATAAAAAGTTATTTATGTCATTTCCCAACCAAAATGTCTCCATGGGGTCCCCAAGTTGACCCATGGATTGTCTTGGTCGGCCATGACACAACCAATAAGGTTGGGACATGTGTCTAGGTCATTTCATATTATTAAATCATTATTTATACCTTAAACTACACTAATTACCACTAATCGCGATTAAAAACTTAATAAGTTACTATTAAAAAAAAATTATTTTAATCCCATTGAACCACATTTTACTTATTAATGACAACCATGTATGTCTGATTTTCAAAATTAAATACACATTAGTGGTAAACGTTTATTTAACTGAAAAATCTGTTTGCTTGATTACCACTTAGTGGTTTCACTATTCATCAAAAATTGATGTTTTTTCAGAAAATTACCAAAAATTCACCCTAAGCTATATTTGATATTCCGAATTCAAAAATGAAGTCTATTTTACAAAATTCAAATCATATAAGTCACATTAATTAATTTAGTAATTAATTCCCACTGCCATAGCAAATAGCGTGTTTTTACAAAACAATAAGTATCAAAAGATTGACACCAGTTTAAGTCAAATTTCAAAGTGAAATTGATTCCAATGACCACCATCGGATAAAATGGTAAAAATATATTCTAATTTCACTTCGAAACCAATTCAAAACATAATAAAATCATATAAATAAATTAGATTAAAAAGCAGTTTTGATGTAAAATGCAGTATTTTTCACTATTCATTAAAAAATAAACATTGTCAGAAAAATACCAAAAATTCACACAAGGTAAATTTTGATGTCCCAATAATAAAGAATAAGTTTATTTTGACAAACATAGTTTATAAAATTGTCAAAATATAGATTCAAAAATGGTTTTCCATCAAAAGGCACTAAAACAATCTTTTAGAATATTAGTGTATTCCATGCATAAGATTGTATTTATTTTCATTTTAAGCCTCTATAACACTATCTTAATCATTAATAGACATACATAAAAATATCTATTATTCATTACTTACTTGGGATTTTACAATGATGTTTGAGATGGCGTCCCTCTTCATATCTCAGTGGAATAAAGTGATGATATTTGAGAATTAGGGAAATCATAGTCCATGATATATCATCACCTTTGAGATCCTTGATCGCACTAAAGAGGTGGCCTACCGACTGGAATTGAGACCTAACCTATCCCATGTAAACTATGTATTCAATGTATCCCTATTGAGAAAATACATACTAGTCCCCTCACAAGCACTCAATATAGAGGTGGTACAATTGGATAATGATCTCTCGAATAAATATCAACTAGTGTTGATCTTATACCATAGAGAGAATGTTCTATGAAATAAGACTATGCACATAGTCAATGTTATTTGGAGAAGACCAAAGATTTAATAAGAAATGTGGTAATGAGAGAAAGTGATGAAATAGAGTTACCCTCATCTATTTTGGTGTGAGAAATGAAAATATCTTGGGAGAAAATTATAGAGGGGGTAATATTATACAGACCAAAACTGTTATAAATAAAATTTTCCTATTGATTTAATTAAAATTTTTATTATGTAATATGGTTATAAAAAACACATCCACTTATTTTTCTTTATTATATTAAATTTTATTTAAAATAATATTATGTATCATTATTGTTGATAATATAGTCATTATACAATGATTACATTATTAGTATTAATATAGGGTTTTATTAAATCTAAATGACACTTAAAAAGGTTTGGCTAGCCTCAAATAGTACCCTATGATGCCCATTTATCAAAACATCCAAGGGAGATAGCAACTATGGGATTTGACATTGTCAAATCCCTATTTCATATTAACAAAAATAGAATTAATGAAACCATTTATAGGAGAAGTTCAAGATCATCGAGATCGCGACCAAATCCCTATACATCAAACCACCCCATATGTGCCTCACCATCACACACCATACTCTTAGGGAATTAACTGGTGTATTCAATGGAAATTTACTATTAACCAATAATTATGACTATGTGCATTTTTTCATATAAAATATTTATTATGTTTTCATCTTATTATGGATACATTATAAATGATATTTTTTTTGATATAATAAAACACAAAGAGTATATTTGGGTATTAATACAAATCAATTATTAAATTTATTTTGATGAATCTATGGATTCCTGAAATAAATAATCTATCAATAATATATTATTATTGAATAATTTTTGTTAAATATAAATGATCATTTGAGTTTTATGAAGTCAAATTTAATTTTTATATGGGTTAAAAACTATTATTATCAAAACACATATAATTTCTCAATAAATGTTGAAGACCATTTAATAAATGAAAATTCACATATTAAAAAATTATTTAGATAAAATTAACATTAATTTTGGAATGATAATTTTGAGATTATCCAATGGAAAATTTTTCAAAATTTTTTGAGACAATTTATCTTTCAGGGAAAAATTAAATACCATATATATTTACATTGATTATTATGACATTATAATGACCCAAAAGTGATATAATAAAAACAATAAAGTGCATCCACAACCAAATATATGTTTTAAATTTAAAATAATGTTATTATATATATGTTTTTTTATATTATAAATCCCTAATGAATAATCCAAAACCATTAATATATTTTAAGGTTTTAATATAATTTTTTTAGGAGTGTGCCTCACCTCCTCAAAAGAAAGGGAATTATTTTATTATATTAAGAAATGTTTCATATAATATAATGATAAGCAATCCCATTTGGAATAAATCATGGGAAACACCAAGCTATGGTTTGTGATTTCGGTTATTTTATTATGTAGAGTCCAAAAGATAAATAATAATTAAATTCCCCTCCTTTCCTATATCGACCTACCTAATATCCCATTTTTCTTCAATAAATCTCCTTGGATAATGTCCATATTATACCATCCACTCTTTAAAGTCCTCCAAAGTATCCACCAATATTGGATATCTTTTTCGAGTTTTTGGATCGGGTACCCGAAGCGCTCGGAAAATAATAGATTTAATATTATTATTAAATCTTCGACCTACCATAACTCATGCGTGCGACGTCCGATTGACTTGCCATCAGTGGCGATGTAATCCTGACATCAATATGGTCGATTCAAGTCTAATGTTGACATACTCGGGCGGAGTATGTCAAAAGTTCCGTCTCATCAAGAGGAAGTCAACGAAACAGACGGCGCGTCAATCGGACGCCCGGTCTGTGAGTTATTGGCTTTTTCGTCTCCGGGGCCAGGTTGGTTTTTAAGGCAAAACCAACCCGACCGTACTCCACCTGCGTCCAAACCTCGGGCGGAGTATGCCAAAAGATCCGTCTCACTAAAAGGAACTCAACGCGATTGACGGCGCGTCAATCGGACGTTCGTGGCTCAAGATATGAGCGTTTCCGCTCCGAAGGCCTGGTTGGTTTCGTGAACGAACCAACCCGGCCATATTTCAAGTGACACCGGTTAACCAAACCGGTCACACCATTGCGATCCATACGGAAAAACACACGAGATGGACTACCCATTGGTCCAAAACGGATAGCCGGTGAAAAAGTTGCATTTCACCGCAACACGCGCGAACCGGGCCTCGTGGGTCCCGCGCCTCGACCTCAACTTAAATATCCAAAATTGGTTTTGAAACATCCGTCTTAATTCCAGGGTCGCAACCTCGCAGACGATTCGACATTCCGACACCGTATGAGAGAGATATGTCCGATACAAGATCCCGTAATAATAATAATAATATTATTATTATTCGGTGTTTCGTGGGCCCGAGTCACGAACCAGAATTTAGTATTCAACATTAGACTTGAATCGACCATATTGATGTCAGGATTACATCGCCACTGACGGCAAGTCAATCGGACGTCGCACGCATGAGTTATGGTAGGTCGAAGATTTAATAATAATATTAAATCTATTATTTTCCGAGCGCTTCGGGTACCCGATCCAAAAACTCGAAAAAGATATCCAATATTGGACTCATATATTCCAATATTGGACTCATATTTCATTATATGTCCTTATTATATCCCATATTAATCAAAAATTATGATAACCCTATTCACTCTCATCAACACATATTTTTGAATTTTTCTGTGACATTTTCTTGTTCTCTAAATTTCACCTCGATTTTCCGTGCCAAGACAATTGTGTTATGAATTCCAAAACCATTTTATATAAAGGGTGTTTACCATTATACACCTATAAATATTTTAATTAGGACATAAATGTATTTATTACACACTCCTTTATCATGGAATAAAATATTATTATGAATGAATCCATTTTTTATGATCTATGTGGCACATATAAGAATTATAATGAAATAATAATGGTTGGTGCACCCCGAATTATATAGCGCTCCAAGGAACTTATATTGTTTAGTTTCATGAGATGTCATGTTGGGATAGGAACTGAACCTGATTCCATTATGGGACAGTCTTAACCATGATTTCATGGAGGTTTATCCTTGACCTATGTTTAAGATATGATATTTTAAGTTGTTTCCAAATTTCCCATGTTATGATTATCATCTATATCATGTCTCATTGTTCATGTTTATTATTCCAAATATTTTTAACCCCCATTTATAAGCCTATTATCTAATATATATCACATTATTTCATATTTATTACATTTCTGGGATTTACAACTCATCCCATTTTTATGTTTTCCACCAGGTTATTTCTTTCAGATTTAAAAGAAATAGAATTTTATAAGAATGTTAAGGAAGATTTCAGTTATGTTGTTGTATCCCATGTTCAAGATGTTGGGATATGTACCTAATTACAAAAGATAGTATAATTATTTATATTTCAGTTTATATATTCTATAAATTTATATATTAATATTTAATTAGTGATTAATAATTATTAGGGTTTCTATATCTCATTCATGGGGTTTATGGTTATGAAGTTACCAATGTTGTAATGGTATTTTGTCACAATTTTCATCCATGATAAATTTAATATGTTATACACCTAAAATATTTTATGAGGTGTATATACTTATAAACATAGATTAACTTATTTAATATTTTTGTTTTTATGATAATATATGTTTCCTTTATTGTTATTCAACTAATTGGGTGTATGTTTCAAATGTTTCAAAGTGGTATAGGATGATTTTTAATGTTTAAAATTATTTTCCTCAAGAATGTTGTAATGTTATTTTAATGTATTTTCCATTCATTAACATCATCAAACTTTGTTTTTTTATCCAATGTTGATATTTTATTAATACTATCATCATTTATTCTTTGTATGGATTATATTTGTTTTAAAGATATTTTTATTTAACTCATTTCATTTCTATGGGTTATTCATGTTTTAAAGAGATTTTTTATATAAACCATCTCATTACCATGGGTTAATCATTTTTCAAAGATATTTTTATTGAGCACATTTAATTTCCAAGGGTTAATTTGGTTTCAATAATTTTTCTATTTAATAAATTTATTTTACATGGGTTATTCATGTTTCAAAGAGATTATTATTGATCCCATTTCTTTTTCATTGGTTAATAATGTTTTAAAGAGATTGTTAAAGAACATGTTTCTTTACCACGAGTTAATCAAGGGGTTATTAGATGATATAATTTTTTCATCCAATCTTTTATGTGTGATTTTATTCCAATGGTACTTTTACATTTGATGGATGGTTATAGGATAAAAAATTATCAGTTCTTCTATGATATACCAAGGATGGGTGGGTCTGTGATAGCCCTCAAATGCATTGGGAATAGATGTTGACCATATGGTTATTCCATTTATAAGAGTTATATGTATGGAATTTGACTTTATGTTTATTAGATTTATAATAGTGATAAGTATAATAATTTCACAAAGTACCTTTATGTGTTTCTTTATTCTTTCTATATGTTTATAATGTTTCTAATGATCGAGATTGATATCACCAGGATTGTGATTAATGATTCTGATAAATCTTTCAATATAAATGTTGTAATATTTGATGGTACATGTATTGATGGAAAAGAGTTATTTTATGATTCGATCATGTACTTAGATAATTTCATCAAACCCTTATACACTATTATTGTAACACCCCCAAATGATTAATGGTTAAATGACTAAATAATATGACTCATGTCAACAAGGTGAACCTTCTTTTTCAAGAGCCTGTCTGTTTAGAACTCCACAATTTAGCATGCTTGGCCTAGAGTAGTGATCAGGATGGGTGACCTTCTGGGAAGTTTCCCAGAATGTCTATGAGTGAGGACCAAGAACACTAGAAAGGACATGTGTTGGCCTTTGGGAACATTCATTAGTTAGATAACCCGTTTCGGCATGTGGGTGGACCCTTGGGTGGGGACCACATGTCTGCAGGGAAACTGGTGGTACCTGGTGGGCCAGGACCCGATGACCATGTTAAGGCGGGGTGTCTGTGCTGTCCCCGGGACCGAGTTTTTACACTTTGTATTAGAGGAAGATCCCAAACTTATGTGTGGTGAACTTCCTGGGTTGAGATTTAGGTCCCACAACGAGGGGTTTGTTCTCTAAAGGGTGGTGATTGTAACAACCCCAAATGATAAAGGGTTAAATAACTAAATGATATGAGTCATGTAAACAAGTTGAACCTTTTTTTCAGGAGCCTATCTGATTAGAACTCCACAGTTAAGCATGTTGGGCCCAGAGTTGTGATCAAGATGGGTGACCTTCTCGGGAGTTTCCTAGGATTTGTGTGAGTGGGGACAAAGCACACTAGAAAGGATATGTGTTGGCATGTGGGAACATTCATTAGTCAGATGACCCTTTTGGGCACATGGGTTAACCCCTGGGTGGGGACCATGTGTCTTTGGGGGAACTGGTGGTACTTGGAGGGCCATGACCCAACGACCATGTAAAGGCGGGGTGTCTGTGATGTCACTGGGACCCAGTTGTAACAATTTTGAATATTGATGAAATTAAATTGTTAAATCCTATGTTTACCGTTACCCATTTAGGCATGTGTGTAGACTCTTGGGTTCGAACGACGTGTTTGTGGGGAAACTGGTGCTACCTGGTGGGCCAGGACCCGTTGACCATGTTAAGGTGGGGTGTATGTGCTGTCACTGAGACCTAGTTGTTACATTTAGTGTCAGAGGAGGAACCTAGCCTTAAGTGCGGTGCACTACCTAGGTTGAGATGTACGGCCCACAATGAGGACTTTCTACTCTATAGGGGGGTGATTGTAACACCCTTAAATGATAAAGGTTTAAATGACTAAATGATATGACTCATGTCAATAAGGTGCACCTTCGTTTTCAAGAGACTGTTTTATTAGAACTTCATAGTTAATCGTGCTTGTCCTGGAGTAGTGATCATGATGGGTGGCCATCTGGGATGTTTCCTAGGGTGTGTGTGAGTGAGGAAAAAGCACACCGTAGAGGACATGTGTTGGCCTATGGGGACATTAATTAAGTTATATGACATGTTTGGGCACGTGGGAGGACCCTTGGGTGGGGACCACGTGTCAATAGGGAAACTAGTGGTACCTGGTGTGCTAGGACCCGACGACCATGTTAAGGCAGGGTGTTTGTGCTATCACCGGGACCCAGTTGTTACAATTATGACTATTGATGACATTAAATTATTAAATATTATGTTTACCCTTACTTATAATCTAAACTCGAAATACTTATGTTTCTAATCCTCCTGGATTATAGAATTAAGTTGAATATTTTATGTATATAAATGATATAAAAAGGATGATGTTGATGACATATTTTTTAAATAATAAAGTCTACATTTAATGATGAAAACATACTTTTGAGGAATTATGAGACTATGTTGATCAGATTTGATTATGTAAGAGTTTGGAAAATTTATCTAAATTTATAAACATAAAACATCTTAGAGGTTTTATGTGATCCAATACATCCTTATAATGTTGAAATCATTTGATTAAATAGTTGGTTCATAATTATCAACATAATAGATGTAAATGTAATGTT
Organism: Viscum album; assembly: GCA_963277665.1. Taxonomy (NCBI): domain Eukaryota; kingdom Viridiplantae; phylum Streptophyta; class Magnoliopsida; order Santalales; family Viscaceae; genus Viscum; species Viscum album. The sequence continues at coordinate 1,647,554,661 of OY728140.1, read as the reverse complement.
ATGTATATCAACATATGATTCATGAGTGTGGGTCCTATGTATTTATAGTTGTTATCAATTGTCAGTTAAGGTATCTATCAATATTTGGATGTTATTATTAGATAAATTCACAAGTGTTATGGATACCTATATAGGGTTATATGCTTAAATGATGATCATAAGTTCCAATATTTAGACACTCCATCGTGGTTTTAAATAATGATATCTTAAATTAATTTTTTGATATTATTTTGGGAAGAGGTATTTGTAACCTGAAGGATCTACATGAAGTGTTTTTATAGAGGATTTATTTTTTAGGATTACTAAAAAAGGGACAATGTGTAGGATAGGTGAAAACCCATCACATCTAGAAGGGATTCATGGTTTAACCCGCAACTGAAAGGGAAAAAGGGTGTGGCACATAACACTGGACAACATGATGTTTGAGTTATTATGAACCTCTTTTAAGGTAATTATTATGAATATTTTTTAAAAATATGGCACTAGAGGAAAGAATGATTATTTATTTTGGAAAAATATACGATCAAATATATCCAATATTTTGGTTTTGAACATAGTCTTGGAATGATTGTGGTGTTTTATGGATAAATATTTATGGAATTATTTTTTTTCAACTATAGGTAATACTATTGAATTTTGATTATTAGAATATCATTTTATGTTTCAATAATTTTGGGAATTTTCTTACTATATGCTAAAAAGTTTTGTTTATGTTAATGTCTAAATATATGTTGAATATCTAGATATTCAATTTTATAGAAACGTGGTCTTTAAATGTTTATTTTGGGGCTACAATAATTGAAAATAAATCTTGAATACTCATCCTTTAGAAAAAAATTTATATTTTGTGGAAATTTTGTAATGTATTAAATTATACTCATCAAGTTAGTATGTTTCATTTTTTATTTTCTCTTGGATTGGGTTGTAATATAATTAATTATCATTATGTAAATTATATAGAAATAAAATGATACACTATGAAAATATTTTCAAATGATAGTAATGACCATTTAAACACCTATATGGCTTGTGGTTTCTTCATCATTGACTTCCTCTTGACCATTTTCAAGATCACTCTATATTAGTCCATAAAAATTAGTTTCCCCTTTGAAATTCATCTTTGAATTCAAAAATTATGTTATCCCATTTTGGTATCATAGTTATGTATAGTATCTGATGACCTTTATGTTTACCACATTACCTTTTTAAGAGTATAATTTATTTACCTTTTATATGATGTGACTTACAATAATGTAATATTAGAAATGACAATCAATTGATAACCAAAATGAATTTTGAGGGTGAAATACAGTTTAAGGGTTTTAGGTTGTAAAATATCATTATTTTAAGACATATATTATGTGAAATAAATGTCAAATCATTACTAGATGGTGTTACATGCATTAGATATTTTATATTTCGTCGCATGTAATAATTATATTTTTCTAAATCTTGTATTGCATGCAAGATTGAGTTATACCATACAATAATATACCATTAATATTACTATTTTATATAGTAGTTATAGCCTTGATATTATAGAAGTGGGAATGAATATGAATAAATATGTTATGTTTACACATTTTCATAAAATGTTTTTATATTCTTACACTAAATTTTTTAAACATAAGATAAGAATAAATCTAGTATTACGCTAAAAAAAGTTATTCATTTTTTAAATCTATTTTTATCACCGTTAAAAGAGAAAATATTTTAATTATAATTTTTGAAACATTAATATTTTTTATGTGAAAAAATAAACATCATTTTAAATAGACACAAAAAATAATCATAGAGTTACTTTTTTCTATTTTTCTAAGTACCACCATTTTTTTAATAGCGAAAAATAATGCATTTGATATGAAAACCTCATTTTAATTTAAGTAATTATTAATATAAATCTTTTCTAAATTGATTATAAAATTAAAATATATTAATTATACATCTAATAATATAATTCATGTCATTGGGACTATTCTTATATTTAATTTAAATATAAAAAAAATAAAGAACTTCTAAACATATTCTCTTTAAAAAACCCCAGTTTCCCACAACGTTTGAAATATTAGATTTAAATTTAATTTTTTCAATTATGTGAATTTAATGTTAAAAAATGGACATAAATGGTTTTAATTAGATTAATAATTATTATCCAATATTTTTATTTTAGTTTTTTTCCAAAAAAATTATTTTACGAAATTAAAATTAATTACAATGATTAAGGAAAAAATAAGCTTAACAAGGGACCAAACCTTAAATGTAAGGTCCATAATGACATAATCACATTTAAAAATTCCATTAGATGCCAATATTTTGACAATATCCCCTATTTTTTATAATTTATTGAGTTAGTGGGACACATGTTATTAAATGTGTCCCATACCAAAAGTTAAGTAAGGAATGATGATAAAAAAAATAATCTTTATTACATTTAGAATCTATAAAGAATCAGAGTATGAATAAAGATACGTAGTTTAGGATATAAAAATTATTTTGAAAGATAAATTAGTTATTTGTGATGGAATTTTTATATTAAATTTTATGGATGAAATAATTACATTAAACATGTAATAAATTTATACACCTGGATTATTTAGTTTATAGTTAAATTAGATTAATGACCCGAAGAATATTGAATCTGAATAAAATTTAATGAATCATTATGTTCCATTATTTTTTATATGATTATATCAGGTTATATAGATATTAACTTAATATATACTAATTTTAATAATGTTTTTATATTTTTAAATAAAATTAAATAAATAATTTCAAAATTGACAATAATGTTATTTAACTATAAATGATATTTTAATAAAACACCAAAAATTAATAAAAAACCATATATTCGTACTATTGAATTTAAGTGTTAATAAAGATAAGAAATGGTTCATTAATTTACCAAATTATATTTTATAGTTTAAATATTTACCCATAGGTGGTAAAAAATTTATTAGCATAACAGAGGATAATGGAATTTTTTTTCACGTTACATATGCATGTTTTATAATTAATTTAGATCACACATAAGATTATAATTTTTTAAATTATATAAAATATTTATAATCCCTTGGGTTAATATTTTCTAATAATTAAAATTTTATCACATTCTTAATGGTTGATTAAATAGGTTATAAAACTAGTTACCTAAATGAAAAACTAATATGACAAATATAAGGAAACATAAAGTCTAAGGAACAAAATTAAAAAAATAACAATTTTTTTCTATGGGGGAACTTTTTCAATCATAAAATCACTTTAATTCTGATTTATTTATTATTGAAGAATATGTGGTAAATGAGATCTCCAAATAGTTTATTCCTCTTATAATTTACAAAAATTCCCCCACCCACCCCCCAAATTATAAAAAGTCATTTATTGTTCCCCTTATTTACACCAATCAAGATATTATTGGCCATCCAAAACATGAAAAATAGGATCCCAACATCCCTCCCCTCATCATAGAAACCTGAAAATAGGATGAACTCCATCTAAGAAGTCTGTTGGTGCAAACCAGAAGGAGTTACCCCCAAAAAAGTAGATTTCATCCACATGCATTTTTATATTGTTTTTCTCCCCAATCACTTTAATTATTATTATTAAATTATTATATAATTACATAAGTTTCCTAAATATTATAATTTTTTTATTCTATGGTTCTGACCTAAACCTATACACACTTCCATCAAATGAGTAACAAAATTGTCATTTGTGTACGGTGAACTACCGTCGCACATAACAATGTCTTTCATTTCTCCATTACAACCTCTCATGGTTGAAAATTATGATGGATATATATATATATATTTTTTATATTTATTAACACTTTTGTAATATTAATATAAAAATACCTCAATTCTATAAAATTGTTTTATACGATAATGTCATATATTGATTTGGGGACTACCGCCTCCTCAAAAATATGTGAGGCATTCACACATTACATTGAATGTATTATGGAAGAGTTAAATTAAAAATATATAAAATAATTGAAAAAATTATGATATTAATTATATAATTACATTTTTAAAAAAATAATATATCATTTTCACTGTTATACTTTCACACACTAAAAAGTTACTACATCGTTCGTGGACATGTGGACTAAAACTTCTTCGACACAATATGATTAATTTTTAAATAAAAATAATTATACATAAAAGTATATATGACTAAATAATATGTTATATATAATATAATTATCATTATGGAAGGATAAATATAAGTTACCCACATTACCTAATGATCATTGAATAATGGGAACGTTACTTATATGTGTGTATGACCCGCCGTACCAAAGATTAGAATGCTTTTTCATTTTTCATAACCATCATTCATGATTATTTTTAAGAAGTGAAATATATATATATATATAATATATAATTCTGTAATGATATTTATTCTTTAATGTTTTATATTGTTTCCTCACTGACAATATGCGACCTACCAATGTCGTTTTTGAAACATAAACAAAATATGTTGAAAAACATATATGTTAAAAATTATTGATTAATATATATATATATATATATTGTTTATAAGTGAAATAAATAATATATAATAAAATTTTAAAGGATTATATGAAAACATATAATGAACATAAATTTAATATTCTGGATGATATAGGACATGCATGAAAAATTGGACTCAAGGTAAGGGATGTTTATCTCACTTTTTATATCTCTAAGACAATTTTCATAATCACCACATACATATTTTTTGTGTTGTAACAACTTACCATTTTTTATTTATTATATAAAAAGGTCTTTAATAATCTGGGTATTAAAATGTTTCATTTTATTATTATTAATATTTTTTTTAAATTCAAATGTTACCACAATTGTAATGGGTTTTCTAGCCTCACTTTTATTTCTATGAGACTTACTCTGTATCCACCACTTATTTTTATTGTATGGCATATCTATTTCCCATGAATGAATTTTATGATTATAATTTTTTAATTTATGGTTATTTACATATCTATTTTGGTATTTCTCCTTTATATGGTTTATGGTTTCATAGATGCCAAAGCAATAATGGAATTGTGGCACATTTTTCCTTCTTTGAGACATGTGATATGTTATATACCTATCTTATTTTATGATGATTATATAGTTATAATTTTAAATATAATATCATGAATATACTTATTCTCATGATATTATATATCATTTTCATTTTTATTCCATTCATGGGGAAACTTTTCAAAATTTGAAAGTTGAGTGGTATGCTTTTGAAGGATTAAGGATTATTTTTTATAATAATTTTTTAATTTTATTTTTATTAAATTTCTAATCATCAATGTCAAAAAATATTTACATTACTAATCATAAACTTGTAAAATACTAAATTGACACAATAAAAATTCATTCCTTATATTGATTTTGTTTCGTTCAAAAAGAGTATTATTTAACCCATTTCCTTCCCATGCGTTATTCATGATTGAAAGAGATTCTTATGGAACCCATTTATTTTCTATGGATTAATCATGTTTGCAAGAGATTTTCATTAAACCTATTTAATTTCATTTGATATTCATGTTTCAAAGAGAATATTATTTTACCCATTTTTTCCATGGTTTAATCATGTTTCCAAGAGGTTGTTTTTGAAAAAAATTATTTTCAGGGGTAAATCATGATTCAGATAGATTTTTATAGAATCCTTTTCATGTCTATTTGTTAATCATGAGGTTATTTTTTTATTTAATTATTTAGTGATAGCTTATATGTGTGATGTTTTTTCTATGGTACATGGACATTTGATGATGGTCCCATGATAAATCAATAATGGGTGGTTCTTTGATAGGCCAATGATGGGTAAGATCATGATAACTTGACAATGAATTGGGTATGTATGTTTGAGATGTGGCTATTAAATTTTTATGAGGGTTGTGCATGCAAGTCAACAGTATGGTTATTATATTTAAAAGAGTGAAAATTATAATGATGTACCAAGGTATCATTATGTGTTTATTTATTCATTCTATATATTTTTAATGTTTATAAGGACCATGATTGATATCACAATGATCACAATTTTTGATTCTGATGAATATTTATTTTTCCATTTTTTCATATTTTATTGTTGAGGTGTTTATGGGTATGAGTTCTTTTATGGTTCAATCTGTACATTTATCATGTTACCATAAAATTATTTTATCTTATGCTTGTTGAGTCAATAAGGTTTTCATTATGACTTTTCCATTTATTCTTGTCTTGAAAATCAAAAACACCTTATACCTAAAAAAATCTATATTTTAATTCTATAAGTAAAATTGAATACCTTAATGAAATTTACCCTATGTTAGATTTTTCTTATACATAGAAATATTTTTCTTATGTATAAAAATCAGATTCATGCCCAAAACCTCAGAATCATATTTTGCTAAGGTATGAAATATTCTATTTTTAGGATGTGAATTCTAGATGTGAACTCTAATAAAGTTCCACTCTGAATTCTTGATGTGATCTCTAATAATGTTCCACTCTGAATTTTTGATGAGAACTGTAAAGAAGTTCCACTCCAAATTCTGGATACAAACCCTAATAAAGTTTCACTCCGAATTTGGGATATGAACTCTAACAAAGTTCAACTCTGAATTCTGGACTCCGAACATTTATGAGTTCGACTCTGAACGTTTATGTGTTCGACTCCGAACTTTTATATGTATAACTCCAAACTTCTATGAGTTCAACTCTGAAATTCTATGAGTACGACTCCAAAATTTTATTAGTTCGACTCTGAAATTTTATAATTTCGACTCCTAACTTTTATAAGTTCGACTCCGAACTTTTTTAAGCTCGACTCCGAACTTTTATAAGTTCAGATTCTAAATCCCGATGAGACCAGACTCCGAATTTCCCGAAAAAGTCATACTCCGGATTTCTACAGAATTCATGTTCTTAATTCCTATAAAACAGAATATGAGCGTCTTTTTATTATATACTCTGAATTTTATTTTGTTTAGAGTCTGAACATTTATTTTCTTACATTCCAAATTCATGTTTTGCTTATTTTTACACTTGTTTCATTGTAAAACGATGTCGTGTTTTCAGTTATACATATTTTCTTATAAAATGATGTCGTCAATTCTGTTTCTAACATACCTTTTGTTTAGTGACACATGTACAGGTCCCTCGTAATTTTAAAGAAAATATGACCATTGGAGGAGGGAGTCGACCCTTCCAACCGAGCCTATAAATAGGAGCTCATTTGAATGAGCTAGACGCTGAAGTTGATCAATCTAGAGATCACATGCAGTTAAGGTGATTTCTAGAGAGAGAATATTTTCATGATTTGTGCATACTGAATCACTCGTTCAGATTGCTTCGTGCGACTCCAAATGTTGGTGATTGCATTCGCGGGCTTCTGGGGATAGGAAGACAGAGGTGCCTACTACCTTGAAGTTTGAGGGCTTCCTTGTTGAGGGAGACAGAGGTTCCAACTACCATGAAGTTAAGGGCTTGCGCGGATAGCAATACAGAGACACCGATCTTTGTATCGATGGCTTACCTTGGTGTGGGTAACACAGACGTACTTGAAATTATAAATCAAGGGTCCTTTATCCAAGGTTGTTGATACCCTTCTCTTTGGGTTAAAATACTTTTATCTTGTTACTTGTAGTGTTACTACTTGTTTTTCCGCTGTAATTGTGTATTGTATGGAAAATTTAATTATCTTATATTTCCTTAAACTTTTTCTCTGATTAATTTAGATTCTATACACTTTATGGTAGAATCTCATATTGTAAACTTTGGTTAAGTTTCAGTTTCCGGATCTATATTTCCGGAACTTGTTTTTAAAAATCACTTTCCTGATTCAACCAAGTGTGTAGAATTAGAAGATTGTAACTTCATACCTTGTTTCAATTTCAAATTGGTGTTAGAGGCATTGTGAATTTTCTTAGATTAACTTTGTTAAACTTATATCTATCCTTGTTTAAGGAAAATTTTAAAGTGTACAATTCACCCCCCCCCCTTCTTGTTTATTGAGCATCTACATCGTTATTTCGAACCTAAAATTGGTATTAGAGGAGGTATCTGAAATACTTATACTCACATATGTGTTTTTCCTGCACACTTTTTCATTGTTCTTCATCCTTTTTAGAAATATAGTTTTGTTCCGAACATGTTCATTTATAACTTGTTCATTTTGAACTTGTTCACTCCGAACTTTGTGATTACGAACTTTTCCTATTAACATGTTTGGTTGCCAAAGTTTTACTTAGATATGGCAGGTTTAAATGTTGGATCTATTGACAATATAAATCCTTCAAGACCACCAAATTTTTATGGTAATGATTATGAGTATTGGAGAGATCAAATGAAGACTTTCGTTATCAATACTGGAGTAGAAAATTTCGTTATGCTTAGTGGAGGTTATAAAATTCTTGATAAGGAAGTAAGTGCTTTCACAAACCAAGAGAAGTATGATTAAAAATTAAACTATAAGGTACGCAATACTCTACTATGTTCAAGGACTAAGAATATATATAACCAAATTTCTTCGTGTGAAACAGCTAACTTTATATGGATGAAACTTGAAGGCAAACATTTTGGTACATCCAATGTGATACAGACAAGAAGATATATGCTAAGAGCGGAATATAATGGTTTCAATTTTCCTAATGGAGAACCCATTATTAATGTACAATAGAGGTTTATAACAATTGTGAATAGTCAACAATCTATGGGAGAGAAAGGTCTGGATGATGAAGCTCTTGTGGATAAGATTATAGATATTATTCCCAATGAGTGGGATTCAAAGAGAACATCGATTGATGAGAACAAGAAGGTCACTCAAATTTCATTAGATGAACTATTTGGAACTCTTCTTCAACATTAAACTCAGATGAAAAGAGATACTGACAATATCAAGAAGAATAATGGAAATGGTATTGCTGCCTTTACAACAACATAAAATTATATGAAAGCTAAGACTCTTGGGAGAGTAACCAGATCCATGTCTAAGATGTTTTTTTATCCAATCAGAATCTAGTGATAGTGATGTCTCAGAGAATGAGTTAGATAATCTTGCTCAAAGGATGAACAAGATATCTAGTCAGAGAAACTTCCAATCCAAGTATAAGAAAAAGGATAGGAAATATAGGGAAGATGGAGAAGTTACTTTTTATGAATGCAAGAGAGCTAGGCATATTAGACCAGATTTCCCTTTGCTCAAAAATAAAGAAAGGACAGAAAGGCATTCTGAAAGGAACATAAAGAAGTATTATAAAGCCAAAGCTAAGAATTTCATGAATGCTAATGACACCTGGAGTGTAATTGGTGGTGACTCTTTAGATGAATCTTCAAGGCAAAAGAATCTTGGTCATATAGCCAGAATACCAATTAACAATCATTTCTTCATGGTTAAGGTACAAAATGATGAATCGTTGACCAATGTTTCCATAAATTCTAATGAGAGTAAATATTATAATTCTTCTGATGAAGAATCATCTTCTGATGAAGAAAATACTTTACCTACCTATGAAGAAGTTTCTAGGTTTTCTGAACTTCTAGAGATTGAGAAATCTAAACTCAATAAAAAGCATGACAAGGAAAACTCTAAAAATACTATTCTTACAAAAGAAATATCATATATTTCTAATGATCTTGATAGAAAAAAATATGATTTTAGAAGTATTTCAAAAAATATTGATGAAGTGAATTCTGAGAAGAATAAACTTTCTAAAGATCTAGAAAAAATTATTTTTATGAAAAGTTCTTTTGAGCCTAGCTCTATTTCCAAACCTAATGATTTTGAATATAAAAACATTGTTATAAAACTAAAGTCTGAAATTTTTCCCTTAAAGAAGTGTTTGTCAATATTTACTCTTGGTAATGAAAATTTTGATAAGATGTATTCACAAATACGACCTTTAAGAAACAAATCTAGATTTAGTTATACCCATTCAAAACCAATTTTTAGTAACAATTAGTTTGTTCCTCAAAGTGCCCCATTTTATATCAAGTGTAAAAGTGGTGGTCACTGGGCAAATAATAGTTCTTTAATCAAAACCCTTTCTTCAGGTTTCTATAAGGCTTATTTTTCTAAGAAGATGTGGGTGCCCAAAATATTTTTATCTGAAAATCTCAGATCCCAAAAACTTTGGATTCGAAAAATATAATTCTTTTATTATTTTCAAGATAATAGGGAGAGTGCCACCAATAATACTTGGTACATGGATATTGGATGTTCCCGGAACATGATTAGTAACAAAAGCTATTTTGAAAAGATTATCAAGACGAAAGGAGGAAAAGTAACTTTCGGAGATAATGCTCAGGGGGAAATTGTTGGTATAAGTAATATTCTTTTTCTTGGTAAAACTATGATTTCAAACGTTTTATTTGTTAAGGGTCATAATCACAACCACATTAGCATAATTCAGTTAAGTGATGAACGATACCTTGTGAATTTTAGGAATGATAAGTGCTTAGTACACAATTCCAAGGAAGAGTTTATTATTTCTGCCAATAGGCAAGAGAATGTTTACACTTTGAACTTACATGACTTTGGATCCAAGATTTACCTTGCCTAAGTGAAATGGATGATCATTCTTGGTTATGGAATATAAGACTAGGTCACTATAACCTTAGGAATTTATGTAAACTTTCTATGAAAAACTAGTTAAGGATCTACTAGAGGTTAGATTTGATTCTTCTAATGTTTTTGATCCTTTTCAACATGGGGAGAAACATAAATCTAGTTTTAAATCAATTGGTGAGTCCTCAACAATTGATTCATTACAGTTAGTGCGCATGAATCTTTTTGGTCTAACACAAACTAGAAGAAATGGAGACAAATACTATGTGTTTGTTCTAGTTGATGATTACACTAGATTTACATGGGTCTATTTTATAGGAAAAAAGTCTAAATCTTTTTCTTATTTCAAAATTTTTAGAGCCCAAGTTAAAAACGAGAAAAATCGTCCACTGAAAAATATTCATAGTGATCATGGAGTAGAATTTCAAAATTATGATTTTGAATCTTTTTGTAGTAGAAAAGTTATTACTCAAAACACTTCAGCACCACGAACTCCTCAACAGGATGGTGTAGTTGAAAGAAGAAATATAATTCTTCAAGAGATAACTAGAACCATGCTGAGTTAATATCCGATAGGTAGACATTTCTGGGCTGAAGCTGTAAGTACTTTTTGTTATACTATAAATCGAGTTTTGATTAGACCTTTTCTTAATAAAAATCCTTATGAGTTATGGAATTGTAGAAAACCAAGACATTCCTAATTCGAGGTTACTGGTTACAAGGTAATCATCTTGAATAATAAAAATAATCTACACAAATTCACACCAAAATATGATGAAGTAATTTTCTTAGGCTACTTCACAACATCTAAGGCTTATAGATTTTTCAGATAAACACTTGTACTATTGAGGAAACAGGTCATATAAAATTTGATGAATCAGATCCTTTGGTTTTTAAACCATCCCAACCTATATCCTCAGATGTGTTTTAAAAAACTTGATATCAACCTTTGATAGAAGATCCTTCTGATAAAGAAAATGTTCAAGAAGATACTTCTGAAATATTTACACCAGGAGAATTTCTACCCTATGTTGATGAACATGTTTTACAAAACCCAAGTCAGATGTTTCATAAGAATCATCCCAATGATAGTATCATTGGTGATGTAAATCAACCTGTAAGACTATAATTTTCTTAAGAAATGAAGTATATCATCTAGCATTTCTTTCCCAATTAGAACCAAAAAGCACTGATGAATCTTTAGGTGATAATGATTGGATCAAAGCCATGTAAGATGAACTAAATGAATTCTAAAGGAATAATGTCTGGACCTTGGTTGAAATACCAACGGAAACTTCTATTATTGGAACAAAGTGGGTCTTCAGAAATAAGTGTAATGAAAATGGATTCATAGTTAAAAATAAAGCTAAACTAGTTTCTAAAGGCTATAATCAGCAAGAGGGAATAGACTATGAAAAAACCTATGCTCTAGTAGCTAGACTTGAATCTATTCGTATATTACTTTCCTTTGCAGTATTCTTCAATTTTAAAATTTTTCAAATTGATGTGAAATGTGATTTTCTTAATGGTTATGTTCAAGAGGATGTTTTTGTTGAACAAACTCTTGGATTTGATGATACAAAATATCCTGATCATGTTTTTAGACTAAACAAAATAGTGTATGGCCTTAAACAATCCCCACGAGCCTGGTATGATAGACTTATAGGATTTGATTCAAAATAACTATGTTAAGGGAAATTGAGATCCAACCCTTTTTATAAAGAAAGATAAGAAAAATGTTTTGATTGTTCAAATTTATGTTGATGACATTATATTTGGTTCGAATCAATAATCTGTAACTAACTCTTTTGCAAGTCTAATGATGTCTGAGTTTGAAATGAGTATGATGGGTGAGTTAACATTATTCCTTGGTTTTCAAATTTCCCAAAAACCAGAAGGAACCGATATATTTCAACATATGTATATTAAATATCTTCTTAAAAAGTATGGATATGACAACACTAAGAGTATAAGTACTCCAATCGGTACCTCAAACTCTTTAGATCTTGATGAAGATGTAAAACTAGTAGATCAAACATCTTTTAGAGGTATGATAGGAAGTCTACTTTACATAACATCTAGTCAACCAGACATAATGTTTTCAGTATGCTTATGTGCAAGATATCAATCCAATCCTAAGGAATATTACTTAAAGGATGTGAAAATACTTTTTCGCTACTTAAAGGGAACCATGGATCTAGGATTATTTTATACCTCTGGAAATGATTTTGTTTTAAAATGGTTTTTGGATGATGAAATTGATGGTTGTATAATTGATAGAAAGAGTACATCTGGAACTTGTCATTTCTTAAGAGATTCATTAGTTTCTTGGTCATGAAAGAAGCAACACCTAGTAGCACTCTCCACTGCTGAAGCTGAATATGTAGCAGCTAGAAGTTGTTGTGCTCAAGTGTTGTGGATGCAACACACAATCATAGATTATGACTTGAGTTTTAATATAACTTAGATTTGGTGTGATAACACAAGGGCCATTGCCCTTAGTAAAAACCCTGCACATCACTCACGTGGAAAGCACATAGATATTAGGCATCACTTTCTTAGGGATCACACACTTAATGGAGATACCATTCTTTAGTTTATCGAAACGCAAGATCAACTAGCTCATATTTTTACAAAATCATTACCCTAAGATATATTTGAATACATTAAACAGAAGTTAGGAATGATAATCGTGAAGTAATCCTTCTCCATTAACTTTTTGATTGAACAATTCTCCTTACAGTAATAAACTCCCTTTCTTAGGGGGAGTACATTTGTGTGTTAGTTTAACCAAATTTTTCGTTGATAGTTTTCTTTTCAAACTTTTGTTACTAAAATTTTTCGTAACAGGTTTTTGGAAATTCCTGGAATGGAAATTTTGGAATATAAAACCTCATAATGGAAATTTCAGAATGGATACCCTCAGAATGGAAATTATTAATATAGAAAATTTCCGGAACTGAGAACTTTCATAAATTTTTTTTTGTAATGATAACTTTCGTAATGAATTTTCCCTAATGAGAATTTTCTTAATGAATTTTCCGTAATAAGAACTTTCGTAATGAATTTTCCGTAATGAGAATTTTCGTAATGAACTTTCCTAATGAGGATTTTTCGTAATGAGTTTTATTAAAGAACAATATTACCAATTACGAACAATTTTTCTAGACAATCTGAAAGGTATGATTTCCTTACATAAATATTTGTAGTCATATTTTTCTTGATGGTATTTTCCTATGTGTTTTAAAATTAATAAGATTATATTTTTCCATAAATCCGAATGTTTTTCTTAAAACCTCAAAAGATCGGAGTCAAGTTTTCCTTTCGGGAATGTTCTTATCCATCAGATCAGATCAGAAGGATTTTCAACCGTTAGATGGTTTCTGGAAGAACAAAAGTCATCTCCATCGCCTATATAAAGAGGACCCAGAGAGTATTCCCACATCATTTTTTTAATGATTTCGCATCTCAGAGCACTGACACTCTTCTTAAGGACCATTCCGATCATTGAAAAAGCCGTTCTGAATCTTCCAGAACTCTCCACTCTGAATGTCTGTTGAAGCTAAATCTCAATATATGTCACCTACAAAGCCAATCTCAATGTGGATAGTTTTCAGGGAAAGGTTAGTGCATCCGGATTTTTACATGTTTGATTCTCGTATAACCAAGAAAATCAGATTGAATGGCTCGGAATATGTTTTCGTGTATAAGTTAGAGAAACATGATCCGGTTTACACAGACTTACTTATCGAGTTCTACGAGTCTATTTCCTTTCAGTAGGAAGATGGTAGAGAGCTTTTTTCTTTTAAATCTTATGGTAAGACATACAATATAACGACCCATACTTTACATACAATTTTAGTACTTCAAAATGGAAGTATACTTATTACGACATATAACAAAACCATGAAAGGACCATATAGGTATAGTGTCTTTAGAAACTAGGAAACATAAACAACTGGTTCATAAAGTGTCTATACTGTCTCCCATTTATTTCATCATATCTATAGTCCCTTTTGGCATATCTTACTTAATAACCTTCTTCCTGACCTGGGGAAAGAAAACATACAAAAGGGTGAGCTCAAAATCTCATTATAGGTAAACAAATGAAATATCAATCACATCATATTCATAAGAACATAACATTTTTGAAATCTTACACTACAAAAGTGATCATAATTTCATAACATGGGATAAATCATGGTAGTGAAATGTAATCAAAATAATCATAACTTGAAACATGACGCTTTGTGGTATACACACATAATTATAGAGAATAATTTCTTATTATTCAAGACTCATTTACAAGACTATCTTAGTGGACAAAGTCCATTTCTGAACCGAGTTCATTCCTCGTTTCAGTCCTGTTTCACTGAACCGGTTTAACCTGCCTTTCCAGCCATGTCTATCTCATGAGATATAAAATCTTTACCCAATGCATTGGAGGGAGATATAGGTCCCACGTATCTCATAATGATACCATTCTTATGTGTGCAAAAAAATCATAAACCATACATCATATCATAACCCATGTAATAAAGATGGGATTCATAAACATTGTGAAATCATAAAACATTTCATATAAGATAAAGGAATTCATAAAAATAATTCCATCACAACATAATCAAATCAATGTAATAATAGGGATATAAACATAACCCTTTATTATCTTATATGGAAAATAATTTTGATAAAACACTTGAACTCCATTTTTGAGGAAAATATCCTTTCTAATTCAAAAACACTTTTCCTTTCTTAACATGTCATACAATTCTAAACTAAAATAATTTGATTAAGAATAAAATTGAAAACTTGTAAAGGAAGATTCTTGGAAATAATGTTTTAAATATCCATTCATGGCGTATAAGTTAAAAAAACATTCTTCTCGTACTTTTGTTGGAAAAGTCAAAAAGTACCTCGTACGAAAAATGACAAAAGATTCTTTTCATATCTTTTACTAAAAACTCACCGAAGGTATAATTAGATTTAAAAAATTGTAGGTGGATGGAAATAATATTACATATTGAGGAAACAAGGATGTGGATGATAAAATACACCCCAGTAAACACCAAAGTATAAACAATCTCTGATAAAAATGAGATTGTGATATTTTCCCTTACCTTAGGTTCGATTTGCATCGTAAGTGTCTGAACCTCCTATATAATGATTTAAATAATTTTATTGACTTATTCCAGAATCATACTTATTGTTATGACATCATATGTGGTCATATTCTTAGCTTCTTATTAGTAATATTTTATTATTACTTGTTATTCGAGTGTTTATTACTTTTTGTTCTTATGCGTGTTTTGTCGAATAAATTATTATTCTTCTCTTTAGGATTTAGATAACTCATTTAAAGAATGGTATTAGTGTAATATATATCATATTTATTCATTAAATTCATTTATATAATCATTATTCAATGAAGATCATGTAGAACGAATCACATCACATCGTGGAGACGGTATTCCGTACGTACGCACGAGCGATGATATCATTTCCATTATCAAGGAATTGTATTGGAGTGTATGTATACTATTTCAAAATAAATACCACCTTAATATAATTATATATAGTTATTTATTTTCACTATTATACCCATCAAGTAAGGTGGTGATTGAAAATATATTACACCACGACATGGAGACGGTATTCCGTACGTACACACGCGCGGTGATTTCGTTTTCCGTAGGATAGATAGATGGTGAAATAGGGTTGTTTAATACTTATAATAACATAAAATTATATGAGTGATACTGATGTTATTAATTCATAATGAAACAAATAAATAAGAAGAAGTGAAAGAATAAATAAAGTTGAAAGAATCGGTAACGGACATTACCTCTTCTTTGAAGCGCCTCTTTGAGACCTCCTCTTAGGGCACTACAATTGGTCTTTGAAAGGGACCAGGACCTCTAGGATGTTTCTAGTGAAGTGGGGAAGTGAAATGGGCAGGGATTGGCCAATCGTGAAGGCTCAAATTGGTTTTAGGAGGAGAGGGAGGAGGTGCCCTTTTATAAGGGAGGAGAGGGGCACCTTTGGAAATATAAGAAATATTAGTTTATATTAAATCCCAAACCCACATAAAAACTTCCAAAATGACTCATATCCTAATATTAGATGAGATATATTTGTAATCGCATCAACCAATAAAATTTAGACATGTTAGGAATTTATTTTAAACACTATCAACTTGATTTATCCTTATTTACCAATTTAATTTTATTTTTGGTAATAATATTGTAAATTTTAAATTATTATAAATAATTACATATGTGTTGTGAATTTTCCATAATTTGACACATTATTCCATTGTAGACCATATAAAATTTAATTTATAATTTGTAAATATTTTTGTGATTTTTAAAAAAATTTATAATATGTTATTTTTATAAAATAACAATAGTGTCAATTTTGACACTATTCATTTATTTGAATTTAAATAAAATATATACAGAAGATATGTTTGAACTTAAATCTTTAATAGATTCATAAAATGTCATATGTATCTAGAAAATTAGTGTAGCACATTTAATAGTTCATATAATATTTATTTTAATATTTTTAAAACAATTTATTTGATATTTTAATTAATAAAATAATTTCAACATCACTATTGTGTCATAATTAATAATTATTATTTAAACCCTAAAAATTATAAATAAATTTCTATGATGTAGATAATTGTATTATATTTCTGGAGAATATTCATTTTCAAAGTTTCATTATGTTTATCACTACATTAAAAATATTATACTTATAAGATTTAAGAGATTGACGTTTGTCACATTCTTTGGTTTTAATAATAATTAAATTATTTTCATAGATAAAAGTCCATTAAATGAATCTAATATGACCCTTAGGTGATATGGGTCGACTTTTAGTCATCCAATAATATTTTTCCAGGTGTTAGGGTAATTTTATAATCTTATATTAATCCTTAATTACCTGATTTACCTTTAACTATGGTAAATAAAATTTACCATAGTTACTATTCATAATACCCAAAAAAAAGTATCCTATTAACATAATTTGGACCCAATGATTCCAAATATGGAATCAATTTTTCAAAATTCATAACATATAAGTTGCAGTAATTAATTTAAAATAAATACCTCTGTTAAGAAAACGGGTTTTCAAAGTTAAAACATTGCCAAAGATTGAAATGGTTTTACCTATGAAATCAATGTGAAATAAATGGTAATTATATACATTATATTAAATGGTAAAAATATATTCTATTTATACTTTAAAACCATTCAATATTATAATTTAACCACATAAATTATCTCAATGGAAAATGTTGTTTTTAATTAAAAATTAGCGTATTTTACTATTCATCAAAATATGAAAGTCATCAGAAAAATATGAAAAATTTATCCAAAGTAAATTTTTATATCCTAATTAAAAATAAGAATTTTATTTTGTCAAATTGAACTTATAAAAGTGTAAAAAACTAGATTTAATGTGGGTGTGCCATTAAAAGGCGGCAAAGCTGCATTTTTGAAAAATACTTATTTTACCCGAAACATTTATTTTGTTATCTTACCATGTTCTAGAAAATGTGTTAGATGAATAATAAAATTCAAAATGTAGTTAATAAATTCATAACGGTTAGTTCATAACAATATATCATTGTTTAGTTTAACCCGGTATTGCGTACTACACAAGCTATCGAGAATGTTCGTGATTGCGTGTAATGCAAGCCAAGTCTGTATTGTTTGATGTGAAAGATTCATTTGGTGTTTCTTATAACATAAGACAGAAAAACATTTTCTCATAAAATCTCTGGGTGTTACATTCTACACCCATTAAAATGAATTTCTCCCTCGAAATTAGTCACTTCATTACAAACAGATGAGGATACATCTCCCTCATCATATCCTCAAGTTCCAATGTAGCTTATTCTAATTGGTGGTTTCTCCATAAAATATTCACCAAGCGAGTAGTCTTGTTCCGTAGGATGTTTTCGTTACGATCCAGAATCTCTATCGGTTGTTCATTATAAGAAAGATCTTTCTCCAGTGGTATAACTTATGAGCTGAGTACATGTGAAGGACCAAGTATGTACTTTCTCAGAAGAGATACATGGAACACATCGTGAACATGAGAGAGTTTCTGTGGAAGCTCCAATCGGTATGCTACCTTTCCAACACGATCCAGAATTTCAAAAGGACCGATAAATCTAGGGCTCAACATTCCCTTCTTTCCAAATCTCATGACCCTCTTCCTGGGAGATATTCGCAAGAACACTTTATCACCCACTTGAAACTCTAGGTCTTTTCATCGGTTTTCGGCATAACTTTTCTATCAACTCTGAGCTGCTCTTATGTGTTGTTGAATAGATCAGACCTTTTCTTCCATCTCATCAACAAGATCAGGTCCTAATAGCTTTCTTTCCCCAACTTCATCCCAGCAAGTTGGTGTCCTGCATTTCTTTCCATAGAGAGCTTCATAAGGAGCCATATGAATACTGGAGTGAAAGATATTATTATAATAAAATTCCACCAAAGGTAGGTGTTGATCCAAAACACCTTTGAAATCTATAGAAAAAGCTCTCAACATATCTTATAGAGTTTGAATTGTCCTCTCAGACTGACCGTCTGTCTGAGGATGATAACTAGTGCCGAAACACAACTCCGTATGCAGAGTATGCTGAAGACTTCTCCAGAACATTGAGGTAAACCTCGGATTCCGATCAGATATAATAGAAAGTGGTACTCCATGCAATCTTACCACTTCCATTACATATCTCATGGCAAGTTGATCTAGAGATAAATCCTCTCTAATAGCAATGAAGTGTGAAGACTTTGTAAGACGATCAACTATGACCCAAATAGCAGTATTGCCTTTGGATGTTTTATGAAGTCCAGTGATAAAGTCTATAGTGATGTTTTCCCATTTCCATTCTGGTATGGGTAATGGCTGTAACATCCCCTAAGACTTCTGTCTCTTAGCTTTAACTTGCTGACAAACTAAGCATCGAGAGACATATTCAGCAACATATCTTTTCATACCATCCCACCAGAAGTACTCTTTCAGGTCCCTATACATCTTCGTGCTTCCATGATGAATAGAGAATGATGTACTATAAACCTCATCCAGGATCTCCTTCTTTAATTCGGGGATGGGAGGAACACAAACCTGATTCCTGAACTTTATTATCCCATCACAATCATGGATCAATTCAGGAACATTTCTCACCTTCTTTTGTAACTCTACCTCTTCTATCTCTGCCTCTTTAATCTTAACATGTATAGATTGTTGAACATTAATTTGAGAAAGATACGATTTTCTCCTTTCATTATAATTACAAGATCCATCCTTTGTAAATCCATAAATATTGGATATTTTGTGATCCTCATCATGGATATTCTAGCATGGTCTTGTCGACTTAATGTGTCTGCTATCTTGTTTGCTTTCCCAGGGTGGCAATGGATTTAGCAGTCATAATCTTTAATCAGCTCCAATCATCTTCTTTGACTCATATTCAGCTCCTTTTGTGTGAAAATATCCTTTAAACTTTTTTGATCAGTATAAATATCACACCTTTCTCCATAAAGGTAATGCCTCCAAATATTTAATGAAAAGATTACCGCAGCAAACTCCAAATCATGACTTGGGTAATTTTCCTCATGGATTTTCAACTATCATGAGGCATAAGCTATCACCATATCATTTTGCATAGGAACACACCCCAATCCCTTCTTCGATGCATCACTGTAGATCACAAACCATTCTCCACTACAAGGCAATGTGAGCACAGGTGCACTGGATAACCTTCTTTTCAACTCCTTGAAATTCTCTTCACATTCCTCCGTCCAAACAAACTTAACTCAATTTCGAGTCAACCTGGTGAGTGGATTAGATAATCGTTAAAAATCATTCACAAAACATCGATAATATCCAGCCAAACCAAGAAACCATTGGATCTTAGTTACTGTTGTTGGTCTCGACCATCATTCGATAACCTCTATTTTTGCTGGATCCATAGATATCCCCTCTTTTGAGATTATGTGACCCAAAAATGAAACTTTTTGAAGCCAAAATTCACACTTGGTAAATTTGGCATAAAGCTTCTCCTTTCTCAGGGTCTTCAATATAATTATCAAGTGATCTAAATGTTCTTCCTTGCTCTTTGAATATACAAGAATATAATCTGTAACGACTACCACAAACTGATCAAGATAGTCTCTAAAGACTCTATTCATCAGATCCATGAAGATAGCAGGGGAATTAGTAAGACCAAATGGTATCACTATAAATCCGTAGTGTCCATACCATTTACGGAAAGAAGTCTTTGGTATATCCTCCCTTTTAACCCTTAATTGATGATACCCAGAACGAAGATCAATCTTGGAAAAGTATTGAGATCCAAGTAGTTAGTCAAATAAGTCATCAATGTGTGGGAGAGGATATTTGTTCTTGATAGTGATCTTGTTAAGTTCTCAATAATCAATGCAGAGTCTCATTGATTCATCTTTCTTCTTAACAAACAGAACAGGTGCTCCCCAAGGTGACGCACTAGGACCTATGAATCCTTTATCAAGATTCTCTTGGAGTTGCTTCTTCAGTTCCTGCAACTCAATTGGATCCATTCAATAAGTTGTCTTTGAAATAGACAAAGCACCCGGTACGAGTTCTATTGAAAACTCAACTTCACGATTTGGTGGAAGACCTATCAATTACTCCGGAAAGACATCGTCAAACTCCCATAAAATGGGAATATTCTTAATCGTGAGTTTCTCACCAACCATTTGAGATAAATAACCTCCATTTATTGGAATCAAGACCTATAATATGGAAGAAATTTCCACTGGAAGGTTATTTTCATACTTGCGTCGATATACAATCATAGATTGATCTGGAATATGAAATGTGACTTCCCTCCTTTGTTAATTGATATGATCTCCATATAAAGAAATCAAATCCATGCCAAGAATCACATCAAATTACACTATAGGAAGGACCACAAGATTTGCAGGAAGCACTTTCCCACAAACTTCAATCAGAGAAGAATTGTAAACTTTTGATGCGACTGTTGTGCCATTAGAAGTTGTCATAGCCAACTCAACACCTAATTGTTGAGGTAATACAGTGATACCCTTAGAAAATTCTTCAGAACTAAAATATTGGGTGGATCCACAATCAAATAAAACATTTTCTACTTTAGATTGGATGGTATGTGTACCTCTCACCACTTCATTGTCGTACTCCACATCGCCGATAGTAATTACATGTGACTTTACTTTGTCTTTGGCCATAAGAGTTTTTTGACATCGATCATCATCATCAACCCTTGGATTTGGGAATTGATTGGCATAATGCCCCATTTTCTTGCACTTGAAACATTGAAGTGTAGTAGGTTCATTATGTTTATCCCTTCCTTTGTTTGCATCATTAGACATATTCTTCCCATTATTTTGACATTCAATTGCCCGATGACCTTCTTTTCCACACTTATAACATTTTCTTGTCCCATTAAGACAATTTCCTCAATGTTTCTTTCCACACTTTGAGCATTAGGGAAAACTCATCTTCTTTTAAGTGTCATCTTTAGATTTTCCTTTGAATTCCATTTTCCTCTTCTTATCAATCCCATGTGATTGATGGGTTACACCAACCTCCATCTCTACGTTGAGAGCTCATCGAACATTTTCATTGTAGCTATTGAAGTCCCTTACGGCTAACGCCCTTCGAAGAATTTTTTTAAGCCACTAAAGAATCGATCGATCTTACTCTCAGGTTGGATAATAATTTCGGAAGTGTACCTTGCATGTATTATAAAATTTTCTTCGTAAGTACCAACAGATTCATCATCCTTTTTCTTTAGTTCACGAAAATCCTTCTCCAACTTTTTTTGAAGAATACGATGAAAATACTTATTGAAAAATAAGTTCTTGAACTCCTCCCATTCCATGGAATCAATTTCATCCCTTTGCCTCGTATTCTTAATAAGATTCCACCATAGATCAGCATAACCTTCCAAACGATACACTGCTAAGATGAATTTATCATGTTCAGAACATTGAAGAACTGAAAATATCTTTTCAGTGGTACTGATCCATTGTTCATCCACTAATGGATCAGAAGACCCGCTGAATGAAAGTGGATGCTGCCTCATGAAGGATTTGACAGAATGTTTCTTCTTCCTTTGCTCATTTGGAAGTCCAACATGATACATAGATTAAGAAAGTTGTGTGATCATGGCTACAATATTTTTCATTCCAGCTCCCATAACGTTTGGTTGCTCAGGGGGACAATCATTGCATTGCCCATCGCATTCCGCATTAACACAGTCTCTTCGGGTTCCAGCCATTGACTAAAACCAAGAAGAATAGTGTGAGCAACACTAATTATAATAGGAAAACCACATAATCAAGAATAAAATTTCACACTTAAGGTCTTATCATAGGTTATTCATGGCCATTTCTAAAACACTAAGATTGTGTTCTATGCTTAGACTTATCCTTAGGGTTCATACTAAGGCTTCCACATCCTAGTTTCCAAAGGTTGACTATACCTTTCCTCTGATACCAACTATAACGACCCATACTTTACATACAATGTTAGTACATCAAACTTGAAGTACACTTATTACAAAATATAACAAAACCATGAAAGGACCGTATAGGTATAGTTTCTTTAAAAACTGGGAAACATAAACAACTGGTTCATAAAGCGTCTACAGTGTCTCCCATTTATTTCATCATATCTATAGTCACTTTTGGCATATCTTACATAATAGCCTTCTTCATGACATGGGGAAAGAAAGAATATAAAAGGGTGAGCTCAAATGCTCAGTAAGGGTAAACAAAAGAAATATCAATCAGATCATATTCATAAGAACATAACATTTTGGATATATTACCCTGCAAAAGAGATCATAATTTCATAACATGGGATAAATCATGGTAGTGAAATGTAATCATAATAATCATAAATTAAAACATGAAGCTTTGTGTCATACACACATAATCATAGAGAATCATTTCTTATTAGTCAATACTCATTTCCTAGAGTATCTTAGTGGACAAAGTCCATTTCTGAACCGAGTTCATTCCTCGTTTCAGTCCTGTTTCACTGAACCGGTTTAACCTGCCATTCCAGCCATGTCTATCTCATGAGATATAAAATATTTACCGAATTCATTGGAGTTAGATATAGGTCCCACCAATATCATAATGATACCATTCTTATGTGTGCCACGAAATCATAAACCATACATCATAGCAAAACCCATGTAATAAAAATGGGATTCTTAAACATCATGAAATCATAAAACAATTCATATAAGATAAAGGAATTCACAAAAATAATTCCATCACAATATAATCAAATTAATGTAATAATAGGGATAGAAACAGAACACTTTATTATCTTAGATGGAAAATAATTTTGATAAAACACTAGAACCCCATTCTTGAGGAAAATATCCTTTCTACTTCAAAAACACTTTTCCTTTCTTAACATGTCATACAATTCTAAACAAAAAGAAGTTGATTAAAAATAAACTTGAAAAATTGTAAAGGAAGCTTCTTGGAAATAATGTTTTAAAAATCTATTCATGCCGTATAAGTTTTAAAAAACATTCTTCTCGTACTTTTGTCGGAAAGTCAAAAAGTACCTCGTACGAAAAATGACAAAAGATTCTTTTCATATCATTTACTAAAAACTCACTGAATGGTACATTTGGATTTAAAAAATTGTAGGTGGATGGAAATAATATTACATATTGAGGAAACATTGATGTGGATGATAAAATACACCCCAGTAAATACCAAAGTATAAACAATCTTGGATAAAAATGAGATTGTGATATTTTCCATTACCTTAGGTCGGATTTGCTTCGTAAGTGTCTGAACCTACTGTATAATGATTTAAATAATGTTATTGGATTATTACAGAATCATAATTATTGTTATTACATCATATATGGTCATATTCTTAGCTTCTTATTCGTAATATTTCATTATTACTTGTTATTCGGGCGTTTATTACTTTTTGTTCTTATGCATGTTTTGTCAAAAAAAATCTTATTTATCTCTATAGGTTATAGATAATTCATTTCAAGAATGGTATTAGTGTAATATATATCATATTTATTAATTCAATTCATTTATATAATCATTATGCAATGAAGATCATGTAGAATGAATCACATCACATCATGGAGACGGTATTCTGTACGTACGCACGAGTGATGATATCGTTCCCATGATCGTGGAACTGTATTGGAGTGTATGCATAGTATTTAAGAAGAAATAAAAATTTTCAATAATCATAAATAGTTATTTATTTGCACCATTATACCCTTCCAAGTAAGGTGTGGATGGAAAATAGATTACAGCACGGCGTGGAGACGGTATTCTGTACGTACGCACGCGCGGTGATTTCGTCTTCCGTTGGATGGATAGACGGTGAAATAGGGTTGTTTCATACTTATAATAACATATAAATATATGAGTGATACTGATGTTTTTAATTAATAATTAAACAACTAAAGAAGAAGAAGTGGAAGAGAAATAAAGCTGAAAGAATCGGTAAGAGATATTACCTCTTCTTTGAAGCGCCTCTTTGAGACCTCCTCTTAGGGCACTATAATTGGTCTTTGAAGGATACCAGGACCTCTAAGATTTTTCTAGGGAAGTGGGGAAGTGAAATGGGCAGGGATTTGCTGATATTGAAGGCTAAAATTGGTGTGATGAGGAGAGGGAGTAGGTTCCCTTTTATAAGGGAGGAGAGGGGCACCTTTGGAAATATAAGAAATATTAGTTAATATTAAATCCCAACCCCACATAAAAACATCCAAAATGACTCATATCCGAAGATTGGATGAGATAGGGTTTTAATCTCATCAAAAAATAAAATTTAGACATGTTAGAAATATATTTTAAACATTATCAACTTGATTTATCCTTATTTACCAATTTAATTTTATTTGTGGTAATAATATTCTAAATTTTAAATTATTATAAATAATTACATATGTGTTGTGAATTTTCCTTAATTTGACACTTTATGACATTTTAGACCATATAAATTTTAATGTATAATTTTTAATTATTTTTGTGATTTTTAAACAATTTTATAATATATTATTTTTATAAAATAACAATAGTGTCAATTTTGACACTATTCATTTATTTGAATTTAAATAAAAATATATACAGATGATATGTTTAAACTAAAAGCAGTAATAGATTCTTAAAATTTCATATTTATCAATGAAATTATTGGATCACATTAAATAGTTCATATAATATTTATTTTATTATTTTTAAAAACATTAATTTGATATTTTAATTAATAAAATAATTTCAACATCACTATTGTGTCATAATTAATGATAATTATTTAATCCCTAAAAATTATAAATAAATTTCTATGACGTAGAAAATTTTATTATCGTTCTTGATACTATTCTTGTTCGAAGTTTCATTAAGTTTATCACTAAATTAAAATAAGTATACTTATACGATTTAAGAAAGTGACATGTTGTCACATTCTTTGGTTTTAATAATAATTAAATTATTTTCATGGGAAAAAGACCATTAAATGAATCTAATACGACCCTTAGGTGATATGGTTCGACTTTTAGTCATCCAATAGGATTTAGGCAGGTGGTAGGGTAATTTTATAGTCCTATATTTACCCTTAATTACCCGATTTACCTTTAACTATGGTAAATAAAATTTACCGTAGTTACTATTCATAATGCCCTAAAATAAAAAGTATCCTATCAATATAATATGGACCCAATGATTCCAAATATGAAATCCATTTTTCAAAATTCAAAACATATAAGTTGCAGTAATTAATTTAAAATAAATCCGGTTGTTAAGAAAATGGGTTTTAAAAGTTAAAACATTGCCAAAGATTGAAATGTTTTTACCTATGAATTCAATGTGAAATTAAAACTAATGACATAAATTATATTAAATGGTAAAAATATATTCTATATATAATTTAAAACCATTCAATATTATAATTTAACCATATAAATTGTCTCAATGGAAAAATTTGTTTTTAATTAAAAATTAGCGTATTCTTACTATTCATCAAAATATGAAAGTTATCAGAAAAATATCAAAAATTTATCCAAAGTAAATTTTTATATCCTGATTCAAAAGAATAATTTTATTTTGTCAAATTGAACTTATAAACACGTCAAAAACTAGATTTAATGTGGGTGTGCCATCAAAAGGTGGCAAAATTGCATTTTTTGAAAAATACTTATTTTACCTGAAAAATTTATTGTGTTTTCTTACCATGTTCTAGAAAATGTGTAAGATGAATACTAAAATTAAAAATGTAGTTAATACTATTCATCAAGGCTAGTTCATAATAATATATCGTTGTTTAGTGAAACCCAGTATTGCGTACTACACACGCTATCGAGAAAGGTCGTGATTGTGTGTAATGCAAGCCAAGTCTGTATTGTGTGCTGTGAAAGATTCCTTTGGAGTTGCATATAACGGAAGACATAAAAAAAATTCTCATAAAATATCAGGGTGTTACATACAAGTTATCCTACACCAAGGCAGCAAGCTTGGTGGGTTTACCTTACGAAGGAGAAGCTGAATTTTGCTCACATAAGCTTCCGGATGAGCAAGGAAGATTCAACAAGGTGAAGCCATTGAAATGTCTTGGACTTAAAGATACCAAGATGGATTAGATTTCTCATCTCACTCTGAATAATCGGATTCTACAATTGTGGGTACAAGGTTTTCTTGTACCAAGAAGAGGTGACAAGGATAATCTGAAAAAGAGTGACATCTATTTACTAGATTTCCTAGTAAATCTAAGGAAGATAAATTTGATGAGGCATGTCTTGATTACGATTTGGAATATAAAAGAAGGGAACATGAGATCCCAAAACATTATGTACCCAGCTTTACTATCAAAGATGATTGTTTGACGCTTAAATTCTTTCAATGTTGCATGCAAGTAAAATGTTTCTGAATTGTAATCTTATGATGGTTAGTGATGATACATTGAAGAGGATGAAGATGAGTTTTTCTAGTGAATTCGGAGAATTACATAATTTATCTATGGAAGAGGCTGAGGCATATCAGAAAGATTCACAAACTCCAGAACCATCTAAAAATGCAAGGAAGAAGAGAAAGCTTAATAAAGTGGGTTCTGAAGACAAAACTCTCAAATCTAGGGAAACTCAGTCTGTTCCCCCGAAACTGAAGAAGCAGAAAACATATACAGATGAAGTGGAAGCGAAGTGGAGGGAAGACGAGGATAAGAAGAAAGAAGGGAATCCATAGTTCGTATTGGACCCTACAGAGGCTAAGGATTTAAAAGAGATAGTTGCATATGAATTATAAAAGTAGGAAAACGAAAAGAAGTTGTTTGAAGCTGAAGTCGTGCAATCTCTGTTAAGAGATACTTAAATAGATTCTGAGAAAATTCATGTTCTGAAAAATTTTGATGTTCAACCTTATTTACCAGAGACTCCAGTAAAGAACTTTGTCACTCTGAAAAAATACAAGGGTAAATAGGTAGTTAAAGTGGTAGAAAAAGTAGCTGCTGAAAATGAACAGGAAGAGGTTGTTCAAGAAGATGAAAAAGAAGAAGTAGAAGAAAGTGATGATCTTGATGATCTGATCAAACTAGTAGAAGAGTATCAAGAAAAAGCTGAATCTGCAAAATTACCCACTATAAAAAATGCAGTTGAGAATGAAAGTGAGAAGGATATTGATGATCAAGAGGAAGGGAAGGAAAATGTTCTGTATGATGAGGAAGAATATTATGAAAATTATTTCCTTGAAGAAGGGGAATAAATGAAGAAATCCTATGAAGATCTGATTGTTCAGTTATCAGAAAGTGAGGAAGAATCTCTATATGATCATCCCATTCCGAAAGCTGACAAGGGGAAGAACGTTCTGATGGATACTCTAACAAATGAAATTATCTGGAAGAAAGAAGTTGGTTGTTCTTCAAAAGGGAAACTGATGCAAACTAAAGAAGAACAATCTCCATGTAAATTATCGGATTCAGTGTTATTATCACATAGTCACGACTTTGTGGTTGAATCTCTGATGAAGTTGGTGGAAACCATTTCGATTTTCCAACTATAGACTCTAGGTGCCAAATGTTGCAATAGAATATGAACCAGAAATTGGAATCCTTATCCATGGTAATGGATAGGTGTATAAAGATTTAGGCTGACCATAGAAGCATTCTTATCAATTATGATGTGCACCGGAAATCTTACAACAAGATAACTTTATGGTCTATGAATGTTAAAGAAGACATGGCTGATTATGATAATTTTCAGAGTGAGATGAAAGATGCCTTTGAAAATGAAGATAACAAAATCAAGAATCTCCAAGAAGAGCTGATTATTGAGAAAAGTTCTCAGACTAAAAAAATGAAGGAACTGAATGACAAGGATAACTCTCTTGCTCAAAAATTTATAAGCGATAGAAATCTTTGGATTGATCTTGAAAAAATACTGGAAAAACAATATGAGTTAGTGAAGATGCAGGAAAAATTCATGAAGGCCCAGGCAGAAGATTTGAAAGCTCAAGATGAAAGGATAAAATCCTTAGAGAGACAAGCTGAGGTAGATCAAAGGGATTTGAACAAGCTCAAAACCTTGTTGAAGAAACTGATCCCGAAGGAAAAGGAAGACAAATAAACCCACTCCGATCTTTTTTTGAATTTGTCTTATCATTGTAAAAATTTTGACAACTCTAATGAAAATTTGGTTGGTTTCATCTTGTTATATTCTAATGTTTCAGGTGCTTTATTTTTTTCCATTACCTTCAATTCTTTTTGAAAATCACAAAGGGGGAGAAGGAAAAAGAACTACTCAGAAGGGGAGAAAGGAATTTTTTTGAAATGAAGACGGAAAAATTTCAATGTAAAATATCCTTAAAGTAAGATGGATTTCCTCTTTACGAATGTTTTTTTATTCCCATGATAATAAAAACCCCACTCCATAAATTCGGAATACAATCCTTAGAGTTTCAAAGCCTAAGGGGGAGGTAGTTGTATTCAATATCATCCATAATCAAGGGAGATAAGTTTTAATTTCAAAGTCTAATGAAAATTTTCAAAGTCCTTATATACTTTTTCATAAGGATGTTTGTGCTTTCCAAAAAGGGGGAGATTGTTGAGTCAATAAGGTCTTCCTTATGACATTTTCATTCCTTCTTGTTTTGAAAATCACTAACAACTTATACCTATGAAAATCTATATTTTACTTCTATAAGGAAAATTTCCTACATTAAAGACATTTATCCTAATCTATATTTTTCCCATACATAGAAATATTTTTCTTAAGTATAACAATCGGATTCATACCCAAAACCTTGGAATCATATAATGCTAAGATATGAAGCATTCTATTTTTAGGATTTGAATTCTGGATGTGAACTCTAATAAAGTTCCACTCCGAATTCTAGATGTGAACTCTAATAAAGATTCATTTCGAATTCTGGATGAGAACTGTAATGAAGTTCCACTCTGAATTCTGGATACAAACCCTAATAAAGTTTCACTCCGAATTCTGGATACGAACTCTAACAATGTTTAACTCCGAATTCTGGACTCCTAACTTTTATGAGTTCGACTCCGAACTTTTATGAGTTCGACTCCGAACTTTTATAAGTTCGACTCCGAACATCGATGAGTTCGACTCCGAACTTCCATGAGTTCGACTCCGAACTTTTATTAGTTAGACTCTCAAATTTTATAAGTTCGACTCTATACTTTTATATGTTTGACTCTGATCTTTTATACGCTTGACTTTGAGCTTTTATAAGTTCACATTCTGAATCCTGATGACACTAGACTCCTAATTTCCCTAAAAATTCAGACTCCAGATATCTACAGAATTCAGGTTCGGAGTTCCTATAAAACAGAATCCGAACATCTTTTTATTATAGATTCCAAATTTCATTTTGGATAGTCTCTGAACATTTATTTTCATTCATTCCAAATTCTAGTTTTCTTATGCTTACACTTGTTTCATTGTAAAACGATGTCGTGTTTTCAATTATACATATTTTGTTATAATATGATGTCATCCATTCTATTTCTAACAAACTGTTTGTTTAGTGACATGTGTACAGGTCCCTCTGAATTTTATGGAAAATATGACCATTGGAGGAGGGAGCCGACCATTCCAACTGAGCCTATAAATAAGATCTCATTTAAACGAGCTTGAAACCGAATTTGATCACTCTAAAGATCACACGTTGTTAAGTTTCTTTCTAGAGAGAGATGATTTTCATTCTTTGTGCATACTGAACCGCTCGTTCAGATTGCATCGTGCAACTCAGAATGTTAGTGATTGAATTTAAAGGCTTCTGGGGATAGGAAGACAGAGGTTCCGACTACCTTGATGTTCGAGGGCTTCCTTGCTAAGGGAGACATAGGTTCTAACTACCATGAAGTTGAGGGCTTATGGGGATAGCAAAACAGAGACACCGATCTTCGTATCGAGGTCTTACCCTGGTGTGGGAAAGACAGACTTGCTTGAAAGTATAAATCAAGGGACCTTTATACATGGTTGTTGGATACCCTTCTCTTTGGGTTAAAATACTTTTATCTTATTACATGTAGTGTTAGTACTTGTTTTTCCGTTGTAATTGTGTATTGTAAGGAAATTGTAATTATATTATATTTCCTTACACTTGTTTTCAAATTAATTTATAATCTATATGATTTAAGTTATAATCTCATATTGTATACTTTGGTGAAGTTTCAATTTCCAGATCCATATTTCCAAAACCTGTTTTTCGGAATCACTTTCCTGATTCAAGCAAGTGTGTATAATTAGAAGTTTGTAACTTCATACCTTGTTCCAATTTCCAGTTGCTGTTAAAGGTGTTGTGATTTTTCTTAGTTTCACTTTGTTAAACTTAGATCTTTACTTGTTTAATGAAATTTTTAAAGTGTTCAATTCACACCCCCTCTTGTATATTGAGCATCTACATCGTTATTTCGATCCTACAATGATTGTTGATGAAATTTAATTTTTAATGATTATGATTACCCTTATTTAGCATTTAAGATCACACATATTATGTTCCTTTTCCATGGTTTTAAATAATGATGTATAACTATTTAGATCTATAAAGGATTTCACTAGGATAATGTTGATGACCTACTATAAAATAAGAAATGCTGGGTTAAATGGGATAAATTTATTTTGGATGATTTGTGAGCCTATGTTGATATGATTTGTTTATTTTTGAGATTTTCCATATTATATAAAACTGTAAATGTAAATTTTCATTGAGTTTATACATGATTATTGTATTATTTATTTTGTTTAAATGTTTAGATGAATGTTTTGGGTCACAATTATCGGCATCATAGCCAAAACTGAAAATATATGGATTTGAGAACATGATTTGAGCGTGTGGGTCCTTGCATGTTATATGAAAGGTTTAAATATCATACATATAAATTATATACCTCATCATACCCCATTGTGGGAGGTGGTAATGGAAAAAAATAATGAAATCGATTCATAAGGTGGTAGTCCACTGTGCATAGAAATGATGATTTCACAAACCATAAGATTGAAGAGGAGAATGATTTAGGTTATTATATTAAAATAATATATTAATATTATATTTAATATATTTAGTGTATTAAATGAATATGTTTTAAGAATAATTAAAGGAATTTTTAAAGAAAATAAAATAAATATGCTCAATGAAGAACATTAGCTCTTCTTCTGGAATTCCCCTTAGGGTTTCATCAATCCAATACAAGATTGGATTTCATACTAAAAAAGGATTCTTGGATGAAAGGATGGATGTTGGGATGTGATTTGGTCATGAATGTTTTGATCCAAATTGCTTTAGATGAATTGAGTAGGGAGGGGATAGGGGCAGTTTATTATTGATAAGGAGTGTCATTTTTGCATATACCCAAAATAATTCTCTTTCGGGAGGTCAATATTAAATCAACATGCACCAATATAGATAATTAATGTGTTGTAGGGATGATATTATCTATAAAACCTCCAATATAAAATAAAACACATGTTTTAAACATATTTTTTATTAAGTTATATGTTCTCTTTTTTATTCCATTTTGGTTTTTCACTATGGTAACTTGTTTTCTAGAAATTTCATTATATATATTATGAATAAAATAAAGTGAAAATTACTAGATACTTTGAATTCAATTATTCTTTATATTAAGACCAATTTATAAAATTAAAATAACATGTGAGTCCGAAATTTATTTATAATACAAGATTATATACGTCCAATAACATCATATTAACAATAACCTTTCTAAACACGATTTATTTAATTTGTAGGGGTCAATATTGTCATTATAAAAGACAAATTGGTCCATAAATGCATAATAACTGATTGTTTTTAACATGTAAGCATCACATGGAATATGATATGATTTTTATTCTAATTGAATCAGTTAATAAAATATGACTCATTATGAAATAACATTATTGTTGATTTTAATATTATTCATTAAATATTATTTTAAAAATATAATGGAATTTTTTTATTCAAATATATTAAGTTTCCACATTTGTATCATGATATTTCATGTAAAAAGTTAATGTATGCTAATAATTCACTCAATTTATTTTAATTTTAATATTTTTCTTAGAATATATTTTATTTAATAGTTTACTAAATAATTACAGTGTGGGAATTTCATTAAAATTTTATGTAATTATATCATCTCTAAAAATTAATAATAAATAATTATGATGAAAAAACTTACTTCTCTTTAAAATTAATATTTAAAACCGGTCCAATGTTGTTTTTCCCCTATCCCAAAGCACCATGTATATTAAAGTAAAAAATGTCCCTTTTTGTATTTTTATTAACATAAATTACTATATGGGTCATATTCAAATGATTTTAGAAATAAATTTCCATATTTTATAGAATTTAATGTAAAAGGATGAAATATACCGCTGAAATTAAATTAATACAAAATTTTTGGCCTTATCCACTACTAACATTTTAGTTCAACCAATCGGTAAATCCAATTTTACCTTAGTCTCAGTAAATAATTGTTTTACTATTTACACTATTCATTTTGGTAAAATGATCAGTTTATATTATTATAAATTTTAAATTTTTATTTTTCCAAATACATATTCTATTTTTGAAAAATCTATTCATATAAGTAGAAAATTTTAATTTAAAAATATTGTAACTGAAGTAATAAGAAATACTTTTTTTGAAAGGGAATGTGCTTAAAAGTTTAAAATGTTTTAATAAAAACATTCAATATGAGAATTATTCCAATGAAAGAAATTTGATAAATTTAAATAATATTAAACTATCATTTTTATAAAATAAATTAAAATTTTAATTTAACATTATAAATTATTTTAACAGATATATTGTTTTTTATTAGAATTCAGTATTCTGAATATTCATCCAGAAATTAATGTTTTGAAAAAAAATAAAAAAATAACCCTATTTTAATTAATGTATTAAAAGTGAAATAATTGAAATTCAAAATTCTGAAATTTCTTTTTATAATTTTTAAATAAAAAAATTAAAATTATGTGAGAAAAACGTGACTAATTCATCAATTAAAAAAAATTGAAAACATTTCTCTATAATTCAAATGGTTCTTATTTTATATCATATAAATAGATAAAAATAAAGTTTATCTCATAAAAGAATATAAATTTTTTATTTATGTTTTTACAATTCATACCCACCAATTTAATAGATAGGTTATAATTGAAATAAGTAAATATTATTTTTTCAATAAACTGTCATGTTTCATTCAAACCCTATGTTTCATGAATTTGAATGCTATCAATGAGATTGAATTAATTTATTTTTTAAATAAATAAATTTTTAACGATTTTGGGATTTACATTATTGTCTATTTTTAGTGTTTCGTGTCATTTTTTCAATCAAAAATTATTTTTTCCTTTAAATAAACTTTTTGTTACACTCCCCACTTAATAAATTGAATCCTTATAATTTGAACTTTATATAATTAATAGAAGGGAAATTATTTGAAAATATAGATAGAGGGAACACAATTTTTTTTAACAAAATTAAAAAAAACATCATCTTGATCATATAGGAAAGGTTGTAAGATTGTTATATAGAATACCTTATAATTATGTTTCCAAATTTTATTACATAGATGGGAAGTTAGTTTATGGGTATCGAGGAAGAGTGTAAATAATTATATAGAGTTATAGTGGTAGTTGGTCAAAATAAAGTGATTCATCAATGAAATGTTAATGTACTCAAAACCATAAATCTATGATGATCAAAAAGACCTTAAGTTTATCAAAAATGAAGGTACAGTGATAATATGTTTTATTCATCATCCTTTTCATAGAGTTATTGATTTCTCTTACGATCTAGGATAAAATAATATTGTAATATACATACTTGAAGAGTATAATTTCATCCACAATCAATTTCCACCACAATATCATCCATTTCTCTAATTGAAGTGTAATTTTGATGATTATTTAATGATAGAGGTAGTAAAATAGACTTTTGAAGGACGAAATAATCCGTAAAATTAGAATAATATGTTCCTCATATTTGTAGAAATTAACCAAATAACTAAATGGTTTGAACATGGTAAAATAAATTCTAAAATAATTAACATTAATACCATAATGTAAAAATTATTAATGTAATACCCAATGTTAATAACAAATAATACCAAAAATATTCACCTTAAAATTTCACTAACATTTCCGGACTAATTTTGAAACCCAAGGATTTGACGGATTGTATGATATATTATTCCAAGATAAATAATCAATTATTACTCAAATAAAGAACAATATGCTTCTTACATAATATAAATATTTAGCTGTAAAAATATCATACTAACTAGGACATCATGTAGTCCAATGGTATTTACTGCACCCTTTTCTCCCTTCAGTTCAGGGTTTAATACCTACGACCTCACTATATGACACAGGTTGTCATCAATCCTTCAGGTTTCCATTTTTTTAACATTTAAACATGATTATATAATTATTAATTAAATTAAACTTCATGGAAATCATAGGGGTTAAAAATACCTCAAACTAATACAATTTCATCAAATATTTCATTAACAACCTAAAAATTCCAACTAGCTAAAACACTTAAATAATGTACCTACTAAATTTAAATTATGATCATATAAAATATTATGGACCTATTCTTGTATACATAACTAATAAGATAACCCCACTAGGAAAAATCTTACTACAAAATGTTATCTAAAATATTCTTATTATACCGATTATAGTAGCATAGAACTGACACACCCAGATCTGGTGTAAAATTGATATACATTACATTTCTTACTTTGATTTAAATAAATACGGCACAATTTTGATTCCATACAGACCATTCCACATCAAATGGAATACATGGATAACCTATATTCTCAAGGAAAATTTAGGTCAATAGTTTTACATAATCAATAAAAAACAATACTTAAATAATACATAATTATCATTTTTCACATCAAATCATCTTCATCAACCATATGAAATCCATTCAAGAAATAATTAATTCATCCTTATTACTTATAGCGTATCGAAAATGAAACATAATAATGGTGATATCATATTCTTAGTAAGTTAAATCTAATTAATTGACAATCGAATGTCATTAGTGAGCATAAGAAAACTATAAGGGTGTGATGACATAATCAATGTGCATGACTGTAATATAATAATATTCATACCAAAAAATAAATTGATCATAAAATATGAAAACATGGAATACACCTGTAAAATAAAGTAGTAGTAAAAATCAATATTCTTGATTTATTTGATATCAATAATTATCAATGAAAATGTAATTAAAATATATTATGAATATAAAATCTGGTTAGTATATTGGGACATCATCTTCATAAAACACATATAAAACTGTTATAATTAGAATAACCATATTTTTGATGTACAATTTAACTTTATTGAGAATACAATCTTCACAAAACTCATTAGAGAAATATTTGGATACATCGATCATATAATCTATATCTTGATCATCCGGTTCTTTATGGTCACACCAATCATTTAAAATGTTAAATCATCTGGAATAATGTATACATGTCTTGCATTTTAGAATAAAACTAATATAAAAAAACATTATTCCTTCTATTACATGATTAACTGGTAGAGAAGAAACTAGTTCCACAATGATCACTTGGAAACATGACTAACTTATGGAAGATAAATGGGTTCTGTAACAGTAGCTTTGAAACATGGTGAAAATAAGGAAACGAAAAGGGTTCCATAACCATCTCTTTGAAACTATCATAATACTTGTGGAGAAATAATGAGGTTGGTATTATTTAAAAATATACCCAACATATAATATGTATCTAAATAGGGTTTTTGAATTTTATGATTTTAAATATCACTAATTGTTACTTAAATACTTTTTGAGGAAAACCAGATTTTTATTTTTAGAATCACTTTTTAAAAGATGAAATGTTTTGAAAATAAATTTCCGTGATAATCACTTTTAAAAAATATGATTTTCTGAATATTAGGTAAAAAATTTTATTAGTATATTTTCTTTTAAAATTGATAAATAATATTAAATTAAATTATAGTCATGATGGTTGGTAATTTAATACATTTCATAAAATATAAAATGAACATTCTTTTTGTACTATAAAATTTATAGAAAAGTGATTTTTTCAGAAAATTACATGTTTAATCCATTGATTTTAATAAGAAAAAGTAGAAATGGGTAGAATTTTATATAATAAATTATTTTTATGAAGTTAAAAAAATTTAAACACTTTTATACAACATGTTTTTGGATGAAAACAGATCTTGGATGAAAGAGATAAATAAAGTCGGATTTTGTTAAAAACATTTTATCGACATTTTATAAGTACAAAAGATTAAAAAGTTGTTACGATTACATATTAATATTTCGAGTAACCAGAATAAGAAAATTCATGAGTTTCTTGGGAGATGGATCATAATATCTCATTATTGATTGCATGATCATATAAAATTTTAATAAACCATATGATTATAACCAAAAACAATTTCATATATTGAAATATATAATCATAATCACCATGAAAGTTTAAAATTAAAAGAACCACATAATTTCATGTAAATAAGGATATTCATGTATAAAATGTCAACAAGGAAGTATGTATACATTAAAATGGAAGATAGGTCTATAACATAACAAATGTCTCATGGAAGGAAAATTGTGACAAAAATCTATTACCTATTTGGTTACGTTGACACTATAAACCCCATGAAAGATAGATCCAAAAATTGATAATTAAATCCCCATAAATTTAATGATAATAATAATAAAATCAATTCCTAGTCATTACATACAGTACATAATGAAAATAAGTAGTGAATATTGAATATATCATAGACAAATAAATGTGAGATGAAAAGACCCTTACCTCGACTTTTATTCATCATTATCACTCATTATCTTTCTAAAAAATTAAAATCATTTTAATTATTAACATTATTAGGAAAATTTTTCACTTTTATTATTCCTTTTTTTAATTATAATCTTATTATATATGATTAATCAATCAATTATATTTACATCGTATGTTTTGACCTTATTTGGATTATGTGTCAAAAATGACTTTGGTTGGTTGACTATAGTCAAAGATACCATTATATAAATTTATCAAGAATACTAATAATGAAATAATTATCATATTTGTATATAAATTATTCTTTTAAAAAAATAAAGAATTTTTTTTATAAAAAGTTTACAAATTCTACGATCATGTAGATGATAGGTCGTACGTATTCATGATTAATGTTTCCATTTTTCAATGGTCATTATGGAAATTAGGCTAGGAAATATGTTATCTTTATAACGTAATCATAATACTACACAAAATATTTTGAATTATATTTAAATATATATATATATATATCCTTCTTCTGATGCAGAGATGAAAAAATTAATCACATATATTTGTAGAGGTGGTAGTCCATAAGTCCATGAATAACGTTATAAATTTCCAGTGAGGTAATTGTTAGAAATAAATTGATATATTATCATTTAAGAATGAAAAATAAATCTTGAATTTCAAATTTATTTCATTTATATTACATATTTTTAAAACATTTTACCTTATTACCTTTCATGTTAAATGTTAGTGGAAATCCAATCCTATCATTTCGCTTGGTAGTAGTCCGCCATATACATGACTGTTTTTATCGTATACTTTATGTAATGGAGAGTAAAAGTTATATATTATATAATTACTTATGAGTTATTTTTATGTTACAAATATCATATTTATATTTTATATCCATTTTCATATTTAACCATCTGATGTTTTAAAGGAAAAACTAATGACATCGGTTCACGCGAAAGTAGTCTAGCGTACACATTAATGATTATTTCACAAAACTTTCAATGGAATAGAAGAATTATTTATGATATTACATTAAAATAATATCAAATAATAATATGTAATATACTATGTTTATTATATAATTATTTTAACATCCCTCCCCTCATAATTGTCTTAAGAAGGCTAGAGGAAATTACTTAGCCTTAAGTAGTATCCCCAAGGCACTGAAGGCAGAAAATAAATGCCAAGGGATTCATTAACAAATGGGGGATGATTTGATCTTTGTAATTAAAAAATCAACAAAACATGTCATGAACCATAAAAATACTACACGAGGAATGATATCAATTAAAGACTACTCAATGTTACTATTGACATTAAAATGAAGCTAACACCATGTATGATAATGAAAGTGAAACTAAAAATACAAAAGTACACGATGGAATAAAAATAAAAATCTTTATGAGAAACAAATAAATTCAAGATCTAAATGATCCATGCTCCAACTCAACAAAATATAACACATATATAAATGTACTTCTAATAATATGAGGTTATTTACCTATTCCCATGTCTTAATAAAAATTATCTACAAAAGCACCCAAGTTCCAAAGCAGGGGTGGGTAATGAAACATAGTATATTTTACGAAAATGACTTCCCAACTCAGGCAACTAGGATAAGACATGCTAGAACAATGTCTAAAAAATTTTAGATGATTTTTTTAAAATAGTTTATATCATAATATATATAGGTTCAATAGTAAAATATTATTCTTAAACAACATAATGTTCTAAGGAAAAAAACAAAACAATGTTCTAAAACCATTTAAAAAATTCCTCTTTTGGCATACTCCATTACAATCCATGTATCCACACATATATGCATGATTCTTTGTTAATTTAGTTAAATACTCATGAGAGGTTTCACATTAATCTACCAAATTTAACACAACATAATTATGTCCCTTGTGGAACTACACCTTTGGCACGGCGCACAAGGTCATATTTGAACCCAGCCTCATAATGAAATGTGAAAACACACCATTGAGTATTCCCAAAAACCATGCTTTGTAAATAATACCAAAACCATTTTACGGGAAAAATAACTTCAATTCCAAAACCATTTAAAAAACAACTGTTTTATTAAAAACCATTTCCCCAAAATCAAACCAAGAAACTTTATTAAAATTACAATTTTAAAATCATTTTAAGCACTTTTCATTAATATTCGACAATTTCGAACAAAATCCAAAACCATCACTAAATATTGTTTAAAGCATGATTTTCACAAAAATTTCACAAGATATTTAAATAAATTTAATCAATCTGAAACTATGTGAGTCCCTTATGTCAATATTAGTATAATGGGATTCCACCTACCATGAGTTTCTCAGAGAAATGAATATTTTTAATCAAATTTCACTAAAACTAGGTTGAAACTTCAGAAAACATCTTATAGTTCATCCCCTATCATCAAAAAGACAAAATATAATCAAATGATGCATCAAATAAATTATATCTACCCATATAGGACATATATCTACTAAACCGCGACAAATAGAGAAATATATCTGTCATAACTTACTAGGAACTACCATAAATGAAGAAAATGTGTCATAATCCAACTACAAAAACACTAATAGAATCATTCATATCACCACAAGATAAATTGGACACAGTTACATAGCCTTTAGGAAGAGATAAATAGATTTAGGGACAC
Source organism: Viscum album (assembly GCA_963277665.1). Lineage (NCBI taxonomy): Eukaryota > Viridiplantae > Streptophyta > Magnoliopsida > Santalales > Viscaceae > Viscum > Viscum album. The sequence goes on along the minus strand of OY728140.1, from coordinate 1,647,514,076 downwards.
ATAAGTGGAAACAAAATTTAGTTAAAGATGAAAACCTGTAAGAATCACAATTTTAGGATATCACTTTTAACCTGCTCACTGTTAGTCACATGATTTAAGAAAATTGTGTGCTACTCGTGCTCTTGCCACGTACTCAATGATGACACTCAAATGGTTGGCTCACAGAGTTATAAAAACCATGTTCCAATCAAGACAAGGCACACTATATTAAAAAACATGGTTCTTATAGGATACCACCCAGTTTGGACAAACTATGAACTGTCAGTGTGCACTCTCTTTAAATGAGTCTTTATTATGCGTTGTTTCTAGTAATAGTTACACTCTTTTCCCAAACCGTGAACCAACCATTAACCCTTATTAAATACCACAAAACAACCAAAACATTCTCCAAACTCTCCTAATACTAACCCATAATCTTCTCATACTGAAAATGGATAAATAAAGGGATACTTAAGTAAAATAGGGGTGCTATATTTTCCCCATAATTGTGTTTTCCAATTAGGGAAATTTTAAAAAAATAATTTCTATGAAAGAGTTCTAAACATTTCTATTTAGTTTCACTATCCCATACCCAATACGCATCTTAAATCACAAAATGTTTATAGAAAACACATAATCGACTGATATGTTTTTCACATAGGACCTTCTATTTCTTGTACATAACTATTACTGACATGTACACTACAGAAGCATCGAAATTTAGGTAAACATAATCCCATTAGATAAAATGGTCATGATCAAGCTGATATGTTTTTAACTAAGATACATGAAACACAATATGCACTACACAAAAATTTGGTAGAAAATCCAACTGATATTCCACCTCACCAACCCATTCAAGTTTCTGAAAAGGGCCAATTTATTTAGGAGGTAACATTAATTTCTTCTAAAAATAATGATGTTCCAAACCATGTAGATATCCACAAGAAAGCATGATCACTCACCTCAAACAACAATGAACAATAAAAATTATTTGTATTTGATTTTTGATAACTCGGATCCTTCCCCATCAATTTCATGATCAACTAAATCTTCATTGTTGTCTCTTTGACTTGGATTGTCCCGACTATAAAATTATCACATATTCAGACCCAACAAATTAGATAAAGAAATGCATTCCTATAAAATTTATCAAAAGGATACAGATATATCGATTCCTGATAGCTATTTCTTTATGAGGACACCACTAATGGTACATTTTATTCCCATGAGCCTACAAAATCCATTACATAAGACATCCATAATTATTCCAAATTATGTATCATCTTTTTTGTTTGCCTATATTTCTATTAATGATACACGATACTAATAGTATACTGAGTTCCAAGGGATTTCTGGAAGGATTTATAGAAAATATACGTAATCATAGGATATCTTTCAAACATGACTGTAACTAGCTTTCCATCATCTTCACCAATTCTCAAATACATATTTTTTACAATTTCATTACAATATGATATTCATGAATTGGGATGAAATGATCCAATTGTTTGAGTCAATATAGTATCACTCATATTAAATGATTTTTTCAAATAATTATTGGGATATTGTTTAAAAAATCCATATATATCTGCACCCTTTTCTAAACAATAATATATAAATATTGCAATATACTTTATATTTGTTGATGCTCTGCCTTAAATTTAAAATAAATTGAGCTTTTTGAAACAAACTCATCAACCTTCCCTTTTGTGGTAACCCACCAAAACGTTGATTTCAATAACATATAAGTCATTTTTATTTGGGGATGAACCAGTAATCAGGAATGGTGGTATGCATGTAGATGTTGCTAATAGTATGAAATATGTACGGCCATTTGATTTCTAAAATAAGAAAATAAATTCCCCTCTATCTTATATCCTTTAATGGTCTCCCCATCATTTAGGATTGACCTCATAGCCACAAATTTTGGATCAGATGTATGTACATTTGAAAGCATATTTTCCAAATTTGGAAAAAGTAAAACTTAAAATAAAATAGCTACATCATCTCAATATTCACATTACAATTAATTGTGGACTATGAATGACATCAACTGCCACTCATCTAAAGCCTCTTTTTCGAAATGAGAATATAAATTTTATATTAATGCATCTATAACTAAATTTACCCCACCTATTATATACATAATGTCTAATTCAAACATCTAGAGATAATCCATCCATCTACTTTGTCTCATATTAAAATCCATTTCTGAGAAAATATGTTTCAAGCTCTTTTGATCTGTAAACATAGTAAATTTCTCTATAAAGAGGTAATGACCCTATGTCATCAATACATGGACTACAAGTGATAACTCCAAATATTGTGTTTGGTATTTTTCTCAGTCACTTGCAATTTTCTTCATCTATACGGAACAATGTGGTATCCTTTCATAGAAAAAATCACAATATAGATCCCAAAGAATCACGATAATCCATGTACCCATTTTCTAATTCAAGAAAAATCTCGATTGGTGTTGATGTAATGCGAACATTCACCACTTGTAATAATCTCAGATATTCCTTGTACTATTAGAATGATACATTATTCCTTATAAAAAATATAATAGGTAAATCTAGAAGTGAGAATTAATGACTAAAGCATGGGTAGTAACCATCTAGACGAAGGAAAATACATATCTCAAATACATTAATTAGTTCTTTCCAAGAGATAAAAACCACTGTATTATCTGGGAACAGAGAAAAACCTCATTCAAAAATTAAATTTCCATGAAATCATATCAGTTTTATCCAAAAATCACTCATTTATAGTTTGGAAAAAAATTGGTGATCGCTCAAGATTCCTAACACTATCACCAAGTCTTTATAATGTTGTTCCCTTGTCCATAAATACACCAATATGTCATCCAAAAAATGACCAAAAAAGAATCCACATATCACTAAAATATCTGATTCATCAATTCTATAAAACTACTGGTACATTCGTAAGACCGAAAGGAATTACAACATATTCGTAAATACCATATACTATCTATAATTTGATCATTGGAATATCCTCTATTTGAACCTAAAACAAGTGATATCATGATCATAATTAATTTTGGTGAACCATTGTGCTACACTCAAATGATTGAAAAGATCATCAACATGTCGAAGTGGATACAAATTCTTTATTATAACAGGGTTGAGATAACAATAATGCACTAAAAATTGAAGAGTTTCATCTACCATCCTAAAAAAACATATTCTCCCTATTGAGACATGATCGACATAATGAACCCTTTTTTTATAGTTCATCTAACTTCACCTTCAATTGCCATAATTATGTTGTTTCTATCTAGTAAAACAGAAAGGATGTAGGACTACTCCCCATAAGGATATCAATAGTAAACTCTACTTATTTTATTGGTGGTATCCCTGATTAGTATTTTAGAAACATGTCAAGAAATTGATCCACCACAACTAGAAATTGATGTTATTGATCTCATCCATCAATTCTAAAATTCAGTGCCCCTAACTGATATGAGATTATTCCAACCACCGGATCGAACAAACCTGTTGAACTATACATTATATTTTATTCTCATACAATGAGATACTTGACGCCATCATTGGTTGTGAAACTGCACTTTATGGTATAATAAGCTATGTTAACTTTAAAAAAATCAACTAATCCATACCCAGTATTATATCGAATAAATCCATATCATGTACAAAGTAACCCCATTTTAGCTCATATCCAACAAAGATTAGAGAGATTATCTACACATGAAGGTTATAAATTATTTTTGAATAAGATATGATTGAAAATTTATCGAAGAAGGCATCATCTCAAATTTTAAATGAATGAAATCAGTAAATCAATAATAAATAAAGGAACGTTAAGAATCCTTATAAAAACAATATTTCATAAGGGTATAATTGTTAATAATCATACATCTCATCATCGATGGACCATACTGTTCATCTACAATAACATTTTCAGCTTCGCATAATTAACTTTTCAATGTACTTTGTTCCTTGTTTCCATATTTAAATTTCACTACCTAAGGAGTCATGGTATTCCTAGAATCACCACGGATAGCTTCCTTCTTCTGATGAGATTTATTCTTCTTCCCTTGTCCGGAAGATGCTTACAACGCATGAAACTTTTTGGAAGTGTCCCAAACTCCCAACTATAGAGCACTACAAAAATAGCACTAGAGATGCCCCATCTTGTTGAAATTGAAATATTCTCTTGGTGTTCTTATAAATTCCCTCTTCATTTGATCAAATGAACCACATTAGAAACATATATCATGGATCATGGTATGTGGGGGATAATTTAATTATCCAATTGTTTGATTTCGTTTAATTCTCACACCTTGGAAATAGGTGTCCCTCGTCCTTTAACCCTTACTGTTAGAGACCCACAATTTTCCATATGAATCAACATACTTCATCCTCTCATACCTCCTAAGATTTCCCATTCCCCAAATTTCTATCTATTTACCACATCTATGTAGTCTGTGATGTATTGAAAATCAATATTAAAACGAATGTACTGTCTCATCATCAATTCAAATATGTTTTCATTTATGGACGTACTAGAAACAACCTTATAAGAAAAGTGCACAAAATTAATGAATTTAGCAATATAATATGTCATAGAATGATTTTCTTTATTAAAGTTGATTAATTCTATCATTCATTGAATTCTAAAGCTATGAAGATAGAATTTATTATTAAACAATTTTTCAAAATCATCCCATGTTGGCTCTTGGTCCAATATAGCCTGAATAGTTAAATCCCACCATAGGCCTACAAGATCCTCCAGCATGTACATCTAAAGCTTGAATGTCAACTTTGCTAGTTTTTTAATGAACATAAGGATTCAATTTAACCTGTGAAGTCACACATCTTTCTTTTCTGGTTCTCAGTCACCTTGAAAGATGGGTGGATTCTTCTTCATAAAATTGACGAAATGATCCACATTCCATAGTTCATCCCATTGGTTCCCTATGTCTGCAACATGAAACACTTGGACAATATTATGAATTTCATGTCAGTTTACATGTGATTCAGGTTCAAAAACATTCTCTATAGCATATTCTAATTGGATTTTATGACACATTTTAGGTTCTATTTTCTATAATGATAATAAAAACCATAAGTCTCACTCTCTAGAAACTAAATTCTTTATAATTATAATTCTACCACATCATACTATAACAACATTTACGATCCCAAATCAACATTTACAATGTTCTACAATTTTTTGATAAAATTTGAAAAATATTTTGAAAATCAGACCATTTTGAAAATACCACAAACATGATCTTTTCAATGTATTTAATTTTAAAAAAAATTCATCTTGTTTCAAAAATCAACATATTGAATGAAATAATGTATCATTAATTAAGATGAAATATTCCCTACTAGGGGGAAGTAATTTCTAAAATTCATGTCATTATCATATCATTAACTAAACCCATGAAAATGAGATTTCAAAATCCTATATGTGTCTCCAAAAATCTTATGTATCCTAATCCCTAGTAAGTAGTGTTCTGCGATAAAAGGTTATGCTACATATTTTTATGCTCAACGTTTCATGTATCAAAAATAATACTCCTTTATATGATGAAAAATCAAATAATAGAACAAAATGAAAATCAAATCTAGGACCATAAACCAATACCAAGTAAAAGTCCAACCATGACTAATACCCCTTGTTCCACGTAAAATTTGTAACTAGTAAGAATGATAAAACATCTCTGTAACAGATTATCAACTAACTAAAACTAATACCAATTATAACATCTCTCCACTCCTCATTGGACTGAGAAGGTAGGAGGAAATTACTTTTCCTTAAATGAAATCCCAAAGACACCAAATGCTAATGACAAATTCTAGGGGAATCATTAATAGATGGGGAGATTTTAGCAATGGAATTAAACCAACACAACTAAATATTTCATAACCTAGTTAACTAATACATGATGCATGATATTAATGAAAGAAAACTAAATGTATCCACTGAAATTATAATCAAACTAACACCAAGTAGCATAGTGCAAGAAAAACTACAAATATCAATGTATATAGATGACGAAAAGCCGAAAAACTCAATGCCAACCACGTAACACCAAGCTCTAGATTCTCTATTATCCAACATTAAAAAACATCCCATGTTTCATTATGTACTACAATATATGTGTGATACATTATCCTTTCTGATGTATCAGTGAATAATATCATCAAAATCATTAATGTGACAATGTAGGGGGAGAAATGAAACTTATTATATTTTCCCCAAAAGACTTCCCTACTCATGCCACTAGGATAGAATAAGATAGAACATTATATAATATAGATTATATAAATAAATTTCTAAAACATTTTATATAAAAATATAAATATTTTCCTTAGTAAAATAGTTTGATAAAGAAACATAAAGTATAATTTCACGAAACCAAACAATTTTCTCAAAACATTTTATAAATTCCACTTTTGACATACCCATTTCCAATCCACATATCAACACATATATACATGAATGCCTCATTATGATAGGTCCATACTCATTTGTAGTATATTGTTGATATACCAAGTCATATCAAGGTAAATAAATCACATGTTAAATTACACCTTTATAATCGACTAGAAGGTCATATTTCAACCAGGCCTCAAAATGAAATTCGAACACACACCACCATGTATGACCAACAACCTTTCCAATACAATCATTCCAATACCAATTCAATGCCAAACACATTTAAATTTAAATTACATGTAAATAAAAAAACCTTTTTATTGAAAACCTTTTTCTATAAATCAAACCAATAATTTTTTTTTAAAATAAATATTTTACATTCATTTATTAAAGCAGTTGGCATAAGAATTCCATAATTTCACACATAATCATAACAAATCACTAATGATGGTTTCACGAACACATTAATGTTGATTTCACAATAAATTTTAATATATTTTTTTATTTGAAATTATACTAGTCTTTTATTTCAATAGGATTCGAGAGTGAGGCCCCCTTCCATTGATTTTTTTGGAAAACACAAATATTGTTACTCAAAGGCCAACGAAACCGATTGAAAACACAAAAAAAAAAACCCATAGAAATATTAACCTATAACCGAAAACACCATATAAAATCTTATTTGGTATAAAATATCATATTTCAATCCACAACCAACATAGATAAAAGAAACCCCGAGATATAGAGAAGAAGTTCTAAGGAAAACCATCATGAACTATCATGAATAAAGAATTTCTAGTAGAATCAGGCTTCCCAACCATAATTGATGCCATTATATTAGCTTTGGATCTATGGGAGAAGATTATTTATCTTTTTAATGAGAGATAAAATCCATTTATATCAACATAAGATGAAAAAAGAGGGATTTCGAGACCAAAATGTTGAAGATCCATAATTTTAGGATCTCACATTTGAGTCATGCATGATTAGGAGCATCGATAAGAAAACTATATGCTACCCATTTTCTAGAAATTGCCTCAAGGATTAACTATAAATGGTTGGGTAACATGATTAGATAAACCACGAACCAACTATTCCAAAGGACCACTATCTTAAAAACACATTTCTCATAGGCGGTCGTACGTTTTGGAAAATCCATTCGCTAGTTATGCACCTACCGTTTATCACCTATTTCATTATGCACAGTTTCTGGTAGATGTTGCGTGTGTCTTCCAAAACATGAACCGATAGTATAATCTTAAAAAAATTTCCCAAAACATCCCAAATGCTCTCCAAACTCCCTAAAAATTCACCCATAAATATTAAATACATAAAAAACATAAAGAAAGTGCTACTTTATTGATATTGGGGGTGCTAAAATTGTGGTTTAGGAATAACTAAATGAGGTGGAGAATGAACTAAAATAAATACACTCATTGAATAACATTACTACTTCTCTAGGTGTCATAAAAATGTTTTCATCAAGGCATTCCATGATAGGATTTCTACCCCAAATAAGGCCTCTGTTATTAGAGGAGGGATGTTTGGATGTGATTTGGGAAGGTATTTGTTGATCCCTGTGTCTTGATCAGTGTGGATATCTGTGTGTGGAGTGAAAAGCCTTTTTTAGTTGATGATGAATGACATTTTTTGTAAATACCTAATAGTATTCACTATTTGATGGTAACTATTATCAAAATTGGATCCAAAATTTATAATTAAAGGGGTTGATGTATGATATCATTGATCCAAAACTCCACCATGCAATAAAACAAATGTTTTAAACATGTTATTAATTGACTTATATGTTTCTTTATTTTTACCATTTTCAATTTTCCAAATGGTATCCAGCTTTTTAACCTAGGTAATTTATCCATTAAGACTAAAATAAAGTGAGACTTAATTTTAAATTAGGACCCAATAATTCTACATTAGAAATATATATTATAAAATGAAAATCCTAAATGATTTTGGTAATTATTGTAAGAGATGTGAATATATGTGAAAAAATTCCATATTATACTTAATTGTGCATAGTTATTTTACTATTTATGGATCAATAAAGTCATTATAAATGAAAAATTTGTTCATTAATGTACCATAATTGATATTTGATAAATTTTTTAAATATCTAGGCATAGAGAGAGTATTTTTTCTATTTTAAATCATTTAATAAACTATAATTTGTTATGAAATTACATTATTGTTGATTTTGACTATATTCATTCAATTTGAATTTAAAAAATATAATGACAAATAATGAGTTTGAATACATTATGTTCACTAATTTATAAATGATATATTCATCAATAAATAAATTTATTATAATCATTCTCCCTATTAAATTCAATTTTAATATTCTTATTGTGATTAAATTTGTTTAATTATTTACAAAATAACTATTTTGTTGAAATTTCATAATCATTTTAACTAGTTATCTGATCTCAAAAAATTATATATAAATTATTATGATAATGAAAGATTTTATTCCAATATAATATATATAACAAAATATATTTTGTTTTTTCTTATCTCATTTCATTATTTATTGTAAAATCATAGATAGTTCCTTTTTTGATTTTCTCTCCGTAACTTATTATATGTGTCATATGCAATGGTAAGTGGCCAAAAATTGACTTTTCTTTGAATTAATTGTTCATAGTCAAAATATAATCATTAAAATAAATTAAAATAATCATTTTGACATTTATACTAACATCAATCTAGTTTAACTCTGGTAAATCCATATTTTCCATAACAACGATGATTTTTTAATTATTTTTTTATTGATTTCTCTTATACATCAATATTAACTTATTATAAATTATAAATTATATTGATTATAAATTTGGAATCCATTTTTTGAAATTGAATTTCCATAATTGATAAAATATAATTTATAATTAACACCACAAACATGATAATAAATTGTGTTTCTAAAGTGGAAATTATCAAATGTTCATAACGTTTTAATATAAAAATTCAATATTAAAATTATTAAAATGAAATATATTAGGTTAATTGATATAAAATTGTACTAATATAGAACTAAAATAAACTCAAACTATAATTTCAGAATATAAATTAACTAAATGAAAATTAAAAATTAAATTAAAATTTAGTATTTTTCAATATACATAAAAAATTGAATCTTTTAAGAAAAAAAATTAAAAAATCACCCTAAGATGATTTTGGTATTCCTATTTAAAAGATAAAATTTAGTTAGTAAAAATAAATTTTATAAATGCGGTAAAAATAATGTTTAAATGATATTCATAAATAACAAAAATAATAATATTTATTGAAAAAAATATAGTTTTTAGAAAACCATTCATTCTCTATAAAACAGTTATTATTTCATTTCTAATCAATTGATATCCATTGAATTTATTTTTTAAATGTGAAAAAATATAATAATTTAGTAATTAGTATTAATAACCTATATTTTAATGTATATGTTATAATGGTAACGTTAAAATAATAATATTTTAAAAAAGTATCATTTTTTCCAACCTCGTGTTTCAAGAAATATCATGCAATTGAAAAGATAGAATTTATTTTCTTACAGGTAAATATATTATAAATTTTTGGGGTGTTATATTAATATCTATGATTAGTGTTTATTTTTATTTACTCTATCAATCATAATTTTTTTCTTTTAAAAACTCATGGTGTTACAGTTTAGAAGATATGAAACTTAAGGGAATCAAAGAACCTGATCCCTGAGAGGAAAAACATTGTATAAGACATTGATATCTTCCATAAAAATAATCATTCAAAGTCATATTTCATGTATAACCACCAATTCTTTCATAAAATATTAGGCTTGTTTCAATCACTCATGTACCTACTTTGGGTTTTGGAGAATCACTTATATACCCTCTTTCGAGCTTGTTATAACCTACCATGTATCATATTTCAGGCTTGGGAAAACCTCCTGATAATGCTATTTCATTCTTCGTATAATGTACCATATACCCTATTTTCTTATATGTCATTATTAATTACCCAATTCATTGTAAGGAGATATAGGTTCCCCCTGTCATATAATGAAACACATATATATGTATTCCAAAACACCATAAAACATTCGTCATATCATAACCCCTAAAATGAAATAGGTTTCATACACATATCATTGTATCATTACCTATGTAAAAGGGATTGTATTGATGATATTTTCATTATTTCATCATAAAATAACTTCTTCATAATAAAATAGGTTTCATAATCTTTTTATCATTAGATAACATGTGGAACTGAAACATGATTCACAAATATAAAGACATTATAAAGAAAAACTATTTAGGGAAAGAAGGAGAATATTATCTCTATATCATATCAATAAAAATTAATTGGTAACATAAATTTATGTCTTCATATATGGAAAATAACTTTAAAATATTATTTAAATTAATTCATTTTTAAAAAACTTTTCTTTGGAAATCACATTTTCAAACTAAATTTTTTTTAAAAATAAATCATTTTCATTAATAATAAACATAGATATTTTTAAAGTTGTTATTATAATAATTTGAAAATTTTCAGGTTGAAATATGAGTTTTATTATAAAAAAATAGAAACAAAATTCAAAAGGAAAAATTAAAAATAAACATTGAAATTAATAAACAAATCATCAAATAATATATTTGTCATGATGGTGGGAAATTCCATTTATTCTGTACAAATTAAATTATAGATCCCATTCTCATTTTTGGTAAAATGCAAATAGGAATTATTTATAAAAAATTATGATGATTCCATTAATTTATTTTCTAAATTACAAAAATGTATAAAAATTTCCTAAAAATTTATTTTGAGAATGAAAAAATATTTTTTATATTTTTCTTCCAAAACCTAGTTTTGGATGAATATAGTTTTTTCCAAAAGAGAAAATAAAGAATATTTTTCATAAAATGTTATTTCAAACCATTGATTAAATAAAAATAGAAAAACTAATGGAAAAAATTAATTCTAAATAAATAACTAGTGTATCAGAAAATTCATGAAATTGTTGTGAGATAAATAATAATATTTCATTACTAGAAGCATAATCATAAAAAACATAATAATGACGGGATCATAACATAAAACTCTTACCACAATGGTAACATTGAATAATAATCCCCATGAAAGTGTAAATTTAAATAAAATATATAAAATCATGAGTATAAATAATCTCTTGATATTATATGTCAAATAGGATTTATATACATATCATAAAGTAAGATAGGTTTATAACCTATCATATGTCTGAAATAAAGAAAATTAAGACAAATATAACTTACCTATTTCATTGATTTTGAACCATAATCCCAATTAAAGAGAGGTCAAAATGGATATATAAATATAAAAAATATTGAAGATATGATGAATAAAATACATTCATGTAATGTATATACACCACCTAAATTAACAAGGTGGTTAATATGGCATGTCTCTTACATATTTAAAAGGTGAGATGACAATACATTACCACTCTTGTAATCTATTTAATCATAAGAAAAAATAAATATTAACATTAAATTAATATTTAAATATAATGATAATAATGTGATTAATGATATATCTTTTAAAAGTGGAAATATATATAGCACACAAATAAAATGAGTACTGAATTTTCGTATGCCTCCCTGAAATAAAATAGTGACTAGAAATCCCATACCTCATATATAAATATTCTTCATAGGCATTCAAATATCCTCTATAATAAATATAAGTTAATTTTACATAAATTTTAGAACCGTAAATATATATATATATCATAATAATAAGATTGGCTGATTATTTTTTATTTCATTCTTATTTACAATTCCATGTTAAATTCATGTTTAAGGAAATTACTTCTTTTATTTTTATGAATGTTTTGGTTTTTTATTTTTATTCCTATCAATATTATAATGGTTAAATTATCTAAATTATTTTATCCAACATATAAAAGAATATATATTCATTATACATGTATTTATAACTATCCATAACTGTGTGCTAAAAAAATGAAATACACTATTCATGGAGATGGTAACCATAACGTTTTCATGAACGTTGTTTCCATTTTCCTAAAAAGAATAATTAAATAATGGCAAATAATATATTTCCATCATATAATATTTCTTCTGTCATATATAGATTATTTTTTCATTAATCATGTCTTCATTACCTTCAATCTAAACCATGAATGAATCACATCGCTTCTTGATGCAGTAGTATGTCATTGACACGAGTGACAATATAAAATTCCAATGTAATGAAACATAAGAAATAATTTATTATATCATTATTAAATAATATTAATAATATCATATATATCATCTATGAAAAATAAATTCATCATTATATCAAAAAATGATAAGTGGTATTAAATACAAACTTAAAATCATTTTGTGGGTGATAATCCATCGTACACACAAATAGTGATTTCAAAACCATTTTAATGGAAGATGAGATTGTTTTAGTTAATAACTTATAAAAAATGACCTCTTTATATTTATAATATTTTTTTATTATATTATCATTGTTTAATTATAATTTAATGTGGTGGAGGATGAAATAAAATAAAACCCTTTGTTATAAATATTACCTCATCTCTGTACAACTTCTTTTGGTTTACACGAAATGTATTCAAAGGTTGTATTTAAAAAAAATAATGCTCATAATATGAGGGGATTTATGTATATATTTTACATAGGATGTTAATTTCTAAGCCAACGTGTTTTTTAAGAGATAAGGGAATGGTAGAATTGTTGCCTTTTTACAATTTTGGTGAGTGACCTAATTTTATGTTTTTGAAATAAACTATTTTCCCCATATTTTTCTCATGAAATGAGGGAAAAATGGAAAATTTTAAAAACATATAGATTAAAGGACTAGATAGGGATATAAAATTGTTTTTCATAGTTGTTTGGGTTGTTTTTTACCATTAAAATTTTTAGTTTAACCCCTACTAAACCAATTTTTACCTCATTCATGGTAAATACATTTTACAAATAATATTACTAAATATGGTAAACAAATAGGAATAAAATAACAGATAAAATAAATTATTCTTATTCCAATAATAGATAATATATTACTATTTAACATATATAAATTTCAAAAAATTATTATAAAAATAAACTCACATACCTGATGAGTAAGCATGTTTTCAAAGAGAAAAATTTCAAATGTTTTAAAAAAACTATACAAATTAACAATGAAAAAGATTACCAAGACTTGAACTAGATTAATAGATTTATAATTGATATATTTTTTCTTTTAAAACTATCTCAAAAAAATTCACATTTTTAAAATCTTTAAAAGAAATGAAAAATCATTATAAATTTTTTTTTTCATTATTAAATGAAACATTTAACTTCCTAGAGAATTAAAAAATATATAAGATAATTATAACATGATAATTTTAAAATTGAATTTGTTTTTAAAAAATTTATTTCATAAAATTATCATTTATTTTCAAATTTTTTTTCATAATATGAAATAAATATTTTTTAAAAAATACATTTATTAAGCATAAAATTTGATTTATTCGTATTTCATTTATAGAAAAAAGTAAGGAAGAATTTTTAAAATATTTATTGAAATTATTATATATTCATTTCTTAAAAAAACCACCAAATATTATTATTTTAATTTATTTTTGACAAAAACATTTGTGCCCCAAAAAATTGTTCTTTAGAAAATGATACCCATTATTTGTAAATGGTATTTATTTTAATTTATAATTAATTGGTAACAAAAAAATATATTTTATATACATGTTTAAATGATATGTTTTAATCAGGATGTTAATAGTAATCATACACTCAATTCAAATGTATGTGGTATTACAATCATATTACATAAAAATATTTTATTAAATTTTCATTTTTCATTTAAAATTGGTGTTGCGTGTAGTGTAATCTAAAATTGATTTTGCATGTAACCCAATATAAATTTGTGCTATGTGTAACACAAGCTAAACTCAGTGTTTCATGTAAAATAGTTTCTTCCCCAAATGACATGTGGGGTTGGAAATGCATTTTTTTATATTGATTGTACAACATTCACATGAAACACATACACCCACATCCCTTTCAAGAGTTTTCCAATGAGGTTTATTCATGTAACCAGAAACACAGAACAATTATAATATCATTGATGATGCATGGAAATTCATTCCAAAGGTATGTTCTTATTTTAGATCTTGGCCAATGATACTTCAGAACTCATACTGGTGTAGAGGATGTGAGTTTGGGATCATCACACAATTTTGGGGGTATTATTTCTTACTTCTGGAAATTCATAAAAAATTAAAATATGTCCTTGAATAATTCTTTGTTTACCAATATGATGTGGTTCACTCTTCAACAAAATAAATTATTGTCATGGATAAAACATAGAATAATATCAATGTATCCAAGGTTCTTTAGTGATACAGATAATTTCATGTATCTTTGGATTTCCATAAATGGTACACATTTATAAATTTATTAGGGATTATTTTGTCCATTTAACATTAAAACACTAGTTTTGATCCACAATGTGTGGTAATCTAGAGTGTGTCATCATCCAACGAGATGGGATTTGTTTTGATGTTTCTTTCAGACACATGAGGTGACATTTTTATGTATTAACATTAAAGGAATCATAACTCATTTATTTTGGTGCCTCTTAATGTGAAAGATCATAACTTCTTAGTTCATGTCCTAAATACCAAACCATGTAGTATAACCTCATGTGGAGAGAACATGTTGTTTAAATGTTCTTAATCATGATTTTTGTGATACTTACACTAAAGCATCCCAACTAACAAGGAAGGTATACGGGATCACAGCTTAGACATTATCCTTTTGGGAACATGGTCCAGAGGGAAATTGGTTAGATTTTGGAATGATGAGTTTTTACCTCTTAGATGATTCAAATGTATCCCATTTTTATAAGAACCAAATACCATGTTGTTTGGTTTGAGGATTAAAAAACATTAATTTTGAGGTCCTCTGATGGACTTTCTCGTATGGAATGTCACCCTTTAAGAGTATTGAGTTCGGTTTTACACTGATGAGGACACCCTTAAGTTGTAGAGTGACATGGTTGGTGCATATAATAAATAAGAGGTCCAATTTTTGTTTGGGAATTGCACATGAATTTATACCCTAAGGTTTTAGATCATGAATACTTCATGATAACCGACAAGCTATAAGACTATATGAGTTTTGATCGGTGTGATAAATAAGAGAAAGTGGTTAATCTAGGGAGCCACACAGTCTTCATTTTATTCTAGTGGATGAGGCCATGAGTTAAAGGGATAGGGAGAGAGAGTGGGCTATGGCACCAATATACACCATACATTGTTCCATGGATATTCACATATTACTAGCTATCAGGACGTATCCCTTTGTTGTGTATAAGGAGTAAGAAATGAACCATGTGAGTTCATGAAAAGGATTTTATGAACTTAATATATGCTAGATTTCGTAGGGGGTGAATCCTGTGGAAAATAGGTGGATAAGACACTACAACTTAATGATAATGGAAAATATGATCATCTCCATCCCCAAAAGGAACTACAAGTTCCTTTTCATAGATTAGATGATAGAAAGATATTGTCCAATCCCTCACATCTGATACAGGTATATCCCTAGAATTTTTATATAGGATTTGGGTCCTCTTGAGAGAAGGAATTCATATCTACATACACCCTAAGAACCCTACCTGTTATGTATGATATGTCTGGGAATCCTGTGACTTATTTAATGTATATCTGAATGGGAGACATAGGTACATGTCTCTTAACATGTGTTTCATTCCCAAAGGATTTTTTTGAGGAATAAATTTGGCTCCCCTAATATATGGGATCCAAAGATTGATGGTTCATGCCATTGGTGTCTTAAAAGAGGGCATGCATGATATATCGTATAGGTCAAGGCTTTAAAAGCATTAGGTACTTCGCAAAGGACATAGGAGTTTCTAGAAGTGCTTCCCGTAGAGGGGTAGTCCTATGTAAGCTAGTGTTCCTTGGGAAATGGACTCTATGGGGAACAATACATGGGGGATGCCTTATTCTAGGTGCCAAGGGTATCCTCAACTGTACCTAGAAGGGTCCCATATAGGTCCGGGATTATGGAAGGTACAGTCACACTAGTGGTTATTAACTATGGGGAAAGTCGTCCTCACACAGGTGTCTTGTTTTTTAAACCATGCAGGGTCATCTATTTCAATATCCCCATTAATTCTCTCTTATCTCGTATTTTGGAGTTCTCCTTGAGGGATTTTGTAGAACCTGAAAAAACAGGACGTGCAGCCAGAGCATAGATTCCTTTTCTATTTTTCTAACCTATCAAATACGGATACCCACGGTTATATTTATAGAGAAATATGAGACCATGATCGAAGTAGGTAACCCATACAGGTCCCCGATGTAGGTATCTCGCTAAGGTACCCTACGTAGGGGTTTTAGGTCCTTCAATTCCATATAAGGGTGTCACAAAATCCTTCTAGTGCACAGTCTGGGTGCACGTAGGCCAATATTGAGTGAGTACCCCTATTACTTTTTAGGGATATTTATCTTTCTAACGTACATATGGTACTATTCATTAGATTTTCATACCATGTGATAATATAGAGGGGAAACAAGACCCCCCCCCCCCATGGTTGAATATGATCGAAAGAATATGTTTTAATCCAGAGGTAGATGGAGGAATAATTATGAATGTGGTGTAGGTCAGAAATTTTGGGAATCCATGTATGGTAATGGCACAGGCATGGTGTGAATGACTGAAAAACGGGTATAGTTTTTGGGTTTGATATGCAATCTAGTGGTGTTTATAAACACTATGATCCCTCTATCAAATTCTTCATTCAATGCTTATTTCTTTTTCTCTCATCTTGTATGTTTTCTCCCTAGATGTGCAATACATGTCATTTCTTTCATGTGTCCAGATGAAATACTTCTTGTATGTACATAGTAATATCACATGAAGAACCTCCCTACATGGAACAACCTAATCGATTATCATATGTAGGACCACATGGTCGAGGGGCCTGCATGAGAGACATATCAGGCATACATTAATAACCTAATTGAGCGGCCTATGTAATGGCACTTTGGAAAAATTATTAATTTCACTAAATAAATATTTCTACTCAATGTAAAATATTGATGTCTTATTTTAGGTTTTCAATGGCTGGATCATTGTATTATCATAAAAAATATAGCACACATTTATTATAGATGATCAAGAATTATGGGATATATTATTATGAAATGTTTGATTCTGCCCCTCTAGACATGGATAAGTACTTTACATATTATCAACATGGGTATCCACATATTTACTATTTTTCATTGTATGATCACAAAATTTTGCGGGATTCCATCATCCAAAATGCACATAATAACTTCATGAAGTTTTTGTTCATGGAACATACCATCTACTCTTACAACTACATCACCTCCAAGGGTGTCTATATCAAGGAGTAGTTCTCACTTCTTATTTCATACATCATATCCATTTTAATATGGATCTAATTTCTCATATCCCATAGTCGACTCCTTACTATTATGAATCAGGATTCCATACAACAATGATAAACAATTCGCAAGGCTAGAATGAGGATTGGGACTTATGCTCTAGAGGGAGAGTCATCCCTAAATGGATGTGGCCATAATTGGTACATCATAACTGTGTTGAGTTTTGGAATTATCCACAAGATTTAAAATTTAAATGTATATTTGGATAGGGATAAATTATGTGTACAATAATCCATATATCACCCATGAGATGATGAGTTGGAGGAGTCCCTAAAAAACTTATTTCCATTAAACCCACGATTATGTTAACATTATACTGCGTAATGTTAAAATATTTTATTGATACATTTTTATCGAGGATATTTTTGATGACTTCATCACACTAAAGAGAATAAGTGATGATTTTGACTGGAATCCATCTTTGGACCATGATCCTTTCAAGGAGGCTTAGAAGGTAAAAGTAATGATCCTTTCCAATAGGTGGAATTCATCCTGAAAATTAGTTGGAAAAACATTTTCAATCTAGAAGTATAATGTACCACTTTCCAACTCTCTTTAAAATTCCCCACCATGGAAAATTGGGGCACTAATGGAATGTTATGGCCTACATTGGAGCAAGTCCAGTATTATCATTGGGGTTAAAATGTCAACACTAATGTTTCTTTAAAGCCCCATTTAGATGGATTCTTCACAATGTGGAAGAGTATCTTCCTATTGTCATACCGTAAATCAAATGCAAGTTTGAAAGAAGGGAATTTTTTTATGGAAACCAGATTGGATGAAGGGGTCATATAGGGTTGGTTTACCCTTTATTAGTAAGGATGTACCAATTTTTGATTAAATAATACACTATGAAGTCCCAATTAAGACTTTAAAATCCATTTCAAGTGTTGTCAATGTAGATTATATCACACATCAATTATTATGCTGTTTTGAGTGGAGTTAAGGAATCTCATGTATGGTTTTTATAATTAATTCAGGCTATTCCCAGAATCCATCCCTTAACCATGGGAAAATGATTTTTTGAGGATTTAAAATGAATTGGAGTTGAAATTATTTCCATATTGTGATCCACCGACCAAGGAAATCACCAAAAATGGAAATGACGCTGATGATATAAGGGCATATATAATGATTTTAGATATAGTGTACTAGTGGTCAACATTGGATGTATGACCATATATGAGTCCTATACACCATATTGATTCACCTTCCAGTTCAAATATCATTTAAAGTCAATAATATCCCCCACACCCTTTAGTCATGAGAAACACCTTGTGGCTACACAATAATTTTTGATCCTAATGGAATGGAGGTGTCCCAAATGTCAAAAATTATGCCTCCATCAGTTTTTCCAATCCAACTAAAGTATTTATATTCTAGTGGTTGGATTTCATCATTTTTATATGGTTATTGAAGAACGTATTTTTTCATGTTTTGTGCACAAAAACCGTTGTTCATGGAACGTGATGTTGAAAGGATCAAACAGAAGGTGATGATATTGACAAGTTGAATTATTCAAGGTGATCATGGGAAAATACCATTGAGTACAGAAATGTTGAGAAAAATATGTATTCTAGGAAATTGTGATCCAATCATCACCATTATCCCGTGACTTAGGTCCTAGTCACCTGGTCCTCTATGAGAGTAGAGAGGACTGGAAATGCTTTAAAGTCAATAGACATCGTGTCTTCCTTGAAAATGGATAAATTAAAACCATATGACATAAAACTCTTAGAAATCCTCATTTTTATTTGTCTATCTCAATATATCATATACATGTGAGTATTTTTCCGAATTGATGTATGCATCCTCATGCAAGCTGATATATAGTAATGATCCAATCTATATCTCAAAAGTAATTTTACTAAGGAGGAATAATATTTTGGGGATATGTATATGTTTATATATGAAACTAATGATAGGATCCTAACCACAATGTGAGTATATCACATATTTGATTGGGGAAAACTTACAGGGGTAGTTGTTCACACTAAAGAGGAATGGGATAACTCCATCAATCCTAATGATTAAATTAACTTTTTTCACTTATCTCTTTGATATTTCATCCACCATATATAATTTTTCAGTGGATATATCTTATAGTTTTGGAGATGGTGAACAAGGAAAAAAATAAAAATAATAAATGGTGCTCGAGTTGCAGAAATATGGGCGTAATGGAACCCCCATTAGATTAGTGGATGATTCTCAGGAATCCGAAATAACTATCTATAGGTTAAAGGTTTAAGGTTGGAAAATGGAAGGAGTTTATTCTTGACTGGAACATCATGTTATTTTGTGTAATAGGATGAATATGGGATCCTCTGTTTCTCTAGATATGAAGAAATTAAATAGGGAATAAAATTTAGCTCAATTTATCCACCTAATTATGTATTTCTGATATCATTTGATCTGAGGAATTTCTCAACAGAATACCTTGATCATGATTTCCTTTTACAAAATATGCATTTATTTCCTCCATTTAGGTATTTGGAACCAGTTCTTGATAGATTGTTGGGGACACCGCAAACAAGAAACATACTCATTGAGATGAATCCATCCCCTTGAAGGTGATGTTTCTAGAGATGCAACCATAATTTACCCCACTAATTAATAGAGGGAATAGAGTAATGTACATTTCATATATTCATCATAAGGATCCATTTTTTGGTCACTAAAATTATTCCTTATGATATTTCATATTTTCCTTGAATACAGGAGGACGCAATGATAACAAAAACTAGACCTTTATCCACTCTATATGGGGTTGATAGGGATCTCAAATGGGTTTTTATACTATTGGTGATGATCCTAAACCTGAGGGAACTAGTGATTTTGTTCTTGTTGCGATGTTGGTAAAGCGAATCACTGGAAGAACCAAATTGGGGCCTGAACCTTGTGTCACAGATACCCCTACTTGCGTGGAAGCTTCAAGATGTGGGGACTTATATAATGAAATCATATATGAACAACAGACCATGAATACAGGTTAAAAATTATTAATATTACCACATGTTTGGATGAGTCTAGTGTGTTTCATAGTTTATTGGATAGATGTGAGTTTTGTCCTTATTTCATTTATTTAAATACAGTTGGTCTCTTTTCATTTGATGTCTTACATCTGAGCTCGATCTTGAAATCATTTTTGACATAGAATTTTGAAAAGGAAATTCTTGAACTATGCCTCAAAGTCCATCATACTCATGTTTTGATGTGAAAGATAGCTGAGAATCCAAACGTAGTAGATTCCCATGAAACAATGATACTAGTTTTTTAGAAATACTCAGGGGAAATTCCTTCATAAAATGTTCTTACCTGGAATGGTGGGGAAAATATTATTGGGGATTTGTTTGTCCACAATATTTAATGATAAAAAGGTGTTTGTTATTAAATTTATTGTTTACATCACTTCCATCACTCTATATTAACCCCATGATGGTGAATAGGTGTGTTTTATACTATTTAGTTCCATTGACATTTGTGGTTGAGCATAAAGTGGGACAATCTATGCATGTCTTGTTAAGACTGGAAGTTGAAACTGATGATTTGTTAAGGGTGTAGAAAATGGAGACATAATGAGTGAGATAATTCCAAAATAAATCTCACCCTCTGATATAGGCATTGATTTGGAATTATAGATCTTGGATTCTATTCATATGACATGTTGTATCCTTTTGTGATATATCTGCTGGAATGTTTTAGATACACCTCTTGAAGATCTTCCATCGCGATTTTACTAAATTGAAACTCATATTTCCTTTTGAGGGTATGGATTTTTTTTATTACATCATGATTCACCAGGCCATAAAGTCATTTATCTAGAAAATGGTAGAGTATCAATGGTCACAATGGGTAAGGTTTAGTTATTAGTCCATTTTTAGGATCTTAAGGAATCTGTATCCCAAGCGTAGTGGAATCCTAAAAATAAGGTGGAGTAGAATCAATACAATATAGATGAAAAATATCACCAAATGGTATGCCTTCAAGAAGAAATAAATTCCTCATGGGAAGAGAATTCCTAAGTCCACAATTCCCTGAAGGGGATCTCAGCATAAGGTGAATTATCTATGGTTATAGAGAAAGAAAATCTTCATCATGAATAACATGCCAACACCACACAAATTAATGGGTTCCAATAAGATAAATAATTTTTTTGATCCATTGTTCAACATATTATGGACTATGTAGATGACAAAATCAAAAAAATTTATAGAGAGTCTCTAGCATGTGTAATATTAATATCCTTTCACAAAATAAATTTCTTTTTATTATTTCCAGTCACATGTTCTAATATAGTAATATAACATTCAAAATGAATCATTTTATTGAATTGTTTCATGTTATAATTGTATGTATATAGGCTAGGGAACTCATCAATATTATCTTGTGACATGGGGCCTATCCGTTGTAGTTCGAATATTGCTAGGGTCATATAGACAAACACACAAACTTTGCATTTGTTTAGTCATTGCCCTAATTTTTACATAATTCCAAAGAAAAATAATTTGTGGGTGAGAAATTTATTTTCATTAGGATACCCTTTTCAGTTTTTATCTTAACATGTTTTTTGAATTTTATATTTTTATTTCTTGATTCTTGACTAAACCATGCAGAGAAAAGGCCTAATGAGCCGAGACCAGAATTTTAACTAGGGTTCCCTTTATGGGGTTTCACTATTGTGAGTAAAATGTCCCTTTTTAGGTATTTTAAAACCATGATGTATAGACTAATGGTGATTTGATTTTTGGATGAACAACTCTGAAAATTGGTTTTAGTAGTATGAAAAAAATAAATTGTGTTAACCATGATTATATTTAAATTATTTAGATACTCAAAGGGTAATTTTGAGTGATGATTTTGTGATTCCTTGATCTAAAACATGATATGACACAAGTATATGGTGATGACCATTGAACATATATGAAAATGATTTTACAACATGATATTTTAAATGATTATGGGAATAGAGTAGGTAACTCCTGAGGAAGAATATGACACTGGTAGTCAAACCCTTTTCACGAGAGATTTTATGCAATGATTATTGGGGTGTATTACGGAATTGTCATACAGTGGAATCCTCTAGCTGAAATCATCTGAATTGTTTGTGGAAAACTTATTAAAATACAATAGTATCATACTATTTCCAATAGAAAAATGTTTCCTCAATAAAATACACATTATATTACCAGTGTTTTGGATGTTTTTGAATATATAAATTTTTCAAGAACACAAAGTGTGGTTTTCCAAGGGAAGTTTTCTCACAATGAAGAGAGTATCTATATGGGAATTTTCCACGAAGTCAAAACTAATCCTACACATGTATAGATTATGAGAAATGGGTTGCATTTTATTAAATGACATAATTCACGGGGGAAGTTCCCTTTATGAAATGGGTTAATGAATCATGTAGTTTAATGTCATGAAACCTAGACATGAGCCATGTAGTATATTGTTTTATGATGAATGAATTATTGTATATTTTATGTCTTGTGATTATGATTTTAAGATATGTAGTATAATTTCATATATAAAATACGTGAGGGTTATAATTTAATGACTTTAGCTCTGAACTGAAGGGTAATGATTCTCCTTTTTAGGGTAATTTGATCCTGGAACGTTCAATCATTTTTAGTTATGAAGGGGAGGGGTTGTAAATTGAAATATAGGGGTCTATGGATTTGAAGAGTGATCTAGGGAAAATAGATTTTGTAAAAATGGGGTCTCACATGAAGAATGATGTATCACTAGTTGAATAACCCATTTTCAGTATAATTTATGAAAATCAAAATGGGCCATGTTACTGCATTGTCAAACTGTGGAATCCTCTGGTAGACATTCCAATTAAGTAGGGAAAGATATGCAAATCAAACTAGTGATTGATAGTATAGAGTATGGAAAATGAGTTCATTGGAATTGTGAAATTATATTATAGATGAAAAAATGAATTTTATTGATATTTATATTTCCATGGACACAATTATTGGTTTTTGGATGGAAAGCAACTGAATATGGGATGATCATTTCAAGTCAAAGTTACCCAAGATTAGATAAAAGTATTTCTATTCAAAATTTACACAAATGAAGGAAATAAGGTTCCTGTTGATCTAGGTCATGTTATAATTACTATTGTGTTATGGAAATGAAGAGTAATATGATACTTAATTGACCCTGAATGTCCATTCATACATTGTAAATTATGTAGGAAATTGAAAACCCAGGTCTTGGTCGTTCTTGAATTGGGATAAGTGACATTGTATGACCATAAGAACGATGACTGAATATAATGGTCGAATGGTGTGTTCCAAT
The DNA here is from genome assembly GCA_963277665.1 of Viscum album. Taxonomy (NCBI): domain Eukaryota; kingdom Viridiplantae; phylum Streptophyta; class Magnoliopsida; order Santalales; family Viscaceae; genus Viscum; species Viscum album. The sequence goes on along the minus strand of OY728140.1, from coordinate 1,647,489,847 downwards.
ATGAGTTCATCAATGATTTCAATGAGAGAAGATGATTATACTAAGGAAAAATGTGTCACAGGTTGAAAACCAATTTGTGGGGGACACTATAAAAAAATATGGTGGATTACTGCATAGTCAAATATAGGAATGCTCAGGCAAATATGCCCTTTTTTGGAAAAAAATTCAAATCCCACTGGGGTGTTACTTTATAGTTAGAAAAAGGAGTTATCAGAAATCATACATTCATTTTAAAATATTTTGAGAAATATTATTAAGATTCATAAGTTTATATGAAAAAAAGTATGACACATGGAATGAATATTTCCAAGCACAATGGGTGTAATTGGGTTGATATTGTATATCAAGTGTAGAGTCCCTAACATAGATATTACATATATATAGTATGGGAATCTCTATTTACACAGTGGTTCCCTAAATAAGGGAACCAAAATTAAGATATCTTGCATATATCATAAATTATATGTAGATGGGGTATTTCTATTTATCCCATGGTTAGGACTAGGACAAGTGGTATAAGTGTCACTATATATCTCAAAAAATTGGATTCAATCCACACATATATTTTAAGATAATATTTTGTTTAAATTCATGTATAATGAAAATCATCTATATAATATAATTTCTTGTGATAAGGATGCATGTGACTTGGTGTGAAAAGGTAATATTATGGATGGACTAGGTTATAGGACACAAGTGTCACTATATATCTTCATGGATAATTAATATAGCCACATATAGTTTTATAATAGATTCAACATCATTATTGAGATTTTTTATGGGGAATGGAATTTTTTTTAATATAGTTTCATTAATGGGGTTATAATCAACATTGAATCTACTCATATAGATATGTATCATACATAGAATATTTGGGGATTCCCTTGAATTGTGGTTTGAACAAGATGTATGATCTGAGTGTCAGAATGTATCTCATGGGGAAAATAACTGATCCACAAATAGTTCTGAAGGAACCTTGATGTTTCGAGTAATTCTATAAAAGCCATATGAAATTCCCTATTCAGGTGTTTCCAATATCACAATAGTTACCCTAATGTGAATCTATATTATTGGAAAATTCAAACAACTTTTTAACCATACTTATAATCCCATATGAGATATGGTCAGTATGAGAAACAAAAAATGGAAAAGGTTTCTTCCACCACACAAAGGCAATACAAGTGAAGGATATGGTCATTTAGATTTTGTGGTGGATAGAAAAGGATTTTTGATCGAGGAGTTTCTAACTATCTCATTTGAATGAGAATTATAATTTACATAGTTCTTGTAAGGTTATTTTTATATGAGTAACCCATACATAGGGTGGGGAGATTTTTTATGTTACAACTAGAATTTGGATTGCAGATCTAGGTATCATTATTCATCTCATGGAAGTGGGAATCATGCCTCGCCTAGATATTGAATAATGGTGTTGCGGGGTACCCGCACCGAATATTTTCATCCTCACCAACATGGATTGATATGCTACATAGTTTTATGCCGTTCAATAAGTATGTTATCCATTTTATTTTATTAAATAGGGAATGAAATTTTTTATGCAATTTAATGTCTAATGCCTAGGAAATTTGGAAATTTAGATTAAATTTTTATTTCATAGACTATGATTTCTTGTAATTTTTGGTTGTATGACTAGTACTATATAGTGTTCCCTTTATGGTCATGCATATAAGATCCTTGTGTAATGTTATTTAATTTCACGCCAGAAGGATAGTGGTGTCATGTTTCTTATCATTATTATGATATGGATGATATTTTATTCCTTTCAAGGTGATGAATCAAAGACTAACTATCCAGTTTTACATCAAGAATCTAACACGTAATCTATATCATCAAACAATGTACTATTTTAGGAATATGGAATTGGTTGGAGTCATAATGAGCTCTCCATTCATCAAGATCATGAAATGACCTCTTTTAGAGTGGTCCTTGTGTATGGAATAAATACCATACCACATTGAATCAATATTGGAAGGCTTGTTACGTAGAATAATTGGAGACCTAAGGACTTGTATGAGTTCACCACGATGGAAAAAATGAAGGTTGACATTCTTGTTAAAATCACATGCCATTTTTTTCTTGTTTTCCTCCAAGTGATAAAAGGTTTGAAATAATTTCTTTTCAAGTTACCCTAATTATTTTTGTATTTTATAGGATTTCTCATCTCTATATATATGAATACAGTTTGAAATGTGGAGTCGGGGATGAGTACATCAGCTTCATATACGAGTGAATATAGGGTTTCATATTTTCCAGTTTGGGTTGTGTTTTGGTTGCCCCGCAAGGAATGCAAGATATTTTTTGGATAATACTATTTATCATTGTCAAATATTTTATTGAGTAAGTTCTATAGTGTATTGTTAAAGGGCTCTTTCATTCTATATGATGCTACCTGATTGTGGGATGAGTGATTTGATATTATACAACTACTTATGATTTTCTAACGTAGAAGAAGAAAAATTACTGATGTTCTCTATTAGTATGGTATGAGGGACACCAAATATGTTAATGATGATATATTTCACAAATATGATGATGCTTTTGGAACCAACTTCTTCAAATGGAATTAACTTATCCCATTTGTATAAGAAGTCCATAGTTATTATAACATATTTGTATTTCTTAGTCTTAGATGGAGGGTATGGACCCACAACATGCTTTACCAATATATAAAATGGCAAGGATTATTTGTATTTATATATCATATCCATGTGTTGATGAATTAATATGAAATGTAACCAATATTAATGACACATTTCGTGATATTTTTTCAATCATGAATTATAGTGGGTTATTAGTACCCAAGACTCCAAATATAATGAGAAATCTTAATCCTTGACTGGTGAAAAACACCACAAGACCCATTGTTATCATATTTTATGAAAAAAGTGGTCTCCTGTCTATAAATTAACATGATAAGAACCGTTTATGGTCCCCAATTATACAAGAAATTTTGAAGAGTCATAAAATTTTATATAAAATAATTAATTTCTCATGTTTATAATTAATTTTTCACTTATCAATCTCGGTGAAGTAACCCACATATATGGTATTCCAAAATGTGCATAATCCACCCAGTGGTAGGACCACGAATCATTTAATTTATCTCTTATATTCTTACATGAACAAAAAGTGAAACCATTCGGTGATCTGTAATGTCGACGATTGTTCCCTCCTAATCTGAATCATCCAAAATCATACCTACATTTTTTATACACTTTATTTGGAATTTTTTGACCATGGGATGTGAGTAAATATTTGATATTAGGGTAAATCTACCATTAATCCTCAAATATTATCAAGTAAGGGTATTATCTGTTCAATTATAATGGCATTGTCCTGACTGATCTTTTTTACCAATAACTCTGAATTGTATTTCGTCTCTAGATGGACCACTGGAATTTGAAGTGCATTTTCTGGTCCTATAATGATGGAATTGTATTATTTCTCATTTTTCATATATCCCTATAATAATACTAAATAGTAAACAAAGACTTCCATTTATAGAGAGATGATAACAAACCAAAACATAACTTTTTTTACCTTTAAATCTCCCATTCTCTTCCCATTTTGTCTCTTAGAGACATCGTCAAAATAAATTTCCCATATTGAAGGGCCTTAATTAACATAAAATGCCTCTTTATTTGGAAATTATATTTAATGACATTATTTTTTTAGAAATTTGATGTACAATAATATCTACCAATGTCTGGCCTTTCAATACATTATGAGGCAGAAAATGTGTATTAAATTTCTTGAGGATAACTACCCACCATGCAGAGTATCATGTCAATATTGTAAAATTTAAGATATTTCTAAGTGGATTATCACAAGAGACCCAATTTACCTTGTGGTGCAACAAGTTGTGAAAAATTTTCTTGAATGAGAATATTAGTGCCAAAAAGATTTTCTCAATATCAGATAAGTGGGTCCTAGTTTCAAGGATGATTCGACTGAGATAATGGATGTTTTTTTTCATTTCTTACATTATTATTTTGCACAATGAAATCACCCAACAATAACTCTAGGTCTATCACATATCAAATGAGAATATTACATTCAATAGGTGGAACTAGAACCAACGAACTCAATAGATATTTCAAAAGGACAATGAATGGTTCCTAAATGTCATTAGTCCATTGGAATGTAATACCCTTCTTCGTCATCCTAGTGAATGGGAGACATTTGTGTGAAATTGTTGATATAAAATGCAAAATAAAGGCTATGTTTTATTTAATTACCCTAAATTGTTGACATTAATAGTAGGTGACATGATTAGGGCCACCATTGTATTCTCAGGGTCGACTTCAATATCATTACGACGTATGACGAAGCTCATAAATTTTACCAAGGATAACCAAAAATCATATGTTTGTATGTTAATATTCATGCAATGATATTATAGTTTGTTGATAAATGTTTCAATGTCATTCAAGGGATTTAAAAACTACTATGAAACAAATACTGAATCATCAATGTATCATTCGAGAAAACTTCTCCATGAAGGGTTTGAAGATACAATGCATGGGTTATTTGTAAGTAACTTCAACAATCTTTATGCCAAACGAAATTAAACAATACCAGAATACTCCAAGGTGTCCCTAATAGTGATGGATAGTAATTGAATTAATATGTTGCTCTGTGATATGGATTATGAAATCATTATTTGAGTTGTGCTGGCTGATATCTCTAATGTTGTTATGGAGACTGATTTTCCCATTATTCTTCATCACTATGACGATGTTGGCTAGAAATTTTGGATACTGAACTTGGATTAAGTCAACCTTAAAGGTATCATCCACTATATCCTCATATTTTGAGTGTTGAGTCTAGTTTTTTCTTCTAGATGAAATTTTTATCATTAGTGGTCTTATAGAAATCCTATGTGATTAGTGGACACCACATGATCACGGGCTACTATATTTTTGTGACTCCTGATAAAAATGTCCTGATGTTTCTTCAAGAGGTAGGTGTATACCAAGTATTCTTCAAAATTAATAGTAATACTAATCAATGTGGTAAATTTATATTATTCAGAAACAATATTTATTTATCATACTTCATGAATGCGGGTAGGGAAAACATTCTCAAATTATATAGGAGAATCCATAAGGTCCTACTCTTTCCCATACCCCACTTTATTCAAATGAAAATTATGTAATGAAGGAAGATATCTATAATTGGGAGTGGAGATGATATTTTTATGACATTATGAAGATGAAGAAACAACATCCAACCCAACTAATTATGTGGTGCCCCATTGAAGCTTCGATGGAGATAAAATGGATTAATTGAGAATTTTAAATTTATCTATATGATTTTCCAACCACTTCTATCCCATATGATGGGGATGGTATTTTTAATTTTTAGGGGGTGGAATTAGGGCATTATCATCTGTGATTTTATCACTGTTTGAAATGTCTATGAGTTCCCCAACTTGGCTAGGTTCATTTTTCAAAACTGATATCTATAAATTGACTATTGTTTTTTTCATTCAGACCCACCACTAGGATCTGATTGATGTGTAGAACATACTCTCCTCTTAGCTACTTGTTGTGATTATATGGGGTAATATCCAGATTATTTGAGGAATTTATTTGAGAAACATTTTCCATCATGGATTATTTACCTTCCATGTGATAGAATCCTACATTAATACATGGATACTAAATAGATTTAAATTTGGGGTTTTGAGCATGCAGTATCCAAATATGAACATTTATTCAATATTGGATTCATTCTTGGTATTGTTAAATAATAGATTTATGAAGATGAAACCATGTTATTCCTATAATAAAATTGAAATTTATATTATTATAAAAAACCTAGACTATAATTCATAGAAAATATCTCTAAAATGCATGGTGATCTTGTTTTCTCTGAGGGGATTTTTGTCAAACTTTTCATAACCCTATAGTGTTAAAATGGAGGGTGTAACTTGGAGTATTTGTAACCTAACTTACCATGATTCAGTATTATAATAATGTTGAATCCTAAGAAATTGTTAATAAATAATTATAGGATATCTTTGTAATTTAGCATTCCGGACACATATAATGTTTTGATGTGTCGTTGTATAAGAAAATCATAATGGTACTATGTGAAAGAGATTATTATATGATAGCTTACACGATCTTTCTCCACACAATAAATTTTTTCAACAGTAACATGATCCTAAAATTCTTCAGGTCTTGATAAATCTTCTATGAGTTCTTCCCAAAGGTCTTTTTATACTCTAAATGCATTCAATATCGATAACATGGATTGAACCTTGTCTAATAACATTAAAATTTCAACATATAATCATTAGGTCTATGCTTCCCTATATGGGGATTATAATTTATTGAAAAAATAGAAAATTATGTATATGTTGTAGGGAGATCATCCTTTAGAACATGGGTAGAAAGAACTTTTTTTAGCTGGATTAGGTTGACTAGGTCTGCATACATAATGAGGATGATCTAGAAAGTGAGACTTCTCTAGTCTATCTTTCAAAATGAGAGACTCAAGGAAAAATATGGAATGTGGGAGGGGGGATTCCCCCTTTGAGCTCACTAAATAGATCTCCCACATGTTTTGACCTCACAGATTGATTGAGCATGGATGTGGATGGAGTATTGATTTCTACTGTGACCAAATCATCTCTTGTATCCTCAACCACTACATCCTCATCCACCCATTCCTTTATTTGATTTAGATAAATTTGATTCTTAAGAACACAAATCATCCCTAAATGAATCCATTTAGTGGATAACATTAATATATTAAAAAATTAACTCCTCATCAAACTTGGACTTTGCCTTGCTAGTCTAATCTTTGGTACTGTTTAGTGGGGTGTCACCCATGCTTCTCAGACTATAGGCATGAATTTTTAGAGTTTCAATGAAATTTTGTCACATTTTTTAGGTTTAGATTTTTATTTATTATTCTATATCTTTCAACTATGTATTTTCTTGGAATAATATCTTTTGGAATACTAGCTCACTAATAGTCTGTTATGCCTTAACGGAAGCAGATTGTGGCATAATTGGATTCATAAACTGTGCTCAGTGGGTACCATGAATCTATTTGATCATATTTCCTGCCATTTATTGATTGAAATTTTTCCCTTGATTTTAAAATCCTTCTATCAACTCTCCTCCATCACATTGTTAGAAGAAACACATGCTGCTTGCATAGATGGATTTCATAGATTCTCATTCCTAGATTCCACTGTCTTTTACATGATATCCTCGAAAACCAAACATTCTGGGAAAGTGTTCATAAATTTTTCATTAAGGGGAAATAGTTCGTGATATTTTCTTCACCGTACTGGTTGAGCTTCTTTTGATATGAAAACATGATAAATTTGTTCTCAAATTCCCTCAGAAAGTATCCAGGGACTCTGTCATTTTGAAATAATAATAATTTTCTTCATACCTAAAAAAATATTCACCTATTAACCATTTTCATTTGTTTACATGTTGGATGTTTTTACTGATGTTTTGGATGGGGACAACATGATATGGTGTTGGTTTTGTATATATAGTGGGTGTAGGGTCTGAAATTTTTTTATCATTAATAGCATTTTCATTCCACCTTATCGTTCTTTTAGATGATGTAATTACTTAGGAAATACTATTAGATCAAGGGATTATGTCATATATTTTTCATAAAATCATGAAAAAGTCTTGAAACAATACTATATTTCATAAGGTTGGGTGGAGGGAAAAATAATTTTGATGATTCTCTATAAAAATGAACAAACTATTTTCTTGAGGAAGCTGTTGGATTTGGGTGTATGTCAAACCCTTCCCCTGAGAAATGAAATTATAAAACCACTCATTATACCATTTTTTGTAATTTTAGAGGCTATAAATTATAGTCTTCTTCAGAATCAAGATTAATAAGAATATAATCTTCAGATGAAGATCTTTCTACCCTATAATGGACTAAGCTAGTAAACTAGTGTACCATTCATTAGATAAACGCTAAAATTTATTCAAACATAACACAAGTTTCACTAATTCCCTTTGGGTGGGAATCCATTTCATGGGATTACAACGATACTCAACATTTTTTCAAACGATGCTCTGGGTCCCCAGAGCAATTCAAAATTTGAAATATAGGGTTCCAATGATTGGTAGGGAAAGATTAAAATCTAAAAATCGGGGTAAGTATTATTTTCCCATTATACCAACTCACACTATTTTATTATAACATATAATCATGTCGTTAGATAATAAATATTACTCATGATTCCATAAAGAATTTCTTTCAAGGCAGGAGCCTCAATAGGGGCAGTAGTAGGTTGGGCTATCTGTGGTGGGCCTTCCAGTATCAATCACGGTTAACCTATAAGGGAATGTATGTAGGGATGAATCTGGAATTATTCTAGTTGATTATCTAGTGTATGGAACACCTTATCTACTATTTTGGGATCCAATTATATTGTTTTCAAATAACCCATGTTTTGCGACTTTTTTGGCTCTATCTTGGTTGTCCTGGTGGAAACTTTTAATTGATGTCATCTAATTACGACTTCATATCGAGTCTCTATTTATAGAAACCATCTAAGAGGTACATTTTTTTTATATAGTTCTTCATTGATTCCCATCAATTCCTTCATCTCATCCTCCATAAGAGTGAATATATTTTTAGGATCATGGTGTTCAACATCTTTAGTAGGTTGGAGAAGCATAACATTAATTTAACCATTTTCTAGAGTGGATACTCTCTATAGAATTAATGATATAGTGGTTGAGGGAATGGCCATATTCAGGGAAATAATATTTTTTTAGGTACACACACTTCTGTTAATTATTTTAGTTATACCATATTATGAACCAAAACATCATTTTCTATCTATTTTGTATTGGCCTTGTGTTAAATATGATGTATAGAGAGGGTGATAATGAAATATATATATATGTGTATCATAATTATAGTGCATCATCTGTATTTTTTTGAATCTATTTATTATGTTCCCTCAACAGGCCTTTCTTTTCTCTTGCACTGGTTCTCTTGGATCCATTTGGAAATTTGTAATATGAAGGGAATCATAAGACAATTTGTTCCTGCACATTTTTAATATGATATCAAATCACGAGATGGGAAAAACTAGGATTATTCATTTTTTGTACTTCCCCGTAATTGGGGGAAGATTGTGTTTTGCAGAGGAAGGGATTCTTTAGTTAAAAAAGCACCCATCCCTAAGGAATGGTGTTGTTCCCATTCAACATACACAACTCATTGATCCTTGGTTGGTGACCATGAATGTTTTGTTAAAAAGAACCCAACCCTGAGGTTTAGGTGTCATCATTGACATTAGTGGATTCTACTTCAATAGCTTCCTTATTAACTTTTTGGATTCTTGTTCAAACATAGGCTAGGTAAATCATTTGGTTCAAACTTTATCAACATTCCTCTGATGATAGTTGTGATATTTATGAAATTTGCACAATTTGATGAGTGAAGTCCCTTAAATGGAAGGATTTCTTGATATTTTCATCTGCTTGATGAAAATGGCTCCCAATAGATCCCTCCCATCAATCTTGACATTATTGATTGTATGTCAGAGCCTTTTTGTTGATTATATTATCAGTTGTGAACAAAGTATTTTTTTTTATGTTTTTTTGAAGCTGTGAAATTTCAAGATTACATATTTGGTATAATTTCCTTATTTTGGACTATGATGAAGTAAATTGATCTTTATTAACCCAATAATCTAATATCAACATTTTATGGGGAATCTTTTATCAGATAACATAATTATATGATTTTACCAAAATATAAACGTTGAAGATATAAATTTATTCTCCAATTTTGGATGTCATGTAGCTAGGAGAGCCTCCATGTAATCATGGTGTTATGTCCCTTCTGTTTACATGATGTGACTCTGATAATCATCATCATATAATACCTTTTTTATTAAGTGATGATGATTGTTCAATATATTGATTAATATTTCATGCATAAAATATTCTGAAAATGCCTCTAGAATATTGGATTGTTGAGTTGTTAAAGGATAGAACATGATAGGCATGTCATCTTTATCCAGCTCTATCCTCATGTTCAACATGTCTTCAACATCTTTTAGAAAAGGTTCCCCGACCAGGTCTGATAATAGTGGATGCTTCCCTATGGTTTTATCGTAATCAAAGGGATTGGTAGGGACTTCCTCTTTCACATTTAATAGTAAGAGATCAATAGGTGGTTTCGATAATGATTGTATCCTTGGGTTGTATTACTTTTAAGAAGTGAGATCAATTGTTAATGATAAGGTATCAAAATTGAATAGAATCATTTTCCCATGTTCCTCATGGTAGGAGGCATTTCTCATCTTTAAATCACTATGTGGGGACCCTTTTTATGAATTGGAGAACTGATGCATTGAGAACATTCACAAAAATACCATTATGGGGAGGACTACCATTGTGGCTTCACATCTAACTGTAAGCAGTATTTCTACAACATATACCATATGGAGGACATACAAGGTGGATGAAAATAAGTGGAAGACCACACTTTTTTGTTCATCTAGACATGCATATGGATTTCATTGCTCTCATCAATATATATACTCTCAAGATAAATAAAACTGTCGACAAGAAGGAAACCTTCATGTTGAAGTGTCTAGGGATGACCATTGGAAATACAATAACTGTTCTCATAATTTTGTGGAAGGGAAAATAAAATCCTATGTAGCCACATATAATATTAAAAGGGATTAAGAACTCTAGAATTATGTAGGTCAAGATCATATAGTATCTCTTCATTTTCTAGTTGTCTCTAGTAAGACTTATTTTTTGATTCCTTCTTATACGATGCAGAGACCACTTTCTAGAAAATGTGATTTTTCAAGAATGAATTATTGTTTAAAGAGATCTCATGTTGGTGTAGGAATTTTACAATAGGATTCAAAAACATTATAGGGTTTGTGCCAGCCTCATAGTGGACATTGTAACAGTTCATTTACCAATGATTGGAACAAGGTTTTGGAGCCAATCCAATTGTCTGTATATCATAGGGAAATTTTCCCCATGACCCTCCTAAATGGGAGTAGAGGTGTGCTAATTCTCGAGAGTGGAATGGTAATGATTCTCCCCATTTTTATGAATGTATAATTGTATCTACCGTTATTCCACTTTTGTAACTAATATGATATTCTGGATGGTCTATAAGATTTTGAAAAGAAATTTCACCATTCTTCTCACCATTGTCAATATGTTCTTGGCGACTTTATTAGCTATAACGGGGATATATTCCACATACATGGATTTATTATGGGTGTTTTCATGATCTTATATTCCATTTAATACTAATAGATATTGAGAGTACTCAGGTGTGGGAATAGATATTTGGTTTTTCCATCAGTTTGTCTTCTAGAATTTATGGATCACTTCTCTGGTTGCTTCTCTAAGATACTTCTTGATGGTTTAATAAATGTGGGAAGGTGTGTATTCTTGGTCAATTAATTCCACCATACTTCTCCGGTGAGCAATGAAACATGCTAGAAAAGGCTACATCCATTCATGGTTTGTGTGGGTTGGTGATTTTTTCTTTCTCATGTTGTGCCTATTAATTTTACCTTCACGATTTTCTAGATACTTTTATATGATTTTACAAGAATTATTTCTTTGTATGGGTACATTAATGTGCATTCTCAAAATTTTCCATCACATTTTATTGGTGGGCTTCTCTAAAGGGGATACAAGTGTTTATATTTTCCTAGTTGACCGATTACTGCCTTTAGAAAACCATGCAGCATTCCCTGGTCTGGATGAACTCTGCCAAACTCATGAGGATGAAACCGTCATCAAGTTGAGGTTTCATTTAAAAGTTTTGTAAGTGGTAGTGATTACAAGCGGTATCTCTCTAAAAGGATCCTTGTGTATTCTGGGTGATGAGGTTTTTAGACTCATGATCCTCCTGTATGAGATAAGAGAAGATATGATTGTCAGATTTAAGGGATACAATTCCAAAATAGTTAGAGGTGATGATTGGTGTCATCTTCTTCTGGACCACTGGCCACAATTGAGAGTATGACTAGTGGGGATTTTTTAGTTGTAGTGTATATCGAGATACTTCTATGGTCTGGATGGTACCATTTTTTTCATAAGTCTGTGTAATCTAGTGTGATTTCATTTTTTAAGGGAGATTTTAAATTTAGTTCATGTAATATAGGTTATTAAAAAACAAAATTAAATCACCATCTCAATAAATAAATAAATATATAATTGATCTTATTGTTTGGAGCTGTTTTATTTTGATAGAGAACATGGCCTGATAGTTGGGTGAAACTGCCACATTGGTTAAGGATTCTTGTTGTTTTCACCATTTTTATATCATATCCAATTTCCACATGAATTTGTAATGGAATTTTTTGTGTTGGTTGAACAACCATCCCATAAGACACATACAACCACATCCCTTTAAGGTGGTTTCTAATAGGGTTTATTCATGGAACATATAACACCCAACGATTCTAATATATGTTGTGACTTATGAACCTTATTTCCAAAGTCATGTGATCATTTGAAAACATGTCCAACAATAGTTATGAACTTTCATTAGATTAGATGTTGGGAGCTCTGGTTAATAAAACACATTTGAGGGTAATTTTTCATAAATAAGGACTCTCTTAATTATTCAAGATATATTCATTGATCCTTTATGAATTCCAAATTATGACATGGGTCACTCTTTAATTAAAAATATTTTATTATGATTCATAGAAAAAAGAATCATTTGTATATATTTGAGGACCATCATTGATGGAGATATATGTATGCATTTGAGGTTCCCAATCAATGGTTCCTTTATATTTCTGGAATATATATTATTTTATCATTCATTATTATGATTCTTGTTTTGAACCACACATTCGAGAACTCAAGAATTTCATATCATTTCATGAGATGGAAGATGTTTTGATGTTGGGATCTGACCCAGGAAAATGTATTCCTACATCTCCTCAATAAAGGAATCATGACACACATAGTTCAGTGCCACTTAAAATGACACATCATATATTTTAATGTCATGTGATAAGTACCAAATAGTTCAATTTAACGTCATGTGGAAAATATTTCTAGGTCAAAGGTTTCTATTCATGATTTGTTGTGGGAATTATGTTCAATCAGCCTGGGGAACATGGAAGAAATATGGACTCCCATGATAGAAACGACCCTTATGGGAATTATTTCTATAAATATTTTTGTTTGATTTCATGATTTTGGTTTAGGTCCTTGTGGAGGATTTTTATATATCCAATTTGTATGGGATTAAAATCTCATATAGTTGAGATTGAGGGTACTATAACGAATTTTGTTTCATCAATATTTTGGCCCTTTGAGAAGATGGAGTTGGGGATTACACCCCTGGGGATTCCCTTAGGTTATATGGTTACATGGTTACGACATATAAAGAAATTTACTCCAAAATATTTGTTAGGGATTACATATTAAATGATTTAATAATGTTTTTGATAATGAAAATTTCATGATCACCGCCTACCAATATGACCACGTGAGTCATGATTGGGTTGATAAACAATAGGATGTGGTAGATCTAGGGAACCACACATTCTCCTTTTTTGATTGTGGAAGAGGCTAAGACACAAAGGCATAGGATAATTGAGTGATCTTTAGTTCTTGTATACTCCCATCATTGTACTTTGGATAGTGATGTTTGAATACATACATGGATACTTCCCATTATATAGGAGAAGAAGGAAGGAATTAAGAAGGATAGGTATTTCAAGAGAGATTAGGGGATTACTAACGGAGGGATGCACTAGAGATTGGTTCTTCTAGAGGATACGAGAATAAGACACTACACCTCAAAGGGAAAGGTAAGTGTGATCCACTCCCTCCTCGTAAAGAACAGAAGGTACCTATTCATAGAAATGACATGGGGAGGACATGGTGTTACCACCATCATATGAGATCTTGAAATTCCTAACACTATCCCCAAGTTCATATTCTTTATGAACGATGGAATGAATATATTCATGCACCCTGAGGGCCAACACTTCGGGTAGGACTACTGTTGGAAACCACTAACTAATAGAATGAAAATTAAAATGGGAGACATGATGATGTGTCTCTCACCTTGGGTTTCCAAGTTCATCAGAACTGTAACTTCCTACAATTTAGTCTCACTTCTATATGAGATCCAAATAATGGAGTTCCCTACCATTAGTGGCTTCAAATAGTCCTTGAAGGTTATATTTTATAGAAAAATGCTTAAAGATCATGAGGTTATTTGATCAAAGCCTTGAAAAATATTTGTATGAATCATGGGGGGGGGCAGGCCTTATAATTTTAAAGGTTTCATGAGAAATGGGAAATAGAAGACCTAGGAAAAATTACTTGGGTGAGGATTTACTATAGTTTCCAACGGTCTCCTCAGGTTTCTGTGAAAGGGTCTCGCACAAGTCCCATGTTAGGGAAGAGACCTTTAAGCTAGTGGGTTTTTACTAGAGAAAATGGGTACCTACACATGTGTCTTCTGTTTCACACTCAGGAGAGACTTTGATCTCACTATTCCCCTTAATTAAGTATTCACTCAGGTTTTTTAAATCTTTTTAATGTATTTTGGAGGGCCTGGGTGATGAGGTTGTGCGACCAGAACATCGAGGATTATTCTATTTTTTTCATCCTCTCAAATTTAGAGCCCCAATGTACTATTTATAAGAAAATATGAAACCATGGTTGATGGTGTTATTTCACACAATTCCCCAGTGATGGTACCGAGTGTAGGAACCCCCACACATGGTTTTCTAGTAATTAAATGATGTTTAGGAGTTGTGTGAACTATCAGGTGTGCAGGATATGTGCACACCATACAATCATATGTGAGTAACCCTAGTGTTTTTAGGGGCTCTTATTATTTATAACATAAATATGGTACTCTTTATAATCTTTTCATCCCATTTCATAAATCTGAGTGTCAAAATCACACAAAATATTGTAAATATTAAATCTAATTTAGAAAAATATTTCTTAAAATATTTTGGTGAAATAGATCCCTTGATGGTTGTGTTAGTTATTTCTTAATTATCCCACAATAATGTCAGCGATGCTTAGAAATTTATTTAGGATTCTAGGATATTACAGTATTTTTGTACCATATGTTATTCATATTGTGATTCTTTGATTGAAATGAGCATATATGATATGGATTTTATGTCGATTAGAAAATTACATAATTCAATTATTTATCTAAACACGATTCTTATTATCTTCCCAGTTCTCTATTTTATAGAGGGATTTATTTTCATTTGACGGTATTTCATGATACTTTCCACCACAGTTTGGATTTCAATCTGATATAAGAGACAAAAATATTCTCATATGGTTCTTCTAATTTATATCCCCTAGGATGTGGATACACTACACAATATATTATTCTTATTATTATTTTTTTGTTCCTTGATTTTGTGGTGATACAATATTATCAATGACATGTTTATATTCATCACAGATCACAAGATTTCGAGTTGTATCATATCATAAAAAATATGAATTTTCTATTTGTAGAGGGAAATAGAACTCTTACCAGATTATAACATCAGGATTTCTTGTACACTAGAAAAATGCAATGTTGTTACTGATGTGTGGAGTGGGTATATTCATAGATATATTATTTTGGGCTCTATATATTCTTAGAGATTTATTGATCAGATTTTATAGGTGAATCATTATATTGGAGAAGATGGATATTTTTAATATATCAATTAGGTGATGTTGTACTCATCCTTTGTGATATAGGTGAATGAAATTCCGTGTGGGGATTCTATAGTTATTTTTTGGACGGATTGTGTTATATGTTGATTTCCTTGAGGGATAGTTTAAAGATATAAAATATCATGTTTTTTAAAAGACTCTATTCATTAAATTGGTGATGTTTTGGGCGGTTTTCCATGAATTTTAAAACCTACCATTTGTAGTGAACCTTGATTTAACTATTATTTATCATTCAATGGGAGGTTAGATATTGTGTTTTGGGAATAAGTTGTCAATAAAAATGTTTTCATAATGCTTTATGGTCTAATAAATGGTGGATTCTATTTATTATGTCCATGTTGGGATGATTCATCCAAATTATATCCCTGGATAGATGTGAGTGGAAATTCCAATGGATTTAATTATCAGTTTCCCTCAACTACAGGGTGAATTTCATGCTATATGGGTGATAAGAGACCATATGATTAATATGTATCATGTTAATGTAGTTAATGAATCAATATTAGTGTATTCATTGTAAAGGAAATATCCAAAATAGAATGTGAGGCTTACTGGGGTTCTGAATATGATCATCACTTATCATGAACCTCATTTCACATCCTGATTGTATAGAGTCCAATAATATGATTTTGGATTTTAGTCACTTCATATTATATAATTTAATACATGGATGGAAAATCATATATAGATGAATATAAGTACATTTTAAAATGTATTCTATGCATGTCTTCATCATTTATGAGTTTCATGGGTGAGGCATCTACCAATGGTGGATATTTGATATAATAATTTTAATCACTCCGCCATAGGTATGAATATATTCAAAAATAGTATTTCGCTAACAATCCTAGGAACCCTTATAATGGACCAGCGATTTATGTTTAGTAATTCATAGAAAATAATTATTTTAATTAATGACTTACATTTAATAGGTATTTCACAATTTGGTGAAGTCATCTTAGGAAAATCAAAATTCCAATGTTGGTTATAGGAGGAGCCCTCTGTTGAAATGCATTAATTCTCATGAATTCATAATTGTACCTCTGTATCATGTATAGTGAATGTTTATTTGGAGTACTAAGATTTATCCCACTTTATTTTACTTTTTAGCTGTTGGAATACATTAATTATGTACCCCAATGATTTGAATTTTTCTTAGAGATAAATAAGATCATGTATGTTTTCATTATGTTATAGCTCCACTAGTATCTTCATAAGTATTACAACATCATTTTTGTGAGTGTTTTTTATTTTTAATATGAATTTAAAATGGATGAATTTTCTATTGGGATTTTTAAAAATCAAAAGAATGTTTTTCATGAGCTTGTTATTCTATTTTTTCATGTCATATGGTGTCATTTTGGCATAAAAGTATTTACTTGGGGTTCTGAGTCAAAAATTCATACTGAATATCTAGATTTTTATAGGATTTATTTAATTTTGATTATATGAATGTTATTTACACAATTTATGATCGTTTTATAGAGGTGATATTATACAATTCTTTTGTAATGGTTTGTATATTATCTTATTATAGATATGCCACTATTTTAGATTTACCTAATGGGTATTTTCTATTTAACACCATTCAAATTAAACTCCTATTTAATTTTCATTCTTATTGACAAGACCATTGGTGATGTATGTAATATAAGATCTTGAATTTTCCAATTAAATTACATTTTTATTTTAAAGAAACATAGAGAGTTTGTGGAATTATAGAAGTTTTCTTATGGATGGGTGATAATTTTTGGCTTATTATTATTTTTTTATACTTATCTAAATTATTGGTAAATTCATGAATGTATTTTACATATTACCATCATCCAAAAGTTATCCATAATATATTAAATACTTTTCTTCAATGAGCCATATGTATTTTCATTATCATGGGAATCATCCTTATATAATAAGCATTGTTAGAAAATTACCATTAAGTATCACAGTTCAACCCTGTACTTTTCAATATTTTTAATATATATGAGTTTACAGTGTAATACACAATATTAAAATACATATACACAAGGGAAATATATTAACATGTAAAAATCATTTGGAGATATGTAAGTGTAATTTATTCATATAATAATGTAATATCATTTATATGTATTGGTATTTCCATTGAAACATAAATGGCTTTCCACTTACAAAAAAATTAATTACATCCGGAATAAGAGAGATCACATTGATTTTTTCCATTTGATTTTAATAATATTTCATGATTGAAAATTGAATAACCAAACATAAACCCTTCACATTTCAAAATTTTATTGCATAAAAAATACGAATTCACCCATGCAATACATTTTCAAATATTTTTTAAAATTTTTATATCTATAAAGAGATGATAATAATCAAATCATATTAAGATTAAAATTAATATGATATTACTATATTTTAAGAAATAAGAAATTCCTTGATGCATTCAATCTTGATTCTCTATATTCAAATTAAAAATTATGAGCTAACCTAAATTATTTTGAAATATTTCGTTTCTGTAAATATTGATGAAATTTTATAATATATAAAATAATCATTTGTTATATTAACTATATTTATTTAATCAAGTTTCTGAGATCAAAGAGTTTCATCCATTATTGAATCATCCCTCTTGAGTTCATAGTTTTGTGACCCACCTCTCAATACTTATACATATTGACTTATGGAATCTTCTAATAATTTTTAGGTATTTGAAACATATCGTTTATAATTATTAGTAATCATAAACTACAGGTATCTCATTTCAAATAAATCTATAGGGGATATTAAAAAATAAAAACAAAATAATTTAGTCAACATGAATAGAAATTGATGTTAGTTTGATATCACATTAAAAAATGTTTTTGTTGTTGTTACAAAATGTTGTTTTCTCAATAGATTAAAATTATCATGTGCGGAATTAATATTAATTATATCATTGTTTTATTTTTAAAAACATATTTTTTAGCATTAGAATAATAAATCAAGGAAATTAATAAAGGAGGCATTCAAGAGGATTATCATTATTTCTAATACAGATTCATATGTTAACATAATTTCATAATATTTGTATTTTATCGATTATTAATAATGGTATTATTAGTCATAGTTTGTGGTTCATGATGTAACATTATCATAATAATTTAGAAATGATGGTTGATAAAGGATGAATGATGTCTGGAATTAATATTTATTTTTACGAATATGTATGTACATCTATTATTATTGGCTTTCATCTAAACATTGAGGTTGTATTGATTGATCGTTATATTTATTATTGATAGAAATAGTATTTGATTACATTTACATATATTTATATTTTCTGATCCCTCATTGGGTTTTAAATAAGCCCCAATTTTGGGTTTGAAGGAAGGTTGGGTAGACCTCTTTGATATGATTATTTTATTGATTTGATGTGGCTGAGAGTACAAATGGTTTTCAGAATATTGATAAAATTGGAGGTAAATGTTGGGATACCATCCAAGATGAGATTGGATTATTTTATTCTAATAGTTTCTTATATAGCTGTGTATAATATTTTCCTTATAAAAGGTATTCGGTAATGTCCTCAGACCGGTAGCCAATATATATGGTTACCAAAGATGAGTTACCACAAGACCTCAAGAATTCCACCATTTATGCCATAGTCCACAGAGTAGTAGCGTAGGTCAATTAGGTTACAATTAAGATATTATACCATCTTATCAAAGAAAAACCACACATCAAATAATATCAAAAAGTAAAATAATTATCGAGAATAATAAATTGATGGCATGTGAAAAAACCCAGTGTAACCAAGTAACAAATTCTATAACAATAAAATGGGTACACTTCATGTTAGGTAGTCATACATAAAAACCCAAAATATAAAAAACTATAAAAAAACCTAAACCCAGCCTTATGTCATTACTCGTACCTAACATCACTTTCTCCATCCCATCATCCCATGCTCAAACCAAACATTAGTTATCCATCCTGAACCTATGCTCAAAAAAATTAACATCAAATCGAGTAACCAAGTGCCATGTTATCCCAAGCAACATTTGAGTACAACTCATTAGGCCACCAATATTTGTGTCTGAATAAGGAATTTTTCTAAACAACAGTATATAAAAAAATGAAGGTTATATTATTAGCAATGAAACAAAGGAGGCATGATAAATCATTTAACAACTATCAATTATCCCTTTTGTCATCAAATTTCAAAGTATAATCCAAAGAACAAACTAGATTCGATCATATTGGATGCCTAAGACATTACATAAATAGGTGACATACTATTAACCACAATGTGTTGTTCGCTACTAAAAAATTTCATTAAAATTCCTTGGATCCACAGTCTTAATCAAGCCATGTCCATATTTTTGGTGTAAAGATCCTTGGTCTGACATCCTAGCTCATGCATTATATCAGTTTTCCTAATGAATTAGTGTTTCCCATACAAATCAAAACCCGAGTCAGTATGTTTGGAGAATAGAGACACATTCCAAAATTCTAACTCAAAAAATAAAATGATGGGTATAAAAGATCTATCCAACCCAACCCAAATGAAGAGACTTAGTGCATAATTTAGGAGCATAGATCCTTAGTTAAACATCTTAAATCATACAATAAATTTGTTGGAATAGAGCATTGGTGTAGATCTCCCCATGGGAGTAAAGTTGTTGTCCAACACCCCCACTCATAAAACATAACACATGGATATGCTTCAATAATCATTTACCACATTTACCTATGTATCTGTTCAATTACCAGTATACCAATGGGTACTTATAACTATGTTGTGACGTAAAACAATAAGAAAATACAAATTTAAAATAATATTGAATCAACCGTTTAAAATATGGTTCTTCCTATATGAAAACTAAATCTACCACTAAGGATATCATTTGTATTACCATAAATTTCGAATAAATATTAAACTAGTATAATTAAAAGTTGAACCACAAACTAAATTCAAAACATCATTCCAAATCCATAAAACCATCCCTTTTATATCGCATTAATGTCAAATCCTCCCCTTAAATCATTTACCACTTTCAAAACATCATTTCACTTTGACAAAAACCATAATGGGGTAAAATTCCAAAACATGTAATTTAGACCATTTATAGATCCCATTGGTAAATTTAATAAATATAACCTATTACCCTTTAAATCATCCAATTACCCATACCCACATAAAAAAATTCTTTACCCACTCACATCATACATTCCCTAACTCAACATTTACATATTTATTTCAACATTTACAAAGATTTGTCACACCACATGGGTAGCCCATGTTTCGATCATGACTAGTCAACTAAACCATTGAGTTATGTTAAGGGTATCTCAACTCAATATTGTATATATTACACATTAATTAACCATATAAATTAAAATGAAGTACGGCAGTGGAAATGCAAAAAAATATACATGTATAACACATCACGACAACAAGAAAATGAAGTATGACCACTACCTCATGCTTGTGGATGATTATTTTTTCATCCAAAACACATAATTCATACTAAACCGACATCATAAACTAAGACGAAGAAAATAGAGAAAAAATTAGGGTTTAGAGATTCAGATTGCGATTAAACAACCCACAAGGACTCTACAAGAAAATGGATGGAAATAGAGTTGATTTCTTACCCGGATCATCAATACACACACAAAGGCACTCCAAATAGCATAGAATTGAGGTATAATAATTTTATGGATGTTTATGAGGTGTTTTTTCTTCACTCATCCTATTTTATTAGAAATGTGGTAGAAATTCGTTTTAGGAACCCCAAATCCTAAATGGATAAAATGATAAAAACCCTCTTTTTAAATTCCCATATAGTTTGTCCACATGATTCACCAACCCACACATGAACCTTGTGGCTCCATCTGTTCAAGAGAAACATGGTTTGTACAATCTTCCAAGAGTACCACATTGTTTTCGAACACATGTTGTAGCCATGAAAAATGGATATGTCTATGCCCACATGAATTGGTACCCCTCCTTGTACTCTTTTCCAACCATGCACCATCCCACTCAAGGGTGGATGGTTCTGGAACATTGTAAGTATTAATAGTGCTCAAAAAATGCAACCTATACACGATGACCCATTTTCAACCCCCTTTTTTTCCAAAACCTAAATAAATATATCCTAAAAAACATTAATACAGTAGAATCAAAATTTAAATAAGGACTCAACTTAATGAATGGTTAGGATCATATAACTGATTGCCTATATAACAGATCATCCTCAACACACTGTATCCATGAACCAGAAATACTCCAAGACAAATGGTCATCATGGTTGTATCACTTATCAACTTCTATTTTCATGGTTTCCCAATGTACATGGTATTTCCTTCACCATACTCATACCAAAGAAACATCCCCACCATGAAGAAAATTCTTAATGTGATCCACTGTCACAAAAATGATGCTCCTTAAAACACGCATCAATCTCAAACCCCACATCAACTAGAAGAACCCCATATAGAATCAAATGAATCATTTACTAAATTGAAATACAAGGAATCATCGTACATAGTAGAATATATCCATGGATGTTCCAATCGAGAGTCTTCTAGCCATATCCTCTCCACAAGGGATGTCCCAAAACTCATTATTCCATCTTAATCTATTATTCCATTTTTCTAATAGTGACTATTCTTGGTTTCACTCAAATTAATATTTAGTTTTCCAATGACACCCCCTAACCTACATCGGTCCACTACTCAATGACCATGGAATTGTTTTAATTTTGAACACCCGAAGAAAAATCTACTCATTACCTCCATCTCATGGTACTCAACTGGTCAATACCCAAGCCAACTCCCTTCACTAAAACTGAAACGTCACGGTGGCTCTTACCCAATTCCATCCAACCCAAAACAATAGTCATGTCTTCAGTTGACCAGTTACCATCTACTGTGATCCCCAACATATTATTTACCTCACATGAACCATATTTTATTATTGATCAACTACACAATTAAAATTAACAACTATAACCTAAATTATAACTTCAACAACTATCCAACGTGGTTCACAACTAACAAAGGACAAAATATCCATGAGAACACCACGCAAAAATAGGCACCCGAGCATTCCATTAAATCAACCCATAATGAATGTGCATAAACCATCCATTTGCGTTCTATGAATAACTTGACCCTTATCATGTAACTTCCCGAGATTTTATGAAAAATATTTTTTTTAATTTCATTAATGTCTTGAGTTGTACGCTACACCAAAAGGAGCTTTCACAACATGCATTCTTGACTTGCCTTGCATTAAACGCAATAGCGACCTTCCTCGATAGCATGTGTAGTACGCAATACCGAGTTTCACTAAACAATGATATGCTATTAAAATATTATTAAAACTAGCCGTTATGAATAGTAATAACCAATTTTTGAAATATTTTAAATTTTATTTTTTAAAATGGACTTCATTTTTGGATTCGGAGTATCAAAATTAGCTTAGGGTGAAATTTTGGTACATTTCGGATAACATTCATTTTCTGATGAATAGTGAAAATTACTAAATTTTAATTAAAAACAACATTTTTAATCAAAATAATTAATAGTGATAAATTATTAATTAGAGTGGTTTTAAAGTATATTTAGAATATATTTTTACAATTTAATACAATGTTGGTCATTGGATGTAATTTCACATTTAACCCAGTTATAAACAAGTGTCAATCTTTTGATAGTTATTATCTCTCAAAAACATGCCATTTGTTTTGACGATGGGAATTAATTTTTTAATTAGTTAATGTAACTGATATGTTTTGAATTTGGTAAAATAGACATCATTTTTGAGTTCATAATATCAAATATAGATTAGGCCTAAGTTTTGGTATTTTTCTGGAAACATTCATTTTTTGATGAATGGTGAAACCACTAAGTGGTAGTAAAAAAAATGAATTTTTCATAAAACATAATTTTACCGCTTCTGTGAGTGGAATTTCAAAAATCTGAGAGACATGGTTCATTTCAGTAAGTAAAATGTGGTTCAATGAGTTGAAAATAATTTTTGGTGAATAATAACTTTTTACTTTTTTTTACCACGGTTAAAAGTAAATAGGGTAATTAAGGGTAAAAATGATATTATTATTACCCTAAAACATGTCCTAATTCTATTGGATAAGTGTAATTCGACCAAAAACAACCTTAGGAATAATATATGACCATTTATTCCCACCTGGATTAGATTAGGACATTTATTATTATTTAATTCAAAGAAGAGATAAAATAGTTAAAATCAATGTTTATTTACTAAAACTTTTTTAATATAGGGTTATACATAAGATAAATTCGATTGTAAATGTTCATTAGAAATATAATAATATTTCCTACATAATGATATTTTATTTATAATTTTTAGTCATTAGATAATTTAATTTATTTATGACACAATGATGATGCAGTAATTACCATAATAGTGAAAAATTAGATTAATTGATATTATAAATACCCAAATAAATATAATTTGAGACTTTTTATGAATTAAAGTAATTTTCTAGGTTAATATGACATGTTAGAATTGATTTAATTAAATTTTTTCGAACTAATCATCCTGTTATGATTTTCACAAAAATCAATTACCAAATAGTGTCAAAATTGACATAAAATAGATTTTAAAACAAGTATTATATTAATAATTGTTATTTTATTCCTAAAAATCTAAGGTTCGCCCAAATGACTTAGATAAGGTTATATATATTAATAATAAACAACTTGCGGTTCGTGTGGCTTGTTGTTGTAAGTTTATTAACCATATAGTGTAAGAACACAAGAAGACACTGTACAAGTAAAATTATTTAACTTAATTTTAAATCTAAATGATAAGGTTAAAATAGGAACATAAACTTATCTAAATTCTATTGGATGAGAGGATTTCGATCCATCCCCACCTTAGCTTTGAAATAAATCAATTTGAAGCTATTTAATACCGAATATGACTTTCTCATAAAATAATATTTTTAGCTTCCAAAGGAGCCCCTCTCCTCCCTTATAATAGGGCACCTCCTCCCTCTCTTCCTCACACAACTTTGAGCCTTCAAGCTCGGCCAACCCCTTCCAAATTCCCTTCTCCAGTTCCCTAGAAACATCCGAGAGGTTCTTGTGTTTCTCAAAGGCCAATTTTAGTGCCATAAAAGGAGATCTCAAAGAGGCGCTTCAAAGAAGAGGAGGTTCGGACACTTACGAAGCAAATCAGACCTAAGGTAAGGGAAATATCACAATCTCTTTTTTATCCGAGATTGTTTATACTTAGGTATTTTCTGGGGTGTATTTTATCATCCACATCCATGTTTCCTCAATATGTAATATTATTTCTATCCACCTACAATTGTTTAAATCCAATTTTACCCTTCGGTTAGTTTTTAGTAAAAGATATGAATGAAATATTTTGTCGTTTTTTGTACGAGGTACTTTTTGAATTTTCTGAAAAATGTACAAGAAGACTGTTTTTTTAACTTATACAGAATGAATGGATTTTTAAAACATTATTTCCAAGAAGCTTCCTTTATAAGTTTACAAGTTTTTTTAAACACCTTCTTTTATTTTAAAATTGTATGACATGTTAAGAAAGGAAAATGTTTTTGAAGTAGAAAGGATATTTTCTTCAAGAATAGAGTTCAAGTGTTTTATCAAAATTATTTTCCATCTAAGATAATATAGGGTTATGTTTCTATCCATATTATTACATTGATTTTATTATGTTGTGATGGAATTATTTTTATGAATTCCTTTCTCTTATATGAATTGTTTGATGATGTCACGATGTTTAAGATTCCCATTTTTATTACATGGGTTATGCAATGATGTATGATTTTGTGGAACACATAAGAATGGTATCATTATGAGATGGGTGGGACCTATATCTCCCTCCAATGCATTGGGTAAAGATTTTATATCTCATGAGATAGAAATGGCTGGAACGGTAGGTTATACCGATTCAGTGAAACAGGACTGAAACAAGTAGTGAACTCGGTTCAAAAAGGGACTTTTTCCACTAAGATAGTCTTGGCAATGAGTCGTGACTAATTAGAAATTATTATCTATGATTATGTGTGTATGCCACAAAGTTTCATGTTTTATTTTATGATTATTGGGATTACATTTAAATACTATGATTTATCCCATGTTATGAAATGATGATCTATTTTGCAGGTTAAGATTTCCAAGAGATATGTTCTTAGGAATATGATGTGATTGATATTTATTTTGTTTACCCTTACTGAGCGTTTGAGCTCACCCTTTTATGTTTTCATTTTGCCAGGATATAAAGAAATAATTTAGGCTTAAAAAAAGAAGATCTTTATGGGAGATGTTGAAGATCTTTCACCACGATTAGAAGATTATATACCGAGTTTCAAAAGACACTAAACTATTACGGTCCTTGTGTATGTGTTTTTGTTATGTATTAAGTATTCCACAAAAGTAATGTAATGTTCATGTACGTCAGGCTTCGGGTATCTACAGTTGGTATCAGAGGAAAGGGTTAGTCAACCTTTGGAAACTAGGATGCATGATCTTTTGTGAGATCCCTAGAGATATTTATAAGGTATGTCTAGGGATGTCCCTAAGGTTAAGTATAAGTATAGGTTATAGTCCTAGAATTGCGCTAACAATCTTAGAATTAAACCTAAGATGTTAGATATTGAAGGTACTCCCCCTTTATTTTATTGTTTTCCCTAGCATGATTTTTTCCTCTCAAACTATTCTTTTTGGGTTTTAGACGATGGCTGGAACCCGAAGGAACTGTGTTGATCAGTGCAATGGACAATGCAATGATTGTCCTCCTGAACAAACAAATGTTATGGGAGATGGAGTGAAAAATCTTATTGTGATACTTACACAAGATATGAATCATTCTAGACTTCAAATGAGCAGAGAAGGGAACAATATTCTATTGAGTCCTTCACAAGGCAACGTCCACCTTCTTTCAGTGGGTCTTCTGATCCACTTGTTGCTGAACAATGGATCAGTACCACTGAAAAGATATTTTCAGTTCCTCAATGTTCTGAACATGATAAAGTCGTCTTAGAAGTATATCGTTTGGAAGGTGAAGCTGATCAATGGTGGAATCTTATCAAGAATACGAGGAAAAGAGATGAAATTGAGTCCATGGAATGGGATGAGTTCAAGAACTTATTTTTCAATAAGTACTTCCCTCGTATTCTTCGAACAAAGATGGAGAAGGAGTTTCTTGAACTAAATCAAAAGGATGATGAATTTGTTGGTATATACGAAGCGAATTTTACAAGGCTTTCAAGGTATGCATCTAGATTTATCATCCAACCTGAAAGTAAAGTTGATCGATTCTTCAGTGGCTTAAAACCAAATCTTCGAAGGGCATTATCTATAAGAGACTTCAGTAGCTATGAAGAAATTGTGCATTGTGATATCAAGGTAGAAATTGATGTTGGTATTACTTATCCATCTCATAGTTTTGACAAGAAATGAGAGATGGATTTCAAGGATAAATCTCAGAATAATGGTGAAAAGAAGATAAAAGTTTCCTTATGCTCAAAGTGTGGAAAGAAGCATGGTGGAGATTGTCTTAAAGGGACATGTAAATGATTCAAATGTGGAAAGGAAGGTCATCAGGCATTTGAATGCCGCAATGATGGGAAGAAGATGTCTAATGATGAAAACAAAGGAAGGGATACACAGAATGATCCTACTACACTTCAATGCTTCAAGTGCAAGGAAATGGGGAATTATGCTAATAAATGCCCTAATACAGGGGTTAGTGATGATCAACATGAGAAACCACTTAAGGAAAAGGACAAAGGGAATTCACATGCAATCACCATTGGCAATGTTGAATATGATAACGATGTGGTGGAATGATTAAGTGTTTATATAATGGGATTCCAAAATAATGTTGTATATAGTATCGTGGAATATTGGAATATTTATGTATTGGTCTACTGTGGTTTTCAATAATTTTATGGTACCGGTAACCATGGAATGTGATTGAGATATTTTTGGAAAAAAAGTTGATATGCTCATAATGAAGGGAAAACGAGAAAATGAAATATTTGACAGTATTCATGAGCTCATGATTGATATAAGGTCTAGGTGATATCATGGTTTGAGTATATAGAATTTTGAGGATTTTCGTATATGGAAAGTGTTAACTTTTAACTGCATTCATGTTTTAACTAAGGTTTAATGGGTATTCAAGAGAATGCATGATTAAGGCCATTGAATGTTTGGAATGTTACCAACAAGACATATCTTATGATATATGGGGATCAACAATGGTATTAAATCTCTGGTAATCGTTTTCACTATATTATGAGAGTGGACTGCAGTATTATGGATAAGACTAAATATTGGAATGGATTATGATGGAAATAAGTTAGTATTGTTTAAGGATAGAAGTTTTTTTCGATATTATTGATGGGATGTTATAGTAATATAGTTTTAGAAAAAGGATAACCTGCAGGACGGGCGACAGCCCATCGCGTCGGACAAGGCCGTGAGAATCGAACCAACAACCGAAGTGCGACTGGCCTTTATCGCCTACCACTGGCCCACAGGAAGTTCCTGTTTAGTAGAAACTAGTTTTATTATATTAAGCAGTATGATATATGAATTATAAGTCGATTTTAAGAACCATATATGATTAATCTCACTATAGATGGACTTATGCATTTTTTTGATAACTTTTCTAACCTTTTGTTTCAGATAGATGGAATGACCCATCATTCTATCACAAGATCTGCTAACACATCATGAATGACAAATTCAACTTCATTTCATTCAGAGCTGAAGTGGAAATTGTCCAATGAATGACCAACGGTGAGACTATACCGAAATCACAAAAGTATTTCTTCTAATTTCAATTTCATCATCTTTAGGGAAACGATATTGAAAACCAAAAATGTTGTCCTAGTACTCTTATATTTGATGAATCAGATGGTACCTTAGATCGTCAGAAATTTATAGCTTTGTGATTGCTGGATTTTCCAAAGCCATGTTCTCTACCACTCTCCATCAGAACAAGATGGTTTGATTTCTCTTCCATATCCATATTTTCACCTATGTGGAAACCCATGGATTAGTTTTTTTGGGTAACCGTTACATTTCATACTTTTGTTTTTAATGATTTGTTTTGGTATTCCACTTTACGATGTGGTTTTCTATCAAAAAAACTTTCTAATAGTAAAACATTTATAACCCCGATGAATTTCGAGGGCAAAATTCATTTTAAGGGGGGTAGAATGAAACACCCCACGATTTTATGAAAAATATTCTTTTTAATTTCATTAATGTCTTGTGTTGTACGCTACACCAAAAGGATCTTGCACAACACACATCCTCGACTTGCCTTGAATTAAACGCAATCACGACCTTCCTTGATAGCGTGTGTAGTACGCAATACCGAGTTTCACTAAACAACGATATGCTATTAAAATATTATTAAAACTAGCCGTTATGAATAGTAATAACCAATTTTAGAAATTTTGAAAATTTTAATTTTCAAAATGGACTTTATTTTTGGATTCGGATATCGAAATCAGCTTATGGTGAAATTTTGGTATATTTCGGATAACTTTCATTTTCTGATGAATAGTGAAAATTACTAAATTTTAATTAAAAACATCCTTTTTAATCGAAATAATTAATAGTGATAAATTATTCATTTGAGTTTTTTTAAAGTATATTTAGAATATATTTTTACAATTTAATACAATGGTGGTCATTGGATGTAATTTAACATTTAAACCAGTTATAAACAAGTGTCAATCTTTTGATAGTTATTATCTCTTAAAAACATGCCATTTGTTTTGACGAGGGTAATTAATTTTTAAATTAGTTAATGTAACTGATATGTTTTGAATTTGGTAAAATAGAAATCATTTTTGAGTTCATAATATCAAATATATCTTAGGCCTAATTTTTTGTATTTTTCTGGAATCTTTCATTTTTTGATGAATGGTGAAACCACTAAGTGGTAGTAAAAAAATTGAGTCTTTCATAAAACATAATTTTACCACTTCTGTTAGTGGAATTTCAAAAATCCGAGAGACACGGTTGATTTCAGTAAGTAAAATTTTGTTCAATGAGATGAAAATAATTTTTGGGGAATAATAACTTTTTACTTTTTTTTACCACGGTTAAAAGTAAATTGGGTAATTAAGGGTAAAAATGATATTATTATTACCCTAAAACATGTCCTAATTCTATTGGATAAGTGTAATTTGACCAAAACCAACCATAGGAATAAAATATGACCATTTAGTCCCACTTGTATTAGATTAGGACATTTATTATTATTTAATTCAAAGAAGAGTTAAAAGAGTTAAAATCAAAGTTTAGTTACAAAAACATTTTTAATATAGGGTTATACATAAGATAAATTCGATTGTAAATATTCATTAGAAATCTAATAATATTTACTACATAATGATATTTTATTTATAATTTTTAGTCATTAAATAATTTATATTATTTATGACTCAATGATGATGCAGTAATTACAATAATAGTGAAAAATTAGAATAATTGATATTATAAATACCCAAATTAATATAATTTGAGACTTTTTATGAATTATAATAATTTTCTAGGTTAATATGACATGTTAGTATTGATTTAATTAACTTTATTCGAACTAATCATTCTCTGATGATTTTCACAAAAATGAATTTCCAAATAGTGTCAAAATTGACATAAAATAGTTTTTAAAACAAATATTATATTATTAATTGTTATTTTATTCCTAAAATCTAAGGTTCGGCCAAATGACTTATATAAGGTTATATATATTAATTATAAACAACTTGGGGTTCGTTTGGCTTGTTATAGTATGTTTATTAACCATATAGTGTAAGAACACAAGAAGACATGGTAAAAGAAAAATTATTTAACTCAATGTTAAATCTGAATGATAAGGTTAAAATAGGAACCTAAACTTGTCTAAATTCTATTGTATGAGAGGATTTAGATCAATCCACACCTTAGCTTCGAAATAAAGAAATTTAGAGCTATTTAAATCCGAATATGACTTTATAATATAATAATATTTTTAGTTTTCCAAAGGAGCCCCTCTCCTCCCTTATAAAAGGGAACCACTTCCCTCTCTTCCTCGCACAACATTGAGACTTCATGCTCGGCCAACCCCTACCAAATTATCTTCTCCACTTCCCTAGAAACATCCTAGAGGTTCTTTTCTTCCTCAAAGACCAATTTTAGGGCCCTAAAAGGAGATCTCAAAGAGGCGCTTCGATGAAGAGGAGGTTCAGACACTTACGAAGCAAATCAGACCTAAGGTAAGGGAAATATCACAATCTCATTTTTATCCGAGATTTTTTATACTTCGGCATTTACTGGGGTGTATTTTATCATCCACATCCATGTATCCTCAATATGTAATATTATTTCCATCCATATACAATTGTTTAAATCCAATTTTACCCTTCGGTGAGTTTTTAGTAAAAGATATGAATGAAATCTTTTTTCGTTTTTCGTACGAGGTACTTTTTGAATTCTCCGACAAAAGTATGAGAAGAATGTTTTTTTAACTTTTACGGCATGAATGGATTTTTAAAACCTTATTTCCATGAATCTTCCTTTACATGTTTTCAAGTATATTTTTAAACAACTTCTTTTAGTTTAAAATTGTATGACATGTTATGAAAGGAAAATGTTTTTGAAGTTGAAAGGATATTTTCCTCAAGAATGGAGTTCAAGTGTTTTATCAAAATTATTTTCCACCTATGATAATGTAGGGTTCTGTTTCTATCCCTATTATTACATTGATTTGATTATGTTGTGATGAAATTATTTTCATGAATTCCATTATCTTATATGAAATGTTTGATGATGTCAGGATGTTTAAGATTCCCATTTTTATTACATGGGTTATGAAATGATGTATGATTGTGTGGCACACATAAGAATGGTATCATTATGAGATGTTTGGGACCTATATCTCCCTCCAATGAATTGGGTAAATATTTTATATCTCATGAGATAGACATGGCTGGAACGGTAGGTTATACCGGTTCAGTTAAACAGGACTGAAACGAGGAGTGAACTCGGTTCAGAAAGGGACTTTGTCCACTAAGATAGTCTTGGAAATGAGTCTTGACTAATAAGAAATGATTCTCTATGATTATGTGTGTATGGAACAAAGTTTCATGTTTTATGTTATGATTATTGGGATTACATTTCAATACTATGATTTATCCCATGTTATGAAATTATGATCTCTTTTGCAGGTTATGATTTCCAAAAGATATGTTCTTATGAATATGATGTGATTGATATTTCTCTTGTTTACCCTTAGTGAGCATTTGAGCTCACCCTTTTATGTTTTCTTTTCCCCATGATATAAAAAAAGGATTTAGGTTTAAAAAAAATAAGATCTTTATGGGAGATGTTGAAGATCTTTCACCACGATAAGAATATTATATTCCGAGTTTCCAAAGACACTAAACTATTACGGTCCTTGTGTGTGTGTTTTTGTTATGTATTAAGTATTCCGCAAAAGTAATTTAATGTTCATGTACGTCAGGATTCAGGTCTCTACATATCAAGTATTCATTAAATTTTTAAATGACTTTCCATTAAAACATAAAATAGGGGTGGATTTTTACTGAACACATATGTTCCTCTTACCATACCGGGTTAGACAACACCTAAATGGGTTGTTCAGAAACACAGATCATCCACAATTTACAAGATACCCATTTTACCTATCCATGGAGCCTTATAACTTATGGAATACAACCACCATCTAATTCATGTACCTAATTCTTTCATTTAGTTAAAAAAACAATTCCATAATGACATTCCATAATCCCAAGAATTCCTCGTGATTCACTAAAAATAAAATCATTCCTGACACATGTACCCACTCCATATATAAATAAACTAAGGATAAATTCATGTTTCCACTAAACCCATTTCTAGTTTCAAAACATATATATCACTCAGAAACATCCTCTGCAGGTATACACCACTAACCTCATTTAATTCTTTTCCATGATGAGTTGATCCATTCCCATTCAACTCATCCTAGATACACTTTTATTTACTATTAGCATGTCACAAGTTAATCTGAACAAGATGCCTCCACACTTACATATATACCACGGTCAACTGAACACACCCAATCAATTTCATTCTAGCTATCCGATGAATTTATAACAGAAAACATCCACTACCACAAACAATTTTAAGGCCTCGTAACATCCTGCAATGACTCTAACACATGAATATATGATTTCTTCCATAACCACCATGATCCTATATCCAACGTCTGGCTTGACCAAAAACCACATCCAATGACTATGTGGCCTTCTCCTAGGAACCCCATAGATGAAACTCAATGATTTTTCATTGGAATACCTATTCCACCATGACAAATTGAAACAACTTGAGAGTTTATGAGATGGAATATTTTTAATTTATTTGATTTATTTTTTTGTATGTTACACCATGACTAGCTTGCGCAAAACGAAACACCGTATTATCTTGTAGTATACACAACACTATACTTGGCTTTTGTTGCACAGAAATTCAAGTTATTTTGATATAATTCATTTAACAAAACTCTAAGTATATATTTTGTTCAATGTTTAAAAAAATAGGTTTTGTATTATGTTATAAGAAACATAAAATAAATCTTTCACTACATGTAACACTGACTTGGATTGCGTTACAAGGAAGAGTGACCTTCCCCGATAGCTTGTGTGGTACACAATACAGAGTTTCAATAGAAAATTATATATAATTAAATGGGATATAGACTAGACATTATCAATAGTATTTAACATATATTTAATTTTATAAAATTATACTTCATATTTCACATTATCTAGAACATGGTATGAGAAAAAAATCAACTTTTCATATAAAATAATCATTTTTAAAAAATAATGTTTTATTTTCTTTTGATAGAGCACCCAATTTAAATCTATTTTTTGAATCTTTTTTAAGTTATAATTTACATAGGATAAATTATTTATATTTTTCTGATAACTTATATATTTTTATGAATAGTGAAAATACGCAACATTTTAATTGAAAACAACAATTTTCATTGAAATAATTTATATGGTTAAAATATAATATTAAATGGTTTTAAAGTATTAATAGAATAAATATTTATATTTTAAGACAATGTGAGTAATTTTCATTATTCTTACATTGAATTCAGGTGTATGAAAATTTCAATCTTTTACAATGTTTTAAACAAAACCCTGTTTTTTTCAACAACGAGATTAATATTAAAAAAATTACTGGAACTTCTGTGTTTTGAATTTGGAAATATGGATTCCATATTTGTAATAAAATGGATTAAATTGTGTGAATATGTACTTTTTATTTTTAGACATTATGAATAGTAACTTCAGTAATTATTTTATTTACCATGGTTAAAGGGTAAATTTAGTAAATAAGGGTAAAATATAATATTATAATAAAATTAAATTACCCTAACACATTCCCTAATCCTATTGGATGAGATATTTCTGACCATGGTCATCCTTGGGTTGATTTGGAGGCCCCATTGACTCACATGGATGTGAAAATAACAATTTATAAGAATTAATTTAAAGTAATGATAATTATAACCTAAACATATATCATTTACTAAATCGAATTTAATATGGGGTTATATAACATTTATCAATTTCTATAAACAGTAA
Organism: Viscum album; assembly: GCA_963277665.1. Taxonomy (NCBI): domain Eukaryota; kingdom Viridiplantae; phylum Streptophyta; class Magnoliopsida; order Santalales; family Viscaceae; genus Viscum; species Viscum album. Next base: position 1,647,455,448 of record OY728140.1, on the reverse strand, counting down.
TTAGAAATCTAAAAATATTTTTCTTACATCATGGTATTTTATTTATAAATTTTATAAATTTGATAAATATATTTATTTACGACAGAAGTATGATGTTGTGATTACCTCATTAATGAATGATTCAAATAAATGAATTTATTAATATTAAAATAATTTTAATATTAATATTTTGATTCCATGAAAAAATTTAGGGATTACATTGACATATTAGGGATGAGTTAATTCTTTTGGTTCGAAGTAATATGGTTGTTATGAATTTTTGAAAAAGTCATATATGAATAGTATAAAAAATTGACATAATTAATTACTTAAAATAAAAAATAGTTTATTAAATGATATTAAATTCCTAAAAATATAATATTATTCAAAATAGTTTATTTATGTCCAAATATTTCATTAATAGATTTTTTCGTTCTTTTAATATGATAGGGTAATTATATTAACTCACAATATTTAAATAACATGATATCACGGTATGATTAAAAAGGGTAAAATAAGGGTAAAACCAAAGATATAACGACAAACAAATATTCAAAACGTTTCAAAATATTATTTTATTAAGGTTATTAGAACCAAAATTATCTTATATAATAATTTAATATGTTTTTGACCATTTCAAATTGAAATGGAATTTATAATAAATTATTATTTTGAAACATTCCTAACGTGCCTCTCCCCCCTCTTATAAAAGGGAACCTACTCCCTATTTTTTTCACTCCATTTTATGCCTTTAATCTCAACAAACCCCTGTAAAATTCTCTTCTCAAATTCCCTAGAGGTTTTGGTATTCTCAAAAGACCAACTCAAGTGCCCTAGGAATAAATTTAAAGGAGGCATGTCGTGGAAGAGGTAATCTCTTCTATTGATTCATCCTAATTTATTTCTGATACTACAACCTCTTATTTAGTTGTTTCATTATACTGTAATAACATTAATATCACTAATATTCTGTTATGTTATTATAAATACAAAAAAAATCCTATTTCACCATCAATCCATCCTACGAAAAACAAAATCATCGTGCATGCATACATACAGATTACCTTCTCCACGTCGTGGTGTAATCTATTATTCACCACCACATTTCATAGATAACTATAAAGGTATAAATAATAGATACATATAATTATTATAACATGATACTAATTCTAAGATACTATACACTATCCAATTCAAGACCATTCCACATCTTTGAGAATAATATCATCGCTCATGAGTACGTACAGCTTACAGTCTCCACGACACGATGATATTCAGTATCCATGATAACCATTCAAGAATGATTTTAAAGTATATAAAATAAATAATCATGAAATTTATAAAATTATAATTTGAATGTATTTCTATATATATATATATATATGTTATTTACTTATATTCAATTTAGTAAGGAAAAAATACATCGTTCATGCAGACATACGACCTACCGTATCCATAAACTGTGTATTCCATTCCATTTATCGATCTATTTTATATATTTTAATGCAGAATATATATGAAAAATAAATCATGTTTTATATTGTGGATATATGTAAATCCTTATCTATGTAATCATATGAAGAATAACTTGTCCAAACACGTACGATGAATTGCCTAAAACATTACTTTAATAGGAAAATGACAGATGAACAGGTAATATAAAGTAATTAGCGAACCATATATGATATCCTAATTATTATTATGGTTCAATTAAAAGTTAATAATATGTTTAAACCCACTATATAGTAGTTTTAAACACATATGGATGAAATCCGGCATAAGGTAAGGGATAATTTTTCAATTTCTTTTTTATCTGAGATCGATTATATAAAAGTATTTTCAAGGGATATATTTATAATCCATGTAAATGCTTTATAATATTGTTTTCATATAAATTTTACTATTATTTTATGTAATTTAATTTCATTTTTACCCATTTTTGACATTTAATACATGCTAGAGAAATAATAATTCTTTTCTTTACCGTACGATAATTTTTTTTTACTTTTCCTGTAAAAGTATAAGGATAATTTTTTTAACGTTTATGGAATGAATAGGTTTTTACGAAATAATAATTATTTATTTCCATGAAGCTTACCCAATGAAATTTTTATGTATTATTTCAATAAAATTATTTTCATTTTAAAATCACATGACATTTTGAGAAAAGAAAAAAAATTGAAAAAGAAAGTATATTTTCCAAAATAACTAAGTTCAAGTGGGTTGTTAGAATTAATTTCCATCTATGATGACATAGGGTTATGTTTATTGGATTATGTTTATGATGGAATTATTTTTATGAAGTCGGTTTATCTTTTATGGAATATTTAATGATGGAATAATATCTTAGAAACCCATTTTATTTCATCGGTTATACTATGATGAATGATTTATGTTTTTATGGAACATGTAAGAATCATTTCATTATGTGATGGGTGGGACCTATATCTCCCTCTAATGAATTCGGTAAAGATTTATATCTCATGATATAGACATGATTATAATTAAAAGTATATCATGTTTAGTAATACAGGGCTGGAACGAAAAGTAAATCTGATTCAGTAATACATGGATGGAATGATAAGTAAACCCAGTTCAGTAACGGAATTTATCAACTTTGATAGGCTTGGCCAAAATTCCTTGGCTACTATGGAAATTATATTATGTGCTTATTATTTTTACACAATTACAAGTTTTATTTCAATTCTATTCAATCATGGTTAATGTTCTTTTATGATACATGCCTTACGTTCTACCATGAATTATTTCATGACTATAGATTTGGATGCTTTAACATTATGTTCTTGTTTTTATGTTCAAATTTTTATGGTTTGTTTTATGTTCTCTATGTTTACCCTTAATGATAATTTACACTCACCCTTTTTATGTTTTCTTTTCTCATTGATATAAAGTATGGTTTTAGGTAGAATTAAACGGGGAATATCCTTATTGGAGATGTTGAAAATCTTTCACCATGATTAGAAGAGTATGTTCCAAGTTTCCATATAAACTAAACTAATACTATCTTTGGGAATCTGTTTGTGTAATGTATTTAATTATTCTGCAAAAGAAATGTAATTTCCATGTACATCATGCTTGGGACTATACAGTTGGTATCTGAGTGAAGGTTTAGTCATCCTTTGGAAACTAGAATGTGAAAACTTTAGTGGGATCCCAATAGATATTTCTATGGAATGTATACGGATATCCTTAAGGGTAAGTCTAACTGTAGATTAAATTCATATAATTATGTTACTCATCATGAATATCATGGGATTAAACCAATGATATTATAGATTGAATGTACTACCACTTGAATATGTTGTTTTCCTATTATTATTTTTGCCTCTCACACTGTTCTTTTTGGGTTTTAGACAATGGTTGGAACCCAAAAGTACCATGTTAATTATCAATATACTGGGAAATACAACTATTTTCCTCCTGAACAACCAATTTTTATGGGATATGGAGTGAATAATAGTATATCTATACTTACCAAACATATAAATCATTCTAGACATCCAAATGAGCATAGAAGGAAATAATATTCTTTTGAGTCCTTCATGAGAAAATGTCCACCTTCATTCGTTGGGTCTTCTGATCCACTTGTTTATGAATAAAAGATCAACACCATCAAAAATATATTGTCCATCCTTCCCTATTCAGAACATGAAAAATTAATTTTATTGTTTACCATTTAGAAGGTGATGTTTTTTTGTGGTAGAATCTAATTGAGAATACAAGGCACCAAGATGAAATTGAATCCATGGAAATGTATGAGTTAAAGAAATTTTTTTCAGAATGTACTTCCCCCGTATTCATCTAACAATGATGGAAAAGATTTATTAGATCTTATGAAAAAGTATGATGATTCAATTGGTACATACTAGGTGAATTTTACAATACTTTCACGGTATGATTCTGTATTTATTATCCAATATGAAAGTAAAGTAGATCGATTCTTCAGTGAATTAGAACCTAGTCTTCGAAGGGAATTGTCTATAAGAGACTTTAGTTGATATTGGGAATTGTGCTATCAAGAATAATCTACAATCTGGTGTTACATAACCATCTCATGGTTTTTATGAGAAACAAAAGATGGAGTTCATGGGAAATCTCAAAAAAATGGTGAAAAAGAGATAAATGTTTCCTTAGGCTCAAAGTGTAGAAAGAAGCATGGTGAATATTTTTGTAAAAAGACTAGAAAATGTTTCAATCATTGAAAAGAATTTCATTTATTAGTTGAGTTCCAATGTAATGGGAAAATGGTTCAAATGAAGTAAATGGAGAAAAGACTAAAGGGAACACACCACCAACACATCAATGATATAAGTGAAAGGAAATGGGGAAATGTGATAATCAATTCCATAATCCAAGGTTTAATGATGATCGACATCAAGAAACTCTTAAAGATAATGACAATGGGAAGTCACATGAGATCACTATTGGCGATGTTGAGTATGAAAATGAATTAGTGGAATGATTATGTGTTTATGTATTGGGTTTTCAAAATAGTGGTATGGAATCTCATTTACATTGTTAGGAAATGTTGGAATATCTACATATTGTTTTACTATGGGTTTAAATAATTATATGGTACTAGTAACAATGAAAAGTGATTGAAATATTTTTTTATAGCACTTGAAAAGTATATAATGATGGGATAAGGAGATAATGAAATGTTTGATATTATTAATGAGCTCATGACTGTAATCAGGAAAAAGTGATATCGTGGTTTGAATTTTTTGGTTTTTGGTATGTGGAAAGTGTTAACTTTTGACAAGATTCATGTGTTCTCTAAGGTTTTATGGCAATTCAAGTTATTATCACTTTTTAAAGAGAGTACATGATAATGGTATTCGCATTTTTTGAATGTGACAACTAAGAACAACCAAATTGTATATGGGAGATAAATGTTAAGTCGATTTAGTTCACCTCTTCTAATGTTTTATGTTTTAAATTTTTTGAATTATTTTAATGTTATCTATTTATGGATAGTATAAGTTATATTCTTGTTTATGATTATAAGATAAATGGGTTGTCTCATTATAGGTGGACTTAATTATATTTGATAAAATGTTCTATAGTTTTTTGTTGAGATAGATGGGATGACCTATCATTATATCGCATGATCTTCAAATACATTATGATTTAAAATTTCATCTAAATTTATTTATATAATTGATGATGTAGAAATTGTTCATGGGGCGAACAATGGTGAGATTATACCAAAATCATGTATTTATTCTCATGAAAAATTCTTCAACCTTAGGAAAAATTATCTTGATAGAAAAACAATTTTATACTAGTACCTTATTATACAATGAAATATATGGTTCAATATGTCATCTCATATTTATGGGTTTCTAGTAGTAAACATTATCCAATACTTATTCTCTATCACTGTCCATCCGAACTAGATGGTATGATTTTTCTTCCGTATCCATGTTTTCACTTTCCACCTATGTTCTCTTATGTGGAAACCCAATGATGAGTTACTCTGGGTAACCATTATGTTTCTAACTTTCTTTTTTGAAAATGATTTTTTAGTATCCCTTTGTAAGATGTGGGTTTCTATGAAATAATATTTCAAGTATAAAATCATTTATATCCCCGATTAATTTCGATGGAGAAATTCATTTTAAGGGGGGTAGAATGTAAAACCCCAAGGTTTTATGAGATAGATTCTTTTTAATTTATTTTATTTCTTGTGTTGTAAACTACACCATGATTATCTTGTGCTATATGCAACACCATATTATCTTGTAGCATATGGAACACAATATTTGGATTTTGTTGCACCCAATTTCATGTACATTTCATAGAATTCATTTCACACAACAATGAGCATAGATTCTGTTCAATCTATAAACAATCTATGTTTGGATTATATTATATGAAACACTAAAGGAAGCTTTCAATACATGAAACACTATCTTGGGTTGTGTTACACGCAAGAGAGACCTTCCTCGATAGCTTTCCTGGTAAGAAATACCAAGTTTCACTAAATAATAATATATTTTTTAATGGGATGTAAAATAGATGTTATGAATAGTATTAACCATATTTTTTATTTTATAAAATTATCGTTTATATTACACATTTTCTAAAACATGGTATGAAATCCAAATTAAATTTTCAGATAAAATAAGTATTTTTTTTAAAATGATGTTTTACCGCCATTCGATGGTGTACCAATTTTAAAAGTACCATTTGACACTTTTATAAGTTATATTTGACAAGATAGATGTTTTATTTGTAACTAGGACATATAAATTTACTTTGGGTAAATTTTTTATATTTTTCTGATAAATTCCATATTTTCATTGTACTGAAAGTATGGTAAAATTTAATTGAAAAAAATTGTTTTCATTAAAATAATTTATATGGTTAAAATATATTATTGAATTGGTTTAAATTATTAATTTTTTAATTTTTTTTGATTAATTCAATTTATGTCATTTTTATTAATTTTATATTGAATTAATTTGTAAAACAATTTCAATATTTTGCACTATTTTAAACCAAACCACGTTTTTTTCGATAATATCATTAATTTTAAATTAATTTATGCAACTTATGTGTTTTGATTTTGGAAAAATGGATTATATATTTGGAATTATAACGTTCATATTTTGTAAATAGTTACTTTTTATATTCATAAAGTATGAATGGTAATATCTGTAATTATTTTATTTACATTGGTTTAAGGGTAAATATTGTATATGTGGGTACTAAATAATATTATAACAATATTAAACTACCCTAAAACGTTCCCTAATCCTATTTGATGATATATTTCATACCATGGTCATCTATTGGTCGATTGTGGGACCCCATGGATACACTTGGATGTGAAAATGACAATTTATAACAATTAGTTTAGTTTAAAGATCATCATAACCTAAAAATATATCTTTTAATAAATCGATTTTAATATGGGGTAATAGAGAAGATCTATATGTCTATAAATAGAAATTTAAAAATCTAAAAATATTTCTTATCTCATGGTATTTTATTTATAATATATATAAATTAGATAAATATAGTTATTTATGACACAAATATGATGTAGTGATTATCTCATTAATGAATAATTCACATAAATGAATTTATAAATATTAAAATAAGTTTAATTATAATAGTATGATTCCATATAGAACTTTTATGTGTGACATTGACATAGTTTGGAAGATTTAATTCTTTTTTTTCAAAGTAATAAGGTTGTTTTGAATTTTAAAAAAATCAAATATAAATAGTAAACAAAATTGACATAATTCAAAACATAAAACATAAAGTAGTATATTAAATGATATTAAATTACTAAAAATATATGATTCAAAAACATGATTAATAAAATTCCAAATATGTCATAAATAACAATTTTTTGGTCGTTGGATAGGATATTGTAATTAAATTAACCCACAATGTGTAAATAACATGATATGAGAGAAAGATTATATGGGATAAAATGAGGGTAAAACCAGAATGATAAGAAGAAAAAAAATATATTAAAAACTATTCAAAAAATTATTGGATGATGGGTATTTAAACCAAAAGAAACTAATATTTGAATAAAATAATTTTGGGACAATTTTAAATATAAATGGAATTTATAATAAATTCATACATTAGAACTTTCCTAAAGTGCTGCTCTCCTCTCTTATAAAGGGTACTGACTCCCTATCTTCACAACACCATTTTGAGCCTTCATTCTCGCACAACCACTATCCATTTATATTCTCAACTACCCTAGTGGTGATGGTTTTCTCAAAAGACCAACTCTAGTGCCCTATGAAAAAATTCTAATGGACGCACGTTGAGGAAGAGGTAATCTCTTCTACCGATTCATTGAAATTAATTTCTTCTTATACTTCCAATCCTTTAGTTGTTTCATTATAAAGTAATAACATCAGTATCACTCATATAAAGATATTTTATTATAAATTTTAAACAACCCTATTTCACATTCTATCCATTCTACGAAAAATGAAATCACAGTGCGTGCATACATACGAATTATCGTCTCCATGTTGTGGTGTAGTCTATTTTCAACACCACCTTACATGGATGGGTATAATGGTGGAAAAAATAGCTATATATGATTATTATAACATGATACTAATTCCGAGATACTATATATAAAGCCCCAGCCTTAAACATTACTTAATCTTGAGTTACTTCGAGAATACACATTGAGGATCTTTTCAGTTTTATAGTTATAATGAATTAGATCATAAAACATGCATTACAATCCAAATTTAATCAAATTGGTTATATAAAATATAGTAATCATTTTCCCATCAACGGAATCATATTTAAAATAAAACATTGATTAATTCTTGACACTTCCTTGACACTATCATCACATCATGTACCTTTCCCTTGACCTGTGAAAAACATTAAAAAAACATCGGATGAGCATAAATAGCTCTGTAAGGGATATAAAAGAACAAAAAAGAAAACATTAGTCCATGTATGAAAGCATAATTTACTCATAAAAAATAATCATTTTAACATACCTCATCAAATCATGAATAAATCATAGAAATCATAAGACATAAAGGTAACTTGAGGCATTCATAACATTCTTACGTAGGGAGTAACCCTCGTGGTTACGTTTGGAATACCCATAACAGTATATTACCTAAACCTCTTCGGATAAACCTTAACGTTTAACTCCTTTGCGTTACCCAATGCATTGGAGATCTATATCGGGCTCACCCTCCCTTATTTTATCAGGGAACCACCCCGTCTTCATAATAGTTCCCAAGAACCATAACATAATCATATCACATAAAACATAAATAAAGGAAACATAACATTTCCGCTTTTCAATCACAAGATATCAATACAACACATTGATATAAAAAAATTATGAAAACCATTTTCAATACCAAAATAAATGAAAATTAAAACATGGTATTTATTTTTCATTTTTGAAAAAATTTATTGCTTGTAGAGGAAGCCAAAACACAAATAATGGTCACGGTGGTGGAGAAGTTGTTGTCGCATCATACATACAAAAAAAACATTCCCTTTTTCCGTTTAGTAAAAACTTCGTATAAAAAATATTCCTCTTCAGAAAACATAAGAGTCAAAGGGGTTTATACGCTGTATAAAAGAATGTTGTGTATAAAACAAAATATGCCTCAATGAAAGGAGATTGAGACGAAGTCCCATACCTCCGGGTCCAACTTGACTCGATTTCTCTTTAATCTCCTGAATAATAAACTTCAGTTAATTTCTACTTCTTAAGAACCTTTTTCAAGTTCATTATTCCTTTTATATCTCTTATTACAATGTTATGAACACTATATAATTATTTTTGTTAATAATGGTCGTTTTGTCAATCATTAGTACATGAGTCAAAAATAAACCCTTTATAATTACAAGTTGTTCATGTTGTAAAATATCCATTATATCAATAATTATATTCATGATGTAGATATCATATATATCATATATATCCAGTATATACATGCATTTATAATATTACATAACATTTAGAGGTAAGAAATGAAATGCACTGTTCATGGAGACGGTAAGCCGTACGTACGTATGAATGCTACTTCCATTTATATTTCATATTTAATGGAATTAAAACATAATTATACATAATATTATTTCAATTCTAGTATGTTATCATATATTATATCAGTAAATCTATCCTTTATACATACCACATATGGTATTAACGAATCAAATCACTTTGAGGGGGTGGTAGTTCGCACTTCCTAAAATGAAGATATCGCGTAAACCCATATTGGAAACCATAAAGGTTTTTCACCTTTAAAGGTGTTAAAAAAATATTGAACAATCATCGTTTCGTGAGGCATAAATTCGCCATCCACAGAAAAAATATGTTCTTTAACCATTAGATGTATTTGTGTGTAAGTGCCGCTCGAATAATCCTATTATATTGAAGATACAAGTGTTGTTGCAAAATAAATGAATAAAAAGATTTTATGGGGTTGGAGAAGCAAAATGAACCAAAAGAACATAGGTGAAGACATTACCTTTAAATCGGGAAACTCCCTTTGGTTTGAACCAAAAGGGTTCCTTGACGAGCTTCCTGCCTAAGGTGAGGTTTCTAGGATGAGGAGAGGGATGTGGAGAGACAAAATGAGAAGAGATTGGCTGATCCAAAGGCTTGAGAGGTGTGGGTAAGGAGGTAGAGGTGGGGCCTTTTATAAGAGGAGAGGAGGGGAACTCTTGGGAAGGTATAAAATGTTACTTTATTTTCAAATGAGTTTCGAATTATAAAGGTCCCACATTGATGTATTTAAAGGATAAGCTGATAAGGGTTCTAAATCCACCCATCAAGTAGGTTTTTGACATGTTTAGGTCTTAGATTTTACATTATCTTTTTATTTTATTTAAATCGTTAAATAATGAGGTAATTGATGCATCATCATGATGTCATAAATAATTTAATTTATTTAATGTCTAAACATTGAAAAAAATACTATGATGTAGTAAATAATATTTATCTTTCCAATGAATATTTATAGTCCAATAGATCATTTATTTAGACAAAATTAAAAATGTTTTACTCAGGTGATACATTATTTGTTATATTTAACTTTCTTTAAAAATAAAAAGATAAAAAGTCATTATCACACAAAAGTGATTCCATGGGGTCACTATGTTTGGCACAAGTCATCCCATGGTCGTCCATGAAACAACTAGTATCATTAAGACACATTTTGGGGTCATTTGTTATTATTATTTTATTATTTTATTATTCTTAACTACACGATTACTAATTAATCAAGATAATTAAATATAATTATCGTCGTTACTATTCATAATGCCCCAAAACAAAACAGTCTTGATTAAAAAATTTGGACCTTATGATTGAAAATATGTAATAAATTTTACCAAATTCCAAACATATAAATTTCAATAATTAATTTAAAAATAATTATCATTGTCAAAACATATATTGGGTTTTTTAGAAACAATATCTACGAAAAGATAGGAACTTGTTTATGCCCAATTCCAAAGTGAAAATAATTCTAATGACCACCATTGGATTAAATGGTTAAAATATATTCCAATTATACTTTATAAACAATTAAAAAGAAAATCTATATATATAATTAAATTATATGAAAAGGCAGTTTTGATGTAAAAATGCAGTATTTTTCACTATTCATTAAAAAATAAACATTGTCAGAAAAATACCAAAACATTATCCAATGTAAATTTCAATGTCCCAATAATAAAGAATAAGTTTATTTTGACAAATAAAGATTAGAAAATTGTCAAAATATTTATTTAAAAATGGTTCACCATCAAAAGGCGGTAAAACAATCTTTTAAAAATATTAGTGTATTCCATGCTTAAGATTGGATTTATTCTCATTTTATAAATCTAAAACACTATATAATTCATAAATAGACATAGATAAAAAATATATATTATTAATTACTTACTTGGGATGTTACATCCTTCCCCCCTTTAGAAAATTACATCCCGCAATTTATTTACTTATCGAATAAGTGGGGGTATTAATCCCTCATTTCATTTTCAGATTCCTATTATGCATCTTCACTCATGTGGTTTTTCCACAAAACATTTACTTGATGAATCACCTTATTCCACAACATTTTCTCCCTGTGGTCAAGAATCTGGACTGGTTGTTCCTCATAAGAAAGATTCTATTCCAGCTGAACCACCATAGGACTCAAAACATGAGATTGATCTGGCATGTACTTCCTTAACATTGAAACATGAAAAAATTGTGTACCTAAGATAAACTCGGAGGTAATGCCACTCGATATGCAACTGATCCAACTCTCTCCAGAATTTCATATGTTCCAATGAAACTTGGACTTAGCATTCCTTTCTTACCAAATCGCATCACACTTTTCCATGGTGATACATTGAGAAAACATGATCACCTACCTCAAAAGAGAGACCCTTCATCATGTTGTCTTCATAACTCATCGGGATGCTCTGAGATGTTCTTGTGTGTCTCTGTATCAGCTGAACTTTTTCTACCAACTCTTCTACCAATTCCAGTCCCATCAACTTCCTTTCACCCACTTCATCCTAGAAAGCTGGAGTTTGACACCGCTTCCCATATAATGCCTCAAATGGTGCCATCTGTATACTAGAATGAAAACTGTTATTATAAGAAAACTCAACCAAATAAATCTGTTGGTCCCAACTTCCCTAATAATCCATCGAACAAGCACGTAGAATATCTTACAAATTCTGAATTTTTCATTCTGACTGCCCATCTGATTGAGGATGAAAAGTTGTACTAAAATTTAATTTTGTACCCAATTACTTTTGAAGGCCTTTCCAAAAGTTAGAAGTGAACCTGGGATCATGGTCAGATACAATGGAGAGAAGAACTCCATGTAACCTGAATATCTCTTTAAGATAAAATCAGGAAAGTTGGTCTTGGGAAAAATTATCTCGAATAGCAAGGAAATGAGCAGATTTAGTCAAGCGATCAACAACAACCCAGATTGCATTATTACCTTGAGATGTCTTCGGCAATCCCACAACGAAGTCCATGGATATATTCTCCCATTTCCACTCTGGCACTGGAAAAGGATAAAGCATCCCTTTCAGTAACTACGACTCTGCTTTAACCTGTTGACAAGTCAAACACTTCACAGTAAAAACAGCAATATCCCTTTTCATTCCATCCCACCAGTAATACTCCCGAAGATCTCTATACATATTACTACTGCCTGGATGAACTGAAAATGGAGAACTATGAGCTTCACATAATAACTCTCTCTTCAACTAGGAATCACATGGAACACATAATCTCTTTCCAATTCTCAAAAAAAATCATTATCAATGTTGAATTCAGGAAAATTACCCTTCTAAACCAGCTCTACCCTTTTCTACAACTCACTGTATTTCTTCTATGATTGCTTAATTCTGTCTGATAGAGAATATTTCACTGATACCTGAAACAAAATAGAAGAACATCCTGCACTAACAACTTCTATACCAATATTCATAAAATCCTTAACCAAAGGTTCACTTTCCAAACACAACATTGTTAATGAAGCATTACTTTTTCGACTCAAAGCATCAACCACTTTATTTTATTTTCCCGGATGGTTATGAATTGTAGAATCATAATCCTTGATTAATTCTATCCATCTCCTCTTTCTCATGTTCAATTCATTCTGAGTGAACATATACTTTAATATTTAGTGATCGGTATATATTTCACACTTTACTCCATACAAATGATGCCTCCAAATTTTTAAAGTGAAAACAACAACAGCAAATTCCAAATCATGTGTAGGGTAATTTACCTCATGAGTTCTCAACTGTCATGAAGCATAAGAAATTACCCGATCATTCTACATTACGACGCAACCAAGTCCTTTCAATGAATCATCACTGTCTATAACAAACTCCCCATTCCTGTAAGGTAGTTCCAAAACTGGAGCATTCACCAATCTTCTTTTCAGTTCTTGAAAACAATCATCACATTCTTTTGTCCAGATAAACTTAACACCCTTACGAGTTAGCTTTGTCATTGGACGAGTTAACAATAAAAAATTTCTAAAAAACCTTCAATAACATCCTTCCATACCAAGGAAGCTACGAATCTCAGTTACATCTGTGGGTCTTGACCATTCTTCAACAACCTTTCTTTTTGTAGGATCAAGAGTTATCCCATCTTTAGAAACAATATGACCAAGGAATGAAATTTGTTTCAACCAAAACTCACACTTGCTGAATTTACCATACAATTTCATTTCTTTTATGGTTTGAAAAATAACCCATAAATGTCTTTCATGATCCTCTTTAATTTTAGAAAACACCAAAATATCATTAATGAAAATAACCACAAACTTATCCAAAAACTAATGGAAAATTCTATTCATAAGCTCCATGAATACAACAGGTGAATTGGTTAGCCCAAAAGGCATAACTACAAATTGATAATGGCCATATCTTGTACAAAAAGTGGTCTTCAAAATATCTGCTTCCATTACATTAAACTGATGGTAGCTCGATATCAGGTCAATCATTGAAAAATACTGAGCTCCCTGGAGATGATCCAACAAATCATCGATATGAGGCAAAGGATATTTGTTTATAACAGTGATGTTATTCAAGGCTATATATTCAATTAAAAGTCTCATAGAACCATCTTTCTTTTTATAAAATGAAATAAGAGCACCCCATGATGATGTACTAGGTCGAATGAATCCTTTCTCTAATAAATCTTGAAATTGCTCCTTCAACTCTAAAAGTTTAATTTGAGCCATTCGATAAAGGGGTTTTGAGATTGGATTAGCATCAGGAACTAAGTCAATGGTAAATTCAACTTATGGATCTATATTATTTCAGGCAACTCATCAGGAAAAACATCAAGATACTCATTTACCACTGGCACATCAATAATCTGAACAGTTCCCTTGTTTTCAACGATATGTTCAAGGTAACATTCATATCCATATTTTACAAGTTTCTCATCCTCTTGATATGTTATCAACAGTAAGGGTTCATTCATGTACACAAAATGAAAGACTTTCTGAAAAGAAACTTTTCTAGCTCTACAGTCAATCTTAGCATGGTAAATAGAGAGCCAATCCATACCCAGGATAACATCAAACTCTACTATAAGTTAAAAAATATGGTTTTCAATTAGGTTCTTTCCACGGATAAAGATAGAAAGATTCTTATAAATTATTTCTGCCTCCAAATTTCCCCGAGGTGTTTTTACCAGAAGTTCAAGATTCATTTCTTGAGATGGTATTCCAATTTGACTAGAAAAGTGTTCAGAGATGAAAGAATGTGAAGTCCCTGAATCAAACAACACAATGGAATAATCTGAAAAACAAACAATGTACCTAATACCACTTCATTTGATGGCACAACATCTGCTGATTTAGTTGCAAAGTATTTCACCACCCCTTTCTGCTTGTAGTCTAACTGCTTCCCATCAATCGAGCTCTTTGTTGAACACTCATTTACATAGTGACCCATCTCATTAAAATTGAAACATTTCACTAACTGTAAATCAAATTTGGTCTTACCATCAACCTGATCTTTTTCAGTGTAATCACGAGCCTTATGTCCCATCTTACCACATCGATAGCACTTTCTAGAATTCAGAAGACATTCCCCAGCATGCCTTTTACCACATTTATCAAAAACTGGAATCTTAGTTTTCTTACCGTGAGACCTTTTTGAAGAATTCTTTCCTTTCTTCTGCCACCTCAGTCTCTTCTTCTGCTGGCTGTTATAGAACACTTGATCATCTTCAAACTCCATTTCCACCTTCTCAGCAAATCGAACAATCTTTTCATAACTATTGAACTCGCGAGAATCTAAAGCCCTTCAATTTTTTGGATTTAATCCTGAGTAAAAACGATTGACTTTACTATCAAGGTCTCGGATAAAATTTGGATCATTCCATGCAAATCGAGTGAACCTATTTCATAGGCACCCACAGAGTCATTCTCTTTCCTCAATTCCAGGAATTATTTTTCTATCCTAAGTCGAACATCCTTAGGAAAATACTTCTCAAGAAACATATCTTTGAAATCGTCCCAGTCAAGAGCATCAATCTCATCAGCATCCCTGATATTTTTATCCATCTACCACCACTGATCTGCTTCACCCTCCAAACGATAAATAGCAAGACTAACCTTGAGATTTTCTGAACACCCCATGACATCGAATTCTTCTCCAGTGCATTAATCCACCCTTCAACTAGAACATGGTCATATGATCCTATGAATGATGGGGGATGTTTGCTCATGAAATGTTCGACCACTAACATGTTTCTCTGCGGTTGATCTGGCTAATCTCGTGCATGGATACCACCACCATTTATCGCTTGAGTCAACTGCGCCATTACTGCAACAAACTGTTCATTTCCAATTTTGACCATCTCCGGATGCTGATTCGGAAGGTCATTTCCTTCTATATGCCTTCCTAGCACTGCTTCCATGTTTCCTCTATGAAAAACCATTCTGAACAATCATGTCATAGTTGAAGCAACATTGTAATCTTAAAATGCTATATCATTTTCAATTTGACAATAATTTTTTTTGGATAATCATTTAATAGAATTATAACTCTTAAAGTTATCTAAACCATCCTCTAATACAAACTATAAGGCCCCATCCTTAAACATTACTTAATCTTGAGATACTTGAAGAATACACATTGAGTATCTTTTCAGGTTTAGAGTTTTAGAGAATTAGATCATAAAACATGCATTACATTCCACATTTAAAGAAAGTGGTTACATAAAAGATAGTACTCATTTTTTCCATCAACAGAAAACATATTTAAAATAAAACATGGATTCTTTCATGACCCTTCCTTGACACTATCATCACATCATGTACCTTTCGCTTGACCTATGAAAAACATTTCAAAAACATGGGATGAGCATAAAAAGCTCAGTAAGGGATAAAAATGTACGAAAAGAAAACATTATTCCATTTATGAAATCAAACTTTACTCAGAAAACATATGTCTTTTGACATACCTCATCAAATCATGAATAAATCGTATAAATAATAAGACATAAAGGTAACTTGAGGCATTTATAACATTCTTACGTAGGGAGTAACCCTTGTGGATACGTTTGGAATACCCATCACAATATATTCCCAAAATCTCTTCGGAGAAACCTTAACGTTTAACTCCTTCGCGTTACCCAATGCATTGGAGAGCTATATCGGGCTCACCCGCCCTTAGTTTATCACAGAACCTCCCGTCTTCATAATAATGCCCAAGATCCATAACATAATCGTATCACATAAAACATGCATAAAGAAAACATAACATTTCCACTTTTCAATCACAAGATATCAATACAACACATTGATATAAAAACATTATGAAAACAAATTTCAATACCAAAAGAAAAGAAAAGTAAAATATGGTATTTATTTTTCATTTAAAAAACGTTATGGCTTGTAGAGGAATCCAAAACTCAAATAATGGTCATGGTGGTGGAAAGTCGTTGTCGCCACATATGTATGAAAAAAACATTCCCTTTTTTGTTTACTAAACACTTCATATAAAAAATATTCCTTTTGAGTAAACGTAAAATTCAAAGGGGTTTATAAGCCGTATAAAAAAATTTGTGTATAAAATAAAATATTCCTCAATGAAAGGAGATTGAGACGAAGTCCCATACCTCCGGGTCTGACATCACTCGATCACTCTTTAATCTCCTGAATAAAAAACATTAGTTAATTTATACTTTCTTAAGAACCTTTTTCATGTTCATTATTCCTTTTATATCACTTATTACAATGTTATGAACACTATATAATTATTTAAGTTAATAATGGTCATTTTTTCGATCATTGGTACTTGAGTCAAAAATAAACTCTTTATAATTACAAGTTGTTCATGTGGTAAAATATCCATTATATAAAGAATTATATACATGATGTAGATATCTTATATATCATATATAACCAGTATATACATGCTTTTATAATACTACATAACATTTAGAGGTAAGAAATGAAATGCACCGTTCATGGAGACGGTAAGCCGTACGTACGCATGAACCCTACTTCAATTTCTATTTCATATTTAATGGAATTAAAACATAATGATACATAATATTATTATAATTAAAGTATGGTATCACATATGATATCATTAAATCTATCCTTTATACGTACCACATATGGTATTAACGAATCAAATCACTTTGAGGGGCGGTAGTCCACACTTCCTGAAATTAAGATATCGCGTATACCCATAATGGAAACCATAAAGGTATGCCATAAATGAGAAATACATAAGATTAAGTAAAAAATGAACATATTATATATCATATATAAATATAGTGACATCATAATGTTCACTTTGAAAGTGTTATAAGAACATTGAACAATCATCGTTTCGTGAGGCAGAAATTCACCATCCACAGAAACAGTATGTTCTTTTACCATTAGATTTATTTGTGTGTAAGGGTAGCTCGAATACTTCATATAACAAAATCATAGTATATTGAAGATACTGCTGTTGTTACAAAATAAATGAATAAAAATATTTTAGGGGGTTGGAGAAGCAAAAGAAAACAAAAGATCACAAATGAAGACATTACCTTTAAATCGGGTACCTCCCATTGGTTTGAACCAAAAGGGTTTCTTGAAAAGATTCCTGACTAAGTTAAGGATTAATGGATGAGTAGAGGGATGTGGAGAGACAAAATCAGAAGATATTGGCTGAGCCAAAGGCTTGAGAGTTGTGGGTTAGGAGGTAGAGGTGGGGGCCTTTTATAAGAGGAGAGGAGACACTCTTGGAAAGGTATAAAATGTTACTTTATTTTCAAATGAGTTTCGAATTTTGAAGGTCCCACATTGATTTATTTCGAGGATAAGGTGATAAGGGTTCTACATCAACTCATCAAATATGTTTTTGACATGTTTAGGTCTTAGATTTTACATTATCTTTTCATTTTATTTAAATGGTTAAATAATGTGGTAATCACTGCATCATCATGATGTCATAAATAATTTAATTTATTTAATGTCTAAAAATTTTAAAAAAATACTATGATGTAGTAAATCTATTTAGATTTCCAATTACTATTTATAGTCTAATAGATCATTTATGTATACAAAAGAAAAAAAAATTACTCAGGTGATACATTCTTTGTTATATTTTACTTTCTTTAAAAATAAAAAGATAAAAAGTCATTATCACACAAATGTGATTCCATGGGGTCCCCAAGTTTGGCACAAGGAATCCCATGGTCGGCCATGACACAATAAGTAGAGTTAGTACACATGTTGGGGTCATTTATTATTATTATTATTATTTTATTTTATTATCCTTATCTACCCCATTACTAATTAATCAAGATAATTAAAGATAATTACCATCGTTACTATTCATAATGTCAAAAAAAAGAGTCTTGATTACAAAATTTGGACCTTCTGATTCCAAATATGTAATCCATTTTTATAAATTCCAAACACAGAAAGTGCAATAATTAATTTAAAAATAATTCCCGTTGTCAAAACATATAGCGAGTTTTTTAGATACAATATCTATGAAAAGTGTGGCACTTTTTTGTGCCCAATTACAAAGTAAAATTAATTCTAATGACCAACATTGTATTAAATGGTAAAAATATATTCTAATTACACATAAAAACCAATTAAAAATATATTCTAACCATATAATTTAATTAGATAAAAAAACAGTTTTGATGTCAAAATGCATTATTTTTCACTATTCATTAAAAATAAACATTGTTAGAAAAATAACAACAAATTATGCAATGTAAATTTCAATGTCTCAATCATAAATAATAAGTTTATTTTGAAAAATATAGATTATAAAATTGTCAAAATATTTATTTAAAAATGGTTCGCCATCAAAAGGCGGTAAAAAAATATTTTAAAATTGTCAGTGTATTCCATGCTTAAGATTGGATTTATTCCCATTTTAAGCATCTAAAACACTATCTAATTAATAAATAGACATATATAAAAATATATATTATTCATTACCTACTTGGGATGTTACACTATAAACCATCCACTTTAATACCATTCAACTACTATGGGAACGATATCATCGCTCGTCCATACGTATGACTTACCGTCTCCACGACACGATGATACTCATTATCCATGTTAACCATTCAAGAATGATAATAATGTATATATAAAAAATAGTCATTAAATATATGAAATAATATTTTTTTAGTATTGATGTATATATATATATTTCATTTATATACTTCTATTCAATTTAATAAGGAGATGAAAACAGTGTTCATGCGTACGTACGACATACCGTCTCCATGAACGGTGTATTACATTCCATTTATCAATATATTATATATATTTATATATGGAATATATATAACATATAAGTCATGTTTTACATTATATTATTAAGTAAATCATTATGTATATATTCATATGAATAATAACAAGTCCAAACATGTACGATATATTACCCTAATCGTTGCTTTAAAATGGAATTAACTAATGAATGTGTAATATAAAGTCGTAAGTGAATCATATATGATATAATAAATAATATTATGGTTTTGTTACAAATTAATAATTTGTTTAAACCCACTATACTAAAATTTTAGAAACATATTGAAGAAAACATACATAATGTAAGGGATTATTTTGCAATCTCATTTTTATCTGAGATTCTTTATATGTAATTATTTTTTAGGGATATAAATATCATCTGTGTCTAACTTTTATAAATTGGTTTTAATAAAATGTTTAATATTATTCTCTGTTTTTTATGTAATTTTTCCCAATTGAACTTTTTCTACGTTGAATTGAAGTAATCTTTCTTTTGATTACCATACGAGGTACTTTTTTGACTTTTCTGGTAAAATTACGAAGAGAATGTTTTTTAACTTATACGTAATGAATAGGGTTTTACAACTTCAAAACACCTTATTTCCATGAATCTTCATCTACACGTTTACATGTTTGTTTTCAACTAATGGTTTTTCTTATAAAATTACCTGACATTTTGAGAAAAGAAATATTTTTTTACGAAGAAATGAAATTTTCATCAAGAAATAAGTTCAGGAGGTTTATCAAAATTGTTTTCCATCTAAGATGACATTGGGTTATGTTTATTTGATTATTTTTATGATGTAATTACTTTTATTAAGTCCATTTATCTATGATAGATTAGTTTTAGATGGAATGATGTTTAAGAAACCCATTTTATTTCATGGGTTATGCTATGAAAAATTATTTATGTTTTTGTGGAACATGTAATAATGATTTAATTATGAGATGGGTAGGACCGATATCTCACTCTAATGAATTGGGTAAAGATTTATATATCATGAGATAGACATGAATGATATGACAAGTAAATCCGGTTTAGTAATTCAAGGATGGAAAGACATGTAAATGTGGTTCAGTAATCCATGCCTGGAACGACAACAAATCCCAGTTCAGTAATGGACATTGTCCACTATGATGGTCATGGAAACAATGACTTGGATTTTATATAAATTATATCATGTTCTTATTAGTTTTAGACAATTTAAAGTTTTATTCCAATTCTATTATATCATGGATAATGTTATTTTAATGATCCAATTCTTACGTCCTACCAATATTTATTAAATGACCCATGATTTTTATGTTTAAACTTTATGTTAATGTTTTTATATTAAAAATTTTATGGTTTTTTTTATGTTCTCTGTGTTAACCCTTACTGAGAATTTGAGTTAACCCTTTTTTGCATTTCCCAACTATATAAATAAAGGTTATAGGTAGGAGGAAAAAAGGGGAAGATCTTTATGAGAGATTTTGAGTGTTTTTCAGCATGATTAGAAGATTATGTTCCAACTTTAAAATGACACTAATCTAAAACGGTCTCTAGGCGTCTGTTTGTGTCATGTATTTATGTATTCTACAAAAGAAATGTAATTTATATGTGTGTAACTCTTGGGTCTCTACACCACTCCATTATCGGCCTCACATATTTATGACTTATATACAACTCCCCAACTTAAAAGTTTCATTTTCACCAATTTATAAAGAAATTTCAAAAATAAGGACCCATGAACCGGTTACAAGGTGAACCCCAAAAAATATGGATATATATGTTGATATTTTCCATTATAAAAAAATCATTAATCAAATCATGTACAAATGTTTTGATAATGTTAATCATAACATTCATTCACATCCAATCAATATCGATGAACTCATCCATAAATCATTGATGGTGTACTTAAAACCATCATAATTCAAATATACCACTACATGTATGTAAGCTTCAAGAGTCCAATTATCGAGAAAATATACATTCATGTAGCTATGTGTTAATGTAGATATCTCTTATTATAACCAATATAACTTCATGATATTGGGAAAAACTGTCACTAGCTAAAATTATGTTATGATGTATTTTAAAAGCACCCCCAAAAATTATTTATCACTAATGTCAGCTCCCACTATGGGGTCAACCGGAGCTACCTAAAGTCTCTGCATTTCCAAACCACTGATATGTCATTAAAACCCAGCCACCAAATCTCATGTGGTATTTCCAACCAAACTTACCACCAACTCACAAATCTCTACAAATAAATAGTGAACCAATTCTTCACATAGAACTACCACCAGATCACCTCTATAGTTCATCCATCAAGACCCTAGTGACTCACAAAATAATGAAAACCTTTCATCACATTGATACAAATCTAATATTTTTTTTCCCATAACCAATGCTTCTCACTAGTCACAACAAAAATGATAGGCTCAATCTCTAGAGCCATCTATTTACATATAGTAATCAACATTTGTAATTTCTTTCACGTTGCAAAAACCTAGGCCTCAAAATAACCCTCACAGTTAAGTACTTTCCATCATTCACCCACTTATCTTGAATCATGATCTCATAAAACAGACAACCCCAGAGCTATGCACAAATTCCCTCACCTACCAATTACCATTCCAACTAGACCTTCATCTCCATCAGACTCAGGAATTCTCAACAATCCCTTTCAGAAATAATTACTTTCACACAACAAAGCCTATCATGTAACCACCTCAGACCCTTCATTTTACATCCATGATAGAATAATTAATCAACTATTTGGGTCAAATTTATGTCACCAATGAATAAAAATCATTTATTTCCACATAAAATACCATCAAAAACACATTTCCATGTCTTGAAATGACCATTCCATTCATAACTTCCTTTATTACCATCTAGATTCATTCATGTGGTCCCCTATGAGCATGAAAATAGCATAAATATTCACTTTTACATAATATTTTATAGAACCCACCATTATAATATACCACCCTTTAATAAACAACCCATTAATTGCATCTAGGGGCACCTACAACATAGGGTCATCCTCCCTCGATGCCACCTATGATTTTCCATGACTTTTAACTTATAACCACAAATCGTGTTTCCTCTCCAAAATCATAAACATTCCAACACAACCCTCTAGGTCATGCCCATAATAAGAAGTACTATTTTAATGCCACTTTCAATATAAAAAACATCTACATTTTCAAAAAGAACCCAAAACCACTAGAAACTACAAGTGACCTCCCTCATATGTCATCATCAAATATCAAGTGATTTCAACTACTTAAACTAGAGTAACATCAAGAAATTACACTACCTCTCCCTGTAATCCAAACATGTCAAAATTCATCAAATAACCACTCACAAGTGGCACACCTTCCATGATTCCAAAACATAGTACATCTAATACACCTAAGAAATTGTTTTTTCTAAGCATCACATGAAGATTACCAAGACACATACATAATCACTATTAGACAAACACCCACCCTAGGGTCCAAAACACAACAACCAAAATGAAAACCCAAAATGGTTACCAGACCCACCTTATCCTAAAATAATGAATAACCCAATGTACATGAAAGTACTAGAGGTAAAATAGGGGAAACCCCTCTAACCGTACATTAAAACCCAAAAAGACTCAAAACCCATAAACATAGTCTCAAACTTGGGCACTCTCACTTTCCAAAACACCATACACAAGGTTCTATATCAACAATAGTGACAACGGCATCATTGTCCCCAAATGTTCTTTCTATTTTCACTACCCTTTATAACTAAATTTACCCTTTATAACTCAAGGTTTCAAATTTCCAAACATCCCATTTTTGGAACCCTAAAATTTATACATTCAAAAACATTTTTTATTACTAAAATATCAAAAATTTATGCTTTATTAATTTTCATATTTCAAATTCCTTTCTATAACATACATTTCAAGGAATTATCATCATGAATAAACTATTGGAAAAAAAATATAACAGTATCATATGAATCCAATGGAATAACCAGTCATAAGAAACATACATATGACCTATCAATCCAATATGCCAACTACGATTCATTAACCTACACACACTCTTTTTAGTACTACCAAGAGATAAAACCTCATAAATAAATTTCATCATATATAGTTCCCCACTAAAGGTGGATGTATTATACAACAATAAATGAATGAAACAGAACATCAATTCCCACCGTTGGAAAGTATGATTTTCCCCCATATGTGGGGCTGCATGCGCCCAACAACAAGCTAATTACCAAGCCCCGACATGATCCTAGTATCTATTCTACCATTCCTAGATAGTTACAGCCAATATACCACCTATTATACCCCATTATAACATACCATTCCAAACATCCACTATATCTAGCACCCAAAACCAGTTCTCCATGTGATTTCAGGCATGCCTCCTTGTACGGTAGAGGCTTCCAACTAGCAGCCTAGGTCAATGTATGTACAATACGATGACTATAATCACATATTAGTGTAAAACCACTGAATAAATAATATCAATAGGTAAAATAACCATTCGTAATAATAATGGGACAACATAAAAAAACTACAGCGTAACCAAGTAACACATGCTATAAAAATATATTCGGTACACTACATGTGAGGCAGTCATATAATAGAGGTAAAAAAACTATTATAATCCCTAAACATGGTCCTGATTCCCAAAATTTCCCTAACATCCCATTCTATAGTACATCATCACATGCACATAGAAAACATGATGTCTAGGTCATGAAATTATACCAGAAAACAAGTAACATCTACATGAGGACCCAAGTCCCATAGCGGGCCAGGTAGGGTGTGAGTACAAATTAGTAGGCCATCACCAATGGTTTTTAAATAATTAAATGATCTAAATTATATTTTCTTGTAGTAAATCTAGGTTTCATAAATAAACATGAAATAAGGGAGGCTTGAATAACATTTTAACAAGTATCAATTAACAATTTTATCATCAATATTCCCTATATCTACCACAAAAAATCTTGATCCATTCATGTAGGGTAATTAAGCCATTGAATAAAGGGGTCATATAATTTTATCACACAGGTTCATTCATTGATAAAACAATTAGTCAACAAACCATGGATTTATGATCCCAATGAAGCCATGTCCATACATTAGGATCATAGATCCTCAGTTTGACATCATAAACAATAAAATATATCAGTGGGAATAGAGCATCAGTAATTCCAAGACCAATAATAACCTTATTCCATAATCTGGGATCATAGTTCCTCGATCTGACATCCTAACTCAAACAATGCGTTGGTGGGTCTCACAAATTAGACCGACCCAAATAACACAAGGATGCTTAGTCCATATGTTAGGATCACAGATCCTCAGTCTGACTTCCTAACTCAAATAATACATCAGTGGGCCAAGAGAATCAGTCTAGCCCATCCTATTGGAATAGATCTCTAGTATAATTCCCCATACATAGAACATACCACATGGACACTATTCTTTAATCATTTACCATAATTACCCATACATCAATTCGATTACTAGTGTCCCAACGGATCCATAAATCTATGTCATGGCATAAAACTCTAACCAATTACACATTTAATATCACACTAAATACATTAATTAAAACAGAAGGCTTCCTCTATGAAATATAAATAAATCCCCATGGATTTCATTTCCAATTACATCCATTTAAAATAAATATTAAATAATTTTCATTAAAAGTGGAACCACACCCTCATTTGAATTCATCATTTGAAACCCATAAATAAAACCCAATTTAAATTGCATTGAGGTTAACACCACCTATTACAACATTTTTAATATTCCAAACATCATTTTCCACTCTTAAAAACCATAACCGAGTTAACATCCAAAACACATCATTTAAACAATTTCTATCCCCTTGGTTATTTTAAAAAATAAAATATTTAACCCTTTAAATCATCTCATTGCCCAATATAAGATAAAAAAGTACAATACTCTTACCACTCACATCATAATTTCATTAAATCTATGATAAAACACTTATTTCATCATTTCTAAGGATTTGGAATACACTAAGGGTAGCTATAGGTCTAGTCTCAAATCATCAACATGCCAAACAGGGTCCTTGAAAGGTAACACACTTCAATATGGGGACAAATTTACTTCACATATCCAATGAAATTAAAATAGAACTTGGAATGGAAACGGAACACATAAATATATGTCTAACACATCAGAACTATCGATAAAAGATTTAAGACCACCTACCACATGCTCATGGTTGATTACATTTCCAAAAATAACCCTTCATTTGAAATAACCTAGACTCAAATAATATGAAAAAAAACACCATGAAAAAAGGGTATAGGGATTCATAAGGACATAAAACTACCCCCAATTCCTCTAATAGAAAATAAAAGGAATCTAAGTTGATGGCATAACTAGAGCATCAAATTTACCCATCAACACTCTAAAAAACATAAAATTGAGGATGTATCCATTTTTTGGATGGTTATAATGGTTTATTACATCACCCAGGATGTTAGCAGAGCAATAAGGGATAAATTTTGGAATGAGCCATTAAAATATGAAGAGAAAAAATGGAAAAAATTCCTAAACTAATATCGTGGATGGATTTTCTGCATGATTTCTCAAACTATGCACTAACAGTGTAGATCCCTTTGTTCCAAAAGATAATGGGTCATTCATTATCCAAGGATGAAAATACATTTTTGAGAAACTGTAACGTATCCATGTTGAATGGACTCATTAAATCCCACAAAGTTTGGTTCCCCTATCATGATACCCCAAAAGTGCACCATACCTCTCCTTGGTGCACAATTATGGCTCATAGTTAGTACTAATCATGCGCCAACACTGTAAAATTCACTATATGGCCTCATTTCACCTCATTTATGTCAAAAACCCCCAAGCCTTCCCCAATTCCTCTCATATCCTTAATAAATATTCCATTAACCTTTTTTTGGGAGTTGGATAAAAATTTAAACAAGGACATACCTCCATAAATGGTCTCAATCATATATTTTCCCAAAATTAGAAACTAGAATATCATATTATAATAATTTATGAATTTATTAAGTGAATGAGGGTTATATAACATTGTAAATGATTATGGTATGACTGTAAATATAAATCTTATAATAATTTTGTTAAATGTTAAAATTTAAGGGATATAAAAAATGTTAATGTAATTATGAATTAAATCACCTTGAATTTAATTTATTAATGTTTTATTTATGATTTAATTACGTAACATTATAAAATGTTAGGTAACAAACTTACATTAAATGATTTATTTTAGTTTTGAACCATACAAATTATGTTCCAAAAGGTACTCTCATCCTTATCCTTATTCATTATGGTATGTTGTTTCTTACACTCCACCTCCAATTATGGTTCAAGTGAATCATTCCCATTTTATTCTTTTTTAATAGGTGTACTCCTAATATTAAGGACATAAATGATAATGATTGATGGATATTATCCCTACCACACTCTCACTTCAATTTAGAGCTTGGTATGTAGGAATATATTGGATGGGGTTGTTTATAGTTTTACGGTATTTGAAATAAGTTATTTATTGGTACATAGTTATTTTATACATGTATAAGTGACTTGTGGGGGCTTAAGGATTTAATGTATTCCTATATCAAAAAATTAATGTTTTACAACTATTATATGTGTACCTATACTTGGTTTGAGATGAAAATAATCAATAGTTTGTATTTATATATGTTTTAATCAATCCCATAAATAATATGTGATTTTTTTAATTAACTAAAAAAGTTAATGAGATTATATGGTTGGGGTTTTTATGTATTTTCATGTTTTTAATTTATAAATTTTGGAGTTTATGGGATCACCAGGATGTATAATGTCGTTGTTTTAGGTGACCGATTTACAGATGAATTTTTATTGGGATATGGTCACTCCATATATTTAATTAAAATTATGTTATATATTGTGTGTTATATATTGAGTGAAAAATAGTGAGTTTTGCAATATAGTTCACATGATTTGGATAAGGAGTTGTTTAAACTATAAAATCATTGATGCATAACAATTCATCCTCTAAATATTCATCAGACGTTTCTATGATGATCTAATTATGTATAATATTATTATCACACACACAAATACATGAGTATATATACATATGAATCTATTAGTGTGATTTTTGGTGGATTTGGAAAAATTTAACACGTGGATGTTGTTCAAAGGATTGATGGAGATCATGGTCACTTCCATAGGCATGGTCTTAGAATTTCCAATATTGGAATTTCATGGTATAACATATCATACAATGGGATTTTATATTTTTTTATTATCTCTAATCATGGGGTTTCATCTTTCAATTATATATTTATTATAATACCTATTATATTTATATCTTTTATACCCTCAATGTTAATCTCTATTTCAGGACCATTTGGCAGTGGGAATTGGTAGTCACTCCCATACTTTCTCCTCACTCTATAGGTGTACTTGGAGCTGGTTAATGTAACAATATAAATATTTAGAATCATTCCAATAAAAAATAGTCAATTATATACTAAAGGTGAACAAAATAAATAAATACAGACATAAAAACATAATGAAAATAATGTTATGGAAAAACATGTAATGAGTAAATAAAAGAGATATATATTGAGATTAATTAATTCATTTGAACATCCTTGTAAAACCATAATATATTGACTCTATATAATTTTGAATTTTCCAAAACACTCTATTCAGGGTCTCACGTTCACATGTGACTAGCTGTAATGATGAGTGGACTTTACCTTACCCAGATCGCATATAAATATATGCTATTCCCACTGTATAATTTCACCACCAGTCATATATTAATGTGATTGTATAAAAAATAATTGTATATTTAAATATTCAATCCAAAAAATGAGATTCCTTATCTATGTTATTAAATAATATAATATTCCTTATCATGTAACTCTAATTATCGGGTGGGTTCATATATAATTTTCTGACTTCGTGATTTTTTTCATAATTTGATTTGATGTCATTGTGAAATCCTCCATTAAATGAAGAGATTAAAACATTGTACATAACAAACACACACACACACACAAACTTATATATATGTGAGTGTGTGTTTTTAATCAAAATATGTTATTTAATGAAAAATAACATCAGTTGAAAGGTAATTTTTTTCAAATATATATATATATAAGTAAATCATTTAACTCAACTAATATAGATTTAGAGAATTGTCTCTAAAAGTGTTAGTGAGTTAGGATCACACCATATATAATTCACATATTCATCATTACATTGAAATTTACTTAATAATAAATATCAAAATTATCATATTACAATATTCATTTCCAGAACGATTGGTCAAATAATAGGATATATGACATGATTAGTAGGTAAAACATAATAAAAATGTTTTAAATACACTTAAAATTAATATGGATAGTAGGATATAAGAAATCATTAATTTTTTATATAAGATTATAAATAAAATTACATATAAAAATTCTTATAATGAGTATTACTAGTATATAATTCATATAAATCATGTTTAAGTCCTTCCAATGAATCAATATTATTAAAAATTTACCCATAATTCTTATCATAAAAGAAAAAAATATTAATTAGGTGATATAACATAATTAAAACAATGTTAACTCAATCCCAAACCATTTCATGGAAAGTTCATATTTATTTTTTGTAAGAGGACTGATCCCATGTACAAACTAATACACTAGAGTTCATTAAATAAAGGGTGAAGAATAATATCAAAAAAATAATTAATAATACAATTTGAATCATAAATGATACTAGTGATTTATTGATATCATTCAGATGAAATGACATAAATAATAATAATCATATGTGAAATGATATCTAAATGATATATACCACATTGAATATAAAATATTATAGAAAAGTAGAAACTAATACGTTATTCTATACCTATGTTGTATTATGGGATGGAAATTAAAACTAACATTAGTAAATATTAATGTGAAAAATATTATTGATGAGTTCTACCCATACATTACTTATTCCATGATGATATGAATGAAAAAATCATAAATGATCAAGGATACTAGAGTATCCACCTGGGATGGATCATAGTGAGATTATATATCCAAATTATTTATAATGGTGGTAATATTAAACAACCATTAAATGTTATAAGTTAATTAGATTATATTTTTGAAAAAAAATATTTTTATTTTTTTATGTGTTGAAATGTTGAGGTGTTGGAATGTTCATAGGGGTTTGTTTTAGTATTTATTGTATGATTTAAGGAAATAATTTATTTTTTAGATGCCACTATTTAAAATATAATCTAGTACATGGTTTTAAATTAATGTAGGAAGGGATGTAAAATCAATAGGTAGGTCTTTAGGTGGTTGATGATCCTTGAGAGTGTACCATGTAGGGAATACGGTACCCGATGGAGTGTGATAGGGTAATAAAATGGGATACATTGTAGGTTTTTTATTTTAATAGTTAGTTAATTAATTTTTGTGGAAATATATAGAAATTAGTTTTTTCTTCATTCTCTATGAATTTGATCCACATGAAATGTCCCCCTTTCCCTTTATTCTTCTTCCATTTTTATTGAATTTTCTATGTATTGAGTCTAAAAAAAATTTGTATCCAAGGGTGCTTTCATGTGTAATTAAAACCCTCCTCTTGTGGCTTATCAAAATTTCATTCATTTAATCCTAAATATTTTTTTTAATATTATTAATTTTTGGTCTTCTAAAATGTTGGGGTACTTCTTCCATATAAGGATGAATTGTCAGAATGTTCACCAAGTCAACGATATCAATATGTCAAGGTAATCCTTATAAAAACATCATTATGGTTCATATATGTTTAACACATATCATATGCAATTTTTGAATTGAAAAATTTATACACACATACTAATAATAAATTTAAATTACTTTCATTCATTCTTAAAGTATAAGTGATTTTTGTATGGATATTGAGTGGTCCCTCATGGGGTATGACACTTTTTCCCTTGGTTTCAATAATATTGTTTTCCATGTAAATAAAATTTAAATGTGGCATATCATAAATGACATGGACCCGTTATTGACCATATAAAAAATTACAGTATTCTAGAATACTCTACATGATTAGAAATCATGGGGTTGACCTTTTCTAATAATGATGATTCATTAGGTTATGACCATTATTATAAAATGATGAATGTTTCATAATAAATGAATTAATAGTTATATTTTTATTAGTTAAATGGAATATTACACAATTATTTATAACATTATATTTTTCTCTTTGTATGATGGTTTTGTACCCTATGATTCATGATAAATGACATATCAATCACACTAGTTCGTCATATTGAAAGGGCATTATCGTTGAATCATACACCGTAGGGGTTATATAATTGTTAATTCAATAATATTGTAACATCTTATAATTGATAGATAATTCCCCATGGATACCTATTATGTTGGGATATAATCCACTATAAATTCATAATACAACGACTTGTCTTCACCCTATGTGTTGTAGTGGTGAAAATAAATTCATTTGAGACATGTAGTTTGGACAACATATTCACCAAAACAATGTAGTGGTCATAATTCAATCACCAAGGACATATATTATTGATTACAGATTCACTGATCTGTTATGGATTCGATAACACATTCAAAAATGTGAAATAATTGTGATATCTTATTCAATGCGACAAATTGGATGAAGATATGTTGTATTATCCAAGAATTTTATCAATATAAATCCCCTTTTGATTATATTAATGTTTCATATTTACTGATATAAAATTATATATATCACATGGACTACATATTAGAACCAATAAAATTTTATTACTCTGAATTGAAAATTGAATTTAGAGTATAAATATACTCAATAAAACAATGAACACTACAACTAGGTAAAAAATATAGAATAAGATAACTATTTTAAGAAAATATGGATATGCTCGATACCCTAGAAGGATGATACTCAAAAAAACACTATTGACATAAAACATATTATCATAAATGAACTATCATTATTTTATATGAAAATAAATGTAACAATGAGGGAAAATATATGCGATTTATGAATGAATAAATGATGAGATATTTATTAATTGTTGGAAGAGTAAACGACTATTGATAATATGGTTGTTTGAAAAGTAATCCAACACATAGGAATAATAAACTCCCCTTATAATAGTAAAATAAAATATTTAAGTATACAATAATATTTAGGTATCTTTCATAATTAAAATTTAATAAATTTATGTAATATTATAGAAAAATAAGTATTACAAATGAGAAATTTTGTGCTTTTATTTAAGTAAAAAAATAATTTTTTTCAATTTTTAGGACATATATTAGAATAAAAGATATTTTTTGTCTTCATAAAATGGTTTTATAAAATAACATTAAGTTTTGTTATAGTGATAATATATTGTTATGAGGTTGTATGTAAATTTCCAATAGGATTAATATTTTAACATAATATTACACTAGTACAAAAACCTTTTTTGCGTCCCCCTTTTTCACGTCGGTTTTTTAGAACCGACGTGAAAATATCTGAAAATCAATTTTTCATGTCGGTTATTATATAGCCAATTTTAAAAAGCATTTTCGCTGATTTTTCACTCAGTTATATAATAACTGACGTGAAAAATCCATTTTATCTGATTTTTCACGTCGGTTATTATATAACGGACGTGAAAAATCAATGTACATCACTTTTCCACATAAGTTGTTAAATAACCGACGTGAAAAAAAAATTTCCAGGAAAATATATTAAAATTTTCACTTATTTTTTATGTCGGTTATTTAATAACCGACATTAAAATGTATTTTTCACATCATTTATTGAATAACTGAGGTGAAAAAAGTATACAAAAATGTAGTTCATTTCCCATGCTTTATTTTGACAGGTCTCGGTACTCGAAAAAAGTTACGGATTAAAATTTATGGCTTTAAGAATTTGATCATCTCGAAACGATGTGTAAGGGATGTCAAACTTCTAAAGGCCATAACTTTTAATCCGTAACTCTGTTTGAGCTCCGTGACTAGTCAAATTAAATCCTGGGAAATGAACTTCATTTTTGTAAACCTTTTTCAAGTCGGTTATTAAATAACCGACGTCAAAATTTTTTACAAAAATGTAGTCCAGTTCCCAAGCATTAATTTGACAGGTCACAGAGCTCAAACATAGTTACGGAATAAAACTTATGAGCTTTAGAATTTGATCATCTCTAAACGATGTCTTAGGGATGTCTAACTTCTAAAGGCCATAACATTTAATCCTTAACTCTGTTTGAGCTCCGTGACCTGTCAAATTAAAGAATGGTAAATTAAATACATTTATCTAAACTTTTTGAAAGTCGGTTATTAAATAACCGATGTGAAAAATCCCTTTTAACGTCATTTATTAAATAACCCACATAAAAAAGTCATGAAAATCGATTTTTCACGTCGGTTATTTAATAATCGACATGAAAAGGTAATGAAGATTGATTTTTCATGTCCATTTTATAATAACTGAAGTGAAAAATACGTGAAAATTTTAATTTCTTTTCATGTCTGTTATCATAAAACCAATATGGAATATAATTTTAATATCCCAAGAACGCGAAATTTCAATTTGTTTACATCGCTGCATCAGAATTTTGAATTGCTGCCGAAAATTTTTAATACTACATTTTCTCTTAGAATCTAAATTATATGTTTCTATTATACACTCATACTAATTTGGGGATCATTTATTTCAACCATTATCGTTCCCCCAAATCGACTCTTTTGATCATCAATCTGAATCAATTATTTCTTCTTTCCGCGATCTCATCATGGTATATTTATTCATATATCCATGATTTAGGGTTTTAATGATTTGTTTTCATAATTTGTATACCATTTTAAGATCATTTCATTCAACCATCATCGTTCCACCGAATCAACGTGTTTGATCTTCAACGTGAATCAACGATTTCTTATTTCCGCAACCACGTTATGGTATTTGTAATTATTTTCCCATGATTTATATTTTCTATGAGTAATTTTCTTAATTGTCATATCGTTTAATGATTATTAATTTATTATAATTATGGATGATTCTTAATATCATGGTAAAACTACAAATCCCCCTACATATTCAAAATTTTTACCTAATATGATGATACGGTTGGCTAATTCAATCATTCCTTGAAAAAAATATCAAACTTTTGATGATCTTAACTTTTTATTTGTACCTCCATTTGAGCTCTATGACCTGTCAAATGAAAGCTTATGCCATTTTTTACAAGATGGTAAACATTTTTTACATCGGTTATTGAATAACCGGCGTTAAAAATAACTTTTAACCTCAGTTATTAAATAACAAACGTAAAAATGTATTTTAATGTCTGTTTTTCAAAAACCGAAGTAAAAAATGGCCACTTTAATGCCATTTCAAGAATGTATTTCACAACGTTTTATTAAACTGATGTTAAAAACCATAAAACCCCATTTTTTAAATAGGTTATTAAATAAACGATGTAAAAAATAATATTTTTAACATCACTCACAATAACGTTGTAAGAACCCAGTTTTTGCTATGAAAGACTTTGGAATATTCTTGATGATATTTTAGAGCAGAGCCTTCAGACGGTGTGGGATTATGAGCCCCGGAGTGGCCAGAATTAAATTTTCAGTGCGTTTACACTAGAAATGCTAAATAAATGGGATAAATCCTAAACGGAGTTCCAGATCAGAGATCTGAGTGTACAGATGGGTCTGTAATGGGTTGTATACCCTAGGAACGACATAAAACTTGTCGGCGTGGGATGTTTGGACCCCTCGCCCGCTTCGGGAACGTTAAATTGATTAAAAAATTAATTAATTCGTTTAATGTAGAAATGCTTGTATCTTTTAAATGGTGTCTCGGATTAGAAAAACAAGGGCACCGTTGAGTTTGGAGCGTGCCGTTTACCCTAGGAGGGGTATATGTTTCACGGGCGCGGGCCGTTTGTGAAAAATGGCCCCAGGGGCGTTTTCGTAATTTGGCAGCCTCGAGCGCTAAGTTTAATAACGTTTGAACGGGGTCTCGGAATAAAATTTTGAGACTACAGTTGCGCTCATAGCATGGTTCCGAGCCTAGGGGAGGCTAAATCCCGACCTTGTCGGGAGTTCGGGTTCAGGGCTGTCGGGCGGGCATTTACATGATTTGTACTTAAACACCCCCCTCTTCTTCTTCTTCTTCGTCAAACCCTCCCCCGCTTCTTCACCTCTGGCAAGGCAGATCCGGCGAGGCGAACTCCGGAGAGGCGAACTCCGGCAAGGAAGCGGAGCGGCGGCGAACTTCCCATGAAGCTCCGGGCATCGCCCAAGAGGTAGGAGTTGTTTTTGTTTCATTTTATTTTTTTCCGCACCATGATCATCCTAATTTTACATTGCCTATTTGCTACCCGATCTTCGATCCAATCCCATAATCGAGTAGATCTTGTCCCAAGCTTTCCGGAATGTTATCCGGATCGAATTTTCGACCAGCGGATCGTTTCCGGTGGTCCTCTGATGTTTTCCGGCCACGAGGCTGGTTACCGGCAAGGTGGTCCGGCGGCGGGCGGCGACTTGGCTGGCGGCGATGCTCTCCGGTGGTGGCGGCTAGTGGAGGATGTAGATACCCGGAGCATGACGTACATGGAAATTACATTACTTTTGCGGAATACTTAATACATAACAAAAACACACACACAAGGATCGTAATAGTTTAGTGTCTTTGGAAACTCGGAACGTAATCTTCTAATCGTGGTGAAAGATCTTCAATATCTCCCATAAAGATCATCCCTTTTTTTTTACCTAAAACCTTTATTTATGTCCTGGGGAAATGAAAACAAAAAAGGGTGAGCTCAAATGCTCAGTAAGGGTAAACAAAAGAGAAATCAATCACATCATATTCATAAGAACATAACTTTTGGAAATCTTAACCTGCAAAAGAGAGCATAATTTCATAACATGGGATAAATCATAGTAGTGAAATGCAATCCCAATAATCATAACTTAAAACATGAAAATTTGTGGAATACACACATAATAATAGAGAATCATTTCTTGTTAGTCAAGACTCATTGCCAAGACTATCTTAGTGGACAAAGTCCCTTTCTGAACCGAGTCACCCTCGTTTCAGTCCTGTTTCACTGAACCGGTATAACCTACCATTCCATCCATGTCTATCTCATGAGATATAAAATCTTTACCCAATGCATTGGAGGGAGATATAGGTCCCACCCATCTTATAATGAATCCTTTCTTATGTGTGCCACATAATCATAAACCATACATCATAGCGCAACCCATGTAATAAAAATGGGATTCTTAAAAAACATGACATCATAAAACAATTCATATAAGATAAAGGATTTCATAAAATTATTTCCATCACAACATAATCAAATCCATGTAATAATAGGGATAAAAACAGAACCCTTTTTATTATCTTAGATGGAAAATAATTTTGATAAAATACTTGAACTTCATTCTTGAGGAAAATATCCTTTCTACTTCAAAAACACTTTTCCTTTCTTAACATGTCATAAAATTTTAAACTAAAAGAAGTTGATTAAAAATAAACTTGAAAACTTCTAAAGGAAGATTCTTGGAAATAATGTTTTAGAAATCCATTCATGCCGTATAAGTTAAAAAAAACATTCTTCGTACTTTTGTCGGAAAAGTCAAAAAGTACCTCGTACGAAAAACGACAAAAGATTCCTTTCATACATATTACTAAAAACTCAGCGAAGGGTAAAAATGGAATTAAACAATTTTATGTGGATGTAAATAATATTACATATTGATGAAACATGGATGTGGATGATAACATACACCCCAGTAAATACTTACGAATAAACAATCTCGGATAAAAATGAGATTGGGATATTTCCCTTACCTTAGGTCCGAATTGCTTTGTACGTGTCCAAACCTCCTGTATAATGATTTAAATCATGTTATTGACTTATTCCAGAATCATATACATTTTTATTATATCATATATGGTCCACTTATGACTTTATATGACCCGTTCTTTTGTAAATTCATGTTAAAGAAGCGTTTTGGGTAAAATCGTTTCATTTATCATAGGTGTTTTTAACTTGTAATTATTAATATGATTACTTGGATCATGATTACTTATATACAGAATTTAAAACATGATTTATATATCATATATATTCAGAATATACATATATGTAATATATTGATAAATGGAATGAAATACACCATTCATGGAGACGGTAGTCCGTACGTACGCATGAACGCTGTTTTCGTTTCCTTATTGAATTGAATAGAATTAAGTAGATGACATACATATAAATATACATAAATATAGTATCATTATTATGTCATATATTTCATTAGTACTTATTATATATACATTATAATCATTCATGAATGGTTAATCATTGAGAATGAATCTCATCGCGTCGTGGAGACGGTAGTCCGTACGTACGCACGAGCGATGATATCGTTCTCATGGTTGTGGACTTGTGTTGTATGTATACTATTTTAGTATCAATATCACTTTATAATAATCATATATTGTTACTAATTACACCATTATACCCATCCAATTAAGGTGGTGATGGAAAATAGATTACACCACGACGTGGAGACAGTATTCCGTACGTACGCACACCAGGTGATTTCCTTTCTCCGTAGGATGGATAGAAGGTTAAATATAGTTGTTTCATATTTATAATAACATATCAGTATGTATGTAATACTGATGTTATTACTTTACAATGAAACAACTAAAGAAGAATAAGTTGAAGAAGAAAGAAATTGAAAAGATCGGTAATGGATATTACCTCTTCTTTCGAACGCCTCTTTGAATCCTCCACTTAGGGAACTAAGATTGGTTTTTGAAGAAGACCAGGACCTCTAGGATTAGTCTAGGGAAGTGGAGAGGAGAAAATGTCAGGGGTTTTCCGAGCTTGAGTTCTCAAATTGGTGTGAGGAGGAGGGGGAGGAGGTTCCCTTTTATAAGGGAGGAGAGGGGCACCTTAGGAATATCTCAAAGTATTATTTTATATTAAAGTCAAAATCGGTTTATAATGGTTCCAAAGGGTCTTATTTCGAAGCTAAAGTGGGGATGGGTCAAAATCCTATCAACCAATAGGATTTAGACAAGTTTAGGGTATTATTTTAACCTTATCAATTAAATTTAACTCTAAGTTAAATAATTTAACTTTTACCGTGTCTTTTTGTTTTCTTTCACTATATGGTTAATACACTTACTATAACATTACAAACGAACCCCAAATTGTTTATTATTAATATATATATCCTTATCTAAATCATTTGGCTGAACCTTAGATTTTTAGGAATAAAATAACAATTAATAATATAATATTTTATTTAAAAACTATTTTGTGTCAATTTTGACACTATTTGATATATGATTTTTGTGAAAGTCATAACAGAATTATATGTTCTAACCAAGTTGATTAAATCAACACTAATATATCATAGTAACCTAGAAAATTAGGGTAATTCATGAAAAGTCACAAATTACATTTATTTGGGCATTTATAACATCAATTATGTCAATAGTTCATTAATAAGACAATTACTGCATTATCTTTGTGTCATAATAAATGATAATTTTTTAATCCCTAAAAATTCTAAATAAATTCCTATGATGTAGATAATTGTATTATAATTCTGGAGACTATTCATGTTTGAATTTTCATGAAGTTTATCACTAGATTAAAATTATTATACTTATAAGATTTAAGAAAGTGACATGTTGTCACATTCTTTGGTTTTAATAATAATTAAATTATTTTCATTGAAAAAATTTAATTAAATGAATATAATCCGACCCTTAGGTGATATGGGTCTACTTATAGTCATCCAATAGGATTTTGACATTTGTTAGGGTAATTTTACTATATTATATTTACCCTTAATTACCCGATTTACCTTTAAATATGGTAAATAAAATTTACCGTAGTTACTATTCATAATTCCCAAAAATAAAAAGTAGCCTATTAACATAATTTGGACCCACTGATTCCAAATATGGAATCCATTTTTTAAAATTCAATACACAGAAGTTTCAGAAATTAAATTAAAATTAATCTCGTTGTCGAATAAAAACGGGTTTTTGTTTAAAACATTGCAAAAGATTGAATTGATTTAACCTACGAATTCAAGGTAAAATCAATGATAATGACATACATTATATTAAATGGTTAAAATATATTCAATTTATACTTTAAAACCATTCAATATTATAATTTAACCACATAAGATATTATGATGAAAAAAGTTGTTTTTAATTAAAATATAGCATGTTTTTACTATTCATTAAAATATGAAAGTTATCAGAAAAATATCAAAACATTATCTAATGTAATTTTTTACATCTTGATTCAAAAGAAGAATTTTATTTTGTCAAATTGAACATATAAACATGTCAAAAACTATATTTAATGTGGGTGCGCCATCAAAAGGCGGCAAAACTGCATTTTTTGAAAAATACTTATTTTACACGAAAAATTTATTTTGTTCTTATACCATGTTCTAGAAAATGTGTAAGATGAATAATAATGTTATAAAATTCAAAATTTAGTTATTAATATTCATAACGGCTAGTTCATGACAATATTATAATATTATATCACTGTTTATTAAAACCCGGTATTGCGTACAACACACACTATCGAAGAAGGTCGCGATTGCGTGTAATGCAAGCCAAGTCAGGGTTGCGTGTTGTGAAAGAATCCTTCGTTGTTTCGTATAACAGAATCCAACCATATTTCATTTATACAATTAATATATATATATATATATACTCAATGTTGCGTAGAATAACTATTATCAAAATTGTGTGTAACACGGTCCAAGAATAGTGTTGCGTATACTACAAGCTAATACGGTGTTGCGTATAGCGCAAGGTAATCTTGGTGTAGAATACAACACAAGACATTAATGAAATTAAAATAATATTTTTCATAAAATCTCGGGGTGTTACATTCTTCCCCCCTTAAAATGAATTTCTCCCTCGAAATTCGTCGGGGTTATAAATGGTTTACTATTCGAAAGTTTATTTAATAGAAACCCACAACATAAAAAGGAATATCAAAACCAATCTTTAAAAAAAAGTATGAAACGTAACGGTTACCCAAATAAACTAATCATTGGGTTTCCACATAGGTGAAAATATGGATATGGAAGAGAAATCTAACCATCATGTTCTGATGGAGAGTGGTAGAGAACATGGCTATGGAAAAGCCAGTAATCACAAAGCCATAAATTTGTGACGATCAAAGGTACCATATGATTAATCAAATATAAGAGACCTGGGACAACATTTTTGGTTTTCAAGATCGTTTCCCTAAAGTTGGAGAATTTGAATTAGAATAAATACTTACTTTATTTTGGTACAATCTCGCTGTTGTTCGTGCCTTGAACAATTTCCACTTCATCTCTTAAGTAAATGAAGTTGAATTTGTTATTCGTGAAGTGTTAGAAGATCATGTGATAGAATGACGGGCCATTCCATCTGTCTCAAACAAAAGGTTAGTAAAACTTATTAAATATACATAAGTCATTCTATAGTGAGATTTATCATATATGGTTCCTAAAATGAACTTATACTTCATATATCATACCGCTTAATAAAATAAAACTACTTTATACTACCCAGGGACTTCCTGTAGGACAATGGTAGGCGATAAAGGCCAGTCGCACTTCGGTTGTGGGTTCGATTCCCACAGCCTTGTCCGACGCGATGGGCTGTCGCCCGTCCTGCAGGTTTTCCTTTTTCTAAAATTATATTACTATAACATCCCGTCAATAATATCGAAAAAAAACTTCTATCCTTAAACAATACTAACTTATGTCCAACATAATCCATTCCAATCATTAGGCTTATCCATAATACTGCAGTCCACTCTCAGAGATTTAATACCATCGTTTATCCCCATATATCATAAGATATTTCTTGTTGGTCACATTCAAAACATTCAAAGGTCTTAATCATGTATTATCTTGAATACCCATTGTACCTTAGTGAAAACATGAATGCAGTTAAAAGTTAACTCTTTCCACATACCAAAATCCAAAAATTCTATATACTCAAACCATGATATAACCTTCTCCTTATATCAGTCATGAGCTCATGAATACTATCAAACATTTAATTTTCTCCTTATCCCTTCATTATGCGCATATCATCTTCATTCCAAAAATATCTGAATAACCTTTCATGGATACTGGTAGCATTAATCACACAATTTCAAAACTCAAGGAAAGACAACAACGTAAGAATCCTTAGATGTCTCTTTATTCCATAGTACCATGAGATTCTTTATACAACATTACACTTTGATAAACATGTAATCATTCCACTACCTTCTTAAACCATTGACCGAGCTTCAACAATTCTTTCATCTCACATATCATTTGTAGTCTCTTCATCATCATCAGCATAAATACTTCCCATACGACCATACTGATTATCTTAATGAGACGTTCCCTTAGGGAATTGGTTTTCTTAATGCCCGTACATTCCACATTTAAAACATTTAACCATTGTTGATGTCATAGCAATACCATTATCCTCATCCATGGTGTTAACTGAACCTTTTCCTTTTCACTTACTTGCATTGTGTCCTTATTTTCCACACCCAAAGCATCTTCCAGTTCCTTTGAATCATTCTCCTTGATGCCTCTTCCCACATGATTTACATAGGGGAAATTGAACTTTCTTTCCTCTATGATCATCATGAAACTCCATCTTTCTCTTATTAGCCGAGTCAGGAAACTTAACAAATTTTACTTTATTGATCATATTATGAGATTTCTGATTCGGCATAATAATGATTTTTGGACTTCCAAATCCCATTTCATTTGATTGCTTATGAAGAATATCATCACATTGTCCGACATATCCTCCATTATCGTGAATCATCTTGTTTCCAGCCATTTTCTAAAACCCAAAAAGAATAGTGTTAGATGCAAAAATCATAATAAAGGGGGAGTAACTTCAATATCTAACATCTTAGGTTAAATTCTAAGATCGTTACCATAGTTCTAGGACTATATCCTATATGTATACTTATCCTTAGGGACATCCCTAGACATACCTTAGAAATATCTCTAGGGATCTCACTAATGTTTTCGCGTACTAGTTTCCAAAGGTTGGCTAAACCTTTCCTCTGATACCAAATGTAGAGACCCGGAGCCTGACGTACATGGAAATCACATTACTTTTGCAAAATACTTAGTACATAACAAAAACACACACACAAGGATCGTAATAGTTTAGTGTCTTTGGAAACTCGGAACGTAATCTTCTAATCGTGGTGAAAGATATTCAATATCTCTCATAAAGATCTTCCCTTTTTTACCTAAAACCTTTGTTTATATCCTGGGGAAAAGAAAACATAAAAGGGTGAGCTCAAATGCTCAGTAAGGGTAAACAAAAGAGAAATCAATCACATCATATTCATAAGAACATAACTTTTGGAAATCTTAACCTGAAAAAGAGAGCATAATTTCATAACATGGGATAAATCATAGTAGTGAAATGAAATCCCAATAATCATAACTTAAAACATGAAACTTTGTGGCATACACACATAATCATAGAAAATCATTTCTTGTTAGTCAAGACTCATTTCCAAGACTATCTTAGTGGACAAAGTCCCTTTCTGAACCGAGTCACCCTCGTTTCAGTCCTGTTTCACTGAACCGGTATAACCTACCATTCCAGCCATGTCTATCTCATGAGATATAAAATTTTTACCCAATTCAATGGAGGGAGATATAGGTTCCACCCATCTTATAATGAATCCTTTCTTATGTGTGCCACATAATCATAAACCATACATCATAGCGTAACCCATGTAATAAAAATGGGATTCTTAAACAACATGACATCATAAAACAATTCATATAAGATAAAGGAATTCATAAAATTATTTCCATCACAACATAATCAAATCCATGTAATAATAGGGATAAAAACAGAACCCTTTTTATTATCTTAGATGGAAAATAATTTTGATAAAATACTTGAACTTCATTCTTGAGGAAAATATCCTTTCTACTTCAAAAACACTTTTCCTTTCTTAACATGTCATATAATTTTAAACTAAAAGAAGTTGATTAAAAATAAACTTGAAAAGTTGTAAAGGAAGCTTCTTGGA
Organism: Viscum album; assembly: GCA_963277665.1. Lineage (NCBI taxonomy): Eukaryota > Viridiplantae > Streptophyta > Magnoliopsida > Santalales > Viscaceae > Viscum > Viscum album. The sequence goes on along the minus strand of OY728140.1, from coordinate 1,647,412,495 downwards.
AATAATTTTTTAGAAATCCATTCATGCCGTATAAGTTAAAAAAATATTCTTCGTACTTTTGTCGGAAAAGTCAAAAAGTGCCTCGTACGAAAAACGACAAAAGATTCCTTTCATACATATTACTAAAAACTCACCGAAGGGTAAAAATGGATTTAAACAATTGTATGTGGATGGAAATAATATTACATATTGATGAAACATGGATGTGGATGATAAAATACACCCCAGTAAATACTTACGAATAAACAATCTCGGATAAAAATGCGATTGTGATATTTCCCTTACCTTAGGTCCGACTTGCTTTGTACGTGTCCGAACCTCCTGTATAATGATTTAAATCATGTTATTGACTTATTCTAGAATCATATTCATTTTTATTATATCATATATGGTCCACTTATGATTTATATTACACGTTCTTTTGTAAATTCATGTTAAAGGAGCGTTTTGGGTAAAATCGTTTCATTTATCGTATGTGTTTTTAACTTGTAATTATTAATATGATTACTTGGATCATGATTACTTATATCCAGAATGTAAAACATGATTTATATATCATATATATTTAGAATATACATATATGTAATATATTGATAAATGGAATGAAATACACCATTCATGGAGACGGTAGTCCGTACGTACGCATGAACGCTGTTTTCGTTTCCTTATTGAATTGAATAGAATTAAGTAGATGACATACATATAAATATACATAAAAACAGTATCATTATTATGTCATATATTTCATTAGTACTTATTATATATACTTTATAATCATTCATGAATGGTTAATCATTGAGAATGAATCTCATCGCGTCGTGGAGACGGTAGTCCGTACGTACGCACGAGCGATGATATCGTTCTCATGGTTATGGAATTGTGTTGAAGTGTATTTATACTATTTAAGTATCAATATCACTTTATAATAATCATATATAGTTACTCATTACACCATTATACCCTTCCAATTAAGGTGGTGACGGAAAATAGATTACACCACGGCGTGGAGACGGTATTCCGTACGTACGCACGCGCGGTGATTTCCTTTCTCCGTAGGATGGATAGAAGGTTAATTAGAGTTGTTTCATATTTATAATAACATATCAGTATGTAAGTAATACTGATGTTATTACTTTATAATGAAACAACTAAAGAAGAAGAAGTTGAAGAAGAAAGAAATTGAAAAGATCGGTAATGGATATTACCTCTTCTTTGAAACGCCTCTTTGAATCCTCCACTTAGGGAACTAAGATTGGTCTTTGAAGAAGAAAAGGACCTCTAGGATTATTCTAGGGAAGTGGAGAGGAGAAAATGGAAGGGGTTGGCCGAGCTTGAGTGCTCAAATTGGTGTGAGGAGGAGGGGGAGGAGGTTCCCTTTTATAAGGGAGGAGAGGGGCACCTTAGGAATATCTCAAAATATTATTTTATATTAAAATCAAAATCGGTTTATAATGGTTAAAAAGGGTCTTATTTCGAAGCTAAAGTGGGGATGGGTCGATATCCTATCAACAAATATTATTTAGACAAGTTTAGGGTAATAGTTTAACCTTATCAATTAGATTTAACTCCATGTTAAATAATTTAACTTTTACCGTGTCTTTTTGTTTTCTTTCACTATATGGTTAATACACTTACAATAACATGACAAACGAACCCCAAATTGTTTATTATTAATATATATATCCTTATCTAAGTCATTTGGCCAATCCGTAGATTTTTAGGAATAAAATAAAAATTAATAATATTTTATTTTATTTAAAAACTATTTTGTGTCAATTTTGACACTACTTGATATATGATTTTTGTGAAAGTCATAACAGAATTATATGTTCGAACCAAGTTGATTAAATCAACAGTAATATATCATAGTAACCTAGAAAATTAGTGTAATTCATAAAAAGTCTCAAATTACATTTATTTGGGCATTTATAACATCAATTATGTCAATAGTTCATTAATAAGACAATTACTGCATTATCTTTGTGTCTTAATAAATGATAAATATTTTAATTCCTAAAAATTCTAAATAAATTCCTATGATGTAGATAATTGTATTAGATTTCTGGATACTATTCATGTTCGAATTTTCATGAAGTTTATCACTAGATTAAAATTATTATACTTATCAGATTTAAGAAAGTGACATTTGTCACATTCTTTGGTTTTAATAATAATTAAATTATTTTCATTGAAAAAATTTAATTAAATGAATCTAATCCGACCCTTAGGTGATATGGGTCGACTTCTAGTCATCCAATAAGATTTTGACATTTGTTAGGGTAATTTTAAAATATTATATTTACCCTTAATTACCTGATTTACCTTTAACTATGGTAAATAAAATTTACTGTAGTTACTATTCATAATTCTCAAAAATAAAAAGTAGCCTATTAACATAATTTGGACCCACTTATTCCAAATATTGAATCCATTTTTTAAAATTCAATACACAGAAGTTGTAGAAATTAAATTAAAATTAATCCCATTGTCGAATAAAAACGGGTTTTTGTTTAAAACATTGCAAAAGATTGAATTGATTTAACCTACGAATTCAAGGTAAAATCAATGCTAATGACATACATTATATTAAATGGTGAAAATATATTATATTTATACTTTAAAACCACTTAATATTATAATTTAACCACATAAGATATTACGATGAAAAAAGTTGTTTTTAATTAAAATATAGCGTGTTTTTACTATTCATTAAAATATGAAAGTTATCGGAAAAATATCAAAACTTTATCTAATGTAAATTTTTACATCTTGATTAAAAAGAAGAATTTTATTTTGTCAAATTGAACATATAAAAATGTCAAAAACTAGATTTAAAGTGGGTGCGCCATCAAAAGGCGACAAAACTGCATTTTTTTAAAAATACTTATTTTACCCGAAAAATTTATTTTGTTCTTATACCATGTTCTAGAAAATGTGTAAGATGAATAATAATGTTATAAAATTCAAAATTTAGTTATTACTATTCATAACGGCTAGTTCATGACAATATTATAATAATATATCACTGTTTATTAAAACCCGGTATTGCGTACAACACACACTATCGAGGAAGGTCGCGATTGCGTGTAATGCAAGCCAAGTCAGGGTTGCGTGTTGTGAAAGAATCCTTCGTTGTTTCGTATAACAGAATACAACCATATTTCATTTATGCATTTAATATATATATATATATATATATATATATATTCAATGTTGCGTAGAATAACTATTATCAAAATTGTGTGTAACACGGTCCAAGAATAGTGTTGCATATACTACAAACTAATACGGTGTTGCATATAGCGCAAGGTAATCTTGGTGTAGAATACAACACAAGACATTAATGAAATTAAAATAATATTTTTCATAAATTCTCGGGGTGTTACATTCTTCCCCCCTTAAAAGGAATTTCGCCCTCGAAATTCGTCGGGGTTATAAATGGTTTACTATTCGAAAGTTTATTTAATAGAAACCCACATCGTAAAAAGGAATATCAAAACCAATCTTTAAAAACAAAAGTATGAAACATAACGGTTAACCAAATAAACTAATCATTGGGTTTCCACATAGGTGAAAATATGGATATGGAAGAGAAATCTAACCATCATGTTCTGATGGAGAGTGGTAGAGAACATGGCTATGGAAAAGCCAGTAATCACAAAGCCATAAATTTGTGACAATCTAAGGTACCATCTGATTAATCAGATATAAGAGCACTGGGACAACATTTTTGGTTTTCAAGATCGTTTCCCTAATGATGAAGAATTTGAATTGGAATAAATAATTACTTTATTTTCGTACAATCTCACTGTTGTTCGTGCCTTGAACAATTTCCACTTCATATCTTAAGTAAATGAAGTTGAATTTGTTATTCTTGAAGTGTTAGAAGATCATGTGATAGAATGAAGGGCCATTCCATCTGTCTCAAACAAAATGTTAGAAAATCATATTAAATATACATAAGTCATTATATTGTGAGATTAATCATATATGGTTCCTAAAATGAACTTATACTTCATATATCATACCGCTTAATAAAATAAAACTACTTTCTACTACCCAGGGACTTCCTGTAGGCCAATGGTAGGCGATAAAGGCCAGTCGCACTTCGGTTGTGGGTTCGATTCCCACAGCCTTTTCCAACGTGATGGGTTGTCGCCCGTCCTGCAGGTTGTCCTTTTTCTAAAACTATATTACTATAACATCCCGTCAATAATATCAAAAAAAACTTCTATCCTTAAACAATACAAACTTATGTCCAACATAATCCATTCCAATCATTAGGCTTATCCATAATACTGCAGTCTACTCTCAGAGATTTAATACCATCGTTTAACCCCATATATCATAAGATATATCTTGTTGGTCACATTCCAAACATTCAAAGGCCTTAATCATGTATTATCTTGAATACCCATTGAACCTTAGTGAAAACATGAATGCAGTTAAAAGTTAACTCTTTCCACATACCAAAATCAAAAAATTCTATATACTCAAACCATGATATAACCTTCTCCTTATATCAGTCATGAGATCATGAATACTATCAAACATTTAATTTTCTCATTATCCCTTCATTATACGCATATCATCTTCATTCCAAAAATATCTGAATAACCTTTCATGGATACTGGTAGCATTAATCACACACTTTCAAAACTCAAGGAAAGACAACAATGTAACAATCCTTAGATGTCTCATCATTCCATAGTACCATGAGATTCTTTATACAACATTACACTTTGATAAACATGTAATCATTCCACTACCTTCTTAAACCATTGACCGAGCTTCAACAATTCTTTCATCTCACATATCATTTGTAGTCTCTTCATCATAATCAACATAAATACTTCCCATACGACCATACTGATTATCTTCATGAGACTTTACCTTAGGGCATTGGTTTTCATAATGCCCGTACATTCCACATTTAAAACATTTAACCATTGTTGATGTCATAGAAATACCATTATCCTCATCCATGGTGTTAACTGAACCTTTTCCTTTGCACTTACTTGCATTGTGTCCTTCTTTTCCACACCCAAAGCATCTTCCAGTTCCTTTGAAACATTCTCCTTGATGCCTCTTCCCACATGATTTACATATGGGAAATTTAACTTTCTTTCCTCTACAATCATCATGAAACTCCATCTTTCTCTTATTAGCCGAGTCAGGAAACATAACAAATTTTACTTTATTGATCATATTATGAGATTTCTGATTCGGCATAATAATGATTTTTGGACTTCCAAATCCCATTTCATTTGATTGCTTGTGAAGAATATCATTCCATTGTCCAACATATCCTCCATTATCGTGAATCATCTTGTTTCCAGCCATTTTCTAAAACCCAAAAAGAATAGTGTTAGATGCAAAAATCATAATAAAGGGGGACTAACTTCAATATCTAACATCATAGGTTAAATTCTAAGATCGTTACCATAGTGCTAGGACTATATGCTATATGTATACTTATCCTTAGGGACATCCCTAGACATACCTTAGAAATATCTCTAGGGATCTCACTAACGTTTTCGCGTCCTAGTTTCCAAAGGTTGACTAAACCTTTCCTTTGATACCAACATTAGAGACCCGGAGCCTGACGTACATGGAAATCACATTACTTTTGCGGAATACTTAGTACATAACAAAAACACACACACAAGGATCGTAATAGTTTAGTGTCTTTGGAAACTCGGAACGGAATCTTCTAATCGTGGTGAAAGATCTTCAATATCTCCCATAAAGATCTTCCATTTTTTTACCTCAAACCTTTATTTATATCCTGGGGAAAAGAAAACATAAAAGGGTGAGCTCAAATGCTCAGTAAGGGTAAACAAAAGAGAAATCAATCACATCATATTCATAAGAACATAACTTTTGGAAATCTTAACCTGCAAAAAAGAGCATAATTTCATAACATGGGATAAATCATAGTAGTGAAATGAAATCCCAATAATCATAACTTAAAACATGAAACTTTGTGGCATACAAACATAATCATAGAGAATCATTTCTTGTTAGTCAAGACACATTTCCAAGACAATCTTAGTGGACAAAGTCCCTTTCTGAACCGAGTCACCCTCGTTTAAGTCCTGTTTCACTGAACCGGTATAACCTACCATTCCATCCATGTCTATCTCATGAGATATAAAATATTTACCCAATGAATTTGAGGGAGATATAGGTTCCACCCATCTTATAATGAATCCTTTCTTATGTGTGCCACATAATCATAAACCATACATCATAGCGTAACCCATGTAATAAAAATGGGATTCTTAAACAACATGACATCATAAAACAATTCATATAAGATAAAGGAATTCATAAAATTATTTCCATCACAACATAATCAAATACATGTAATAATAGGGATAAAAACAGAACCCTTTTTATTATCTTAGATGGAAAATAATTTTGATAAAATACTTGAACTTCATTCTTGAGGAAAATATCCTTTCTACTTCAAAAACACTTTTCCTTTCTTATCATGTCATACAATTTTAAACTAAAAGAAGTTGATTAAAAATAAACATGAAAACTTGTAAAGGAATATTCTTTGAAATAATGTTTTAGAAATCCATTCATGCCGTATAAGTTAAAAAAAACATTATTCGTACTTTTGTCGGAAAAGTCAAAAAGTGCCTCGTACAAAAAACGACAAAAGATTCCTTTCATACATATTACTAAAAACTCACCGAAGGGTAAAAATGGATTTAAACAATTGTATGTGGATGGAAATAATATTACATATTGATGAAACATGGATGTGGATGATAAAATACACCCCAGTAAATACTTACGAATAAACAATCTCGGATAAAAATGAGATTGTGACATTTCCCTTACCTTAGGTCCGACTTGCTTTGTACTTGTCTGAACCTCCTGTATAATGATTTAAATCATGTTATTGACTTATTCCAGAATCATATTCATTTTTATTATATCATATATGGTCCACTTATGACTTTATATTACCCGTTCTTTTGTAAATTCATGTTAAAGAAGCGTTTTGGGTAAAATCGTTTCATTTATCGTAGGTGTTTTTAACTTGTAATTATTAATATGAATACTTGGATCATGATTACTTATATCCAGAATGTAAAACATTATTTATATATCATATATATTCAGAATATACATATATGTAATATATTGATAAATGGAATGAAATACACCATTCATGGAGACGGTAGTCCGTACGTACGCATGAACGCTGTTTTCGTTTCCTTATTGAATTGAATAGAATTAAGTAGATGACATACATATAAATATACATAAATAAAGTATCATTATTATGTCATATATTTCATTAGTACTTATTATATATACTTTATAATCATTCATGAATGGTTAATCATTGAGAATGAATCTCATCGCGTCGTGGAGACGGTAGTCCGTACGTACGCACGAGCGATGATATCGTTCTCATGGTTGTGGAATTGTGTTGAAGTGTATGTATACTATTTCAGTATCAATATCACATTATAATAATCATATATAGTTACTCATTACACCATTATCCCTTTCCAATTAAGGTGGTGACGAAAAATAGATTACACCACGGCGTGGAGACGGTATTCCGTACGTACGCATGCGCGGTGATTTCCTTTCTCCGTAGGATGGATAGAAGGTTAATTAGAGTTGTTTCATATTTATAATAACATATCATTATGTAATTAATACTGATGTTATTACTTTATAATGAAACAACTAAAGAAGAATAAGTTGAAGAAGAAAGAAATTGAAAAGATCGGTAATGGATATTACCTCTTCTTTGGAACGCCTCTTTGAATCCTCCACTTAGGGAACAAAGATTGGTCTTTGAAGAAGACCAGGACCTCTAGGATTATTATAGGGAAGTGGAGAGGAGAAAATGGAAGGGGTTGGCAGAGATTTAGTGCTCAAATTGGTGTGAGGAGGAGGGGGAGGAGGTTCCCTTTTATAAGGGAGGAGAGAGGCACCTTAGGAATATCTCAAAATATTATTTTATATTAAAGTCAAAATCAGTTTATAATGGTTCCAAAGGGTCTTATTTCAAAGCTAAAGTGGGGATGGGTCGATATCCTATCAACCCATAGGATTTAGACAAGTTTAGGGTAATATTTTAACCTTATCAATTACATTTAACTCTAAGTTAAATAATTTAACTTTTACCGTGTCTTTTTGTTTTGTTTCACTATATGGTTAATACACTTACTATAACATGACAAACGAACCGCAAATTGTTTATTATTAATATATATATCCTTATATAAGTCATTTGGCCGAACCGTAGATTTTTAGGAATAAAATAACAGTGAATAATATGATATTTTATTTAAAAACTATTTTGTGTCAATTTTGACACTATTTGATATATGATTTTTGTGAAAGTCATAACAGAATGATATGTTCGAAAAAAGTTGATTAAATCAACACTAATATATCATAGTAACCTATAAAATTAGTGTAATTCATAAAAAGTCTCAAATTACATTTATTTGGGCATTTATAACGTCAATTATGTCAATAGTTCATTAATAAGGCAATTACTGCATTATCTTTGTGTCATAATAAATGATAATTTTTTTAATTCCTAAAAATTCTAAATAAATTCCTATGATGTAGATAATTGTATTAGCTTTCTGGAGACTATTCATGTTAGAATTTTCATGAAGTTTATCACTAGATTAAAATTATTATACTTATCAGATTTAAGAAAGTGACATTTGTCACATTCTTTGGTTTTAATAATAATTAAATTATTTTCATTGAAAAATTTTATTAAATAAATCTAATCCGACCCTTAGGTGATATGGGTCGACTTCTAGTCATCCAATAGGATTTTGACTTTTGTTAGGGTAATTTTAAAATATTATATTTTCCCTTAATTACCCGATTTACCTTTAACTATGGTAAATAAAATTTACCGTAGTTACTATTCATAATTCCCAAAAATAAAAAGTAGCCTATTAACATAATTTGGACCCACTGATTCCAAATATGGAATCCATTTTTTAAAATTCAATACACAGAAGTTGCAGAAATTAAATTAAAATTAATCCCGTTGTCGAATAAAAACGGGTTTTTGTTTAAAACATTGCAAAAGAATGAATTGATTTAACCTACGAATTCAAGGTAAAATCAATGCTAATGACATACATTATATTAAATGGTGAAAATATATTCTATTTATACTTTAAAACCATTCAATATTATAATTTAACCACATAATATATTACGATGAAAAAAGTTGTTTTTAATTAAAATATAGCGTGTTTTTACTATTCATTAAAAATGAAAGTTATCGGAAAAATATCAAAACTTTATCTAATGTAAATTTTTACATCTTGATTCAAAAGAAGAATTTTATTTTGTCAAATTGAACATATAAAAATTTCAAAAACTAGATTTAATGTGGGTGCGCCATCAAAAGGCGGCAAAACTGCATTTTTTGAAAAATACTTATTTTACCCGAAAAATTTATTTTGTTCTTATACCATGTTCTAGAAAATGTGTAAGATGAATAATAATGTTATAAAATTCAAAATTTAGTTATTACTATTCATAACGGCTAGTTCATGACAATATTATAATAATATATCACTGTTTATTAAAACCCGGTATTGCGTACAACACACACTATCGAGGAAGGTCACGATTGCGTGTAGTGCAAGCCAAGTCAGGGTTGTGTGTTTTGAAAGAATCCATCATTGTTTTGTATAACAGAATCCAACCATATTTCATTTATACATTTAATATATATTTATATATATACTCAATGTTGCGTAGAGTAACTATTATCAAAATTGTGTGTAACACGATCCAAGAATAGTGTTGCGTACACTGCAAGCTAATACGGTGTTGCGTATAGCGCAAGGTAATCTTGGTGTAGAATACAACAGAAGACATTAATGAAATTAAAATAATATTTTTCATAAAATCTCGGGGTGTTACAGCGGCACTCTCCGGCGGTGGTGGATGGTGGCGGTGCTCTTCAGCAGGAGCGGCTGGCGTCGGCCCTCCTCAGCGCGACAGTCGAGCTCGTCGGAACGGGGCGGAGACCCGAGGACGCGGCGTGGCGTGACCTTGGTGGAAAGAGACCCGCAATCCGCGGGTCACCGCGGGGGAACAGCGAGACCGGCCATTCGGGCCGGTCCGGTGTCGGCAGGCTGCGTTCAGCTGGCCGCGGCTAAGTGAGCCTGTTCGGCCCAAGGGGTCCCCCCCCCCCCTTCTAACGTCCGACGTCCATAGATTTCTCTACAGATGTCCGTTTTGCGCGCCATCTACGGTGGCGCGGGCCTGATGCATAGGTAGAACTTTTGAGATGGTTTCGGGAATTTTTAATTTCCGAAACGATAGGCCTCGGAGGCGCGACGCGTCTTTAAGTGGGCGAGCATTTTTCCCGAGATTTTTGTTTTGGACGGCGCAGACGCGTCCGACGTCTATTTTAAGAGCCGTCAGTGGCGTTGGGACCCTGGCATCGAGGCGGAGCTTTCCAGAGTGGTTTCAGGTGTTGAGGCTGAAGTTGAGGTGCGGGCCCCACAGTCCGTCTTTTGAGAAGCGAGCAGCTTTTAGCGACTTTTTCACTGGTCATCTGTTCGGGGCGTGCGAGCAGTAGATGTTGGGTGTTTTTCCGAGGGCATCTCATTGGTGCAATCCGCCCGCCCTAATTCACCACGATGGTGCGGGGCCCACGAGGGACATTTGGGCGTCGACGGTGATTTTCCATCATTATCACCAGGCGACCGGTTTGGACAAGTGAGTAGTCCATCTTGTGTGCTTTTTCGAGAGGATCACAACGGTGCAGTGCATTCGTTGAGTTTCGGGACCGGGTTGCAGGTCTCACGTGGCACCGCTCGTGTGCTGTGCGCCGGAATGCATCTTTTTCTCCAGATATCTGTTTCACTCATGTGAGTAGTTCTTTTGATGTGTTTTCCCGAGGGGATCGCAATGGTGCGATGCACCCGACTGTTTTCGGGGCCGAGGCTTGGGATCACGGGATGCCATTTGGGCGTGAGGCGGTGTTGGTGACCTTTTCCATTGGATATCCGTTGGAGGCGAGTAAGTAGTCAGTCTCGCGTGTTTTTTCACGAGGATTACAACGATGGAATCTGTTTTGTTGAGTGGAGCCTCTTGCGCGATATTGTTAAATGTGGAAGCATGGAAGGTTCTCCAGTGGTGGTTCTCCCTACCTTGTTTGTAGCGGACCCTTGGCGTGTGACCAACCACTCTTGGGAGAGTGATGTAGCCATTGAGGTGGAGTTGTTATGTCACGCCTTCGCGTTGACATTGGGTGACATGTGCAGGATAGCCTTAGGGCTGGAGACGCAGTGTACTCTGCGAGTATACGAGAACGCTTGGAGGTACGTGTGGTTTGTACCTGAGATGTTCGTTCTCTTGGTTGGGGTTGACTTGGGGCCACATGTCGTGTGGGCCCCGCGTGCGTGCCATGTTCTTCTTTGCGTACTTGGACCTCTCGCGGCGTAAAGGGTCCCTTTGTGCTCATTTGTTTGGCTAGCAGGGTGGAGTTTATTTCACCTGGCTTTGTGCTCGTTTGTTTCACCAGCAGGGTTGAGTGGTCTCCCCCTGCTTTCGCTCGCGATGGATTGGCCGGTAGTGGTGCTAGTGACACCCAGTGTTGGAGCAGATGCTGCACCTCTTTTGGGAGATTTGTTCTAGAATTGGGTGGTTGCACGACACCCACTCCGTGTTTGGTTGGCCAGTGTTGTACCCTCCTGTAGAGATGGCCAGAGCAGTTCTATGTTTTACCCTCCAGCGGGGCTAGGCAGTGGGTTACTCATCGACTTCCTTGGGCTTACCCTCCAACAGGGCTGGGCAGGGGGTTGCTCACTGACTTCTAGGGTTTACCCTCTAGTAGAGACTGGGCAGTGGGTCACCCGATACTCTGAGGGTCTACCCTCCAGCAGAGACTGGGTAGTGGTTCACCTGATGCTCTCAGGTTCTACCCTCAAGCAGGGTTGGGCAGTGGGTCGCCTGTCGTCTAGTTCCAGGTCTACCCTCCAGCAGGGCGGGGCAGTGGGTCACCCGTCGACTTATCCCAGGTCTACCGTCCAACGGGGCTGGGCAGTGGGTCGCCTAATGATTTATTAAGGTCTACCCTCCAACAGGGTTGGGCAGTGGGTCGCCGGATGATGTGTTATGGTTTACCCTCCAGTAGGGTTGGGTAGTGGGTCACCCGATATCCTATTATGGTTTACCCTCCAGCAGGGCTGGGCAGTGGGTCGTCTGATGATGTATTAGGGTTTACCCTCTACCAGGGCTGGGAAGTTGGTCACCTGAAATTTGGTTATGAATTACCCTCCAGCAGGGCTTGGCAGTGGGGACACTGGTTGGCATTCCAGACACAGTCCTCTCGACTAGGCTAGTATGTGGCTTTCCTCCATGATTACCGGAGCGGGACCCTTGGTTATACGGATCAGTGTTGTGACGGCTTGACTTTTAGGAGACCTCTCAACTGTAGGGCAGTGGCGAGGTGTGGTTTGACATTCCCTAGAACTCTCAAGTTCGAGGGGCACGTTCCCCACCGAGACACATTATTGAGACGCGATCTAAAACAGTGCCGGTGAGTTAGTGCCGCCCAAAGCAGATAGTGTCAAGGTGCGGTGATTGAGCCCTTGGCTTGCGGTTCAGGGCAGACGAGCGGGATGCTGGGAATCGATGATGGGGTTATGTCTGGGACTGTTGGCTACTATCTTCTTGGGCTGAGATATGGGATGGAGATCCCCTTACGACCTTTTTCGGGCTTCTTATTGAGCATATGGACTTGTATATACCTTTTTCTAGTACCCACTTCTTGGGTTTGTTTACTCTCCTTCCAGGAGAGGCAAAGACACGTGGGGTATGCCATGTGCTTTCAGTGTCTAGCTTCTCATGGTCGGACAAGTCTGCTCTCCTACTATAGGTAGAGAATACTCGACAGGGATGTTCATCTTCTCACCGTTTCCATCTCCTTGTGTTTGGACGAGTCTACCTTCTTTCCTCTTGTTGGGTTGAGCTGGACTCTTTACTTCACATTCAATTGTACTCTTCTACTTTTCCTTTTTGCTCTACTGCTCTCCCTTTGGTACCTCCTTTGTTTCTCCCTCGAGCCTTCGGGGTATCCTACTGAGTATTTTTATACTCACCCCTACATGGGCTTTTCCCATACATGGTGTGCCCTTGCAGACGACGGACAGGTGGAGCGTGACTTCAGTGGAGCGTAGGTGCTTAGGAGCTTGGACTGCGTGCGGTGGTTGTGGCCGGGTTCCAGGTGGGACACCCATCAACTGTTTCTTTTGTTTACCTATTGCTGGGTTGTGGCACTTTTTGGTTGGGTGCATGTTTTGCCCATTTTCTTTTCAGGTTGTACATTGTACTTGTAGAGGTTGATGCACCATGTGGTTTATTTATAGAAGTTGTTATTTTTCTTTACTTTTCTTTCCTTTTACTCTGCACTTTGCATTTAGTGTGCTTTGTGTGGGTGTGTACAGGTACTTAGGAAAAGGCCTCCCCGAGTTGTTGTGCCTTCGGCGCTGGTCGCCATCCCCTGGCCTATGGAGGCGGGCTTGGGGTAGTTGCGGCTCGAGCCTGGGTAGGGTCGGGTCTTGACAAAGTGGTATTAGAGGTGGTTCGTTCCTTGGGGCGTTGTGCAGACGTCCCTAAAAGATGAATTGGTTGGGATATAGGGAAACAATGTTAACGTGTCTTGAGAGTGGCTCTCAGGCCAGGGAGTCCAGTGATGGTGCGGCGACCGACATATCCATTCACCAGGACCTTGATAACCCGCTTGTCGACTCGGCATGCTGAGACACATTTTGCAGGGAAATTTGTTTGTGAATCACATAATACTGAGTCTTTGACTGTCCTTCTTGAGTCATCTCCCCATCGTTGTTGTTGTGGAATATACATATATGTTCATCTGACCGCGACACTTCTTGAAAATATTCAGGATGTCTCCGCGAAGACAGCCAGCTAGGATACCAGCTCTGGTTTATGACGACGACCCTGTGAGCTACGAGGCCAACGTCCAGAACCCATCATGCGAGCCCTTTTCTCCGGGTGGGCCGGTATCAGCACCCACACCTGTTGAGCAGTAGGCAGTTTCAGCGGAGCAGGCTGAGCTTGAGTGCAGTTTGAGCGCGCTCCGTGAGTTCCAGCGGCAGAGACTGCAGAGGATCAGTGGTGAGCCAGACCCTCAGGCAGCAAAGGTTTGGCTCGAGGCGGTGGTTCGCCTTTTCAGGCATGTGCAGACGCCGGTAGATCAGAGAGTGGCTTTGGCAGCCACCCTTTTTCGTGGAACAGAACAGCTTTGGTGGAGTCTGGTGAGTCAGTTTCTTGACGAGTCGTCACTTTCGTGGGACGACTTTCGGTTGTTGTTTCGTGAGGAGTTTTTCACCTCCTGCTTGCGCCCCTTTCGGATTCAGGAGCTCCTGCAGTTTCAGCAGGGAGGGATGACGGTGGCCAAGTACGCGGCTAGTTTTTCAGACCGTGCATGCTTATACCTGGACTTGGTCCATGACGACAACCTCCGAGCATGGAAGTTTGAGCAGGGTCTCCGCCGAGATATTCGTGTTGTCATAGTACCCTTGGGCATTTCCACATATGCCGGGGTGCTAGAGCATACGCTGGTGACAGAGGGATTCCTGTCATGTTTTGTGGTTGGTAGTGGCAGTGGGCGCGACGGAGCCGGGACGTCTGCCGTAGCTAGCAGGTGCCGAGGGATAGGACCTCGATGCAGGTGGCCTTCCCACTACCGGTTTGGGAGACGTGGTTGTATACCACTGTGGCGAAATGGTTCAGGGCCTCAGCCGAGGATGCCCTTCCGTCAGTGGATCTCGGGCCGTGGTCGTACCCCACAGTGGCGTCAGAGGGCACTAGGGAATCCCCGAGAGCGTCAGTTCTATGCTTGTGACGAGCGAGGTCACATGGCACGAGACTGCCTGACCGAATTTGCTGAGAGCTTCGGGCAGGCAGCAGGCGCACCACCATGGCAGAGGCAGCGTCGTGATCAGAGTAGTGTCCAGAGAGGTGGTGCTAGTAGAGGAGAGGGAGGAGCTGGGGGTGGGGGACGATGTTACGAGATCTCCCCATCACCACTAGGCGGTCCACATCAGGCTTCGGGAGCTGACGGTTGAGACCGCGGGTAGCCGCGAGATTTGGATGTCTATGATCCTGCAGAGCACCGCATGGTGAGAGGTACCCCTTGCGACTCTTCTACTTTTACAGTAGAATTGTTAGGCTCTGCCTGCGAAAGGAGTTTCTCCCTGCTCCTTGTTTTAGGTGTTACCAGGTTGACGCAGGGCGTCGGGTGTAACCCTGTGTTGGTAAGGAAAAAGGCTTGAGACCTTTTCCTTTAGTCGATGGTGTTGGCTCCTTCGCCTGTTGAGCTTGTAAGAGAGCATCGACTATGGAATCTTGCGTGACCAGATATCCTTGGGTGTTTCACCATATGGATATTCTGAAGAAGGGAATCACCAGGCCTTATTTCAAGTGCGGGCGGTGATTCCAGTCGCGGCGTGCGATGTAGAGGTTTGACCGGGGAGGTGAGCTACCCCCGAGGGCCTTCGGGCCGTGTGAGACCGTGCAAAGGTATGGCCAGGTACCCTACTGCCTTTCCCTAACCCCAAAGTCTGGAGTGGGTGCACGACGTCGGCAAGGGCCAACCTCGTGTGAACAGATCAATCCTTTGGTCTGTGTGTGGTGACACAGAGCTATGCATGGGTTCTTTTGGGTACGGGAAAGCCATGTGTGGGATTAGTACCATGTGTTGTTCCTTGGTTTTTCTTTTCGAGGACGAAAAGCATGAAGGAGGGAATTTTGTAAGAACCTATTTTTTTCTACGAATGACTTTGGAATATTCTTGATGATATTCCAGAGCAGAGCCTTCAGACGACGTGCTATTCGGAGCCCCGGAGTGGCCGGAATTAAATTTTCAGTGCGTTCACACTGGAAATGCTAAATAAATGAGATAAATCCTAAACGGAGTTCCGGATCAGAGATCCGAGTGTACGAATAGGTCCAGAATGGGGTGTTTACCCTAAAAATGACATAAAACTTGTCGGCACGGGATGTTTGGACCCCTCGCCCGCTTCTGGAACATTAAACGGATTAAATAATTTAATTAATTTGTTTAATGGAGAAACGCTAGTATCTTTTAAATGGTGGATCAGATTAGAAAATAGAGGGCACTGTTGAGTTCGGAGTGTGCCGTTTACCCTAGGAGGGGTATATGTTTCACGGGCGCGGGCCGTTTGTGAAAAATGGCCCCATGGGCATTTTCGTAATTTGGCAGCCTCGGGCACTATGTTTAATAACATTGGAATGGGGTCATAGAATAAAATTCTGAGACCGCTATTGCGCTAAGAGCGTGGTTCTTATCCTAGGGAAGGCTAAATCTCGACCCTGTCTGGAGTTCGGGTTTGGGGTTGTCGGGCGGGCGTTTAAGTGATTTGTACTTAAACACCCCCCCTTCTTCTTCTTCCTCAAACCCTCCCCCTCCTTCACCTCCGGCGAGGCAGCTCCAGCGAGGCGAGCTCCAGTGAGGTGAACTCCGGCGAGGCGAACTCCGGCGAGGCAGAGGAGCGGCGACGGGCTTCCCATGAAGCTTCGGGCATCGCCCAAGAGGTAGGAGTTGTTTTTGTTTCATTTTATTTTTTTCCGCACCATGATCGTCTTAATTTTACATTTCCGATTTTCTGCCCGATCTTTGATCCAAGCCCATAATCACGTAGATCTTTTCCCGAGATTTCCGGAATGTTATCCGGATCGAATTTTCGACCACCAGATCATTTCCGGTGGTCCTCTGAAGTTTTCCTGCCACGAGGCCGGTTACCGACAAGGTGGTCCGGCGGCGGGCGGCAGCTCGGCTTGCGGCGGCGCTCTCCGGCGGTGGCGGCTGGTGGCGGAACTCTCCGGCGATGGCGGCTGGCAGCGGTGCTCTTCAGCAGGAGTGGCTGGAGTCGGCGCTCCTCGGCGCGGCGGTCGAGCTCGCCGGAACGGGGCGACGACCCGGGGTCGTGGCGCGGCGCGACCTCGGTGGACAGAGACCCGCGAACCGTGGGTCTCCGCGGGGGCGCAGCGAGACCGGCTATCCGGGCCGTTCGGGTGTCGGCAGGCCGTAGCCAGCTGGCCGCGACGAAGTGAGTCGGGCCCGCGGCCGGGCCGCGGGCCGGTCCGGCCCAAGTGGTCCCCCACCTTCTAACTTCCGACGTCCGTAGCTTTCGCTACGGATGTTCGTTTTGCGCGCCATCTACGGTGGTGCAGGCCTGATGCAGAGGCGGAACATTTGAGATGGTTTTGGGAATTTTTAAGTTCCGAACCGATAGGCCTCGGAGGCGCGACGTGTCTTTATGTGGGCGAGCGTTTTTCCCGAGATTCTTGTTTTGGACGGCGCTGATGCGTCCAACGTCCGTTTTAAGTGCCGTCAGTGGCGTTGGGACCCTGGCATCGAGGTGGTGCATTCCAGGGTGCTTTCAGGCATTGAGGCCGAAGTTGAGGCGTGGGCCCCACGGTCCATCTTTTGAGCTGCGTGCAGCTTTTAGCGACTTTTTCACCGGACGTCTGTTCGGGGCGTGCGAGCAGTCGACGTTGGGTGTTTTTCCGAGGGCATCGCGTTTGTGCAATCCGTCTGCCCTAATTCGGCACAATAGTGTGGGGCCCACGAGGGTCGTTTGGGCATCGACGGTGATTTTCCATCTTTATCACCGGGCGACTGGTTTGGACAAGTGAGTAGTCCATCTTGTGTGCATTTCTCGAGAGGATCGCAACGGTGAGATCCGTTCGTTGAGTTTCGGGACCAGGTTGCGGGTCCCACGTGGTAACGCTCGTGTGCGGTGCGCCGGAATGCATCTTTTTCTCCGGATATCCGTTTCACTCATGTGAGTAGTGCTTTTGACGTGTTTTCCCGAGGGGATCACAATGGTGTGATGCGCCTGACTGTTTTCGGGGCCGATGCTCGGGATCACAGGACGTCATTCTGGAGTGAGGCGGTGTTGGTGACCTTTTCTGTCGGATATCCGTTGGAGGCGAGTAAGTAGTCGATCTCGTTTGTTTTTCCGTGAGGATTACAACGGTGCGATCTATTTGGTTGAGTGGAGCCTCTTGCGTGATATTCTTAAATGTGGAAGCATGGAAGGTGCTCTAGTGGTGGTTCACCCTACCTTGTTTTTAGCAGACCCTTGGCATGTGATCGATCACTCTTGGTAGAGTGATGTACCCTTTGAGGTGGAGTTGTTATGTCACACCTTCGCGTTGACGTTGGGTGCCGGGTGCACGATAGCCTTAGGGCTGGAGACGTGGTGTACTCTGGGAGTATACGAGAATTCTTGGAGGTACGTGTGGTTTGTACCTGAGATGTTTGAGCGCTTGGTTGGGGTTGACTTGGGGCCACATATCGTGTGGGCCCCATGTGTGTGCCATGTTTTTCTTTGCATAATTGGATCTCTCGTGGCATAGTGGGTCCCTTTGTGCTCGTTTGTTTGGATAGCAGGGTGGAGTTTATTTCTCCTAGCTTTGTGGTCGTTTGTTTGACCAACAGGGTTGAGTGGTCTCCCCCTGGTTTCACTCGCGATGGATTGGCCGGTAGCGGTGCTAGTGACACCCAGTGCTGGAGCAGACACTTCACCTCTTTTGGGAGAGTTGTTCTGGAGTTGGGTGGTTGCGCGACACCCACTCCGTGTTCGGTTGGCCAGTGTTGTACCTTCCTGTAGAGATGGACAGAGTAGTACAAAGTTTTACCCTCCAGCGGGGTTGAGTAGTGGGTTACTCATCGACTTCCTTGGGCTTACCCTCCAGCAAGGCTGGGCAGTGTGTTGCTCACTGACTTCTAGTGTTTACCCTCTCGCAGAGACTGGGCAGTGGGTCACCCGATGCTCTGAGGGTCTACCCTCCAGCAGAGACTGGGTAGTGGGTAACCCGACGCTCTCAGGGTCTACCCTCCAGCAGGGCTGGGCAATGGGTCTCCTGTCGTCTAGTTCCAAGTCTACCCTCCATCGGGGCTGGGCAGTGGGTCGCCCGTCGACTTATTCCAGGTCTACCCTCTAGCGGGGCTAGGCACTGGGTCGCCTGATGATGTATTAATGTCTAACCTCTAGCGGGGTTGGGTAGTGGGTCGCCAGATGATGTGTTATGGTTTACCCTCCAGTGGGGCTGGGCAGTGGGTCACCCGAAACCCTATTATGGTTTACCCTCCAGCAGGGCTAGGCAGTGGGTCACCTTATGATGTATTAGGGTTTACCCTCCAGCGGGGCTGGGCAGTGGGTCACCCGATATCTGGTTATGAATTACCCTCTAGTAGTGCTGGGCATTGGGGACACTGGTTGGCATTCCAGACTCAGTCCTCTCGACAAGGCTACTCTGTGGCTTTCCTCCGGGATTACCGGAGCAGGACCCTTGGTTATATGGGTCAGTGTTGTGATGGCTTGACTTTGAGGAGACCTCTCGACTACAGGGCAATGGCGAGGTGTGTTTTGAATTTCCCTAGAACTCTCAAGTTTGAGGGGCACTTTCCCCACCGAGACACATTCTTGAGATGCGATCTAAAACCGTGCGGGCGAGTCAGTGCCGCCCAAAGAGGATAGTGTCAAGGTGCGGTGATTGAGCCCTTGGCTTGCGGTTCAGTGCAGACGTGCGGGATGTTGTGCATCGATGATGGGGTTATGTCTGGGACTGTTGGCTACTCTTTTCTTGGGCTGAGCTATGGGATAGAGATCCCCTTAAGACCTTGTTCAAGCTTTTTTTTGAGCATATGGGCTTGTATATACCTGGTTCTAGTACCCACTTCTTGGGTTTGTTTACTCTCCTTCTAGGAGATGAGAAGATGCACGGGGTATGCCACGTGCTTTTCGTGTCTAGCTTATCATGGTCGGACGAGTCTGCTCTCCTACTATATGTAGTGAAGACACAATGGGAAGTTCATCTTCTCACCGTTTCCAGCTCCTTGTGTTTGGAAGAGTCTACCTTATTTACTCTTGTTGGGTTGAGATGGAATCTTTACTTCACTTTCAGTTGTACTCCTCAACTTTTCCTGTTCTCTCTACTTTTCACCCTTCGATACCTCCATTGTTTCTCCCTCAAGCCGTCGGGGTATCCTACTGGTTACTTTTATACTCACCCCTTCTTGGGATTTTCCCGCACTTGGTGTGCTCTTGCAGACGACGGACAGGTGGAGCGTGACTTCAGTGGAGCGTAGGAGCTTGGGAGCATTGACCGCGTGCGGTGGTCGTGGTCAGGTTCCCGGTGGGAAACCCATCAGCTGTTTCTTTTGTTTACCTGTTGCCAGGTTGTGGCACTTTTTGGTTGGGCGCGTGTTTTTTCCATTTTCATTTTAGGTTGTACTTTTTACTTGTAGAGGTCGATGCACCCTGTGGTTTATTTATAGAAGTTGTTCTTTTTCTTTACTTTTCTTTCCTTTTACTCTACACTTTGCATTTAGTGTGCTGTGTGTGGGTGTGTACAGGTACTTAGGCAAAGGCCTCCCCGAGTTGTTGTGCCTTCGGTGCTGGTCACCAGCCCTTGGCCTATGGACGCGGGCTTGGGGTAGTTGCGGCTCGAGCCTGGGTAGGGTCGGGTCGTGACAAACGTCGCCTAAAAAACGACGTTAAAAAGAAAAAAAATCCAATGTAAAAAAAGGTTTTTATACTAGTGTTAAATTTAATATTTAATTAAAATAATTAAGGAATTTAATTAAACAAAAAATTGTAAATATTTTCATAAATATGTCCAAATAATGGGACTCAGTTTTCAAATATAAATGCCAAAAATTGATAGGGTGAATCTTTCATATTTTACAGAACTTGTTTAATTTTTTAATAGTGAATGTTGTCAAAATATGGTATTTATTATTATAAGTTATATACATAAATAACTAAGTCATGGATGATGTAATAATACCATTTCAAAAATAATGTGTACTAATTGGTATATAATTTCATAAGATTCATAATTATTGGTAGTCTGGAGAAAAAGAAATTATATAATTAATATTATTTTAAAACCCATATCTCTCTACAACTTATATATACCACACATGACCACCCAATCTCCTCTAACCACACAATCCTAGGATCTTTAAAATTTTCTCTGAATTATATTACAAATGTTTTCCTAATTTCTCATAGTTATGTTCTAACACCAAAAGAATTATGAAATTTCCATAAGGTTTATTTTATGAACATACCATAAAAAAGGTAATATTCTCAATATATTTATTTCTAATTTTTTTTCTTTTACACCATCCTTCATTCTGCACACAAAAAATGAAATAATAAATACTATATAATAAAAATACTAAAATTTTATTACTTTTGTTGAATATCTACTCTCCACCCTCCTACCATTTTCTTATAAAACAATAAATTATTCAAATTATGGTCTTTTGGAAACCTTAATAAACAACATAATTCATTTATCACCGCCACTATTAATGATAATTTTTAAAACAATTGTGTTGAAATAATATCTAAACAGTTACATTTGAATTTTATTATTATTATAGAATGGTTAAATACCATTAAAGTTAAATAAAACAATATAAGTTCATCCTATAAAAAAACCGCTCCAAAATGAATAAACCTTACTCAAATAAAATATATAATCTATAAATCCTGATTATTTATGAATATGGATAGTATTAGTATCTTTTTAAACTACTTGGTACATAATAACACCATCAAATTAAACTTCTCGGTTTATGGAACCTTTCCATAAGTACAATCATAATTACCTATAACATATTCCGATCTAGGAATAAAGAATCAAATGAACTTAGGACGTAGAAACAAAATATATATATATATGTTAAATTAATATAACCAACATAAAATATTTATAACACATAAAATATATTTCTATGATTTTTTTATAATTTTTTTAATAAATCTAATTTTCATATTCTGTTAGTGAAGTGATATTATAGAGAGAATTGAGACCTGATAATGTTACTGATAAACCACCCTCAATTTTGGGAAAATCACTTTCCTCTAAAACCAAAATCACAACTTTTTATTTATAATTTCTTAATTTAATATTCAATATATTTATATTCCCATGAATCATATTACTAGTAATTATTATATTTAATTGTTGGAATTATACACATTTATAAGATTCAATATTAGTTTTTGTCTATAAGAAAGTATGATTAATGGGAAATTCCTTCTTAATTTTATCATTTCAATTACTACCCCATAATATGTTTTAAATCGAGAATTGGTTGTAAAATTTATAATTATATAGTGTAAATCCTTATTATTTTCATTTCTATTTTTGGGGAAATAAATATCCCCTTATGATCTTAAATAAATATTTACAATCATTTATAAGACCCCACTAAGGAGGTATATTTCCTAATGTACATCTATACTATTTTTCAAATAAGCACATAAAATGGGTATAATGTTTCACTTTTTCAACATGTCATTAATAATGAAATGCCATGAATTATCAAATACCTTCATTCTAAGAAATTGTCATAGTATTCCATTTGTTTATTATATAAGACAATCCATTTTAACCCATTACTTTCCAATGAGTATTCATTATGCTTAGGCCTAATGTTAGATTTCTTCCTATAAAAGAAATATACATGTAAATTTTATAATGTATATTCTCATATATCACATCATTTAATTGGGTAATTATGATATCTTATTAGCTAATATGTATTTGATTAGGGAGTTAACATAATCCATAATGTGACTCTAGACTCCATGTTATGTTGTCTCGATAGTGAGCCTTGAAATTTTCTTATGATGTAATGTCTAATGTTTTCTCCACATTATAGTGATTCTATAATACATTGATTAGTTTTTATTTTTTCGATTACTCTATTTCAGAATACTTGTATCTTTTCAATTAAGATATTATGTTATGTTATTTGACTCAAAATTTATGTTATTTTATCATTCCAATTCACCATTTGGGCTTTATAGATTACACATTTTGTATATGTATCCCCTATGTTGTCCACTGAGTTTGTATAATACCAAAGGGACTTAAGATATCATTATGGAGATTTAAATATTGATTTATTTTTATTTATTTTTATTTTTGTTAATAATGTTTCCTAAATAAATTATTCGTCTAAATAACTCCATTTTGTTTATATGATATTTATGTTAAAAATTATGTAATAATATGTTTTTGAGGCTTGGGTCACTAGAGTTGGTGTCATGTAATGTTATAGTTTTTTAATTATTATGGATAGATTATACCCATAAAACCCTTATGTATAATTAAATTTATAGTAAAATATCATGATATTTTATTATGTATTGAGATATATGTATCCATGAAAAGAAATCATTTTCTGAATATTATAGGTGGGTACAAGTCATCCATTGATGTACCTAGGGGTAATGAAAGTTAATAGTATAACTTCTTATTAATTATAGCTATAAATATTTCATCAAAAATAGGAATTATTGCAGATAAGGGTTGAAACTCCTAGGGGATATGATTTTATAAATTAATAATCTATTTTTGAATCATTTTGAATGACATGAATGTATTGTTATGTTTTAAAACCTAATAATAATATTACCATAGAAACAAACTTTAAATATTATTAAAAAATATGTTATTATAGTGGATCATTTATATTTTTTTACATCTATGTTCACTGTTTCTCATCTTATATTCATATTACATTATGTATTGATATCTATAATTTTACATTATTTTAGTTAATGGAATGAAATAAGAGGAAACATCAAACCAACTCATGTTCGAGGTCATGTGATGATTAACCCAATAAGAAACCTAAAAATATTTAATCATATGTAACATAATAATATTTAAATATTTTACAATTATTTAAAAAATATATGTTTGTAAGGCCCTGATAGAAGAATCCCAG
Source organism: Viscum album (assembly GCA_963277665.1). Classification (NCBI taxonomy): domain Eukaryota; kingdom Viridiplantae; phylum Streptophyta; class Magnoliopsida; order Santalales; family Viscaceae; genus Viscum; species Viscum album. Next base: position 1,647,388,650 of record OY728140.1, on the reverse strand, counting down.
AGCAGGTGAATTATTTTAATACATTGACATGATACAATGAATCATGTCCTGAAGGACTTATCAGTATACCAGTCATTGAAAATAGATTACATTAATCAAAATTACATAACAACTAAAAACATAAACTACAACATATATAATCCTTTGAAAATTCCATTAATTTCCTGGAATAACCCTTCATATCAAACATAAAACACTTCTTGGCATCATTGTACTTTTCCTTGGTCGAGGGTACGTTAACCACCTTTTATTCAGATAATTAATTTTGATTTGATCAATAGGGCTTCTTATGATGGATTGATACTCACATTGAGGCCTCTAGGATGATTTGACGGTAGTTGGGAGGAGATTTGTACATTGTTTTTCTGACCCAAATGGCTTTGGAGGAGTGAATTAAAAAGAAAGGGAGGTTCCCATTTCTAAGAGAGGTGAGGGGTACTTTAGTAAAAATATTGAAGTATTAATTTATTATAATTTTTTTTCGGTTTCTAATAGCTCCAAATTGATTTATTTCTATAATAATATGATGAGGGGTCGAAATATTATCAAACAATAGGTTTTAGACAAGTATAGGTCATAAAAAACCCTTTTCATTAAGGATTAACCCATACATAAACCGTTTAAATCTAACAATGTCATAATATATTATTATATTATAGGGTTAATTTAGTTACTATAAAATGTCAAGGGAACCTCAAGTGGATAATTAATGATATTTCTATCGTTTCCAAATTCATTAGGCCAAATCATAGATTTTTATGATTTTTATATCATTTAATAAAATCATATTTGTTTTAAAACTCATTTATGTGAATTTTAACATCACTTAGTAATTTATTTTTTAATAGTCATAACAACTTGATTAATTCGGTAAATAGGTATTAAATCACTCATAATATGTAAATGTCATTAAAATATTTTATGTAAGGAATCAAATTTTTCAAATTACATTTATTTTAATCTATTATTAATAATATAATCACAACATCATCATTATTTCATAAATAAATATAATTATTTAATGTATTTAAATTATAAATAAAATAACTTGAAGTTCTTAATAATTATAGAATTATTGTGAAATTTTATAGTACAATTTATATTATGTATAACCATTTATTAAAAATGGTTTAGTTATTAAATTATTAATTTTACACTTTTAACTCTTCTTTAAATAAAATATAATAAATGTCCTAATCTAACACAAGTTGATCAAAAAATGATCATTTTTTACAAATGATTACATTTCTTGAGAAAAAACATATCCAATATAATTTGGACACGTACTGTGGTAGTTTTATATTATAATAATGTTATTTTCACCATTAACTACCCTATTTATTTTTAACCGTCAAAAATAAAAATCAAAAGTTACTATTCGCCAAAATATAATTTCGTCCTATTGACCCACATTTAACTTACTAATTACAACCATTCATGTTGGATTTTTAAAATTCATTTCACCTAAATGGTAAAATTATGTTTTATGATATTTTTCAAAATTTTTTGAAGGTGGGTAAATGTGCAAAGAAAGTTGGTAAAACGATATTAGAAAAAGGTCAATGTTTTTATATCTATTTCTATTATAATATGAATCAAATGACTTACATTGGGATAATATGTAATATGTATCTATTTTTTACATTAAGATAAATTTAAATGAAAAATAATTATTTAAATGTAAAAGTATGTTTTTTTGTACTATGCCAGATTTTGCAGCATTCATATATACTGTGGTCTTTTTAGAAAAATATAAAAAAATCACCATAAGTTAATTTTGATAATTCAAATTCAAAAAACTAATATTATTTTACCAAATTCATTTATCAAGAGTGTCTAAAATTAATTTTTTTATTGTTCAAGTAAGGATATAAAAAGTAGTTCTTTGAAAAAAATAGTTTTTCAAAATATATAACTATTTTATCAAAACATATATATTTCTGAAAATTTGTTTTATTTATGTGGAAACATTTTAAATAACATTTATTTATTTTTAATTTTCATATTACAATATTTAATTGATAAATATTTTGTTTAAATTATAATATTAATATTGTTTTGTTTTGCAGAAACTCAATATTTCATACAACACAAGCCATGTCCACATTTTGTGAAATATAAGTTATTAAATTAATTGAAAGAGATAACGTACTATAAAATCCAGAGGTGTTATATTCTCACCTATTTCAATAAATTGGATCCTATGAATATGAAATTGTTATTCGAAAATAAAAGTTTGAAAATAGAAAATATCATTGTGGAACACGTGAATTGGAAATAGGGATATAAAAATTTAATCTATATAAGTGGGAAGGGAAATGAAAAAGTCACTTAAAAATTAGGATTTCATATATGGTAACATTGGTGGAAAGTAGAGAATCATAATTGGAGGAAAAAGTAAATATTTATAGGGTGTGATTTAGGTCGTCAATCACAAACTAGTGAAGAAAAAATGTAAAATTGAGGTCCTCAAATCCATAAATATACGATGATTTAATGCATAATAGGTTGAACAAAACATAAGGTATTCGGATAACACATTTTTTAGATATTTTTTTGAATTGGAGGGATTAATTATCTATCAAGATATTAACTCAAGAAAAAATAATTGATTTCATTACCTATCATAATCATAATATAATCATTTGGTTGTGCTTCTATCTATTCGGAGTTCATACCTTACAATAGGAAATCAATGTTAGAAAATGATTTTTGTATGGATGATGTGAATTTGATAAATCATAAGGTCCACAAGTAATTTCTTAATCCTTTATATGTTTACTGAAATCCAAAAGGTTAGGTCAATGTATCCAATAAATTACACATCAAACTCAATCAAAATATCAGGTGCTCAACTTACTCCATTCCAACCTTTAGACATATCCAAATAATTGTTTCCAAACTCACATACCAAAAATTTATATGGGAGGTAAACATAATGATGATATCTTTTTTCCACATATCAAATGTGAATACCTGCATCATGTATTTTCATAAAACATGGTGACACCATGAATTACCATAAAACCATATTGAACACATTCATACAATCGTATTCTTTATATAATACTATATATAATCTTTATATCCAAAATTGTTGTGAACTCTAACAATGACGGAAAAAAAATTAATTAGTTCCAAGGTAGTCATGAAAATCCAATATAATTTATCTAGTAATTCGTCTCTTCTTGCAAAATCACTACCTTAGTATCAGGACCATATTAAGGTTTATCATACCCTAAACCCTGTATTTTCAAAAAAAGATTAACTTGCTATTGAGTCACATTTCGTACTGCAATATAATCTCAAATCCTCAATGAAATAGTATTGAAGTATATTCCTTATTTATTTCCTAATTTCATATAACCAATAAGTCATTGATACAACACTCGTATAACATAATTGGTCAATCCTGAAACAATAATACATTAATTATTCCACATCAACTGTATTAACATATTATTCTTGACCTTGATCCCTTTTATTCTTCTAGGCTATATTTCCTTGACGCTTATTTCATTTATTTGCGTAATACATCATTTCACTACAGTTGAATCACTGAATATTAGTCTTTCCTCACTTTTCATTTTTTCGTGATGACCATTTTCTCAACACTTATAAAAAACTCACAGTCCATTCAAGCACTTCCAAGGGTAATAATTTCCACAGTCACAACATGTGGGAAAATACCTCTTACTAATTTTCTCTTTATTCATGTTTTTCACAGATATCTTTTTTATCATGTATCCCTTTGAAGTCATAATACCTCTAATATTCTTTACCTATCCAACTATCATGTGATATTATGTTCTCATATGATGATAATTTTTAGGAGATTATTTCCAATAAAAATACTAGATTAATACCATGAAAGAAACGATCCTTCTTACTCTTTGGATCACGTGCATTGGTTAGGTTCTAATTCCTGATGCTATGCTCCATTTCTATAATGTGGCATATATTAGATTAAATAATGTATAATCCCAAAAATTATGAATCCCATTACATAAATTTAAAAAATTATGCATAAATATTCTCATAATCATAAAAATGGCTTCTCTACAGACACATTTAATAATAAATCCTTCATAATGGTTTTTAATGAAAATGTGAATTTTCCCAAGCATATCCCCCTATAGTTTCAAACCAAGTGTGCAGTAAGGCCCATTTTTGTAAACTAGGCTACCCCATGTCAGGTTCTAAACACCATTTTGGAGTTTTTACACATAGGTACATCTATTTCAAAACCACGTAAACTTGTATTATCTAGAAAAGGACGTATTTCATGGAAAACACACAAAATCTCTAAAATACCAAAATTCTAGGATGTTCTTTTATACTAATACTCAAAGTCTATCTTAGGGTAATGTTCATTATTTAAAATTTTATTAAAATCTATTTCCCATGGTTATTGCTAAACTTCCTCTGGTACCAACTATAACATCCTGACTCCAGAAGCCCAGAGATGGTGCATTCTTCTAAAACATTGGTACAATACAAGGAATCATGCCCTTGAAAAATAGATTACATTAATCAACAATAAAATAAAATTCAAAACATAAACTATAACATATATAATTCTTTTATAACAACATTATTTCCCTTACATTACCCAACATATCGAACAAAAAACATTTCTTATCGTCCTTGTACTTTTCCTTGGTTGAGGGTAAATTAACATCTTTTTATTCGGGTGTTTCTATTTTATTTGAAATGATGGGCTCCATTGGTTCGATTTCTTCTAAAATTAGGGCCTCAATGATGATGTGAGGTTAGTTCAGAGATTATTTGGACATGGGTTGGCTGATCCAAATGGCTTTAGAGGTGTGAATTAATAAGAATGGAGGTTCCCTTTTATAAGAGAGTCGAGAGGCATTTTATGAAAATTTTTGAAATATTAATTTATTATAAAAAATATTTCAGTTTATAATAGCTCAAAATTGATTTATTTCAAGGATAAAATGAGGATGGGTCAAAATCCACTCAACCAATATTTTTTAGACATGTTTAGGTCATAAAATTATGTTTATCGTTTGGAATTCTCCCTTAGACAAACAATTTAGCTCTTACCTTGTCTTCATGTATTTATATACTATATGGTTAATTAGGTTACTATAAAACGACAAGGGAATATCAAGTGAATCCCTAATGACATTTTTATCATTATCTATGTCATTTTGAGGAATCGTTGATAAATTTTATTTTGATATTATTTAATAAAATAGTATTTGTTTTAAAAAGTCATTTATGTAAATTTTAACACTATTTAGTAATTTATTTTTTTAATAATCATAATAACTTGATTTCTTCAATCCAAATGTATTATCAAATCCCTAATATGTTAATTTCATCCAGAAATTTCGTGGATGTGTCCAAACGATCAAATTACTTTTATTTTAATATTTATAATATCAATTATTTTAATCATTCATTAATATGGTAATTACTACATCATCATTGTGTAATAAATAAATTCAATTATTTAATGAATAAAAATTCTAAATAGCATAAAATGATTTATACCATCTGTTTATATTTATAATGAATATATATATTCTAACTTAACTAATCTATAACCCTATATTAAAAAAATATTAGTTATTAAAATTTGAATTTAACACATTTAACTCTTCATTAAATAAATTATAATAAATGTCCTAATCTAACCCAGGTGGATCGAAAAAGGATCATTTTTTTATCCTATGGTTGATTTTGGTTGAAAAAAACTTATCCCATAGAATTAAGACATGTGTTGGGGTAATTTTATATTATTATAATATTATTTTTACCTTTAATTACACGATTTACTTTTATCATTGGTAAATAAAATTCAAAAGTTAATATTCACCAAAAATTATTTCCATCATTTGGAACAACATTTTACATACTGATTACAACCATTTATGTCATATTTTTTAAATACATTTAATAGAAGTGGAAATATTATGTATTATGCTAATTTGTAAACATGCGTAGAAGGTGGGTTAATGTGCTTAGAAGGTTTCTAAAAAGATGATAAAAAAGTTCAATGAAATTTTATATCTAATTCTATTATAATATGATGCAAATAAAATACATTGGGTATATATTTTGTATGTATAAATTTTTATATTATGATAAATTTTAATTAAAAATAATTTTTTAGATTAAAATGGTTGTTTTTATGTACTATGTATTATTTTTCACTATTCATCCATAATTGAACGTTTTCAGAAAAATACAAAAAAATCACTCGAAGTTTATTTTGATATTTTGAATTCAAAAATGAATTATATTTTTCCAAATTCAATATTCACGATTGATAGAAGTTAATTTCATTATTATTCACAAAAGACCATAAAAAGTTGTTTTTAAAAAAAATAGTTTTTCCAAATATATAACTATTTTATGAAAACATATATATTTCATAATTATGTTTTATTTATGTGAAAAAATTATAAGTTAAATTTAAATTTTTTTACTATTAATATTACAAAATTTAATTGATAAATATTTGATTTAAATATTTATAATACTAATGTGTTGTTTCATAGAAACTTAATCTAGGGTATAACGCAAGCCAAGACTGTGTTGTTTGAAATATAATCTATTAAATTAATTTAAATATATAACGTACTATGAATTCTTGGGGTGTTAAAATTTTTGATAGCATGTGCCGCAAGAAACACAGATCAAAAACTAACCACGACATACTCTATAAATATTATGACATTAATAGGAATGGTATGAATGTACTGTTGGTTTGCAAAGTATGGATATGAATAACCTTAATATAATATATTATTTTCCTATATAAATTAATAATCAATAATAAATTCATTATTAATAGGTCTTCAATTAAAATAAAACAATTTAATGCTAAATGACTTATTTTTCATAAAAATATTTAAATATGTGAAATGTATTTTTATCTTTTTAGATTAAATTAATCACTATTTAAATGCTTTTAAAATGAAAATGGTTAATTTTATATCAAAATTAATTAATTAAATTTCATTTAGTTATGGTCTTTATACGCATATTGAGAATAAATACAATTTATGCATCAAAAATGCATTTTGTTCAAAATAGTTTAAATATATTTGTTGCAAAGGTATTAAAAATAAAATTCTTCCAATTTTATAAATTTAATAAAAAAAATGTATATTAAATTTTCATTCATAAAATAATAATAGGGTTATGATGAATATTATGATTTTTTTTTGAAAAAATTGTTTTTTAGTGAATAGTGAAAAATGTCTAATTTAACAAAGCTATCATTTCATTTCATATAATCATCTACCTTAAATTTAATATTCAAATTTAATTTTATTTAAAAGTTAAGATGAATTATTTTATAAAAAATAATCTAAAAAATTATATATTTCAACGTTATATTATTTTGGGTATAAGTTCATTTTTATACTAAAATTGCAATTTTATAAAAAAACTATTCTTTATTGTGCTTTCTTCACTAATATTAAAAGTAATTTTTTCTTATTCAATTTAATAAATATTAAAATATAGATTTCATTTTTTTAATTATGGGGTAAAAAACATTAAATAATAATTTTTATTTTTTTTCTTAATGAATTGTATCCATGGTAAATGTTTGTCACAAAAATAATGGTAAGAATAGGTAAATTAATGGTACATATATAGGATATGGTCTGAAAATAAATTAAACACTTTCTTATATTTCATTGCATTAGTGAAAATTTACAATAATTATCTCATATTTTTAATTTATTCTAATTGGTATCATTTTCCCTTGATAATGACCTTTATATTTCTTTTTATGAATAGTAATTAAGAAATTTCCCTCCCCCTCACTTATTATGTTTTCATGATTTGGATAGATATAAAAATATTTTACTCTCAAGTATATATAATAAATATAAATATGAATAAACTAAATTTATTTAATAAATTTATTCTATATTTTTGGAGAGTATATAATTTCTTTTAATACTAATATCATCTTTTCACAATGCTTGTGAATAATGAAAAATAATTAAAATAATTATATAAATAATATTTAATGTAATATATTTTGGATTTATTATAGTATCAAAATAATATAATGGATTATTATAAAGTATAATTTATTTTAAAATATAAAATATTTTAAATAAAGTATTACATAAACAGATTTAATATCAAGACATGTGAAGTTTCCCAAAAACATATTAAATGGAATTTAATTTTCAGATATGATTTTTAAATAGTTCTTAAATTATAAAATCCATTACTGACTCAAGAGGATTTCAAATTGATAAACCTATGATGTCATATTCAATTATTTGACACATGTACTTTTGAAAATTACATTCAATACCTATATAGATTAAAGAAATTGTTATAATGGTTTTGTAAAGCATGGTCAAAGACGTGGTTAAACTAAATTCTATGTTTTAGAATAACCCAAAACCCGTTTAATTTTATATTTTGATTATATTTTTTTTGTTAAAATGATTATAGTTTTTATTATGGATCTTTGGATCCATTTTACAGATTTTGAAAATTAATATATATTAATATTTCATGTATTTATAATATTAACACCCACTTAAAATATACAAGATAATCTCATATACCATTGTACATACACCAATCTAGTGATTCAATGTGACCATTATGTAAAACATTACCTTTCTTAAATTCTTCAACATGTCCTAGAGGAACTTGTGTTGCAAAAATTACGACCTTATAATTCTAAAGTAGTATGCCAAGGTAGGTTTTCTAAAGAAGATGTATAATCCTTAATTTTGAGTTTCAGGTTTATTTCTTATTATACCGACATAAAATAATTAGTATAAATTATGGAATAATAATATATAAAAAATAAATATTCCAAAAACTTCTAATTATTATTTTGCATCCCTTTTTAACTGCCATTTCCCCCTAGTAAGAAATGAAAACATCACTCTTGTGTATGCATAGATTACATCCAAAACAAAGTAATATGTCTATATTTCCATAACCACCTCACATGGATGGTCATCAAAATTGAATTAATATAAATATTATTTTATATTTAAAATTATATTACTCTATAAAATTAAAATACTATTGTCCTTCTAAACCTTCCACTATATTAAAATTGATCGCATCACTTGTGATTTTGAGTGCACTAGCACCTCCATAATGCAATTTTATTTTTTATCATTTCCCTAATTTATAATATGATTATAAATATATATTAAATTTTAAAATATGAAAAATAGTTCTTAATTAAAATTGTTGATATTATGATACCTTAAAAATATAGAACATGTTCAACTAATTGATGTTTTTTAAGAATATGAAAAAAACATCCTAGAAACAAAAAAATTAAAATAATATAATTTTGTCACTAAATAACCAATGGTTATAAATTAAATAAAAGTAATAATGATAATGAAATAGAATGAAAATGTTTATTAATTATGAGAAAATGTATTTAATTTTATTATTCAAGAGTTATAAAATGTACAAATTTATTGTGTACAGAAGGTAATAGACATTACTTTAAAACTATTTTTTAATGTTTTTCTTTCAAAATCATTGTACTCTATGTCAATGTTCATAAAATAATCTAATATTGTTAATATTTATTTTTTTTAATTTTTAATTGATATTTTATTTAAGTGATTTAGTTTCTCTACCAATTATGAAAAGTAATATTTTGAAATTTCATCCATGCATCTCACTTTTAACTTTTAAAAAATATGTAATAAAATTTTTATATTTTGACCTATACAAATTTAATTGATTTTAACCCCATTAATAGAATACAAATCTTTTAATATAACATTATATGTTTCCGTGGATATTTTTTATGAAATTAATTTTCACAATACACTGTAAATTTTTAATATAATATTCTCAATGTAAAATGGATGTTTTTAAGTGTTTTGAAAAAATATGTGAATGTTCTTTTATAGGTATTTTCAGTAAATTTACAATCTATTGATGTTTATATGTCTTTTTAATGATATAATACAATGATACCATTCACCTTATTTCTATGGATAGTTTACATTTATATCATTCAATTTATTTATTAAGGTAAATATTAACATTTTTTATTCTATTTTACTGAATATGAATGTTCATGTTGATTAGTCATTGTTTAGATATTCATTTAATTAATATAATTAAAGCATTATAGTTTTTAATGATGGTAGGGGATTTTTATATATCCTTGATACATAGGTAGGTCTACTATGAAAAAATATCATGAGTATTTTGTGTATTCCATCCTAATTAATTAAGATCTCTTGGTAGAAGACCTAATTGTATGTTTTTGATGTAATGACATTAAGGCTAGATGATATACTTATGATAAATTAAATGTTTTATTCCATAATTATCATATAAATTATTGTCATCCATTTTTTATTTAAATATTTCCCATATATATATTTCAATTTCTAGTTGTTGATATTATTTTTGAAATCATTTTTCATTGGATAATAAAATGAACCCCGATTTAAATGATTCATTATGACATCCAATGGGTAAAAAGTTTTCTTGAAATAAATTCCTTTTTTCATGACATTCTTATTAGTTATGATGTTTTCTTATGCATGTTTATGGAATTCTTTATAAAAAAATAGGGAAAATATTAATTTTATGAGTATGTATATAATTATTTTAAACAGAATATTTTTATGAAAAGGGAAAACATATTTATATATTTGCTTGAATTTAAAATGGATTAACACATTTAATTTATATATATATCCTTTATAAATAATTTAATTTTAGTCCCACATTTTCAAATGTTTTTTAATGGGATTTATGATGAGTATGAATAATATAATGAAATACATTTCTGTTACAAGGATCTATATTAAAATAAGAAAACATGGACCTATTATAACATGTGTTTAAATATATGAATATTATTTTTGGGAAAAGATGAAATTTAGTGGATGTTTCCTTTTTTTAAGGGTTATATATGTTAAAGGTATAACTAATTCTATGAATCTCTAAATTATGATTACCCTTGATATTAATGAAAGTGAAACCCTTGTAATTATTCATGTAATTATTGGTTGATTATGTTATGGGGAGATATTGTTGGGGTCATATAAAGGTTTATTTGACTTTATATAATATGATTGTTCATATTAGGATATTTATGTGTTTATATATCATAATGGGTTAATAAGTAGAAGTTTTTTCATATTATTAATGACATAGATACCCCAATTGATGATCTATATGATGGGATAACATTGAAAAAATGTTATTGGGATTTACATACCGTTATGGATATATATACCCTTTATGTTTATCATGAGTTATATTGAAAAGTGAATTTTATGGAGAGTGGTATTATATTTTGTGAATTTTTTTTTTGAATTTTATTGAATCCACAAAGGGTAAAAATGACTTTTGAGGATTAGTTAATAATGGCTAGTTATGACAAAAGGTAAAATAAATTTTTGGATCGTATTATTTATCTTTTTGATAACTGTAAGATCCAAAAGTGATATAGGGAAATGGTGACTATGTTTATTATAAAATATTGTTACTATATTTGCAACCATAAATGATTAAAGTAACTGTTGGACTCACCTATTTTGATGATCTCGATTATGATTAGATTTTCTTTGATAATCTCAAATAATGTCTATATATACATTAATTATACATTCTAATTATGGAATCATGATAATTAGTTTATATGACTGTCAAAATGGTCATATCATATCATTGGAATATGTTATTCAATGTTTATTTATGATTATAAATGTTTAACAATGATTAATCGTGATAAAAACTCAATCTAGAAATGAAATGCATAGAACATATACTTTATAAGAATTTGAGTTTTAAAGTCACTGATATAGACAGAGCTACCAATAATCAAATGTCATCGATAGACTATGTCTACTGGTAGAAAAGGTCACTGATACAGGATACCGATAGAATGGAGCTACCGATAGAGGCAGCTACTGATAGAGAGAGATACTGCTACCGATGTTTACAACAACTGATAGCGAGGAAGAGATACCAACAGAAGTTCATCTTTATGAAGTGATAAAAACAGATGGAGCTACAGATACAAGGATCTCTTTCTACACATGGAGATATTGATACATAAAGATACCATTACAAAGAGTAACATATACCAATGCAATACCTACCATTACATGTCAACCGCTATAAGTTAACTGATACAAAGAGCTACCGATGGAAACCAGTTGCTATTTATATGAACAATATCTCTCTATTTGATTATTAGCAATGGTCATATTTTTATTATTATAATTCAACTGATATTAATTAATGATTTTTATTGGATGTCAGGAAAACATAACTCGTACGTGCAGAAATAATCACTCCTTATATCTAAAATTAATTAATGAGGTTTGTTGGATGTCAGGGAACCATAGCTCGTACCTGCAGAAGTAATCATGAATTATGTCTAACCACTACATGATCTATAAAAGGAAGATCAAATATGAGAATAAATATCGTGATAATGAGAATGCGCGAAGTGACATATATAAGAAGAACACAAGAAGAACAAGAGTAACACTCATAGAAATCAAGAACAGATGTTCAAAGCTGAGTTTCAAGTTGTGCATAGAATTCTCTCATACTCAAGATAAACACCCATACTGGAAGTAAAGGAACAGAACCAAGACACTCTGTTTTCCAGACAACTTTCAGATAAGGACTCAAAGCTACATATGATTCAATCGAAAGGAGTCCAGAGCTGCATTGAAATCACACTAGAGCATTCTAAACTCACCTTCATATTATTTATTTTCTATGATTATTTATATTACATTACAAGTATTGTGTTTTCTTATATCTATTCGGACACACACTGACTCCTAAGATGAACTGGAGGATATTAAAATCCTCACACCAAAATGTTTACACCTTTTTGTATCCCATATAGAACTACGGTTGAGGTCTGAGGACCTAGGTAGCCTGTGTGCTGTGTTATTCCATTACCACGTAGAACTATGGTAGAGGTCTGAGGACCTAAATAGTCTAAGTACTGTTGTAATCCTTAAACCAGGGTGTGGGTCAATGTTATATATAAACAGTTTGAGAGGACTATGTCTTAGCTTGAGACTGAACCTCTTGGTTTAAACTGTTGTGCATCTTATTTTACTTTCAATATTCAAATGCTAATTATATTGTAATTAAAACTTGTTTTAATGTAACTATTATAGTTGAAATAGAACGTTTTTTTAATTATTGCTATCCAGTAAGTTAGTTTCCAAATATATCTTAATATTCAGATTAAGATAACTGATAAATAATCAATCTTTGAGAAACTAATTGAACACCTACAATCATTATAAATTCACTACAGTTTAACTTGTTTTATGAATTGGGGGATTTCAATATAAATATTTTAAACAGAATTTTTTATTAGGTACTCAATTAACCCCCCCCCCCACTCTTGAGTATCCTCTCTGACCAGCAATTGGTATCAGAGGGGATAGATAAAAGTTTTTCAAAACACTCTGTTTCTTAAATCTATTCAACTGTGATTTTAGATGTATCTTAAAGATCTTAAAATTTATGCTAATTCTAAATTGTCATATCTTTATATATCTTTCAAAAACATATTTATTATGGACAATATATTAGAAGGTGTAGCTACCAACATTTCACCTTTCTTTAATGGTGCCAATTATGCCCAATGGAAAATAAAAATGAAAATTCATTTAGAAATTATGGGATTAGACATCTGGACTACTATAGAGACTCAGTATATGATTCCAGAAATTCTTAGAACTACTAGGGATGAACCAATGATTGCTTCATACAATAATAATTTTAATGAAATGAATTCTTTGTATTGTGCTTTAAGTGATGAAAAATTTAATCGAATATTAACTTGTAAGACTGCTTATGAAATTTGGGATACATTGGTTGCTTCCCAGAAAGGAATAACCAATGTTTAGGAAATGAGACTAAATACATACACTATTAAGTACGATAATTTTAAAATAAAATATGATGAATCTATTTCTGATATGTATCTCAGGTTTAATGAGATAGTTAATAAAATGAGCTCACTGTGAAAATTTGTTCGAGCAAAAGAGAAAATCATGAGGATACTAAGATGCCTACTAGATAGATGGAGAGGAACCACTGTCTCTATACAAGAATCATGTGACATTGGAAAGCTAACTTTCAAGGATCTGATTGGTATGTTGATGATTTATGAAGAAGATCTAAAGGTAAACAAAGAAGAAGATGAGGAACCTAAGAAGAAGTCAGTGGCATTTAAGTCTACTTCTTCAAAGACTAAGGACACGGAGAAAGTTCACATACCTGTAGAAAGCTCAACAAGTTAAAATTCTGATTCAGATAGTGATGAAGAGATGTCTAATATAGCCAGGAGAATCATGAAATTATATTGCAAGAAGGAATTTTTCAGAAAAACAAATTATGAGGGTAAGTACGACTAAAGAGGTAATTGGAAGAGTGGTTGGAAGAAAGCTGATAAATATGCTGAGATTGTTTGTTATGAATGTAAAAGGAAAGGACATGTTAAGGATGATTGCACAAAATTTATGTTTAATAATAAAGATGATTTCAAGGAAAAAAATATAAGAATGCTATGAAAGAAACATGGAGTGCTTCAGATGACCACTCAAGTGGATCTGAAGCTTCAGATTCGGGAAAAAAGAATCATGCCAACATGTGTTTCATGACTGAAACATCTATGGTAACACTTAATTCCCCTGTGCACAATGATTATTATTCTGGGAATGAAAGTGATTCAAATAATTATGATAATATGTCTAATGATGAATTATTTTAATATTGTAATATGTTAGAAGATACTTGTAATGAGTTGAATGATAAGTACAAATGATTAAAGAAACAGTATGCCACGACTAGTACTGTTAAATATGATCTTTGTATAGAAAAGGAAAATAATTCACAACTCTTAAAGGAGAATACTGAACAGAATGTGTGCAATGATAAAATTAGAAAAGACATTGAGAAGTTCACAAATGGAAAGAATACTCTCACTAAAATTCTTGGAAAACAATTTTCGCCAATGTATACTACTGGTTTAGGATACCATCCTAGATAGAGAAAGATTGTTAAAAATAATTTTATTCCAAAATCTAGACAGAATGCTGCTAGTTCAATTTCTTGTAACTCATATGCTTCTTTTAGCTATTCAAATTAATATAGAACAAAAAAAATTTATTTATAAAAATTGTTTGAATATTTTAATTATAGGAAACCCATTAGACAAATATGGATTCCTAAAGTTTTACTTCCTCTCCTTTTTGGACCCAAGAAAATATTGGTAACAAATTATCTTCTGACTGAATCTGTTTCGTAAGAAACAAGCTTGAAAAGTTCTTGTAAGAAGACATGGTACTTGTATAGTGGATGTTCAATGAATATGAAAGGATACTACTCATTACTTTAGAGCTTAGTAAATGTTGATGGAGGGCATGTCACCTTTGGTAAAAACACGAAAGGAAAGATAATCGTCTTAGTCCAGATTGGTATCAATGATTCAATTTTAATTTCTAAAGTATTATTTTTTGATGGACTAAAATACAATCTGTTAATAATTTCTCAGTTATGTGGGGATGGTTTCAATGTTAAATTTGAAAATTATTCTAGCAATATATTTTATTCTAAAAATATTTTGGTATTTACTACATTAAGAAATGAAAATGTATATGTTGTAGATCTAAATTCTTTAGCTAAACAAAATGTTACTTTTTTTAATTCTTTTCATAAGGAATCTTGGATATGGAAGAAGATATTAGGACACTAAAATGTTCATTCACATAGGAAACTGACTAGGAAAGGTTTTTTTAGAGACCTACCCAAACTAAAATTTCCAGTATAAAATGTTTGTAATCCCTGTCAAATGGGAAAGCAACAAAAAGTTTCCTTCAAATCAAAGAATGAAGTTTCAACTTCTCAACCTATCAAGTTGGCTCATATGGTTTTATTTTGACCATCTATAGTTTCTAGTTTTAATTGGAAGCACTAAGTATATGTTCTTAGATGAATTTTCTTGATACACTTGGGTATACTTTCTTGCTCACAAAAGTGAAGCTTTTTCCTTTTTGATTAAATACTCCAAGTCTATGGAAAACCTTAGTGGACTTAAAATTAAGACCCTGAGAAGTGAACATTGCCGTGAGTTTGAAAATCATGACTTTGAAACCTACTGCTCACACAATGGCTATAGTCACAATTTCTCTACCCCTAGGACACCTCAACAAAAAGTTGTAGTAGAAAGAAAGAATATAACCCTTCAATAAATTTCAAGAACAATGATCAATGAGTATGACTTACTATTTACTATTGGGATGAAGCTATAAATACAGCTTGTTATATTATAAATAGAGTCTTGATTAGACATGTTCTTAAAAAGACCCATTATTAACTGTGGAATAATAGGAAGGCTAAAGTTAGTTTCTTTATAGTTTTTGGTTACAATGTATGTATTCTAAATTCTAAAGATAATCTTGATAAGTTTGGATCAAAAAGAGATGAAGGAATCTTTATAGGTTATTCTATATCTAGAAAATCTTATAGAGTATTTAATAAGAGGACCAAATCTGTGGAAGAATTTGTACACATCAAAGATGATGAAACTGATCCATGTGAACCTAAGACCCCTCTTGAAAATCTTGAAGAGGATTTGTCAATTGTAAACCTCAATGAGAAGAACAGTGAACCTGTTGTTAAGACAACCGGTTCTAGAAATTTTCCAGAACATGTTTCTGTTGAACCCAACCCAATAAATGAACCTGAAATTTCTAGCCCTACTTTTTCTAGACCAACTAGACCCTTAAAAACCATCCATTAGATGCTGCTGTTGGAGATTTAGATATAGGAACACAAAATAGAGCTTCTTTACGAACTCAGGTTACACATCAAGCCTTTCTTTCATAGTCAAAACCTAAAAATATGAATGATTCTATCAATGAGGAATTTTGGGTAATGGCTATGCAAGAAGAGTTTAAAAAATTTGAATAAAATAAAGTCTTAGAATTAGTTGACAGACCTAAGGACACCTTGACCATAGGAACTAAATGGGTTTTTAGAAATAAAGCTGATCAGTCTGGAAATATAGTTAAAAACAAAGAAAGATTAGTAGCACAATGATATAGTCAAGAAGAAGGAATAGACTGTGAGGAATACATTCCACCAGTAACTATGTTAAAAGATATTATAATTCTACTTTCTTATGCTACTCATCTGAATCTCATGTTATATCAAATGGATGTTAAAAGTTCTTTTCTAAATGGTTTTATAATTTAAGATGTTTTTGTTGAACAACCACCTGGATTTACTAATCCTCATTTTCCAAATTGAGTTTTTAAACATTCTAAAGCATTTTATTGTTTAAAACATGCTCCACGAGCATGGTATGATAGACTTAGTAATGTTCTTATTTCAAAATGTTTTATTAAAGGGATTTTTGATCTAACTCTTTTTATCAAAATGATTTCAAATGATGTTTTGATAGTAAAAATCTATGTTGATGATATTATTTTTGGATCTTTTAAATAATATTTATGTATTGATTTTTCAAACAGTATGAAAAGTGAATTTGAAATGAGTTTAATGGGAGAACTCAAATATTTTCTTTTCATGTTTTTCAAAATGAAAATGGTATTATTTTGAATCAAATAAAATATGAAAAGTATATTTAAAACGTTTTGGATTGGATAGTAATAAGGAAATTGATACACTTGTGAGTACCACCTATAAATTGGATGTAGATGAAACTGGGAAACCAGTGTATCAAACCAATTATAGAGGTATGATTACATGTTTACTTTATCTTACTGCTAGTCGACCCGATATTATGTTTAGTGTGTGTATGTGTGCAAGATTTAAAGCTAATAAGAAAGAGTCACACATGATTGCTGCTAAAAGGATTTTCAAATATCTTAAACATACTACCAATATTGGATTATTTTATCTAAAATGTACAATATTTTGATTTCATAAGTTATTCAGATGCTGACTTTGTAGGTTCCAAGTTAGATAGGAATAGAAATTCTGGAACATGTCCCTTTGTAGGTAATTCCCTAGTATCATGGTGTAGTAAAAAGTATAATTCTATGGCATTGTATACTACTGAAACAGAGTAGACAGCTGTAGGTAGTTGTTGTGCATAGATTCTGTGGATGAAACATACTTTATTGGACTATGGATATCAATTTAGGCATGTATCTATAAACTATGATAACACTAGTGCGATCAATATCTCTAACAATCCTATATCTCACTCTACAACTAAACACATTGATGTAAGACATCAATTTTTGTTAGATAAATATCAAAAGGGTAATATTACTCTTGAATTTATAGGCACTGAACATCAATTAGCTAACATATTCACCAATAATTCATGTTTAGAAAGGTTAAGTTACATTAGACCTGAGTTAGTATTGATAAACATTCCATAAACCTCACCGTTAGATAGACCTCACCGATAGTTAAACCTCAACTTTTGTGAAACCTCACAATTAGATACGCCTCACCATTAGATAAACCTCACCGTTAGATAGAACTCACCCTTAGATAAACCTCAACGATAGATAAACCTCACCGTTAGATAGACCTCACTATTCGAGAAACCTCACTGTTAGAAAGACCTCACCATAAGGATTCTCACCGGTAGTTGTCACTGATATGTTTTGCGCTATCTGGATTTTGCATTTTTAATGGAAAATGTTATTATTTTATTTATTTTTCTTACATCTAGATTCCAAAATGATAAAAATTAATTCTATGTAATGTTCCAATCCACCTTGAACTCTCTACATTTCAAACCTTACTTCCTGAACTCCCTCACTTCTTGCGAACCCTAGGTTCTTCAATCCAAAAATAGAAAGAGTAAAGAGGAAAAAAATCAGGGATGAAGGTGATGCACCGAGTGAAATGAGGTAGAAGGAAGGATCAGAAGGCAGTGGCAGTGGAACAAGTCGTAAGAAGAGTGCAGTGAACCCGCACTTACAGAATAGAAATTTCGTAATCGAGAAGGAACTCTGTACAGAATGGATCCTGCCTAGAAAATATTTTATTCTAATTATTTTTGAGGAAAAAGGAAGGCTCAGATGTTTTCTGAATAATAGTGGTCCATATTATCCTAAATTGGTAATGTAAAACTATGTGTTTGTTCGTTTTTAGAAATCTGAAAGTTAGAATAGAATGGTATCAGTAGTGAATGAGAAGATAATATCTTTTCCTTCAATTTAATGGGATGGTTGCTTGAAATTTCTACACCGGGGCGAGTTTGGATAATTCTAAAAAATTTTGCCTCCCACTAGAGACATTTTTGAGTATGAAACTACTTTGGAAGAGCTCACTAGAGATGGCACACCTAGAAAAGTAGTTGCTATATAAATGGTTGGAGAAAATCAATTTCTATTTAAATTTATCTTCTATGTGTTATGTCTAAGGAGAGGGGATTTTGAAAACCTCTAATTCCAAGATATATTATTTTTTTATCTTCTAATTCATGGTGTTAATGTGAATTTTTGTAGTCTTATGATAATTCAAATCGAAGATATGACTAGGCCAAAATCGAATACAAAGGCTCTATTCCTGAAAAAAATGATCCCTTTGATGATCAAGCTAAAAGATGTGGCTGAGTGTCAAGATGAGATAGTGGTTGTAAGAGGCATATTTTATATTACGAAAACAGTTTGTAAGTACATGAAGAGTAGATGTAACCCATGGAAAAAGGAATGGGTAAATGGTGATAAGAAAATTTAGGATAAATTTAACCCTGTTGAGCATTCAAATCGGTCAAGAGATAAGATAGATCCAGGTCAAGGACCTGATGAGGAAGAACCTCAATATAGTGATGAGGATGCTGAGGAGGATACCTATATAGAATATGGTGGGGATCCTGACTTTCCACCAAGACCAGCTGCTAAAAAGGTATCATATGAAAAGGCAATTTCACCTGTGACTTTACCTAGAAGGGAAGTAGTTCTAAGATAAAGTGTATAAAAAATCTTTGTAAATGAGGAAGACCTACTTAGATCATATCATAGGAAGACTGGTCCAGATTCCAATAGTAGTGATGATGAAGAGGAAGATGTATCTGAGAATTAAAGTTCATGTTTGAGTCTCAGTACTCTGATTGAGATGTCTGTTATGCCTGTTGAGGAGATTCTTGAAGTAGACAGACCAGTACCTATTTCTGACCTACCCCAGTCGATGAAACCTATTTTTTATATGAATATAGTTGTAGATGACTCTTTTGACAAGGAAGTACACAATGCTGATGTTGCTGCAAACATAGTGATGGAAGCTCAGGTTGAGGGGGAGCTACCTGTAAAGATATGATCAGTTTCTGTGACCTATGAAGTGGACGATTGTTCTATGGATACAGGATTTGTGGTATTGGGACTACACTATACTGATTTTTATGATGAGACACCCACTAGAAAAAATCATGTGTCTTATGATATTTCCTCAGAGGAAGTTACTGCTCAACCAGTACCTCCTCTAGCTCTGCCTGAAGACATTGTGAGAAATAGAGATCTTGAGGCACTAAAATCTGATATAAAAATCTGTTTTATTGAAGAGATAAGTATGATGGAATTTTATTTGGTATCTTCTCTAAGAAATGTTTTGTCCTTTGTTGTGACAGAAGTGATGGACGATGTACAAGAGTGTCAAAATCAGATTGAGAGTTTGACAGAGGCTCTAGATTCTTTGATGAAATTCGTTTCTTCATTTGATACCTTCATGAATACTAAATCTCAAGTTTATAATGACATTATCTAAATTCGAGGTGTAGTGAAATAGTATGTGGATGTGTTTGAAGATTTTAGGAAGGCCATAAAAATGCATGTCAGTAACGAATATTTAGTGGAGATGAAACTGATAATTATGTTGACACCGTCTTTAAATGAAACAGTATCTTTTACTATAGCACATCTGGGTGCACCCAATGTTTCAGTTGATGTTTAATAATTTAGATCTGTGCTGAAATAATAACTTTTTCATGTTAGTGGTAGTAGATCATCTAATTCTTAGGTAATTACAACCACCAGGGATATCAGAAAAATTTTCCAACATTATATGAGAGAAGCTACTACAGCCCAGCAGGAAATCAATGACAAAATTGATTACGATTTTCAGAAAGAGTGCACCAAGCATCGACTAACCAATGATTTCAAGCTGCTGTTAGAGAATCTAAAACTACCCCCAGTTAATAAAGGCTTCAACGAACAAGTTATTATACTCCATGAGTTGACCCTACTTTGGAAAAATTTATGGAGAAGAATGATGATTTTATCTCTGCTCTAGAGAGGGGGGGTATCATCACAGGTTTCAGGAATCTCTTACTGCCATTCCTGCATGTGGACCGTACACCTATTATTGTACCTCCAGCCATGCCTGCCTTTAGTCAGTCTACTTCCACACCTCAGTTGACACCAGCTCATGCTATCTGAAGTCATACTGTTATGACCAGACAAAAAAGTACCCACTACAGGCCTGATAGTGTTTTAGTAGCACAACCACCTATGATCATCACAGGTGTTCCTAAACCTTCACCAATGCCTACCAAGCCTGGATCCTATTTTGATCCCAAAGAAAAATCCAAATTACCTATTGAGGAGGTTGATTGATTAGTGGATAAAACATTTTATAGGAATCGTTGTACTTATTTTGTACTAACTCATTTAACTTTGTCATGTGAAATTCAAATGTCTGGTTTCTCTCTTCTTCTTTTATGCTCTGAACCATTGTTTTTACCTTTTTCCTAATCACAAAGGGGGAGATTGTTGGACTCACCTATAATGATAATCTCAATTATGTTTAGATATGATTTGATAATCCCAAATAATGTCAATCTATAAATTAATTATACTTTCTTATTATGAAATCATGTTAATGAGTTGATTTTAATTTCAAAATGATCATATCATATCATTGGAATATGTTATTAAAAGTTTGTTTATGATTATAAATGTTTAACAATGATTAATCATGATACTAACTCAATATAAAAATGAAATTCATAGAACATATACTTCAAAAGAATTCATGTTTTAATGTCACTGATACAGACAGAGCTACCAATAAGAAAAGGTCTTCGATAGACAATTTCTACTAATAGAAAAGGTCACTGATACAAGATACTGATAGAATGGAGCTACCGATAGATACAGTTACTGATAGAGAGAGCTATTTCTACTGATGTTAACAGCTACTGAGAGTGAGGAAGAGCTACCGACAAAAGTTCACCATTACGTAGAGCAACCGACAAATGGAGCTACCGATACAAGGATCTACCACTATACACAGAGCTACTGATACATAAAGGTACTGTTTTAAAGAGTGAAAACTACTGATGAATGACCTACCATTACAAGTCCACTACTACAAGTTCACTGATACAAAGAGATACTGATGAAAAGTAGTCATTTTTTCTCTGATCTCTATCTCTCTATTTTATTATTAGAAATGGTCATATTTTATGCTTTTAATGAAACTGATATTAATTAATGATGTTTGTTGGATGTTAGAAAACTGTACTTCATACCTGTAGAAATAATCACGCCTTATGACTGAAATTTACTAATGATGTTTTTTGGATGTCAGGGAACCATACCTCATACCTGCAGAAGTAATACGGACATATGTCGAACCACCGCATGAGCTACAAAAGGAAGATCAAAGATGAAAATAAAGAGAGTTACATAGAGAATGAAAAAGTGACATATACAAGAAGAACACATGAAGAACTCGAAAAACCCTCATACACATCGAGAATAGAATTTGAAAGAGGAGTTTCACGTGGTGCAACGAATACTCTCATATTCAATCTTAACACCTATATTGGAAGTAACGAAACAGAACCAAGACACTCTGTTTTCTATAAAACTTCAAAAGAATGACTCAAAGCTTCAACTGCTTTAATCCCAATGAGTCTAGTGCTGCATTGACATCACACAAGAGCATTCTAAACTCATCTTCATATTATTGCTCTCTTGTGATCATTTTTTACATTACGAGTTGCGTGTGTGCTTATGTTTGTTCGGACACACACGAACTCCTATGACGAAGTGGAGGATTCTGAAATCCTCACACCAAACTCTTTATATATTTGTGTATCCCATGTAGAACTGTGGTAGAGGTCTGAGAAATAGGTTAGACTGTGTTATGTTGTTGTTTCATTCCCACGTAGAACTATGGTAGAGGTCTGAGGACCTGGACAGTCTGAGTACTTTTGTAAACCCCGATCTATTGTGTGGATCTAAGTTATATATAAAATCTTTATGAGGACTAAGTATTTTCTTGAGATTGAACCTCTTGGTTAAAAGTACTGTGTATCTTATTTTAGTTTCAATATTCTGCTGCTAATTACATTAAAAATCAAAATTGTTTTAAAGTAACTCTGATAGTTGAACATGAAAGTGTTTGTAATTATTTATATCCAGTAAATTGGTTTCAAAAGCTAGCACAATTTTCAGATTAAGATAACTGAGAAATAATCAATCTTTGAGAAACTAATTGAACAGTTTCAATATTAATAACTTCAATACAGTTTAACATGTTTATGAATTGGGGGATTTCAATATAAATTTTCTGAAGAGAAATTTCTAATAGGTACTCAATTCACCCCCCCTCTTGAGTATAGTCTCCGAACAACAGTAACAAATAAATGTAAGGTATAAGATGGGATTTTATTTTACAAATAAGGTTTGAATTATCATTCAGAAGAATATATGATTTCTGTATGAGTTTATAGAAATTCAGGTTATATATGGATACTATTATATTATAATTGAGATTATCTGATTACTGATTTTTTTTTGATATGATATTATTAGTGATTGATGTTATTTTTAAATAAATTTCATGATTATATTGGTATAATATGTAAAAAACAATTCTATTCATTGGGGCTTAGTGTGAGTTTCATATATTTTGTTTTTTATTAAGTTCATTAATTTATATAATGAATTATGATGATCTTTAGTATTTTTTTGATTCAAATAGTATTAATTAATTTTTTCTTCATATAAATAATTATTAATATTATATATTATATTAAATTATACTAACAATTTTTTGGTTTGATTAATATATACGAATAATATAAATAAAAAATCATCCAATTTTTGATATTATTATTCATTAGAATTTGAAATTGATCTTAAATCGTGATGGGGAGACCAATTAAAAAATAAATTCCACTTATGAAGTCTAATTAAATAATGTATGTATATTTTCATCAAATATCTATATGATATTTATATAAGGTATAAAATCTACAGAGTATTATGTATACAACAACACTCAAAAATCCTGGTATTCGTTATAGTATATTTCGTAGAAATGAATATTAAATTATACATACCTTGTTCCTAAAGAAGAATTTAATGATCATGATAAAATATATTTATGATTTAACTACAATGTTACAATAAAATCAATTTCAAATAATATAATTTGAATTATGAGGTTGAAATTTTCATAAGAGTGGGATAATGTGATACCCCAACATTTCAATATGTAATTATTCCATACAAAATACTATGTTTCAAATCATTTACAACATGAAACACCGAGCATAAACAAACTATGATGTACTCTAGAAATATTATTAAATAAATATGACTATTATGACCAAGCCATTGATTTTGAATTTAATAATGGAAATAACCATATTACTAAATAATATTATATAATAGTAAAATTAATAATCAATCATACATTTAATATAATTATATAGAAATTATAATACAATCACTTTAAGGTAAAATAGTAATTTATCACAAAACTATTTTTATTTATACAATGTATTTTGATCAAAATATTTTAAGTTGGTCCCTATTTTTAATTATTTGTAATGAAACAACATTATTTTGAAAAAAATAAAATTAATTAAAATTTAATGAAATTTGTTTTATTAGGTATGTGAGAAGAATAATTTTAGATTTGAGTTAATAATAAATATCCATCAAACGAGATTTTATTATAACACACCAAGATTCCACGGTATGCTTCTTCTTGATAATTTATTAGATTCCGCTACAAACAACATCGAGTTCGAGTCCAATACAACCTATCAAAAAAGCTACTAAAAACCGTTATAAATCGTTTTAATTAAATTTTAATTTATATATATATCCCAAATAATTTTAACATTAATCTTATATATTTCATAGAAATAATATATGTACCAATTCAATTTTTAATATAAAATAATTATTAAAAAAGTTGTTTTTAAGGACTTTTAAAAGGGAAACATTTTTAAATCCAATATTTGAAACATTTATATATTAAATTTGTTAAAATGAAATTCTTCATTAGAAGAAGGATGTAAAATTTCTATTTGGATGAATTTTTGGTACTTCTCTGATAACATTCATGATATGGTGAATACTGAAAAATAGTAAGTTTTAATTGAAAACCACTTTTTTAATTGAAATAATTTATATTGATAAATTAATAATTTGAATGGTTTTAAAATATAATTAGATTAAATTTTTGTCATTTAATATTATTTAGGTCATTTTATGTAATTTTCATTTTAAATTGAACAAAAAAAGTGTTAATGTTTTGATAGATTTTACTTCTAAAAAACCTTCTTTCTGGTTTTGACAAAAGGAATGAGTTTTAAGTTAATTACTGCAACCTATATGTTTTGAATTTGAAAAAATGGATCAAATATTTGGAATCATAAGTTCAAAATTATGTAAATATGTACCTTTTATTTTTGGACATTAAGAATTGTATCTTCAGTAATTATTTTTATTTACCATGGTTAAAGGGTAAATCAGGTAAATAAGTGTAAAAAATAATATTTTAATATTATAAACTACCTAAAAACGTGTCCTAATCCTATTGGATGATATATTTCTGACCATGGGAATCCTTTGGTCAATTTAGAGACCCCATGGAGCCACTTGGGTGTGATAATAACATATTGGAAG
This sequence comes from Viscum album, assembly GCA_963277665.1. Lineage (NCBI taxonomy): Eukaryota > Viridiplantae > Streptophyta > Magnoliopsida > Santalales > Viscaceae > Viscum > Viscum album. Next base: position 1,647,362,737 of record OY728140.1, on the reverse strand, counting down.
AATTAATATAATGTAAAAAGGTAAAAAGAAATATAACATAAACATGCATCTTTTTCTTAAATAATTTTAATTTTAGTTAATTAACTTATATTTTACAACAATAAATATTCATTAGAAATATAAAAATATTTAATACGTCAATATATTTTATTTATAATTTTTAGAAATTAAATTGATATATTTATTTATGACATAGTGATGACGCATTGATTACCTTATTAATAAATTATTCAAATAAATGAATTTATAAATAATAAAATAAATGTAGTTTGAAAATTTTGATGCCATAAAATAATTTCATAGAGTACAATAACATATTAGGGATTAGTTAATTTATTTTTTGGTGGAGTAGAGTTGTAATTACATTAACCAAAATGAATTACTAAATAGTGTCAAAATTGACATAAATGAGTTTTCACACAAATATTATTTTATTAATTGATTTAAAAATACTAAAAATCTAAGATTCAGAAAAATGACTTAGATAATGTTAAAAATATCACTAATTATCTAGTTTAGGTTCTGTTGTAATCTTATAGTAACTAAAATAGACCAATAGAATAAACATTCAAGAAGACCCGGTAAGAGTTAAATTGTTTAACACAGTGTTAATCCCAAAGGATAAGGTCAATTTCATCAAATAAACTTGTCTAAATTTATTTTATGAGATTATTACGACCTATTTTAATCATATTCACTTAAAAATCATTTGTGGTATTAGAAACTACAGTTAAATTTTAAATAAATTAATATTTATATCTTTTACTAAAGTGTCCCTCACTTGTCTTAAAATGGAAACTTCTCCTTCACTTTAATTAAAACCTCCATGTCCATTTGGATCAAAAAACAACTACCAATTTCCTCTCCAAATATCCATAATATCATTCTAGATGGTTCAATTTGGGCATAAGGCCATCCAATAATGCCCTTTTGTGAAAATCTATATGAGATACTAGAGATGAGGTAACTGTTTTATCACCACTTTCAATGTTATTTTTATATTATAAATCCTATTTCCCTGTTTATTTCTATTCTAAAATAATAACTATAGTAACTTAAAAATTATGAGATTTTATAATAATTATATTACAACCATATTCTTCTTTTTATGCATCCTATGAAAAACAATATCACCATGCATGCGTATGTGCGGCTTATTGTCTCCATGTCGTGGTGTAAATTGTATTTCTTTTACACTTTATTCCTATGTGTATAAGGATTAAAATAAAGGATTTTAATAATCAATATAACATGATATAGTTTATGAAAAATTAATATTCAATCCAATTATATATCATTTAAGCACAAAAGAAATGATATTGTCGCTTGTGCATACGTACAACTTACCTTCTCCACGACGCGATTAGATTCATTTTCCCTGTTCGCCATCTAGGAATGATTATAAGAATAAATATTTTTAATAGGTATGTAATATATTAAATAATGATGCTAATGGGATTATATGTATACAAATATTTTTCATTCAGTTACTTCCATTTAATAGGATAAGAAAACGGAAACAATGTTCATGCGTACGTATGACCTACCGTCTCCATGAACGGTGTGTTCCATTTTATTTATCAATATTTTATATATATTTATATACATAATATATATTATACACAAATTATATTTTAAATTATGGATGTATAAAGATTATGGTCTATGTAATACGATCAAAAATAACAAGTCAAAACACGTATGATAATGAAAGCGATTATTACACAAACAATGATTTAAAAAGAAAATTATTAATAAATGGGTAATATAAAGTCATAAAAGAATTATATATGATATAATAAAATTATTAGGATTCACATATAAGTTAATAATATTTTTAGAAACATTATATCAGAGTTTCGGTCGTGTACGGACAGTATCATACCTTAGGTAAGGGTTAATTCCTCAATCTAATTATTATCTGATATTGTTTATATATATGTATTTAATTGGACATATTTATAATCCATGTCCTTGTTTCATAAAAATGTTTTGAAAAGGAATATTTAAGGTTTTATGTAAGGTACTCTTTATCTAGATTATTAATTTAAATGACTTAATTATTTATTTTTCTAAATCTACTTAATTAATGGCCAGGTTTTGAAAATTATTCTAAATATTTATTTATATATACATGATTATTTTGAAATGTAAATGCCTTTCAAATGTTTTAATGTGGTATGGGAAACATTAATAAAAAATCTATTTTAAATGAATTCATTTATTAAAGGTGTAACTTTTAAATGATTTCATGAAAATTGATATTTCTCTCAAAGAGTTTTACTGATTAATTTCAACTATGTCATCATCCTTTATTTAATATTATTCTTGATTGAGGTTGATATATTATAATACAATATACTATATTTTATTGAATGTGTAATGATATTTTTGACTATAGATGTTCTATTTTTATACCATTCTTGGTTTATGGTTAACCTATTAACATTTTGTAAGCTGATTTTTAATATGAATGTTTATGTTATGTTTCAAGATATTAATATTAGGACTGCATTGAAATTATTAAGTGATGGGAGGGGACAATATTGCTTCTCAATGAATTTTTAGGTCTTTGGAGAAAAAATGGTGTCTTGGAATAAGGCCTTGACAGAATATTTGTGTATGGTCTTGGCATGAGGCCTTAACATAGTTGTTACGATGTAATGAACTATGCATTCACTCATTATGAGATTAGTTATTACAAGTGATTATTAGACTAGTAAAATACCCATGTTCATGTTTATATGGTAATTTTTATTTATTTTTTCTATATTATGTTCATATCATTTTAAAATGGATATTGTTTTTATTATACATCTTTCCTTAAATGTTTATAGCTTCCGCTAATTTATTTACCATTACTAAGCTTTTGAGTTCACCCCTTTCTCAAGTTTTATTTTCCATGGATTCAAAGAAGTGAATTATGATTGAAATTTCCGGTAAAGGTAGGGTAATAATGTTGTTCTCAATGGATTATTTATTTATTGTTTTATGTTAGAAAATATAATGTAAGTTCATGTATGTAAGAAAATTTCCTAAAATTCTAAATATATCATTCCTTCGGGATTTGAATCCTTATAATCATAACAATGTTTCTAAATAATCTACCGACTCTGGGCTTCTGGGGTCAAGGATTTACCTTTAATATTTTTTCACAAGAAATTTCTAATTAATTTCTCAAATTCTACTATATCATCTATCATAAAATTGTTTTTAATTTTTCAAATATGAATATATTAATACGATTTTGATAAATTTTTGGAATTTTATGAAAGGTATTATATTTTAGTGATTATATTGAAATATTAATTTTTTAAAAATTTTAATTTTATTTCATTAATTAATGTAATTTAAAATTATCATTCTAATTTGGATATGTTATTAAATATATGTAAGTAATATTTTATTATTTATAATAAACATTATACCATGATAAAAAAATTGAATGTTAAATTTTTTTAAGTTCATTTTTTTAATTAAAAGTGAGAATTTATAAAATAATTCAATACATTTTTAAAAATATATTAAAAATATATTATGAATTTTTTTGAAATTTAATTTTGAAAAATTGATTTCATATTTTTATTCATAATGTACAAATTTTTTATATAGGCCAATTTCAATTTTAATCCGAATAAATAATAACAAATATAAAACATTAAAAACATTGTAATGGTTAAAACAAGTTAATTAAGGTTAGAAATATTGTATAAAGACTCAAAATCAATCTAAAACTTCGTTTTATTTCATTTGATCAGTGTACTTTAACTATACCCATCCATGAAATGAAATTATTGAAATATGGTATCGATTTCTCATGATAATGACTATTATAATATGTTATGAAATTTTTAATTATATAAGGTCATTCTCTCTTACATAATATGTTTTAATGATTTGTATGTAAGAAAATACTATATATTAATGGAAAAAAATGATAATACTGATGAATAAAAATCTATATTTATCATAGTAATTTTTTTAATTTATATATATAATATAATTTCCTTGAATTATTACACAATGCCGACACAACACTTGTGAAAGAAGACAACAAATTATATAAATGAATAAAAAAATAATTAAATGAATTATATTATTGATTAATTATGGTTTCCAATGAACATATTGCATAATAATAACTTATATGTGATTTATAAATTGTTCACAATTTTATTAAATTTGTATCTTGAGTTATTTTAAGAAAATATATGTGAAATGTCTAGAAAATTAAAATAAATGTAAATGTTTAATACTTATATAAATATCAATAAAATTCATAATAATTAAATATTTACTCATGGGGAGTGAAAATTATCGATCATATATTCCATTATTAATTTATTTTCCCTTGTAATTTTAAATATTACTTTCATGACCTATATATATTGATAACATTATTATAATGGATATGGTTAAACAAGGTCAATAGGGGGGTTAATTGAAAGGGCAATGAAAAAATAACATATTAACTTGTATAATGTTTTATTGGTTGACTATATTTAAACATATACATCCATCTATTATATTATATGGAACTAAGGATCTATTCACCTGAAATAGATAATTATTATATAATAATATTTAATGGGTTTACATGATTTCCGCCCACCTCACTTATAAGTGTATCTTCTCTCCTCTCTTGTTCACAATTCATGAGCTATTTCTCTAGACCAATGTCTACCCAAATAACTTCCCAACCGTACTTACCTTGTTTTAGAGGTTTTCGTATGACCAAAGTAAATAACTTATAATGATGAAGGTTTAATCCAAATGATATTTATTTCCATCACCCCTCAGTAAATATTCAGCAATTATGAAAGAGAAATTATGACCCCCTGAGTCCGATGTCCAGTAGGATGTAAGATGGAAACAAGTAACGATGGTACAAAAATATCAGATATAGGATCAATTACCCTATATAAATAAAACCCGACGAGGATATATTATAAAAAACTACTAAATAACCACATCACATGTATAAAACTGCAAACCTAAATCAATCCCATAATCCAGAATCAAAATATCGAAAACATTTAAAAGGAAACCAGGTAAATACAAGAAACATGTACTATATTAGTGACTAAACAAAATCTCCAAATACTAATATACAAATATTCAACCCAATCAACAAATAAGTCAATGGAACGTGAAAAAATTTATATTTATTGGGTGATCCTAGATGTATTATTAGTGTGATCATACGCAATGTCTCATGTACACATGTCAAAGAGCATGCTGATGCATAAATGATAGAATATCATAGCCAAAAAACGCATGTATAGGATAGAAAACCAATCCCATCCACACTCAGGTTTATTAAAAAACTAGTACTCGCACGTGATTTCTCACGGCGTAATTGAATACTTCTGTTTTTTTTAGAGATTAGTACTTATAAATATTGAGAATAAACAACAATATTGAATAAATGTTAATTAGGAATTAATGGTGTATTGTTATGGAATATGAGTGCATAGAATTTGGAGACACCATTTGAAGGGGTGACCAGAAGATTGAACGTTTCAAAGTGTATGAATTCCTCATATTTGAGGATGGAAGTCAGTATTCATTTTCTTAATACTAGAGAAAACAAACACATACCAGAGTAATGATCTCTAGATGTTTGAGTTATAACATCTCCAGGTGAGAGATACTTCATCTACTGCAGAGTATTCTGCTACTAATAAGAGAATAATATTCATGAAATTAAAGAACAAACATTACTGTGGAATAAGAAGTGAAAGATAAATGTAACTGAAATAGTAGAATTGTAATGTTTAAAAAAATTGGTATGTTGTAAATAATTATGAATATAACAATTTATGTAGGAAATTTCACCATGATTGAATCAAGTTGTCTTCTCCCTCACTACTTCAAGCTAAGGATGGAATTCTGAACTATAATAGAAAGCTGAATCTTCTACTCATCCATGTCCTTCAAAACCACTAACAAATGTGACTGACACACCCCACACCAATGGTTTGTGATGTCCAATTTGCAGATCGGATCATGGATCTTCTCTTCCTTTTCATCCATTGCGTAATCAGTGACTACATATCCAACAATGATAGAATTATAAGAAAAATCACATTGAAAAGTAATTAGTGACTAAATATCTAAAATTCATTGACATAACAGTAATATTTTTAGAGAATAATAGTTATAAACATTGAGAATACTGAAAACCGAATGGGCACTTCGTTATATTGAGACATGGAATTCTATATTTAGAGTATAAAATTCAATATTCTACATTGTTTAAATGGAAAACCAAACAGAATATGGGTAACATAACTTGCATCTACTGTATAAAGAAATTGTAATACATGAGTATTTGACATATTCAAGGTTTAGGTATCAAATTTGTGCCAATGATTGATTTCCCTCGAGAAGACTTAATACATATGTATAATTTTACATGTAAATATACCTAAATTAATTTCAATAACTGAAAATTGGAATCAATAATACATATGGATAGTTTTACAGAATTTCCATTATTAATAAATATGGTCTGTTCTACATATAAATAATTGAAATCACAAATATATATGTACAGTTCTGCAAGTCAATAATTGTAATCACGGATACATTCAGATAGTTATAAAATAAAAAATGATTCCAATCACTAATACATATAAATAATTTGAATAAATAATAATTGAAATCACTAAAACATATTGAAAGTTCTGCATGTAAATATTTTCTCTTGTATATGTACTATTAATTGTAATCACTAACATACATTGACAGTTCTGCATGTAAATATACGTGAAATAATTGTAATCACTAATACATATGGGTATTTCTATATAATTGATATCACTAATATATATGGACAGGTCTGTATGTCAATATACATATGAACAGTTTGACATCTAAATATACATATGGACATTTCTTCATGTAAATATAAACCTGGACAGTTCTACATACATATAAAATTAAAATTGATTTTCTTAGGGAATCCAAAATGGTCCCATTGATAAAAAACAAAATTATATACTTATTTTTCATCTAAGGTCCTTCAACTATAGAAATAGTGACCTTTAAGTAGGAAATCTTATTAGAGGGGTTTTTTATTTTGGAGTGTCGATTATGTACTTATTTTTCTATTGTATATGTACTAATAATTGTAATCACTAACATATATGGATATTTCTTCATGTAAATATACCTGAAATAATTTCAATCACTAATACATACGGGTAGTTCTACATAATTTAAATCAAGAATACATATGGATAGGTCTGCATGTAAATATACATATGAACATATCAGCATGTAAATATAAATATAGACATTTCTGCATGTAATTATACATGTTGGTAGTTCTACACATAGAGAATATTAAAATCGATTTTCTGGGGGAATCTAAAATTGTTCCACTGATAAAAATAAACATTATATACTTTTTTTCTTCTAAGGTCTTACATAGAATGCCGTTTAGGGTTTCATTGTACGTACTTCAACTGCACTGACACTGTCCCATACAAGGACTTCTTCCTCGGACCAAGTCAGGACATGGAGTAATGAATATCCAAGAAAATCTTTAACAAAAGCACTCCCGATAGTTAATTTCAATAAAAATTATAAATTTAATCTCAAAATATATTTTAAATATATCCCAAACATTCACACATTTTCTACAACATACTAAAATTTAAAAATTTGAGTAATACCTGATTCATGATTCCACTGAACTGGTTTTATATTTCATGTTTGATGTATGTATAAAATATGGAAACCACGTCAATATATAGAATTAAATAATTAGAGAAAATAAATTCACAGACATCAGACATCATATGCAACATCTAAAGTGTCATGTAATTAATTATTTAAACCATGTGATTAGAAAATGGAAAGTATAAAATCCAACATGTAAAATGAATGAATTATAATAGAAATTCATGACAACTATGAAAAGATCATTTAAGGAGTAATATGCAGTTGAATTGCATGCATCAAAGAACAAGTTGAATGAATCACTAATAGTGTCATTAATAATTGCAGTGTTTTCAATATATAATTTTGTTAGCACTAAAAAACATATGAAAAATATTTAAAATAATAGAAATAAAACTTTAGGAAATGAATATATAACTGACCATAGTACTCTTATGACATGTATAATGAAAAAAAATTCAATTTGGTGATAAAAACACAATATAAAATAAGAAAAGTATGGGATTCATTGGTATTATATGACATGTGATTAAATAATGTATGATGATACTACATGAATGGATAATGATCTGTTGTAAATAATAATATGTACTAATCGTTAATTAAACAATTGAAATACTAACAATTTCTCAACAATATATAGGTGATGTGGTGGAGGTCAACACATGAACTATGAAGATCAATAAAAATTAAATGACCAATCAAATAACCTAGAGGAAAGTGAACATCTGAACCAAATAAAATTTGCTGAAGTAGCTAAAAAATAATATACAAGCCTTAATATGGTGTTTTTGACAGAAAACTGTATCAGGAGGAAAAAGTTCTATGAGAGATTTCAACCAACTATAAACCATGGAAAATAAATTAATGATGGTTTTTTTAGTCAAGCATGTTTAGAGCTCCAAAGCATAGGCATAATTCGATTCCACTGGGCTCTCGATTCGGACACCATTGAAATGGTGAGTCATTAATGAAATCTTATGTCTCAACCATTTCTGCATAACGAAGCATGAAATCTTGAGTTTTCTATGGACTGGGTTTCTAACTAAACCGAGATCAAGATCTAGCATTTTTATGGGTATGGGTTCTGAGCAGTGTAAAATGAATGAACCCGAAGTAACTGTCGATATGGGTTTCAAAAACCAAACATGTGAATAGTTGATGTTGTAGAAAGAATCTGATGTGTTTCAGTTATGAAAACATCGAAGAGATGAAATCCACTGGGAAAGAATCAGAGGTGTTTCAGTTACCAAACCTGGGAGTCTTCGGTGGACAGTTTGCGGAAGGAGATGAGAAGATTTTAGATTCGTTGAAATATACCTTAAATCAATAAACAATAAAGGCCTAACATTAAACAAAAATTAATAAGACAACACATTAGAAAAAAATGAATATACTTAAAAGACAAATGGAAACTGGAGGTGTGCGTACCATTTGAAGATGAGTCGTCGACATTCGGATCAGCACAGGAAATTGAAGTCGAAAAAGAAATCAAAATCGAAACGTAAGAGCCTGGATTATAAAACCTAATTTTTATTGATCCAGATATAATTGAAGCAATGAAGAACCTGATTGATGAAGATAAGATGCCTGAATTAGAAGGTCAGCCCAAGCGTGGATCTGACCCCAATGTCACATTTTGAGGTTTACGAATAGGATTTTTGTGAAACCCTTGTGCGCTTCAAATAATCACGTTGAAGAAAGGGAGGAGGGGGAGTAATGAATATCCAAGAAAATACTAACAATATCCAAGTACTTCTTCTTCGGACCAGGTCAGGACATGGAGTAATGAATATCCAAGAAAATCTTTAACAAAAGCACTCCAAATAGTAAATTTAAAGAAAAATTATAAATTTAATCGCAAAATATATTTTAAATGTATCCCAAACATTCACACATTTTCTACCACATACTAATATTTAAAAATTTGTGTATAACCTGATTAATGATTCCACTGAACTGGTATTATATTTCATGTTTGAAGTCTGCATAAAATATGGAAACCACTTCAATATATAGAATTAAATAATTAGAGAAAAAATAAATCCACAGACATCAGACAACATATGAAACATCTTAAGTGACAAGTAATTAATTATTCAAAACATGTGATTAGAAAATGGAAAGTAGAAAATCCAACATGAAAAATGAATGCATTATAATAGAAATTCATGACAATTGTGAAAAGATCAGTTAAGGAGTAATATGTAGTTGAAATGCATGCATCAAAGAACAAATTAAATGAATCACAAATAGTATCATTAATAATTGCAGTGTTTTCAATATCTAATTTTGTTAGCACTAAAAAAAATATGAAAAATAGTTAAAATAATAGAAATGAAACTTTAGGAAATGAATATATATCATACCTTAGTACTCATAGGACATGTACAATGAAAAAAATACAATTTGGTGATAAAAACACAATATAAAATAATAAAATTATGGGATTCATTGGTATTATAGGACAAGTGCTGAAATAAGGTATGATGATACTACATGAATGAATAATGATCTGTTGTAAATAATAATATGTACTAATCATTAGTTAAACAATTGAAATACTAACAATATCTCAACAATAGATAGGGGATGTAGTGGAGGTCAACACCTGAACAATGAAAATCAATAAAAATTAAATGACCAATCAAATAACCTAGAGGAAAATGAACATCTGAACCCATGAAAATTTTCTAAAGCAGCTAAAATATAATATACAAACCTTAACATGGTGTTTTAGACAAAAAACTGTATCATGAGGAAAACGTTCTATTAGAGATTTCAACGAAATATAAACCATGTAAAATAAATTAATGAAGGTTGTTTGAGTCGATCCTGTTTGGAGCTTCAAAACATCGACATAATTCGATTCAACTGGGATCTTGCTTCGGACACCGTTGAAATGGAGAGTCATTAATGAAATCTTGTGTCCCTTCAATTTATGCATAACGAAGCATGAAATCGTGATTTCTCTATGGACTGGGTTTCTGACTAAATCGAGACCAAGATCTAGCGTTTGTATGGGTATGGGTTCTGAGAAATATAAAATGAATGAAGCCAAAGGAGCTGTCGAGATGGGTTTCAAAAACCAAACCTGTGAATAGTCGATGTTGTAGAAAGAATCGGATGTGTTTCAGTCATGAAACCTTCAAAGAGATGAAGTCCTCTGGGAAAGAATCAGAGGTGTTTTAGTTACAAAACCTGGGAGTTTTTGGTAGACAGTTTGCGGAAGTAGATGAGAAGATTTTATATTCGTTGAAATATACCTTACATCAATAAGAAATATAGGCCTAACATTAAATAATAATTAATAAGATATCACATTAGGAAAAAATGAATATACTTAAAAGAAAAATGGAAACTGGAGGTGTGCGTACCGTTTGAAGATGAGCCGTCGACATTCGGATCAGCATAGGAAATTGAAGTTGAAACAGAAATCAAAATCGAAACGTAAGATCCTGGATTGGGAAACCTAATTTTTATTGATCTAGATATAATTGAAGCATTGATTAACCAGATTGATGAAGATAAGCCGCCTGCATTCGAAGGTCATCCCAAGCTTGGATCTGACCCCAATGTCGCATTTTGAGGATTATGAACCGGATTTTCGTGAAACCCTTATACACATCAAAGAAATTCATTGAAGAAAGGGAGAAGAGGGAGTCAACGATTGCGGAGGAGCCAGACATGGAAGAATTGAAGGCTGAATAGTGGGATGAATGTAAGTAAATCTAGTAGGGAGGATTGGAAATGTGATCGGGGTGTGGGGATATCATTGGTTTTGTGGTAGATAATGTGATAGGTATTGCCGGATGCTGGAGGGAGTAGGCGGAAAGGAGGTTGTGGAAAATGGGGGATCTGAAACCATAGGTGTCGAGGGACTTGAATTCTAGGGAGAGATGCGGGAGGAAGAATCCCGATGGAGCGAGGGATGGCTGTCGTCGAATGCGAGATGCGGGAGGAAGAAGACCGATGAGGTCAACCCTAAGCGCGAATGCGTAGGGCGGAGAAGTCGTCGATGGATGTCGAGAATTAAAGGGTACGAGGGGTGTTTGTGAGGAAGGTAGTGGGTATTAGGGTAATTGGAAGGGGAAATTTGGTGACATGGAAGTTTTTGGTGGTGACACATAGGCCTGGGTACACCCAGGTTTAGTAAATATAGTGGATTCACACATCTAGTATAGTAAAATAAAATTGAGATTAGAACAAAAAAATTTCCCCAGATCTTCTTACCCCACTGATTTTCTATACTCACACCCCATCAATGAACATCATGTGTTCCCCTTCCTTTAATAAAGATCACATCACATACCATACATCTATGATGTGGGTCAAAGAGAACCCACACATACCCAACTCAAACATGGTCTATCATCCAATTTTATCGTCAAGCATCATCACATCACATATTTCCTAAAGACAATGGGGCCATCAAAACAAATATTTTCTGAAAACTATGAGGCTATCACAAAACAACTCAATACAAAAATAAAGTAGTATTGTATTATGAAATAGAAATCAACCACACTTAGATTATCTTACTATTCATCACACTCACCATATATCCCATCCCATCAAATCCTCATCAGATTAGACTATTCTCAAAATCAAATGATCTATCACTGTATATTTTGCATGAGGACAAATAAACCATAACTACTGAAGGGATAGTGGGGAATAGGAGGTATCCAAACATCTATATCACCAATAACATCATTTTTTTTGGAAAATAAATAGATCATATAACCTATAATCATGATTATGTTTATCCAACTCTTTTGGAGAACAAATAGAAACAACATGAACATTTATGTTATGTAGATATGACACATTAACAAACAAATGGGTTCCCATTAATCGCACTAGAGCACAAAACAATACCCCCACCATAAAAAATATTTAACATAATAACTTCTTCAACCACAATATGAATCCAAAAACATCACCACAACACCATCCTCATAATAATTCAATCATTCTTTTACATGTTCACCAATTTCGAAATATGTCATGTGTAAACTAAAATTCATTTACAATGTTACATCATTTTTATTCACATATGTCATTCATTTACTCATCGATTTTAATCCATCAAAAACATATCAGGTTCTAAAACACTCATAATACATTACATAATTATAAAATTTCATAATTGTTAACCAGAAATGTAACACAATAATAACACAAACTAATGTTAAAAAAACACAACCATCGCCACAACACCATATGTCCATCATAATCCCCAAGCCAAATCGACCATGATATCTCAAAATAACAACCATACATCGCACATCCCAACCAAATTTCATAATGAAACCTTTTCACATAACAACTACACATCACCACCACCTGTCATCACCACTACACACTGAAACCATCAGGCACCAAAACCTCACCACACAACAACTACACAACACATCGCATAACATCCCACATCTCATTCATGCCAAATGAAATCACAAAAAACATCCCAAATCATCCATCGACCTGTCCATTCACCATAATAAATTCAAAATAGGCCATAATGGACAATACAACATAACAATATAACTGTGGACATCAACAACACATCCCATCATCAAAAATTTATTCCTTGGATTTCATCACATTATATTTCACAGGTGTTGTCAAACAAACCAAATTCCATGGAAAAAATTTTAATAGAGAAAAAAATACATAATAATTTTATTAATGGTGTTAACACACAATAAAATATCATGTGTCTAAGTAAAAATCATCGACAACACAAACCAAGCTCTCAACTGTCATTATTTTTATTGTTGGTAAGATGCATGCAGTACTATATCAGTAACAACATATATCATTGTAGTAAAGAATGAAATATGTATGATATACCCATTAATTTTTTTAATCATATTAATTATATTTTTATAAAAAACCTTATTATACACCTCATTGGACCCAAACCTGTAGTAACATTCCTCAGCCAAGATCCACTAAGCCAGTGGCCTGTGGCAGGTCACCACATGACCTCAGGCATGCCTCCCCTTATTCTAGAGGCTACTAGTTAGTAACGAGGGTATAAAGTAATAAATTTACCCCTTTTAGTGAAACAATGTAGAAAATAATGATATATAATGTAAATGGTGTAACCAATAGTCCTAAATTACAAATCATTTCCAAAAATTGGGTATAAATAAAAAAAGTAAATGTTCTATAACATGTAATTATGTGAAAAGTGTCAAGGAAACCCTATATAAAACAATATAAAGAATCCCCAAAATGATCCAGGAATCAAAATCTAGATGCCCCATGCATGAACATCCAATACCCAAGTCAATCCTTTAGAATAGGGCCTTTATCGTTATCTTAACCATGAACCATGGAGCCTTCTTAGGTAACTAATGAAGACCAAAGTAGGTTATATGTAAGACATAGTATTCCACCACCAGTGGTTTCTACATAATATCTTTTTGACAAAATTTGTGAATTTTGGTATATAATGACTAAAAAATAATCAGAAGTTAAAAATGCTTCCATTAGATAACAAGATTCCCCTTATCCATTTTCATTATTTTTTATGTGGGTTAGACATTTAATAAATTACACTACAGCCTATTCTGGTCACAAAACTATGAATAAGGGGGGAAATTCAAGTTCCCCATCTCCCTAAAGAATAAATAATACCAAAAAACATAACACATTACTTGGAGTCTTAGTCTAGGTAATTTCATCAAAATCAACCATTCGGGGTATAAAGCCTCAATCCAACTCCATAACATGTGTATTATAGGGGTGGGAATTGGGCCCTTAGTCTATCCTAACCTCTGGATATAAAACCTCAGGTGAATACCCCGCATACACCCAATCTATGTTAAAAAGTTTCTTAATTATTAATCATGCATATATCAATCACAACACAAAACTCATTAATCACATTCATCATTTACAACAATAGTTCACCCAACGCATAATCCATATTGATGCCCTAACCAAAATATATATTCGCATTTATATTCATGAAACCATTTATATTATTTTTATATTATTTATCCCATAAAAAATTTCAATTTGAATTTCTTAACTCGTTTGACACAATAAAATTATACAAAATACCCCGTGATGTTATGTCAATGATTAGACTTAATTTCCAGTAGTATAATTTTATATCCCAATTTAATTTATCATCATATTTATCTTGGGATATATCACATAATGATACAACTAAACATTTAAAATTTAATTTTTAAAAAAAGAGGAATACACCATGGGTTTCCCTTAACTAAGTCTAATCACCCTCAACGTATCCCATGGAAATCATCAGGGGTTCCATTCATTGATTAACCAACTAATACATTAATTTTACCAAGGAAAACCCAATAGACATCATAAGAACACAATAAAAAAACCATATACAAATAAATAAAATCAACAATAAAATGGTATAAGACTTGTAGACTACCTACCTAGAATTTATAAGAAAATACGACATTAACTTTATCTGTTGATTTGGAAACAAACAACATTTGATCTCAACCTAATATCTAATGTAAAAATAAGGTTTTATGGAATTAGAAGATGAATAAAAATTTCTCAAACCCTAATAAATAAAATGGAATATATAGGAGTGGTATACACACTCTTAGCATTTATCTTCATTTCAGGATTCTATAAAAATCATAGAAATGATGGATATCAAACATTGAGAAGTTTGGTAGACATTGGTTAATCACTTGTGTGGCTGGAGAAAAAATATGGGAGAATATCATTTCATAATACATAAAACTCAAGTGGGAAATGTTACATTTTTACCACATTATGGAGGCTCATGGTTTGGACACATGGCTGGCCAAATTATACACCAACCATACAGTGCACTCTATTCCAGAGGGGTCCATGTAGCATGTTCCTCTAGGAATCACAAGCATTTTAACAAACCATGTGGTGACTATAGTAGATTGGTCTATCTAAGATCACACAATTTTACCTTCCTCCTTGAATGGTTTCAGGAAAAATACACCCTACCTATAGGAATGAATATTTTTCAATCACATTTACAAATAACCAAGCGCCAACCATGAAATACACACTAGATTTCCCCTTTCCTTTTGATCATTTCTCGAAACCCCTTGATATCCCCAATACACCACATAAACTCAAGAACAATAAAATTAACTAAATTTAAGGGAATTAAATCATAAAATAAATAGGAATGTATCTACATGATGTATTGGATCTTACTACCTCCCCACCTTATAATGGATCTTCCTTGGGCTTCATTTCCAAACATTACTGAGATCTCAACGTTAAATTATCAGGCCACTGATCCCTCATATCTATCTCACTCTCTGAAGTCTCTTCCTAAAAAATACCATGATTTTATAAAACCCTATCAAATGGAAAAATATTTACCCACAATACATTCTCACTACGATCATCAATACAAACAGGATGCTCCATGAATGATGAATCAACCTCAAGATCATCATCATTAACATAAATAATGTGAAATGGATCGTGGTGATACTACTGAAGCTACGACGCCTAAAGAATATATTTGGAGCCACTATACTTCTTGTAATATCCAACTGGTACTCCATAGGTCTGATCTCCTCCTCTATCTCAAATGACCCCACGTACCAAGGTTCCAACATACCCTATTTCAAGAATAATATGGTGACGGAATCATGGATACAAATCAAGAATCACACGATCAACGAACATAAAAGCTATAGGTCGACACTGTCGATTAGTATAAAATGTATTCCTATACTGAGACATATACATATTATTCTAAATCAACTGAACCTTCTCTGATGTCTCCTTTATGATACTCGGTCCTAAAAACACTAATTACCAAACATGCATCCCACACATAAGTGACATACACAATTTACTAAAATGAACCTCATATGGTTCCATATGAATATACTTATAGTAATTTTTGATAAAAGAAAACTAATATTCACTAATTTCTTATCTCAATATCCACCAAAAATATGGGACACATTCCCTCCACTTATCATCAAGAACATGAATTGTATGCTCTGACTGTCTATCCATTTGTGGATGGAAGGTTGTACTAAAAAAAATATGTAATAAGAGCCTTTTGTAACCCTTTATAAAAGTGAAAAGTAGAAAATGGATCATGATCTGAAACTATATTAGGGGTTACCCCATGAAACCACAATAGCTCTCATACATATAAATCACCTAACTAGCCAATAGTGAAGGTCTCTCGAATCAGTACGAAATAGTCCACCATGTCCAAATGATAAAAAATTACCCACATCTCATTATTACTATAATGTATAATCATAAGTAATATCACATGATTCATCATAACATCATCTCAAATCAATTATAAAATGGAAAAATTCTCTAAAAAACCAACCAACTATTGTTGGTTGGCCTTCACCTACTGACAGGTGCAGCGTCACATTATAAAATATGGATCCTACCCAACCACCAATAATATTTATGAAGATCTCAATACTTTATTTTCAAACGTAGATTCATCACCCAATTTGAAGCATGAGACTCACACAAAAGTTCCAAATGTATATATTTATGATAAAAAACACATCCATGAACAAAAATAATCTCATCATCATCCATAGTCCAATAAAAATGTTGCTTCCCACCTCCAAGACATTCCATCAAGTCCAAACACTCTAGATACCCATCCAACCTATCCATTATCAAACTAAGAATCAAGGAATCAACTTCCAAGCATGCAATTGATATATGTCCTATCCATACTGATCAACTAGGTGTATCTCATAAAATAATTACATCCCGCTATAGTAGAAACTATATTCTTGAATTGCCAAATTTTGAGTCTTCCAACTCAATAAATTAACTGTGTTCTTTACCATTCATGACATAAATACCATCTCAAAATAAATGGTCTACATGTACTCAACCCATATCTTATGATGAAGCCTCAAACGATGCTAGTAGAAAATGTACATATGTTTTTTTTGATCTTTATACATAGTGATGCATTCCCCAAACATGTAATGAAACAAATACATGAAATCATAAACAACTGCATTCATCTCAAGATCATGAATAGTGTAATTATATTATTTAGGCCTCAACTATTGGGACCCATATTGTACATCCCAATCATCTTGGTAACACACTCCTCCAACACCAACACTAGATGCATCAAAAAACAAGTTATTCTCTTTAACCAGATTGAGTAAGATGAAAATTGGTGTAGTAGTACACCTCTTATTTATGTCTAGGAAATCATCCTCAATTCCCCAAACCTCTCAAACTATATTTCCATTTTTGTCAATCCTGAAAGTGGTGTGTCCAAATCAGTATATTATTTTATGAACCGATTTTAATAGCATGTTATCCTCAGAATGCTTTAGATATCAAAATCATTCTTGGAATAATCTCGAGATACTACTTCTTTCCATTTCCATGGGTCCACTAACACACATTCCTAAAAAATTATCTAACCCAATAAATATGACCGATTTATTCTTGAAAAGATACATATATAGATTGGAATATAAACTATAATATCTTCGTATAATCTGGACGATGTGAAGCTATTTCACATGATCATCAAGAGTCCTTGAGTACATCAAGATTTAAACAGAAAAAACAACTACAAACTGATCTAGTAATGGGTGAAATAATCACTTAATTAGAGATGTAAACAATACTGTAATGTTTCTCAACCCAAAAAACATCACAATAAACACTTATAAACCATACCTAGTCCTAAAAGAAGTATATGGTATATCATAATGTCTCACCCTCAACTACTGATACACTAACCTCAGATCAATCCTAGAGAACACACATTCACCCCTTAATTGGTTGAAAATATAATTTATTCACAAAAGAGTGTATCCCTTATTAACTATCATCTAATTCAGTCTTTGTGAATTGACACATAACCAATACATCCCATCATCCTTCCTGGTAATGAAAACCACAGATCCCCAATGTGACTTTCTCATAAAAATAAACCATTTTTTCTCCCATTTCACCATCAAGATTTTATGTTCATGATTTATTAATACTTCCATTATATATGTAAGGATGTATATAGGTTCATCACATAAAATAAACTCATCCATGGAGTCAACGACTCTCTTGAGTGGATTAAACATAATGTTTATTGGAAAACATCCTAAAACTGATCAACTATAGGACAAAAAATATGATACTTCTCTCTTTCATCCACAAGCACAAGGCAATCCTCTAGGGCTGTGAGGTCACCCAAAATTAGATGAACTAGTCCACTATAACATACTTATATATTCCATTCCCCAATGTGAACATAAGTATCCCCCTCCATGGACATGAATGTGACCCTATGACTATAACAGTCTATATCGGATTGATACATCCCCACAAAATCTATCCCAAATATTAGAACAAAACATAACATATCAAGAACAAAAAAAATCCACCAGGAAGAAGTACCCACTAATATCAAGGGTACACTCTATACATTTCCAGATATTCTTTTCTCCTAATCCTAACGATGTAGAAATCAATGTAACCACATACAAATTTTTTCACTACTTGACCCAACACATCCACAAACTGAGAAGATATAAAAGTGTGTGGAGAATCTGTATCAAATAAAGCTATATAAATCATGGATTTAATAAGATTCATACAACGATCCCTCTATAGTTCAAAATTTCCACATATAGGTGCAGGATACAATACATAAAGATGACTTATCCATCTTCCATGATCTTCGGTCCATTTTCCTTACTCTTTACTACCCATCTAATAAGGAGTCCATTTCTCTAGAGAACCATGTATACTACCTCGACTATTAGGGATGGTATAACACAAAATTACTTCATGATATGGGGTAACTAAACCCCTTTATGTACTCTACATCATCCTTAATCACCCATCATCATCGACACATTAATGGTTCCTACAAAATCTCTGCACATACCCCATCCTACCTCACCCTCAACACCCAATTTTTTATTGGGGACACTATAATTTCATAAATCTCGAACTACTACCCTAACTTCATAAAACATTATCACTACACAGAGAGGCTGGTCACATTCTCTATATACTATTACCACCACCATCCTAGAGAAAACACTTATGACATCACTTCCTACTATAAAAAGTCTCACCACTGGCTCACTTAATTGGTACCACATTCCCACGACCAGAATCCTCCCTTATATTTCAATATGAAATTTGGGAAAGTTCCACAACCTCTGAAACCCTCTTTAAATGGTTGATATTCTCCTAGGACATGATTTCAAATATAATTCCATCATAACAATGTCTTTCAGTAGCTACCACATCCCCTTCTAATGCTAGAAAAATGCATAGCATGTCAGTGAAGTAGCCAACATAATCCATCACTAACATAGTCCCCTATGACATCATTGTAAACATTGAATCCTTCTCCTATATCATGGACTCTAAATAAAAGTGTACCATAAAAATATCCTCGAACTATTTCCATATAATACTCTCTACCTTCTCTATCTAAACAAGAATATCCTACTATTGCTTTTAAATTCCATGCAACATGTAGGACATCAACATTAATCTCTTCTTTGGAGGAGTCTCTGAGTGGTTACGAATTTTAGGGATATACTCTATGAATATATTTGGTTCCTAAGGACAACCCTCTCCAACAAAAGATAAAGGGTTGTACAACTGAGACACTCTAGTCAATTAAAACATACTCGGCACAAAATGCCCGGGATCCTGTTAAATCATTTTCATAATATGAGAAATGATCTCATGGAACATATCCTCCCCACTGTTTCTCTAGATCAATGGGGATTTCCCTCTTCACCACTAGAGGAGAATTCTTAATGATATCCTATCTTTGAAAAACTATTTTATGTCTTCATGGTGTCCTTTAACTATAATTCCAAACACACAACTCAAAAAACATACATTAATATTCAATAGTTTTCAAAAAAAATAAGGCTCTATAATATCCATAAACAGTACCATCTTTATATACTACCCCAACAGACATAGTCACATTTATTCCACTAATAGTAGTGGTCCCCATCCAAGGTTATGGTCAACATGGGGTAAACCAACTTACTTTGTAAATACTCCTTTCACCAAACATCTTATTTTCCATTTTACTTTCACAACATAAATATTTTTCATCTAGAACCGTTTCTATATTTACATCTCAAAACATCCAAATTTTTTCCCCATTCACAACTCTTCATTAGGCACCATTCTTGACCTATTCATTTACATTCATTATATTTTTCCATTTTTTTCAAATGTATGATACACTGGTAATTCAATTTTTTTAAGAAAAGGAAATTTATAATATCCCATGCATCCCACACATCTTACCTATGGGTTCTTATAAGGATTCCTACCACCTATTTCCCTCAGTTCAAAAAAAATGAATGCTTGCGGAACCCCATACAATTTATTCCATGAGAAAAATATCATAACTTTGTCAAATCACACAACATGTGTATCAATCAACGATGAAGTATCCTCCAACTGTAATAAGAAACACTGAGAACAACAATCCCACCCTGGGTACTTGGGTATTCTGCCAAACATGGGTTAATTAATCATATAAAAGAGCTCATTTCCAAGGCCTGAAACATCATAATATCCCATATACCCTTCACAAGGAGTAAAACAAATAAATAAATATAATATGATACCACATTTTAACAAATCCTTCTCGATAGCCACTAAATCGGTTCCTTGAGCTGGGTTTCCACATGAACTATGGTGTGCCTCCCTGTATGCCAGAGGCTACTGACTCTCAGCAATGGTAAAAATTAATACATGGGGAAACTAAACCATATTTTTCAGAGTATTACATATAAGTTGTAATAAAGGAAAACATGGTACATTTCCACATCCAGGAATTAAATATTCTATGTGTGTTATACAGAGCCAAGTGTCAAGGAAAACCAGAATAAATAAAAACTAATGAATCCATAAAAAAGATTATAAATCATTGTCCTGACCCCACATCCATGAACATCCCAAGACCATGGAAAACTTATAGAATATGAACATTATCCTTGTCACGATCTGCATCCATGGAGTCTACTAGGGTACCCAATGGCTGCTGGAGTAGGGAGTGAGTATAACACAGCCGGACAACACCAACAGTGTACAGAATATCCATTGTAAATAGATACTGAATGCATGAAAATTTTAATAATAGGATAAATATAATATAAACTTAGAGAAATAGTTAACTTGATTTTATTTTTCCACATTCATTATTTGTTCCATGTGTTACACTATTCTTGAATTACACTACGAACTATGCCAGTCAGATAACTATACATAATGGGAAAAGCCATGTTCCCTATCTCACAAGGGAAGAAATCATATGGAAAAAAACATAACACTTACAATGGAGCCTCTTCCAAGTTAGTCTCATCAAATAAATCCTCTAGGGGTGTAAATCCTCTGTTAGACTCCCTAAATTTTTAATTATAGGAGAGTGTTTAGATCCTCAATCCATCCCAACCCACTAGTGTATAACCACATGTTAATACCCCACATACACCCCTAATATAGGAACATGATTCTTTAATCATTCTATATACATATATCAATCAGAAGAAAAAAAATCATTAAACAAATTATTCATTTTCGACAATGGTTCACTCAATACATAATCCATATATATACCCTAACTCATTTGCCTAGTCAAATTTACGTTCCGTAACCCATTTATTTCTCTTTTCATTTTCATGACTTAGCCTATAAACACATTTGCAAATTACATTTTTTAACACATTTGACACATTTATATTATTCCAAATTCCCCCTTATGCCATGTAGAAAACAAGACATAATTTTTAATTGTTTTATCTTATAACACAAGATATCCTGTGAAAATATTTATTGTGGGATATATCATGTAATGATTTAATTAAAAATGTATTAGTTGAATTTCCATGATCAATAAGTGGAACAGTCCACCAGTGGACATTAACATGGTCTTATAAACCACAACACTTGTCATAGGGATTATAAGGGTTTTACTTCATCAATTAATCAAATAAATCATCATTTATACCAAGGAAAACAAAACATCCAAGACAATGGAATAATAAAACAAACACATTCATAATGATAAAATCAACAGTACTATGGGATAATACATGTACGTTATCTACCTAAAATCTAGAGTGAAACATTTAGTTAGCCTCATAATCTTATATGAAAACAAACAACCTTTGAAGTCTCAACATATGATCTACTGGATATAGAATGTTTTAGGGATTTGAAGAACAAGAACATTTACACAAACCACAATCTCAAAAAATTAATAATGTGGGGGTGTTAGACTCATCTAGATCCTTGATCCACACCCATCAATGTACTAAATGTCTTCGAAATGAAGGATATTAATAATTGGGAAAATTGGGAGAGTTTGGTTCATCACTCATTCCACTGGAGGAAGAATATGGGTTAAAATTAGTGAAGAAACATAAATCCTAATGGGGGAAATGATCAATTTTCCCAACATTAATAAGGCTCATAGTCTGGCATCACAGGTTTATAGAACATGTGCTGCCAATTTTCCATGATGGAGCTAGATCACATGGTAACTTGGGAATCCCGAATTGTTTGAAAAAAAATGTGGTGAACATATGGGATAACTGTTTCCAAGGCTGTATGATTTTTCCTTCCCCCATTCATGTTTTCATGAACCTTATGCCCTACCTCCAGGAATGAACTTTTGGATTCACAATTACTATAAACGATGAACCAACTATGAAACATGCATTAGATGAAACCTTTTTCAATCATTTAATGATCCAAACCCCCAAAAGACACCCAT
This sequence comes from Viscum album, assembly GCA_963277665.1. Taxonomy (NCBI): domain Eukaryota; kingdom Viridiplantae; phylum Streptophyta; class Magnoliopsida; order Santalales; family Viscaceae; genus Viscum; species Viscum album. Next base: position 1,647,339,264 of record OY728140.1, on the reverse strand, counting down.
AAGATCCCCATAATCTTGGGAAACATATATTTATCCAATATTAAGTAATTTAAACCAAAACATAAATATGAACATTCCTCAATGATGTATGAGATCTTACAGCTATGAAATCACCTCACAGAGAAAATAATGAGTTATGAATGAGGATCCCCTACCTCAAATAAGATTTTCAATCATCCTAAACAACATAGAGAATTATGAAATATCTCGAAAACCCCAACCACACATAGAAATTGTGGATCACCCAAAACTACACCTTAGGGTTTTCAAAAAACACAACCCAAAGAACACCTCGATCAAACCAACATCCCCAAATATTGTAGCCCAAATAATAATTCATGGAAAAAAGATGGGGTGGTTAGAAAACTCACCTATAATAACTAAAAAATAACCATAAAAACCCATAAATCAATGGAGGAGGAAGGGTATGGATGATCCTTTGAGGGTCACCTATGGTTTCCTTTATATTTGGAGATACAATGGGAAAATCAGAATAGAATGGTTGAACATGAAAATTACAGACAACACGGAAGCATCCCCTTTATATAATAAACCAAAAATTTACTGCATATGGATCATGAGTTCCTTAAAACAAACACATTAATATACACTTTTATAGTGTAAATGTCCTACTACAGTACTATTAGAGCTCCAACCTCTATTGAACCTTCTTGACTATCCGTCAGACACCTAATACATTTGAAACTATAAATTTTATAGTCCATGAAGGAACATAACATAATTTCAAATACCTCTCATATGATTATACTCATCATTAATCAAATAAAAACCCATAATTAATGAAAGGGATAGAAAAAACACTATGTGAGATACCTATGGAGGATCTCGCCATGCCATAAATACAACCAAAATCCAATATTTCCAAAAAATACATGAACAAAAATCGTAATACGAAACCTGTATCATTCATATAGTAAACCACAACAAAATCTACAACAACTCAAAAACCACGTATTTTCTACAAATCCATTTGAAAAACTATCTCAACAGTCTCATAACCTAATCTAATAGCTTCCAAAAAAAGAATCACACCCCAGAGAACACCAATCCAAGAATACAATCATCCTTGTGAATATATTTTCTATTTTGGGTGACACTAACTTTTATTCATGGTGTTTATCCTGTCAATTTATAATTCATATTTTATAGATATGAGGTTCTCCCCATATAATATATTAGAATATTTAACACACATCCTAAATCATTAAAATAGTACACATCATGAAATAATGATACCCATAATAAAATCATCAAAACAGAATAGAAAAAATAAAAACTCAAAATAACTATAGTTATTGGGGTTGTGTCTGCATCTATCCCTCCAATGTACAATACTCAAGGACCCCATACCTCCAAAAAACATGATTCTAAGGGATTGGTTTTTGATGAATAATTATCTCTCATCAATGTTGGATCTTGACCGATCAATCAATGAATGTTGTTTTATCATGGATAACTCACTCTCCATAGTCTATAATATGGGGTTCATCAGGAATATAATGACAATGCTAGGACACATGAAAGATTTATTCCATCCTCTTCATCCATGGTAATGTTTCCAACTAATATTCCACCATGTACACTCACCCCAACACATTAATGGACCAATAAATATAAGGTGAAATATTACTCCCTCATCCAAACATCACTTATCCTTACTGAGGTGAAAACCTTAGGAAAACATAATATCCTACATAAAATAAATGGGTCCCCACATTTGATTTTCATAGGCCTTCTCATAGTCTTACATAGAAATCCTATATTATAGTTTAAATTTGATCATATCTATTGTGCTCTGCACCACGTTGGTACCATGAACTACTAATTCTTGAAATATTTTCGATGAAAACAGAGAATGAAATGTTTGTCAATACATTTATTTAAATAGAGATACTTCAATATATGATTTATAACAACTTTTTTAAGAATATTCAACAAATTGATGGGGCCTTACCCATGATCCACTTATTATTACGAATAAAGCTCGCAACATATCCTCCCATGTATGGAAGTCTGAAATCAACTTCTTATCTATTTGAGGGTGGAATAATGTTCTAAGGAAAAACTCAGAGGCAAAATCATGATAAATTCGCCTCTAGAATAGTATCATAAAATGGGGGGGTCTGAAATAGAAATTATGTTCCTTGGTAAACCAATAATCCTAAAAACATCTTCCGTATACTTCCTTTACAAAGTATCCTTGACTCTCAACTCATAGATCACCCAATACAATTGAATCTATCAGTTATTACTCTAGAACCCAAATTATGTAACAACCTCCCTGATCCTGGGGTAACCCATGGATGAAATGAATAAATATTTCTTCACACATTGACTACTGAAAACCCATGTAAGGTAGGAAACATCCAAGAATATGGTTATCTTTTCACCTGATGAGGAACAATACACATCACCAAAAACTCATCCACTATAATTTCCATAAATAGCCATCAAATAAATATCCTAAAACCACAATACATATTTCTCATGTAGGGATGTACCACTCGAGGTAATTTGGGAAACTCACATGTATTTCCATTGAGTTTCACATTCCTAATGAAAAAGGGTTCCTAGAACATCAATATATTATTACCATCATGTGAAAATACATATGGTTCATCACAATGGCCAATATATTCAGGAATCAACTCCACCTTTGAGTTTCCCCACTTTGATTTAACAACATATTGTGTATAGGATGACTCAAAATTCCTTTGATAATGATAACCACAACCACTTATTTCTATAGAAACCGGATGTATTTTATCATGTGCATCCATCCCATTCCAAACATCTATAAAATTCCTAAAAAAATCCCCTTGGGAAAACCAACTCAACTCCTTGGAAAAAAAATTCCCTGATATAAGGCCTAAGCCTTAAACCTTACATAATCTTGAGTTATTACAAGATTACACATTGAGGATCATTTCAGGTTTAGAGTTTTAGAGAATTAGATCATGAAACTTTCATTACATTCCACACTTAAACAAAGTGGTTAAATAAAAGATAGTATTCATTTTTCCCATCAACGGTAACATATTTAAAATAAAACATGGATTCTTTCTTGACACATCCTTGAAACTATCATCACATCATTTACCTTTCCCTTGACCGGTGAAAAACATTTCAAAAACTTGGGATGAGCATAAAAAGCTCAGTAAGGTTTATAAAAAAATATGGAAAGGAAACATGAGTTCATATATACATAAGAATGAAATCACACTTTACCCATAAAACATAGGCATATCAAATCATGAATAAATCATAGAAAACATTAGACATAAAGGTAACTTGAGGCATTCATAACATTCTTACGTAGGGAGTAACCCTCTTGGTTACGTTTGGAATACCCATCACAATATATTCCCTAAATCTCTTCGGAGAAACCTTAACGTTTCACTCCTTTGCGTTACCCAATGCATTGGAGAGCTATATCGGGGTCACCCACCATTAGTTTATCACGGAACCACCCGTTTTCATAACAATGCCCAAGAACCATAACATAAATGTATCACATAAAACATGCATAAAGGAAACAAAACATTTCCACATTTCAATCACAATATAACATTTCAGTATATTGAAATAATGAATCCATTCAAAAAGAAACCATTTCCAAAACCATTTAAAACATTTAATAAAGGGATTTTTGAATCAAAGTGTCCCATACCAACTTGAAGCTTAAAATTTTAAACCATTAATATCCATATAAATAAATCCTTAAAACCATTTTGAAAACATGGATATTAATAAGAACAAATGATTAAAACATTTAAAATGATATTTTGGTTAAAGGGGTTTTACCAAAATTAGAGACACTTGAATACAATAATTGAGGAATAACAATTAGTCGGAACTTTATAATATCATGAGAATAAATGGAATCATGATATAATACTCCAAATGACAGTATATACACCATATAAGAGTGAATTGGTGCATAACAATAATGAACCCTCAATAGAAATGTCAAATGTGATGAAATCCCTTATAAAGAAGGTATCCTTAAATTAAGGACAAATCAAACTCAAAAATATGTGTGACAAATATAAATACACCCAATATAAGTGGATATTAAGTGTAAAACAATAAAATTTCATTCACACATATTCAATGGATGACATATTAAATGACTTCATGTTAAACCCAAAGAAATCGAAATTGGGTTAAAAAGTTCCCTTGATAGCCTAACAACATCACATCAAAATGAGTTGATGAGAGATAAAAAGTGTATCTCATCACTTGGACATAAAATTTACATCAATAAGGATATATTAGAACATATCCCAACATAACAATATGTAAATTAAAAGACCCAACAAAATAAGTTTTTTAAAAAAAAGAGGAGGGTGAAAGGTTCCCTTACCGACTTGGGTATCTTTCAAAACATACACCCCATGAAAGCAGTACAATAGATAATTGATGTAAATACTCATAAACGAATGTATATTACACAAAGAGTAGAATAATCGGCAGTACATACACCACTCAATGGAATTTGTGGCAATTGTAGCATAAATCTCATGAGAATAAAAGTGAGATGAAAAATCCCTTACGAAAACTCGGCAGCCTAACGGCGCCACATAAAACTTCCGAATATGGATTGATGAGATCAAATAGGGTATCTCATCACATTACAATCAAATTTACAGCAAGAGGAATATAAAAGAACATCCCCCAAAATTACAAAGAGGAGCTTAAAAGAGGTGACATAAAGGAGAGTACTTAAAAAGAAAGAGAGAGGTTAGATCTCTTACGAACGTTCGGCAGCCTAACGGCGCCACTCAAAACTTCCAAAATGGATTAATGAGAGAGAATAGGGTCTCTCAACACATGAAAATAAAACTTACAGTAAGTTTAATATAAAATATCATCCCAATAACAAGAAAGATGAGCTTTAAAAGGAATGACATAAAAGTGTGTACTTAAAAAGAAAGAGATGAGTTGGATCCCTTACCTCGGGTCCGACTTGACTCGATCGTCCTTTAATCTCCTGAATAATAAACTTGAGTTAATTTCTACTTCCTTAAGAACCTTTTTCAAGTTCATTATTACTTTTATACCACTTATTACCATGTCATAACATTATGTAATCATTTAAGTTAATAATATTTGTTTTGCCAATATTTGGTTCTTAAGTCGAAAGTGGACTTCTTACAATTACATGTTGTTCGTGTGGCCAAATGTTTATTATATCCAGAATTGTATTCATTATGTAGATATCATATATTTCATATATATCCAGTACATTCATGCATTTATAACATTACATAATCATTTAGAGGTATGAAATGAAATGCACCGTTCATGGAGACGGTAAGCTGTACGTACGCATGAACGCTACTTTCATTTCTATTTCGTATTTTATAGAATGGAATAATAATGATATAAAGTTTTATTATAATTCCAGTATAATATCATATATAATATCATATTTCCATCCTGTATACGTCCCACATATGGTATTTAACGAATCAAATCACTTTGAAGGGGCGGTAGTCCGCACTTCCTTAAATGAAGATATCGCGTATACCCATAATGGAAGCCATAATGGTAAGACAAAAATGAAAAATACAGAAGCATAAGTAAAACATAAACATATTATATATAATATATAAAAATATTGACATCATAATGGCCACCTTTGAAGGTGTTAAATGAGTATTGAACAATCATCATTTCGGGAGGCAGAATTTCACCATCCATGGAAACCGTATGTTCTTTAACCATTTGATGTAGTTGTATGAGAGTGTAGCTAGAATAAATCTTATAAAAACATCCTAGTATATTGAATATACTGTTTTTGTTACAAAATAAGTAAATAAAAAGAGTTTAGGGGGTTGGAGAAGCAAAATAAAACAAATGAACATGAGAGAATGAATTACCTTTAAAAGTGTAACTCCTTTTGATTTGATCTTAAAGGCATCCTTTGAAAGTATTCTTCCCAAAGGGAATCCTCTAGGATGCGGAGAGGGATGTGGAGAGAGTAAACGGGCAGGGGTTGGCCGAGCCAAAGGCTTGAGGAGTGTGTTAAATGAGATAGAGGTGGGGGCCTTTTATAAGAGGAGAGGAGGGGCACTTTTGGAAAGTAAATAAATATTACTTTATTTGAAAATGTTTTTCGGTTTCAAAAGGTCCCACATTGATATAATTCGTGGATAAGGTGATAAGGCTTCGAAATATACTCATCCAATAAGTTTTGGACATGTGTAGTTCATTGAGTTTACATTATCTTTTCATTTTATTTAAATCGTCAAATAATGATGTCATCGCTGCATCATTATTTTGTCATAAATAATTTAATTTATTTAATGTCTAAAAATTATAAAAAAAATACTATGATGTAGGAAATATTTTTATCTTTCCAATGACTATTTATAATAAAAAATATGACTTGTATAACCCCACTTAAAAATTGTTTTAGTAAAACATATCATGTTTGTGTCATTTTTACTTTTACATTAAATAAAAAGTTATTTATGTCATTTCCCAACCAAAGTGGATCCATGGGGTCCACAAGTTGACCCATGGCTTGTCTTGGTCGTCCATGACACAACCAATGAGAGTAGGACATGTGTCAAGCTCATCTAATTTTATTAAAGCATTATTTTTACCTTAAACTACACTAATTACCACTAATCGCGATTAAAACTTAATAAGTTACTATTCACCAAAAAATATATTTTAATCTCATTGAACCACATTTTACATCTTAAGGACAACCATGTATGTCGGATTTTTTAAATTCAAACACAAAGATGGCAAAATTTCATTTAAACGGAAAAATCAGTTTTTATAAGTACCACTTAGTAGTTTCACTATTCATCAAAAATTGAAGTTTTTCAAAAAAATCCCAAAAATTCACCATAAGCTATATTTGATATTCCGAATTCAAAAATGAAGTCTGTTTTACAAAATTCAAAACATATTAATCAAATTAATTAATTTAATAATTAATTCCCGCTGTCAGAGCAAATAGCGTGTTTTTATAAAACAATAAGTATCAAAAGATTGACACTAGTTTAAGTCCGATTTCAAAGTGAAATTAATTCCAACGACCACTATTGGATTTAATGGTAAAAATATTTTCTAATTTAACTTTAAAACCAATTCAAAATATAATCTAATCATATAAATAAATTATATTAAAAAGAGGTTTTGAATTAAAACACAACATTTTACACTATTCATTAAAAATGAACTTTATCGAAAAAATACCAAAAAATTACACAAAGTAAAATTTGATGTCCCGATTCTTAATAAGAGTTTTATTTGGTCCAAAAGAATGTATAAGATTGATCAAAACTATATTTAATGACAGTTCTCCATTAAAAGGCGATAAGTGAACCTTTAGTGAAAACTAGGGCATATACGCCTAAAATTGAATTCTTTATGTATTTTAAGCGTTTACCTTTTATTGGATAAAAGTAAAAACATTTAAAAACATATATAATCATATTATAGTTATTTCTATCCATTCCCGCCAATACAATGGCTACATGTTAACTACCATTTAAAATAATATTATTTTATTATTAGAGTGCAACATAAGATTTCCAAGAAACTCGTTGTTGCGTGTTGGGTACGCCATCGAGCATAGCGTCCCCTTTAAAGTCATATTAATATTTTATTCACAAATATGGATAAATATGAAGATGTCATATTCTTTATTTACCTGGGGTGTTACATCCTTCCCCCCTTTTGAGAATTGCGTCCTCGCAATTTTAAAATTGCGCTTGGAAACATCCTTGAACGTCCCACATCGGAACAAGAGTCGGTAAAACAATCACTTTAAAATAAAGAAAGATAAACATAGAGGCCACCCGAGTTAACCCATACTAGGACTCCAAGTATGAAAATATGGACATGGAGGAGAAAACATAGGGTCATGTTCTGATGGAGAGTGATAGAAAACATGTTTAGGAGAAAGTTAACAATAAGAAAATCACAAACTTGTGATGGGTTAAACGGTGTTGGGTTCCCCAGTAGGAAAAGTTAATAGACAACATTTTTGTTTTAAGTTACTTTTTATTGAGGAATTTATTCATAAGGAAGCATAATCACTTATCATGTTGACTTTCAACCTTTACTAGATTCCTTAGTCAAACTCATATTTCTTCCAAAAGACGAGTATTTAGGGAGACTTGTTCGCATTAAGAGTACTATAATCAACTCTTAGAGAATCACCTACTCCCCAAAAGAGAACTATATACATCCCATGTATTTAGGCTTTAACCAAAACAAAAACCAAAAAGGTTAGTATAAGATCAGATAATCCAGAAAAGGATAACCCCTTATAAAAATAAAATCTATTCTTAATCTCCAAAATTTGTCCAACAAAACCCAAAGTTCAACGAGGACCATCCGATAAACAATTTGTCCATAAAATTCTTCAAAGTAAACCAATATAAGATTGAAACCCAAATATTTGAAGGATTTAGTTACATAGTCTTCCAAGTTAAATCGTAACATTTATCTCCAAACAACATTAGTCGCTCCTAATGTCCCGCATTGAAAAGTAATTATCCTAATCACATATCCTCCAAAATAATTTAACTCATAATTCATAAAATCATATAACTAAAAAGAATCAGTCAAACTAACCAGGGACTTCACGTAGTCCAGTGGTAGGCGATAAATACCAATCGCACTTTGGTTGTGGGTTCAATTCCCGCAGCTTTGTCCGACGCGACGGGTAGTCACACGGTCTACGTGTTGTCCTTTTTCCAAAACTATATAATTCTTAAATCATTCCCCAAAAAGGGATAAAATCATCAAAAATAACCATAACATAATTTAACCTCAATTTCATCTCATGCCTTTCACTTCAATCATAACATATAGTAACCCATAATTACCTCAAAAGTAAGGATCATATAAACCCAAATGGTTCTTTATAACTATGTCTACCAAAGAAAAGATAACTATTACTTGAATAAAATTTGCCTATATTAAACATCAGGGTTACACATAATATAAAAAGTCTTCTAATGTAACCCCATCATCAAAAAAGACTTAATACTCTTAAGAATTTCACCATAACTCTTGAAGCCCTTATATGTTGACATCTTACTCATTCAACGTTCTTCATGATCCATTATCCATTCCTTTCCAACTTATTCCGAAATACCTCTTTCCTACAAACAAAATCATGAATCATATCCTAAGATTCCAAAATAGGAAAACAATAGTCATGAAATAGTACATACCTTTGATTGGTCATTGTCAGTTTCTTCATCCTCAATCGGAATGGCATTAGGTATTGGTAAACTAATATTGGTACGCTCTTGGTGACCCCATTCATGAAACTTCTTCATAGGACATGTGTTTTCATAATGACCATGCACACCACATTTAAAACATTCAATTGATCCCTCAGAAAGAACTTCTTTCCCTTTCCTCGAGTCAACTGGATGCTTCCTTTTCCCATGGCAGGTTCTTGCTTTATGAAATTCATTTCCACATCTATATCATATATCAGTCCCTTTGAAAAATTTTCCTAGGTGTTTCTTTCCACATCTTTGACACATAGGTTTTTGAACACACTTACCTTTATGATTATTACCTGTACTTCTGTAGGGATTTGTTTCTTGCATATATGATTCCATAGAGAAATCTCCAAGGTTTAGGTGGTCAATCATGACTCCAGATAGTTGGTTGAGGATAATCAAAAGAGTTCTCATTGCAGCTCCCATATCATTTAGTTGCTTTCTCAAAAAACTGACATAGTTTCCTTCACATCCACTGTTACTTTGGTTCCTGCTAGATCCAACCATTTACTAAAACCAAAAAGGTCAGTGTGAGTATATCAACAAAACCATCATGTACTAATGAGTAAGATAAACACTAAGATATACTTACTTATTCAATTTATCTAAAACTGGGACTCTTTCTGAAATCCTAACCATTATGGTAATGTCACTTATTCTTAAAGAATACCCTAACCTCTAAAGTTATCTAAACCTCCCTTTGATACCAACTATAAGGCCTAAGCCTTAAACCTTACTTAATCTTGAGTTATTACAAGATTACACATTGAGGATCTTTTCAGGATTAGAGTTTTAGAGAATTAGATCATGAAACTTGCATTACATTCCACACTTAAACAAAGTGGTTACATAAAAGACAGTATTCAGTTTCCCATCAACGGTAACATATTGAAAATAAAACATGGATTCTTTCTTGACACATCCTTGACACTATCATCACATCATGTACCTTTACCTTGACCTGTGAAAAACATTTCAAAAAACTTGGGATGATCATAAAAAGCTCAGTAAGGGTTATAAAAAAATAAAGAAAGGAAACATGAGTTCATATATACATAAGAATGAAATCACACTTTACCCATAAAACATAGGCATATCAAATCATGAATAAATCATAGAAAAAATAAGACATAAATGTAACTTGAGGCATTCATAACATTCTTACGTAGGGAGTAACCCTCTTGGTTACGTTTGGAATACCCATCACAGTATATTCCCTAAATCTCTTCGGAGAAACCTTAACGTTTCACTCCTTCGTGTTACCCAATGCATTGGAGAGCTATATCGGGCTCACACGCCCTTAGTTTATCACGGAACCACCCATTTTCATAACAATGCCCAAGAACCATAACATAAATGTATCACATAAAACATGCATAATGGAAACATAACATTTCCACATTTCAATCACAATATAACATTTCAGTATATTGAAATAATTAATCCATTCAAAAAGAAACCATTTCCAAAACCATTTAAAACATTTAATAAAGAGATTTTTGAATCAAAGTGTCTCATACCACCTTGAAGCTTAAAATTTTAAACCATTAATATCCATATAAATAAATCCTTAACAACATTTTTAAAACATAGATATTAATAAGAACAAATGATTAAAACATTTAAAATGATATTTTGGTTAAAGGGGTTTTACCAAAATTAGAGACACTTGAATACAATAATTGAGGAATAACATTTAGTCAGAACTTTATAATATCATGAGAATAAATGGATTCATGATATAATACTCCAAAGGACAGTATATACACCATATAAGAGTGAATTGGTGCATAACAATAATGAACCCTCAATAGAAATGTCAAATGTGATGAAATCCCTTATAAAGAAGGTATCCTTAAATTAAGGACAAATCAATCTCAAAAATATGTGTGACAAATATAAATACACACAATATAAGTGGATATTAATTGTAAAACAATAAAAGGTAATTCACACATATTCAATTGATGACATATTAAATGACTTCATGTTAAACCCAAAGAAATCAAAATTGGGTTAAAAAGTTCCCTTGATAGCCTAACAACATCACATCAAAATGAGTTGATGAGAGATAAAAAGTGTATCTCATCACTTGGACATAAAATTTACATCAATAAGGATATATTAGAACATATCCCAACATAACAATATGTAAATTAAAAGACCCAACAAAAGAAGTCTTTTAAAAAAAAGAGGAGGGTGAAAGGTTCCCTTACCAACTTGGGTATCTTTCAAAACATACACCCCATGAAAGAAGTACAACAGATAATTGATGTAAATACTCATAAACGAAAGTATATTACACAAAGAGTAGAATAATGGGAAGTACATACACCACTCAATGTAATTTGTGGAAAATGTAGCATAAATCTCATGAGAATAAAAGTGAGATGAAAAATCCCTTACGAAAACTCGGCAGCCTAACGACGCCACATAAAACTTATGAATATGGATTGATGAGATCAAATAGGGTATCTAATCACATTACAATACAATGTACAGAAAGAGGAATATAAAAGAACATCCCCCAAAATTACAAAGAGGAGCTTAAAAGAAGTGACATAAAGGAGAGTACTTAAAAAGAAAGAGAGAGGTTAGATCTCTTACGAAAGTTCGGGAGCCTAACGGCGCCACTCAAAACTTCCAAAATGGATTGATGAGAGAGAATAGGGTCTCTCATCACATGAATATAAAAATTACAGAAAGTTTAATATAAAATATCATCCCAATAACAAGAAAGATGAGCTTTAAAAGGAATGACATAAAAGTGTGTACTTAAAAAGAAAGAGAGGAGTAGGATCCCTTACCTCGGGTCCGACTTGACTCGATCGTCCTTTAATCTCCTGAATAATAAACTTGAGTTAATTTCTACTTCCTTAAGAACCTTTTTCAAGTTCATTATTAATTTTATACCACTTATTACCATGTCATAACATTATGTAATCATTTAAGTTAATAATATTTGTTTTGCTAATATTTGGTTCTTAAGTCGAAAGTGGACTTCTTACAATTACATGTTGTTCGTGTGGAAAAATGTTTATTATATCCAGAATTGTATTAATTATGTAGATATCATATATTTCATATATATCCAGTACATGCATGAATTTATAACATTACATAATCATTTAGAGGTAAGAAATGAAATGCACCGTTCATGGAGACGGTAAGCCGTACGTACGCATGAACGCTACTTTCATTTCTATTTCATATTTTATAGAATGGAATAATAATGATATAAAGTTATATTATAATTCCAGTATAATATCATATATAATATCTTATTTCCATCCTTTATACGTCCCACATATGGTATTTAACGAATCAAATCACTTTGAGGGGGCGGTAGTCCGCATTTCCTTAAATGAAGATATCGCGTATACCCATAATGGAAGCCATAAAGGTAAGACAAAAATGAAAAATATAGAAGAATAAGTAAAACATAAACATATTATATATCATATATAAAAATAGTGACATCATAATTTCCACCTTTAAAGGTGTTAAATGAGTATTCAACAATCATCGTTTCGGGAGGCAGAATTTCACCATCCACGGAAACCGAATGTTCTTTAACCATTTGATGTAGTTGTGTGAGAGTGTAGCTCGAATAAATCTTATAACGACATCCTAGTATATTGAAGATACTGGTGTTGTTACAAAATAAGTAAATAAAAAGAGTTTAGGGGGTTGGAGAAGCAAAATAAAACAAATGAACATGAGAGAATGAATTACCTTTAAAAGTGTAACTCCTTTTGATTTGATCCTAAAGGCTTCCTTTGAAAGTATTCTGCCCAAAGGGAATCCTCTAGGATGAGTAGAGGGATATGGAGAGAGTTAATGGGCAGGGGTTGGCCGAGCCAAAGTCTTGAAGAGTGTGTTAAATGAGGTAGAGGTGGGGGCCTTTTATAAGAGGAGAGGAGGGGCACTTTTGGAAAGTAAAGTAATATTACTTTATTTGAAAATGTGTTTCGGTTTCAAAAGGTCCCACATTGATATAATTCGTCGATAAGGTGATAAGGCTTCGAAATCTACTCATACAATAAGTTTTGGACATGTGGAGTTCATAGATTTTACATTATCATTCCATTTTATTTAAATCGTCAAATAATGATGTCATCGATGCATCATTATTATGTCATAAATAATTTAATTTATTTAATGTCTAAATATTATAAAAAAAACTATGATGTAGGAAATCTTTTTATCTTTCCAATTAATATTTATAATTAAAAATATGACTTGTATAAACCCACTTAAAAATTATTTTAGAAAAACATATCATGTTTGTGTCATTTTTACTTTTACATTAAATAAAAAGTTATTTATGTCATTTCCCAACCAAAGTGGATCCATGGGGTCCACAAGTTGACCCATGGCTTTTCTTGGTCGGCCATGACACAACCAATGAGGTTAGTACATGTGTCAAGCTCATCTAATTTTATTAATGCATTATTTTTACCTTAAACTACACTAATTACCACTAATCGTGATTAAAACTTAATAAGTTACTATTCAACAAAAAAATATATTTTAATCTCATTGAACCACATTTTACTTCTTAATGACAACCATGTATGTCGGATTTTTGAAATTCAAAACACAAAGATGGAAAATTTTCATTTAAACGGAAAAATCAGTTTTTATAAGTACCACTTAGTAGTTTCACTATTCATCAAAAATTGAAGTTTTTCAGAAAAATCCCAAAAATTCACCCTAAGATATATTTGATATTCTGAATTCAAAAATGAAGTCTGTTTTACGAAATTCAAAACATATTAATCACATTAATTAATTTAATAATTAATTCCCGCTGTCAGAGCAAATAGCGTGTTTTTATAAAACAATAAGTATCAAAAGATTGACACTAGTTTAAGTCCGATTTCAAAGTGAAATTAATTCCAACGACCACTATTGGATTTAATGGTAAAAATATTTTCTAATTTCACTTTAAAACCAATTCAAAATATAATCTAATCATACAAATAAATTATATTAAAAAGAGGTTTTGAATTAAAACACAACATTTTACACTATTCATTAAAAAATGAACTTTATCGAAAAAATACCAAAAAATTACACAAAGTAAAATTTGATGTCCCGATTCTTAATAAGAGTTTTATTTGGTCCAAAAGAATGTATAAGAGTGATCAAAACAATATTTAATTACATTTCTCCATTAAAAGGCGATAAGTGAACCTTTAGTGAAAACTAGGGCATATACGCCTAAAATTGAATTCTTTCTGTATTTTAAGCCTTTAGATTTTATTGGATAAAAGTAAAAACATTTAAAAACATATATAATCATATTTTAGTTATTTATATCCATTCCCTCCAATACAATGGCTACATGTTAACTACCATATAAAATAATATTATTTTATTATTAGAGTGCAACGTAAGATTCCCAAGAAACTCGTTGTTGCGTGTTGGGTACGCCATCGAGCATAGCGTCCCCTTTAAAGTCATATTAATATTTTATTCACAAATATGGATAAATATGAAAATGTCATATTCATTATTTACCGGGGGTGTTACATCTGATCTGGAGGTGTAAGAGATAAAAAAAATCACATTCATAAAAAAACTCAATCCCCCTCTAAAGATTTAGATACATTTACTGCTAATAGAAATCATATTTCAGGATCTTTTGGTTTGTGAAAATTACAAAGTGTTCTCCAATTAGATATTTCTATCCAGATAATTGCACAAACATGAGTAACTCTAGCTACAAATCATGAGTGAATTAGCTACACTCATGAGAATGTAAATAAAAATAATCTTAAATGATCACTACCATCTACTGAATCAACATCTACTCAATCACTGGATGGTACATGTCACAAAAACCTAATACAAAAAACCCCCCTAAAAAATGAAGAATTAGAGTACTGATCAACTTATCTTTTAGGTATCTAATCACTTATTTTCAAATACCATTCCATAAATAATCTAGGACCTTACTAGTAAAATCGTTCAATGGGGATTCATCCTGATAGAAATCATATTTAAACCACTAATAAAAAAAATTCCAACCCAGAGAACATTGATGATATAGCTTGACGTTGGGTACTTTTGAATAGTCAATTTCTATAGTCTGGTATGGTTCTACTTTCACACCCGACTACGACACCACATATCAAAGGAAACACACATTGAATTTATATAAAATAATCATGGGAATACTTTCACAGAGAGTGTGGGTTTGAAAGAACTACAAATCATCTCTATGATTATCGACATCCTCAACCAATAACATTGAGTGGATCAAGATATAATCAGTTCAAATGATGAAACAATTGTCCAGAAAGTAGCATAACATAGAAGTCATGAGTCAAGTTATTGAAACTAGTGTATTTTTTTCTCCGAATTGCATTGAGAATTACATGATATTCCCATGAATTCACATGAAGGAAATCATTAGAATATACTAATCTTTCACCCTCCCCATATGATATATATACTGCATGGTAACCTCTCACAACCATCTGGATCCTTTTTAAGAGTCAAACATATCATTGATCCTTGATAGGGGGTAATGGATCTTGACCATTACATGATTTAACCTTTTTTAGTTAATGCAAAACCAAAAACCATCAATCACATCCTTTGGAAACAATATTAGAGCACCGCACGGAGAAAAATTGGGTCAGATGAAAATACTATGTTTTAGAAGGTCCACTTAAAACCTAAACTCATTCGAACCCATCAACACAATTTGATGGGGAGACCTCCAAATTTGATATTCACTCAGTTCAAATTCTATCGCAAAATCAAAATCATATTGAGGGTGGTAATTCCATAACCAAATGTAAGAAAAAAATTTGAACACTCCTCAGCCACCTTGGGAATATACCATTCCAATGATTCTAATAACATCTCCACCAACTAAATCATAAGTGGCTCCATTTTTTCACTTTCATTCCAATAACCACACTTCCCAATAAACATAACTTTTAGGCAATAAATATAAGAAAAACAAGTATCATATGCATGTAATTGAAGAATTCATTCCTGGAATATAATTAATCTATTAAAGGGATGACATTGTGTCATTGTACCTATAATATAAAAAAATCCCCAAAATATTAGTCCTTCTCATAGACAAACATCAAAAAATGAATCTTACCATTCAAATAATGTATAAAAAAATGAGTAAATGGATTCCTTTTTAAATCCAATACAAATGAAGTGACCAGTGTTTAGGGAAAAAAATTGTCATTCTCTTCAATCAAACTAGGAACAAACATGAGTAGATGATAAACTGATCATACCATGGAAAACCTATAACACTGTTTGGACCACTACATCCAATAAATGAATATGAACATGCCTAGATCTTGTAACTCTCTACCGATATTCTCCAAAATTACCCTCTTTTATTTTTACTTGTGGTTAAGGACCATCATGATTCTTCACACTACCAACAACATCTTCCATCATCTACTAAATTGGTTTCGGTGGTCCCAACCACTAAAAGTGTCATGGAGGAAAATACTGATGACATAAAAAATGGGAGTAAAAACCTACCAGTTACTAGTCTGAAGGAGTGGTTGAATCTTGAAGAAATTTGTTCTAATGTCCCAAACAAAAATAATAGAAAAATGGATGGCCTTTGGAATGTTACATAAATCCACCTTCCCTATAAGGATAGAAAGAGTTCTGATGTGGTGTGTTTCCCACTGACCACAACCTGAACTTCTTGAAAACCTTGTATGTACAACCTATATCCATACCCCTTGAGATCCCCTACAATCCACACTCTAATGTATTAACACTTAGGGAACACATCTACCTAATAATCTATTCTTCTTTCTACAATTCCAATAACCTTGATAGCATTAATAAAATTATTTTAAACATGATCACGATGAGCAAAGCCTCAAGTATATTCCTCTCTATACACTCTTCTCCTGAAAAAATACATAGTGTAATGATTAGAAGGTCTGTGAACATGATCTCATGATCCTAAACACACTATAACCCCTATTGATGTGAAATAATATTATTTAAATTAGATTCTGTTAATACTGATGATGGGAATTATGAATGGAACTTATTCTAAAAGTCATTCCATGACCCAAATTCATTCTTAAAGTAAAAAAGAAACAATTTCCCCCATTATTGTTCATTTACCCATAAATGAATCACTATCAACAACACCCTTAACTCCAACCATACCACGATTACACTGAACGTGAAGTTTGGAACCTCGAATCATTTTTCTATATCTAGATTGGAGACACACTCCTCATACTTATCAAAAAAATATATTATAAAGTCATGCAAGGCCCTATACCAAACCATATTCAACACTATTAGGTTATCCCTATGAATTTAAACTGAATCATCATGAAAAAATCATGAGAATGTGAATATTTTAGACAAAAACCATGAAAATTGTCTTAAATAATGGAGAAAATACTAATATAGGAATTATGAAATTTTATATCAGGATTATTTAATTATTTAATTTTATTTTTCTGAAACAAAAATATTAAAATACGGACACAAAAAACCAGGATTCATTTGTATATCATAGGACTGTATCCTAAACAAATCTTGTCACTTCATTGTTTAATAACAATAGTTTCTATGAACTGGAGCATGGGGGGACCTGAAATCTCATGTCCTTGCATATCACCTTATACTATGACATGCACAAAAGATCAACTAGAATTGTTTAACTACAATTTAATGATATCCTCACTATTTTAAACTACAAACTCTATCCTATCTATCATCATTCACTATCGATACCACTTTTTCATGAAACCCTCCATCCAAATATAAAACATTGAATAAATAAATATAATGACAACCCAAGACCTGCATCTAGCAGTCCACATGCTAGAGATATGAACTGAGGGTAGAAAAATATCATATATAAGAGGCATTACCAATAATTTATAAAACTAGATCCCAATATGAGATTTACAACTGAAAAAATATACTACATTTACATATAAATATAAACCAAAATCCATCCCATAATGAATGTTAAAAATAAAAAAAACATTTAAAGGTCTCGATGGTAAATAAAAAATGAAAATACCTATAGTAGTGACTCAATATAAGCTCCAAATATTTGGATGATGTTTTCCAAACCCATCACAACATACATCTTAGAATAATGGAAAATATTTTATAAACAAAGGGTGACCATAAATGTTTACTTAGTTGAATCATAGAAATGTCTCATGTGGACCTATGGGAATAGATTGCAAATGAACTAGTAAAGAAATATTAGTACCAATAAGCACTGAAAAAGTCAACTAAAAAATTCCTTACACACCAAGTCTCACTCAGATAATCATGGATCCGATATAGTACTATAAGATTGTGATCATAATAATATAATGAAACCTTCATCTTCATCCCCCACTGCTTTTTTTATCTCACACCCCATCATGGGACATCTTTTTCTTCATCCCTTCCATACACATTACATCACATTCCATCCATATATAATGTTGGTTGGTATGCATCCCTGACAACCCCGCCATATCATGGTAAGTAATCTAGTGGTTACATCATGTTTCATTACATCACATCTCACCCAAAGACACAAGGTCCATCAAAACACTTCCCTCCCCAAAAAGCATGGGTTGTCACCCAACATCTCATCAGATAACCCTTATTTTAGGGTATCATAAATCTAATGGAAATAAACCTTAGGACTTCCCCCTAATATACATGACCCGTAGCACATATCCAACCTCATCACAACATCAACACATCAATCCTAAATCTAGAATCATGGGACTTAAATACACTACTCACCCAAAGAAACATAGGCAATCATTGTTGAAAGAAGAACAAGGAATAGTTGGTAGCTAACAATCGATATCAACACCAACTAGGATGTTAGAGGGAAGACATGTGAAACCTAGAACAATTAATAATTGGAATGATTGTATAACTCTAGAAGGATATATATAAAAATACAAAGAACATATACAACATATAGATATTGAACATTAACCAACCTATGGGTTCACATAAACTATTATTGCACCCACAAAATCAATACCATCATTCCACACGTCAACCATCACAATTACTTTAACAACTACGTGAAAGACACCACTCCACCACCACACAATAATTCCCACGTTAATTTATAATACAAAAACCTTCTATATATTTCAACTTTCCACAAACATTAAATAACTAAGACTCAACATTGTCATTCACATAGCTAGTGGATTTAGTCATTTCAGGTTTTATATCTATGACATATCAAGTTCCGAAAAATTCGAAAACATCTATAGAACTGTAAAAATATTTCTTAGATAACTAGAAAACTATCAGAACCACACCACATAATAACTTACATAACACACAACTATCAATATAAAACCACATGTCCACAATATTCACCATGAAACATAGACGAAGACATCTCACAACAACAAGAAAATACCGTACATCTCAAACATTACTCATAATGAAACATCTATAGACAACAACTGCATATGACCCCACACATAGTAATCATTTCACACCACAACCATCATACATAACAACCTCACATCACTACCACTATTCACCACATCTCACAACTTCCCACATCCCATCCAATACAACTATTCACCACATCATTTACCCATGCATAAAATATCCTTTTAATAAAGCCGCTATCAATTCCCAATATCCCACAACCCACACAATAACGTAAAAAATAAACCACTCACAACAAAATCACATATAAATTTACCTCCATAATTTATTCAATTTCCTTCAACACATTACTTATTTTTTTAGCATTATTATTATCCCCCATTTATATGGGTATCTAATTTATTAGTAAAATATTATTTCATTAACCTATTATTTAGTATAATATCACACAAAAACGTAATAAGGGTCTCAGAACATATCATCTATATCATACGCAAGGTTCCCAAAAGCCATTGTTTTTAGTATTGGAAACAATTATGCACAATATCATCATCAGAATATATAAAGGTGGTAAAGAATATAATATCTCTATGATACCCATCAATTTTAGTTATTATAAATAATTATAGTTACTCATAAAACCATTAATATCTAGTTATTTGAGAAAAACCATGAAATCCCCACACGTAACATGTAAATAGGTGATAAAAAGGATCTCAAAACTCAATGAATCATTTTGATCTCACTGTAAACCTTATGGAAAAGAAGCAACAACTAGAAACCCACAACCATACTTGGAAACAATAGATCAACCTAAATTGCACACATGGGTTTCCAAAAATGTATCCAAATTGATACCTCGATCAAAACAACATTTCTATAGTGGTTCATTACAAGAAGAACACGAGGAAAAAAATGGTTATGGGAAGGTAACTAAACACATATTAAAAAGATCAACCACCAGAAGTCACATATAAAAACATTAGTAACTGAGTGGTGGGTCCTATGAGGTTCTCCTAGGGTTCTCAAAAAATAAATGAGTGATGGTATCTGAATGGGAATTTTAATGAAATCGAAGGAAAAAATATATCTCAAATGAATGACTCACCTTTTATTGCATAAATCCCACATTTATTATGTTAAAATAAGAGAATTTAAAAACATACATCATAAAACCATTTTATGATGTAAAATAAAAATATATGGAAGAATTATAATTTTCATTATTTATCATCTAGAATAATCATATATCATTAAAATATTTATTATGGTACAAATCATATTCACAATTTATCTCTTTCTGCGACAACATGTAAATCAGCTAGCCATAGGAGCCATAAATGACCATATTACGTTGTAAACTACTATATTACAATATAAAAATACCTTATATAGTCATTCTATAACTATAAACTAAATAAATCATCATTAAGAGTCCTCTAAGAACCAACAACGTCCCTAAGTGGTAAATTAATGTTATCGGAAGGCACAAACCATTAATGTTTCTTTATAAGAGGTATAATTTATCTAATTGAATAATGTACATTTCTTCTTATAGAACATAAAATTATTCTTGAAACATGATGATGTAATAATAAAAGTATATTATATACAAAGAAATATGAAGATTATTTTGGTATATAATTTTATCATATCCTTTTCCATCCTATTGGAAATGAAAACATCACTGATGAGTATGTGTGGAATAACACCTCCCAGAAGTGATATGTTTTATTTTACATAATTTCCACACATACCTTGATATAATGATAGAAATATTGAATTTATAGGTTTTTTTAAAATATTATTATTCTTAAAAGATAAATTTTGGTTACCTTTTCAACATTATACCCATTGAAAAAAGATAATGTCACTCATCCCAAGATGTGGACCACCACCTCCTTAAATATTTAAGATTCATTTTTCATTTCCTATTTTCATAGATGATTCTAAAATTATATTTAATTTATAAACATGATAGTTATTTATGGACTAATATTTTTGAGATTATAGAAACCAAAACCCTTAGACCATTGGTTATCTTACTGATCTTTTACTTGGGATTAGAAATATTACATCATAAAAAACAAATTTATACTTAACAATTTTCAAATAAAAATAAGTTGTGTTAAGAAATTTAATAAAATTTTAAATTATAATGAAATGTTTTAAAAAATATTTTTAGAATGTAAAAAAATATAATTTTATTAATTGGGTGTTACAAAATAGAAAAATTTATTCCGGAGATGTGGTAAGTTATATTAATTGAATTTTTTTATATTTTTTCATTTAAAAATATTTATCATCCATGATTGTGTTCACTAAATGTTTAATAATATTTATATTTAGGATTAAATGATTCATTATGTTCATTGTGAATTGCAGTTGACTTTTAAAAAAATATTAAGTGAAATATTGTTATATTTTATCTGTATGAATCAATTTAGACATTTTAAAAACATTTCTGTAAATAATCTTCTATATTAAAATATTTGGAACGATTGGATTTTCCACATTTCATAACCATTATTTCATTGAATTTTAATTTATGTGAATCCATGATTTTTCAATGAAATATGTTTCATCAGTATAATGGAATGATTTTTTAAACATTATCTATTTGAAAAAATATTTTCAAATGTATTAAATGAAGTGATTAAAATTTCAGTTCAAGGTATTTTTATATATATGAACTTAATTTGATGATTCTGATTTATTAATGAGGATATGCACTACTGATATCATCTCTGATGTTACTCTAGATGTCTAATGATCATTTTTGTGTGTTAATTGACTTGGAAATCTATTGAAATTCCATTTGTTATTTTTTTCAATATGAATTTTTATGTTGATTATGTGTTGTTTTGATATTAATTTGATTCATATAATTTATGTAGTGGACTTTGTAATTGATTAGAAATGAATATAATATCTTGTAAATGAATTTATAGTTCACTTTATGAAAACCAACATGGGTGTTTGGTGTATGTATATAAAATTATTTAGGATGTCTTGGAACATGAACTCAAAGGTATGTTTATGATGTTAGAAAACAAGACCTTGACATTATGACAATGAAGTCCAATATTATTATGCATATAATTATGAAATTAGTAATTACTTTCTAAATGAATATTTATACTTTTATCCTTCTCTAAATTTAATATTCATGTTGTTGATAACCATTTTTGGAATCTTTTTATTTCATATGATATGAAAATTGACTATGATCAAATGATATTTTATAGTCTTGAATGAGTATATTGTTTGTTTTCATGTAATGTATTTCATTACTTTTAGGAAAGCCTCATGATTTATTAATTTTTTTTCCATTTTTATTTCTTTTGAATTATTTGATGAATTTTTTTAAACAACATTAATTTCAAAAGTAAGTGAATATTTTACCTATAATATTTATTAAGAAAAAAAATAAAAAATCAATTTAGAGTTTTTTGAACTAAAATTTGATTAATAGTGTTTTTTATTTTTATATCCTATAGTTGTATATATTATTCTCATCCCATGTTTTAAAATATTATTTATATGTTTTAGGGATGTTTTAGAACTATAAAAAAGAATCTCTATACATTTTTGGGATCCCTCTTAAAATAAGAAAAATTATTTTAAATAAAACATGATGTCAATTTTTTGAATATTGTCTTTGCGAAATAAAATGCACCTTTATCTCATGTTTCTACATTTTATTTTATCATTTTGGCCTGTAATAGTTTTTCTTAATTCTCTAAATTTATAAAAAATTGGATTATTGAAATGTATAAAGGTGAAACACTTATAATAAAACAATTTATTGTGGGATAATTATGTTACAATGTGTTAGAAAATATCCATGAAATTTGTGAAATAAGTACATCTACTTATTAAAATTATGAATAATAAAATGATCATATTGAATTACCTCATTTAATATGACTTTTATAATTGTGGATGAGTAATTTATGAAAACAATTATCCTATGTTTAGTTGATATTATGATCTCTACAGTGAGGAATGATATGTTAATGACATTAAGAATATATTATATATCCTATAATGCTCTAAATAAAATAAATTCATAATTCCCATTTATCATATAAAAGAAAAAGATGATAATTCCTGGAAACTAATCAATGACATGATCTGAAAGAGGAAGTATAATCCATGAATGTGAATTATTGAAGAAAATATTATTCAATGATGATTTTACCTGATCACCCCATCTTAAAATGGAAATAGGCTTCCCTAGACTAATGTAAAAGGAAAATGTGTCTATAAGTTCTTATGATGAAGATGTCACAATTCATATATTGTATAACTATGTCTTATTATAGATGCAGAATGTATGGAGGACTATATTGGTAGTGAATTAAAAATATGTCTATGAATATATTTTTCCAATAGATACCTTGAAATATATTTAGAGATTTTATATTTATGGATTTATGGCTGAGGTAGAAATTATTGATTTCTTTATTCTTAAGGGATTAGATATAAAAAGTAGAAAATTGAGTTTCAATTGGGAGGATGAATGGATAAATCCCAATGAGGCAGTAATACCCAACATCCCACATGTAAAAACATTGGGAAGAAGAATTTTAGAAATATCCTCTCATGTGAATGGGGAGATACATGAACTATGGAATGAGGGTCCTTAGTAAAACCAATGTCAGAAGGGATTAAATATCCCTCTAATGTGTTGGATAAAAATAAAAATCAAATTATCCCTTAGAATATGGTTCATTTTTTCAAATATATGGTATGTTGACATTACACAAAAAATTCACAAAGTTAAGGGATATTGAAGATAATTAATGAAAACAATATATATTTCCAAGAGATCAATGAAGAGGTTATTAAATTACTACTATTTACGATGAAAAAAATGATGTGGTGATATGTAAAGTAGTTATTCATTTAATAACAGATAAAAAAATGATTATTATTCAGCAAATTCACTCATTCATACTTGTTTTGTGTAAAATTTATAATCACCACATCAAAAATATTGGCTGATTTATCTTTGAGAACATAAAACAAGGAAATTATTTCATCATAAGTATAGAATTCCTTCCCAGTAAATTTTTTATCAAATATACAACATAGAAAATATAATGAGACATTATTTCAAAGCAATTTTCTGTTATATAGGTAATATATTTATTTCCATTATATAAATCATACATTATCTAACAAGATTTGGAAATCAGTCTCCATATCCAGATTCAGTTTATTTATAAAGGACTTTGGAGGAGGATGAATAGAATTTGAAATATTATTCACATAGATGAATGTTATAGCGAAGGGATAAATCATGTATAACTGAAATAACATAAGAAAAATAGATAATCATGTCCGATGAATTGTAAACTATGAGGGGCCATAATTATTTTATCCCAAATGACTTTCTTGTTGTTTAACCTATTAAAGGTGTTTACATCTCAACTGAACATATATGTGGGACTATTCTAATATCCATGTCAGCCTACATATTGGCCATAATTGAATTAGAATGATTAATAAAGAAGATATATGATGAATATGAAAATGGTTTTTATATTCCCATCATCACTGTGAAGAAAGGGTTGGTTAATAAAACATTTAATTTAATATAATGAACTCCGAAAATCACCACAAAGAAAAAATCACTCATGACATAGATTTATGGCTTGTATAATCAACTATATGTGGCCCAATAGTTCTCTAATGTGTAACATTATTCATGATATATTCATTTTATGGTGAAAATGGAATATATTCCCATTACTACCTTTCAAACAAGGCATGGAAACTACGAGTTAATTGGGATCTTGTCCAGAATCACTATTTGTTTGATAATAATCATTGAAATAATGAATATATTAATTAGTTAATAAATTTAAAATAAATTGGTGTCCATTGTAGAAGAAATTTAAATTTACTCTAAAATTATGGAGAAATATGAACAGAATTTTTTAATTATGCTAAAGGCATTAAAATGGAAAATCTATATAAAATTGATAGTAAATGTATTTTTTGGATAAAATAAGTTCCATTATTGTTGTATTTCATCACCAGAAAAGGGATATTCTTGTATCCTACAAAGAAAATAGAAATTCAATAGAGGAGTAGACCACTATTTTCAACAAATAATTATAGTTTCATTAGAAGATGATTATTATCAATTTTTTGTGAGAACTTCTAATGATAATGTAATCCTCAAACCAAGCTAAATCAGAAGGGAGATATGTTTTTCTATACTAATGATTGAAAAATATATTCAAGGAATTGAAATGATGATTATCACAAAACTAGTACTAACATTAGTTTCATGTGTCAATCAATTTACGGTATAAAATGATGCTTTATAGTTTAACATAAAATTTTAATTATTAAAATGATAAAAGTGATAGACTACACCTCATGAAAGTTGGATGTTCAAGATTTGAACTATCCAACACATGATCCTGGTTGGTTGAAATGATATTAAAATTGATCATTTGATTTTATTATCTCTATTAGGATAATTTTGAAATATATATAGCTAATAATATCCTTAAGCATATATTCACATAGATTGAGCTTAATAATCAATGGTGAAGATGGTCGGTTTTTATTAAGGACAAGGAATGCTCAATCCAACATCATCATTGGATGTTGAATAATGTGCTAGATTTCCTAAATAGAATTTAACTTTAATCCCTTTTAAGGGGGATGGTTAAGAAGGTTCCAATCTTTTTAGACATAAATATGATGTACATGGAAGTAATAGTTGAAGGAATAATATATTACATAGATAAAATTATTATTCAAAAATCCATTCAGGATGTGATAAAAGATGGTCAAGGGGATGATTTGAAAATATAGAATATGGATGAATCTTTAAGGTAAGTGAAATCTTCAGAACTCATCATTAAAAGGGGGTTCTGAGATTTAGGTCAAGACTATGTGTTCCATCAAATCATTCGATACAGAATATGTTGAATGATCTACTTTGTTAAGTATTAATTATTCACACAGGGAGATTAATGATGTATTAGAATCTTCTTGATGAATTTTCATGCAATGATATTGAAAAAGAATTCATAAAATATACAACAAACATCCTGGTATGTCAAAAAATGAATTGATAAATACAAAACTCTAAGGGAATGACACAACCATTACCCATACCTATATATAAAAGTGAAAAAATAATTATTGACTTTTTTACTGGTATTATAAAGACATAAAAAGGAAATGAAATCATATAGGTTTTAGTGGATATTTTTAAAAATATTTCTCATTCAATTTCTATTCAAGGAGACTTCTCAGTCAATCAATATGCAAGGATGTAAAAAAGGTAAGTGGTGAGGATTCATGGAAAATGACTTTTGATTGTATCTGATTGAGATGCAATGTTTACCTATGTGTTTTAAAAAAATTCACCAAAATGATCATAAAATTATGTTATTATTTCGTACATTTAATCGTCCCCAAACTGATGAAACATCTATGTGAAATTTCCAAAAACTCCTTTACATGTTGAAAAAATTCTTCTTATACACAAATGGTGAAAGGATATGCATCATCCTCAAGTCATGTTATTATACAACAATGCATTCCACTTGATAATTGAAATGTTTCCATACAGATCATTTTAAGGAAAAGATGTTGAAAACCTGGTTTCTAGGATGATGATGGGGAACAAGTATCTAGTACATAAAACATTCATGGAAATGATATAAAATGTGAAGACAACTAAAAATCACATCAATGAAATGTAGATTTGATAAAATATCTATGATGACCATAATTAATGAGACCCAGATTTTAAGGGTAGAGATAATTTGTTCTTACGCATATCTTCATGGATGATATTCATGTGATAGGGAAAAAAGGGAAAGTTATATCCCCCATACATCCATCCCTTTGAGTTTCTTTGTCACATCAGATATATTCATTATTGGTAACAACTCCCATGAACCCTGTTTCAGGTACATGACGTATTCCCTATATACATATTGAGGAAAAAATATTGGATCCCTCATATAGAACCAATCTGGAAGTGGTAGTGTTACATCATGATCACTTTTCCCTGGATTAGTTGGTTAAGATCATGGATTGTGGAGACAAAATTCTATGTAACGAGAATAATCACATAGTAAATTTATTATGGTAGAACCACCTAAATGAGGAGGAAAAATTGGCATCGAAATATGTTACGAAATTGAATTATCCTCAACCATTTTCACCTTTATGGGTGAATAGTAATATAGAGCTAGTAAATTTTAAGGGTTTGGGGAATGTGACGAACTAAAATTTTGTCAATGAGATTTCCATTCTGAGTATATAAACATGTAATATTTAGTAGTGTACTATTATATAAAGAATGAGAAACACATGACATAACAAAAAATATTCTTTAAATTGAATTAGGAAATACAAGAAGATTATAAATATACTCAATAAAATCTAATTAATTATAAGGGTCAAAAAATAAAAATAAGATAACTATAATTATAAAATTTGGATCTATTTGATCCCCTGTAATGATCACACTCACGATAAAAAATTTATAAATGAAATCGATTATTAATAATTAGATATCCATTTTTAATATGAAAATATGTATAATAATGATAAAAATATAATTGAAAGAATAATTAATGAAATATGAGGTATTTATACATGTATGGAAAACCACATAACCACAACAAATCAAATAGTTGAAATAGTAATATGAACACTAGAAAGTAATATCACACTTAAAAATAGAAAACTCTCTCTAAAAATAGTATCTTTTCCTATGAAAGTATATAATTATATTTTTGTGTCTTAAAAAGTTAAAATATAGATGATCATTATCATCTTATATATAAATACGTTTTGAGAAAAGATAAATTAAGTGTTTTTATTTTTAGAAAACACAAAAAAAATTGATCATGCATATGAAAAATATTAAAATGTTATTGATTTTTTTCATTAAATGGTTTCATAAAATAATACTATTTTTTATCACAATGATAATAAATTTTCACGATATAGTAAAAAAATCAAAGGGTAGGAATTATTATCACAATATTGAAATTTTAATATTCTTTCACTAAATAATGAATATATTTTAAAATTAAAATTTTCAAATTGGTAAAAATATTTTAATAAAATTGATTTCATTTTTATAATATAAATGTCGAAAAATTTTATGGTTATTTTTTATTATTTTTTAACATGGTTAATTTTTTATGCATGGTGAAAAGAATAAAAATACAGTATTAAACAATATATGTTAAATACATGAATAATTCAGTTATAGCCAATTCAAGAATACATTATTTCAAATTCACATACATAGATTTATATAACTATTAATAAGAATCATCACAATTGTGAGTCTTGAGATAATATAATTTAATGAAAATTATATTCAAAAACACCCCTCTAACCCCTTAAAAATAACACACCTCACTAACCATTATCCTCACACATACTACACCATGGATATTTATAAATATATACCAATTTATATTCTATGTATTCTCCCACATGTACTAAAATTTATATTATCAATGAAATTAATTTCAAAAGTCCCTTAAGTGTTATTTCAGGAGATGAAATCCAAAAAGGTAATATTTGTAATCTATACCTTTAAAATTAAAATACTCTTTTGTAACCCCATTAATTCCACCATCCATCAATACATAATAAATCAATTATAAATTATATATGAGAATATATATTTTAATTCAATATTCATTGGCCAACCTCTTCTCATTTCTTTCTTAAAAAAAAATATTCACAATATGTTTGGTTTGCCACCTCAAAAAAAAAACAAACTTCATTATTCAAAACCATCATTCAAATGTTTTTAAAACACTTATTATGGGGAAAATTTTCCATGTCCGTATATTTATTTATTTTTAGTTTATAATAGTTAATTACCATTAATTTAAAATAAATACTTTTACGTTCAGTATGAATGAAAGCCCCACCTAAATGAGTTAACTATATGAAAATAAATATTGTACACTCTAAATAAAACATTTTTATTAATAATAAAGAATATTAAGAACATTTTATACATATAGATACACAATAACTACATAATTTTACATCTCAAATGTTATTTAATTATTCCATTAGAACTGTCATAATTAACAGGAAATTATTCCTTCCATAGAACCATGAAATAAACGACACTAGGATTGTTGAAAAAACAATATCCAAATAAAATGATTCTAAAATGAAATAATACATTGAAATATATCAATGTTGTTTGATATTTTTTTAAAATAATATATTTGTTAAATAAAATTTGATTATTTTTTAGGTTAAATAAATTTAGAGAGGGAATGCATATTTGAGGTATGGGAACTTTCAAACCACCCTCCATTATATTGGGTCATTATTTTCCATCTAGAACATAAATTTTCACAATATTATTTTCTTTATTTTATTTTATATTTTATACATGTGATTCGCTGAAAAAATATACCTAGCTATTATTACCTTTATGGTTAGGTATAAACCCCTTTTTACAATTTTATTCTAAATTTCATTCCTTATTAAAACCCAGTTAAATGGAATTTTTCTCTTCTAAGCCTTATATTGTGTACCAATCCATATTATTTTTTAAACCATCCATGGTTCCTAAAATTTATAATTTTATTATAGAAATAAGTTCTCCTAAATATCCAATTTTACTGAAATTTTTATTATAATTGTCCCCTTAATGACCCAATTCCCATTTCTATAAAACTATGCTAATGTGGTATATTTCCATAAATACCACTCCTCAAATTTACAAATCATCGCATCACTGGGACATAATTTTTCCTGGACTGTGATTATTTATCAACAATAGACAACTTATAATTGATAAATCGCTTATTTCATTGAATCCATTATGTTATTCCAATTTCAAAATATATATGATAATATTTTATAACCCAATTAATTAAATTTTTATTTTATAAAATTATTCCATATGTTTTATTTCCTCATATGACACACATATATGTGGACATTATATGATTAGTTCACCCAGATAGTGGTGTTAATCATTGGTTAATGTTGATAACCCATTAAATGAATCATGTGGGATTAAAGAGTAATAGAAATCCACTTCGGGAATCTATCCTCCATATAATGATGTCGTTGATAGGTATCCTCGAGTTATTCATATGATGTTATATTTTATATTATTTTCATAATTCAGTAATTCCATTATCTTATCATTCCATATTATTTTTTTATTCTTCCTTGTTATCATTCACGATCTATTTTCATTATGAAATCATGTTATGTCACTTGAATCATATTTTAGGCTCCTCTATGATTCCTGTTATCTTATTTTGGGTTATATAACGTCCCTTTTTTTGTATTCCCCATGTTATCCTATGAATTATTATAAAATCATTGGGATTTTGGCCTCATTATGGTGTTTAAAGAATATTTTTTTTATTATAGGTTCATGTTTAAAATTTCTGATTCCATTCTCTCAAATAAACGTGGCTACTAGATTATTTAGTTTCTTTTATTTTTAACATTTCTAAAAAATAAGGAAATAAAAATTTTATGTATATTATGTAACAGTATCTATTCGTTACTCATTTAGTGACCCAAAACCCTCACATATAGCGGCCATGCCTTAATAGAATAATATTCGTTAAATTTTAAAAAAACAAGCCCATGTTCTATAATGTTTTAGTTTCATTTGAGACTAGGTATAGAATCATATTATTTAGTTAATTATCTTGATCATCTTCTATAAAGTTCAGCCTCTATTATAATCATCAAAAAGATACCATACGTATAACCTTTCATCATAACCTATTAAGGGATACATAATAAAGGGTGACCATCAATGCTCAATAAGTGTACGAAATGGAAATACATAGATATAAAATGTAATGAACTGCCAATTTTCATTGGATTGAGAGCACAACGACTCATTACTAGGTCTTAAGCGACATCCTAAAAATGCCCAAGGTTGAAAATAAATGTCAAAGGGTTTAAAATATAAGTTGGGGACGATTTACCATTTAATAAATAAACCCATAAACCAACCATAACCAAACATTCACTATATTATGCATGAAAAAATAAAAGACCAATAAACACCTCACTTATATCAAACTGCATAAAAGTACACAATAGCGGAAGACCAAACTAAGAATCAAAGTACACAGTGGATGAACAACTCAAGACTCTCAAAAGACACTACTACTTCATTCTCCACATGCTCCAAGCTACACAACATCTCCCATGAATCACCACTAGACAGTAGCAATAAGATGGTTTACCTTTAACCATGTCTCGGAATATGACATCTGCAAAATCACCAACATGCCAAAGTAGGGGTGACTATAAGACTTTATTCATTTCCCCAATGAATTACTTACTCATGCCAATATGATAGAAGAGTTAAAAAAATTTATATTAAAACAGTTATATAATTTTTTTTCTCAAAAGTAGTTTATAACTAAATATAAACAAGTTTCCAAAACTATTCATTATCGAAGGCATTCCAAGAGAAATTGAACCCAATTTTCCAGCAAGTTATTTTTTCAGAAAAATAACCAAACAAGCTTAAGAACCATTTCCCAAACATTCATTTTTTGGCATAACAAACCATTTCACAAACTCATGCAACCATCCATGCATGCTACCTGGAAGAGGGGAGAGTCCCAAACACATATCCATCCCAACCATGATGGGGGAGACTTCCTACCCTTATCCAACCCAAATGCACACGAATGCTTGACGGTGTAGATCCCTAACCCTTATCCACCCCAACACTGATCGAGGAGACCCCTAACCCTTATCAATCCTGAATTCAATATGATAGTTTGATAGGGGAGATCCATTACCCTTATCCATCCCAAAACTGATGGGGGAGACTCCTAACCCTTATTTGTCCCACATGCCCGTGAACACACACAACCATCATATCAAAAACCAAGTGTGTTCAACCAATTCAACCCATTTAAATGCTTAACCATTTCAATTCCAAATAATTTCAATAAAACTACATTTTTATTGAAAACCAAATCCATCAAAGTCATTTCAATCTCAACCCATTTCAATAAAAACACTTTCTATTGAAAACCCATTTTTCATCAAACCATTTACAATTTCAGAAAATCCATAATTTAACATAAACATTTTTAATTCAACAAGCCAAATCACTTTGCAAAACAATTCACCAAGGTTTCACATTCTTATAAAAACCATAAATCATTACTAAAGATGATTCATTCTATGCTTTTCACAATCAAATCACTTCAAATAATCCAATCGGAATATAAACCAATCAATTCTAGCAAGTTGAGTCAAGATTCAAGCCACCTACCTCAATGGTTTTGACGAAAAACCTAACAAACGGAGAACACACAAGAAGACCAGGTCGATTCTCCAATAATCCTCCTTAAATCTCCTCTAATAATGCAACCAAGACAAAATATCATCATATTTGGAATCCAAACACTTATATAAACCGATAACAGGCGTAGATCTAAGTAACCGAGAGGAGACGAGAAGTAGATCCAAGTAGATCTAGGAAACCAAACAAGAACAATCACATACTTCAAGAATCCGGCTTCGATTCACCAAGAAAAGTCTTCAAATCGCCTTCGGAACAGTGGGAGAACCTTTCTTGACCTTAGAATAACCAAAATCCAGATTCATGTCCTCTTAGGAGGAAAACAGGCTACATAGAGGCAAAAATGCTTGAGATCCACCTTTATAGGATCTCGTTTTAGTGGTCGCATGGTTAGTTCGCACGATTTGACAAACCGTGCGCTAACCATGAGTTAGCTACTACCTCAACCACCCTTCATTCATAGTTTGTCCGCATGGTGAGACAAACCCTATGTCAACCGTGTAGAAGCTAATGCCTCTAAGACCCACTGTGCACGGTTTGGCCGCACGGTTTAGACAAATCGTGCTATGCCCGTGCGACTTCCCCTTTTCCTCACAACATCATTCCAAGTTAACTCGACTGTCCAATTCAACACAATTAACTTTAAAAACATGAAAAGAATCAAGTAAGGGTTACATAATAGAAACCGGGGGTACTACATGATATTATTATAAGGTTATGATAACATGAACATGACATATGAAAAGAATACATAACATATCAAAGAAAAAAATCTTGTGACATAGCACAAATAATGGCAGTTAATAAGACCCAAATCATAATTTATTAAAAGAAAGATACAAATGAAACATATTTGTGG
Source organism: Viscum album (assembly GCA_963277665.1). Classification (NCBI taxonomy): domain Eukaryota; kingdom Viridiplantae; phylum Streptophyta; class Magnoliopsida; order Santalales; family Viscaceae; genus Viscum; species Viscum album. Next base: position 1,647,305,375 of record OY728140.1, on the reverse strand, counting down.
AATGAGAAATGGATTTATGGCATGCACATATGGGTATAACATTTGAAACATGTATAAATAGAAAAAGGATCAGTAATTATGTTATGGATATGATATCAGACCCTCAGTTATACTTATAGACATGTAACTGAGTCCACACATAAACATATATAAATGAACCGCACATCGTCACAAATCATAGGGAATATATAATCAAATTCACATATAAAATTATAAAAATGTCATCTAGTTCACAGATAACATTGTGATCATGAAATCTGGTTCACAGATAACATTTTGAACATGTCATCGGGTTCCTTGATATGATTATAAACATAAAATCATGTTAACGCATAACACAGTGATAATGCAATCAGGTTCATTTCTAATATATTTACTAATGAGTTATAAATATTTACCATGTTCATTAGAGTAAGATTGAGGTCCCTCTAATAACATAATTTATAAATCAATCTTCTAAATGATCATAATTGATTAAACATAACATAACCCATGAAGAGGGGTGTGGGTCCTTATACACATAATTAAAGTATGACCCATTGAATGAAAGTAGTTTGATATAAATATTTTAATCAGAATCAATAAAAATATATATAACAAATAAAGATGGTATAATGGGATCACATCCACATTAAATGTTATGTAATATCATTGGATGCCATCATATATAGAAAATGATTTTTTAAAAATCACTTTGAATATTTATTAATAAAATATTCTGTAAAATTTGAAAAATACGTTTTAAAACATAAATCACTTTTAAATTTCATTTCATTGAAATTAATCATGAAAATTATAATGTATTCTTTAATAAATTTTATAAAGTAATTGTATAAAATGTTGTACATGTTACAACCAATATTTCTTTCACTTTTTTATTAATAGACACAGAAAACTTGTTTGCAAAAAAGACAACATGATTCCATTAAAAACACTTTGTAAATATTATATATGGGGTAAATTAATTTAATATATATTTTGTGGAATAGTAAAACATTTTTGGATATAATGAATATATGATGAAAAATTGTCATGACCAAAGAGTGAAATATATTCCGGTTATCTTCAAAAATTGTTTTCAAAATATTGAGTACATAAATAGTAGAAAATAAAGGGAAACGTTTTCCAATGAAATTATGCAAGGATAATAAATTTCATGATTTTCACGAGTGATGGATCATAATATTTCCTCATCAAAATCATGAACATAAAAACCTCCAATAAACGGTTAGACTATATCATAATACCATTACAACTTTTGAAATGATGAATTATAAGAACAATGAATGAATAAAATTAATTGAAACAGAAAATAGAATTAGAATTAAAAAAATAGTGATCTTATATTATAAATAATTTATATATATACATACCTCATAAAATTGACTGGTGAGTAAAATAACATATCTCTTAAAGAAGGAAAATTGAGAAAAATTTCCCTTACCGCTTTGATCACTTTTGATCTGTTAAACTCGTGAAAGAGATATCCTCAAAAGGATATGTAAATAGACATAATTTCAAGAAAATAATCAAAAAAATACAATCATGGAAACTATATAAATCATATAATATAAATATGTAGTGAATCTATCTTATGTCTTAAAGAAGTGAAAAGTGAGATGTAATTCTCTTACCTAAAGTCTTGAAGACTTGTGAGCATGTTGAAATAATTAGAATAATAATTATAAGTTTACTATAAAACAATTAGTTAACTAAAACTATATATTATATACCATAATTTATTTTCTTATTACATTCTATTACATATTTCTAAATAATTCAACGCTAAAATCCCATTTTTGAAAAAACATGCTTTTTTTTCATGTGTGTGTGATTTTTTATTTTTCATAACCCTTACATTTATGAGGGTTAAATAATCTCATGAAATTTAAAATTGATATAAAAATAATATACATTCAGTATTTTTTTATTTATTTTTATTCATTAAAGATAGGGATTGAAAAAACGATATATTGTTCATAGAGATGGTAGGTTGCAGATATATTTGATTGAGTTTCCATTTTACTGATGGAATGATTGAATTAATGTAAAATTATGTATTATCATTAAAAGATAATTTTTATTATATATATATATATATTACATTTTTTTAATCTATTCTTATGACATTCCATGTAAATACTAAGTGAAGAACAAATCAAATACCTTCACAAGGGAGTAGTCTTCCATACAGACAAATGATGTTACAATATTTTCCAAAAAATGAATAAATAATATTTGTATGTGAAAGAATAATTTCAAAAGTATAATTATATAAAAAATAACATATTTACTCATTTAATATATTCTTATTACATTCCAGGTTAAACAAAAATTTAAAACACATCACATCGATTTGCGAGGCAGTAGTGTTCCGTAAACACGAGGGGCATTATTGATTTCCAATGATTATTGAGGTAAAACGGTTTAAGTGGTATTATAATTAAATATTTATAGTAATATCTTTAATATATTATATAAAAATTAAATCTATCATTATATTCAACTGTAAGAGGTTGAAATGTAAATTGAATAATATTAGTTCATGAGGTGGTAGTCTGTCGTACACACAAATGAGGATTTGGTATCCCATTTGATGTAAGTGGAGAGGTAAATTTGATATGTAATTAAAGGAAAAAAATATTAGTGTTTGATATAATTTTTTAAATATTTTAGAAAAATATTTAAATATTTTAAGGAGGTAGATGATTTATTAAAACAAAAACGCATAGTTAAAAACATTTATTATTCCTCATATAACATAAATACATTTAACCCATTTGTTTCCAAGATTGAATTTATGATTCCTAAAAAGAATCTAGGAAGTTTATATGAATTTAATAAACATATTTTTGTAGTTATGAGAAGAACAAAATTATTTTTGGAATTGAAAACAATAGAAGATATGAGTAGCTTTTTATATGTGAGCTAAGTGGTATACTTTAAATTTTGGAAAAGAAAATGGTGTACCCATATTTTTCAATTATCTCAAGGATCCAGAGTAGAAAATAAAAAATATTTACAGGTTATAAGGTATATATATAGCCATAAATTGATTTTTTCTATTTTCAATGTTATTTTACACTTTGTCTTTTTAGTTTAATCCCTAGTAAACCTGTTTTAACATTAACTGAGGTAATTACATTTTCCCATTTTTATTTTTCATTATGGTAACAAAACTAAGTTACACTTTATTGATAATAAAAATAATTATGGTTTAAAATATTTAATAAAAAATTTAAAACTTATTATAAAAAAGTGGATATTTTTAATTTAAAATTTATCTTGTAGACGGGATGGAAAAAAAATCTACAATAATAAATGTTTCGAAAGATTAAAAAGTTTTTATATAAAAATTCATTATGTAATTAATTAAATTGAATTGAATTGGATTAATAGATACATAATTGAACTATTATAACTTTTCAAACAATATTAATATAAAATATATCTTATAAATTTGATGAATGGAAGGAGATTTTATAGTAAAAACAATTATTTTTAAATACTCATTGAAAATTTAATATTTAGTGAAAAATAATAAATATTCCCCTCAATAAATTTTTTTAATATATATTTTATAAATGATTTTCATTTATTAAAATAATTTTTTTTAAATTGTATGAACAAAATTATAATATTTATTTTCAAAATGAAACAAATTTTTTTTATAGAAAAAATATATCTTTTATTTGTAAAATTATATTTATTTTATATCATTAATTGAAAATAAAAAATATGAATGTAAAATATTATATTGAATGTATAATATATAAAATTCATTTATATAATTAACCAAAATTGATTTGTTTCACTTATTGATGTAAAATATGATTAGGTGAATAAAAATATTTTTTTTCATGAAATGATTTTCATTAATTTCAAATGGTTATCATTATTATTTATAATTAATTAATAATAAAATAATTTATTTTATATACATGTGTAACCCATATTTTATCATAATTTATAAAATACAATTCATACCTTCCATTTCAAATTCTAGTTGGTATCTTACATATTAAATAATATTATTTTAATAGTATGTTTAATTTTGTTTAAACACATTGTTTCATGAAACACATGCATTAAATAAATTTTATTTTATAAAATTAATAAAATTTTAGGGTTTTATATTCCAACCTTCTTAAATAATTTTATTCTTATCAATTTTAACCATTTTATTGTATTTAAATATTAAATATTTGAAATTTACATTTTTAGAAACCCATATAGTAAAAAGGGTTAAAAAACATTATCTTTAAAAAAGAGAATAGGATTTGTGATGGTAATTTTAAATAAACAAAAATATGTTTATAATTTGGATAAAATTGGTAGCAAATTAATATTTATATATGAATGAAAAAAATTATTTCTAAATAATGATGAAGGGTGATAGAGATCATTGATCATAAGAAAGTGAATGTTCGTGAGAACATTAACAACCAAAAAACTATAAACCAAAAAGGTGTGAAAAAGGTCATTGAATCATCAGAAATCATGGAAATATTATAAAATATTATTTCAAGATCTTATTATTAATTTTGTTGAATTTACATGAGATGATATATTTTCTTCATTTCTTTTAATTTTATAAGAACAGTCTTATCCTTTAGTTCTGTCTTGATCAATTTCCACTTAATGTATTATACTAAGGGATGCCTATTTACCATCTAAATAAAACATAAAAATCATATCCTAAAATTATGTTAAGAAATTTCTTTTAACAGTAGTAATTATTAAAGAAATTAGAAAAGGTTATTTGTAAATATTTATATTGGGACATAATACAATAATATATAAAACCACTTGAAAAATTCAACATAAATCATTCTATAAATGGATAACCTTATGACTCTTCTTGAATTAAATTTTTAATGAGGATAACTGAAATTAACAAAATCAACAAAATCATAATCCAAAAAACTCTAATAAGTATCTCTTATTGGCCACATACTAATCATGTGAATACCATGATTATATATTCTCCTAAAGCAAAGTAAAAACCATAATTACCATAAAACCATAATGAAAATATACAATCTGTAAAAAATAAAATCATTCAATATAAGATCGTAGATTATTGGATACATTACATAAATCCAAAACTATTATAAAATCAATATATGATAAAATATATCAATTTTTCAACAAATAATGAATGAAATCTTGGTTCATTTTTACTAATGAGTATTCTTTATCCTGATAAATAACATATTTATCAAAACGAAACACCATTTAATTTACATATGGAAAATATTAAGGGTTATACCCTCAATCATGTGTTGTCAATAAAATTTCTACATTCCATTAACTCTATTTTCTTAATCAATAGATCCATTCAAAATTTTAATGAAAATCCATATGAAAGATCAATATATAAAAATCATTATATATTTCTTTATTTATATAACATAACTCATGAAATCCACTACACAAAACCAACAATCATTATACATCATTATTATTCCATTAACTAGGATTCATCATCTTAGTCCATAATATATATTTTCTACAATATGATATATTATTAATTTTTTTAAATTAATCTACAATAATATAACCATGAGTATCACATTTTCCCCCAAAAGTACTACTAAAATAGCCCATTCCTTTCAAATTTCATTCATGGTCTCTTTGACATTAGAAGTATAACCATTACTCATACAATCTTTCTGAACCTCATCATAATCATTAAACAGATGACACTAATTTTCGTAATTCACATACTTTCAATAATTGAAGCATTCAATAATTAATGATACCTAAGGGAGACCGTTATTTTCAATCATTTCATTGAGGAAGCATTTCAGTTTTTCAAAAATTACGGTGTGTCTTTATTTTCCATATCTGAAACATATTACTATTCATATGATACATTAACATGATTTCTTCTTTACACAGTCTCGTAATTGAGGAAATAGAATCATCTTTCCTCTGTAGTCTCCACCACCCGAACTCTCAACGAACTCTATCATTATCTTCAATGGTGATTCCAATAGTTGGTTAATATATATGTTATTAATAATATAACAAGATAAAAAATTAGAAATAATCAAAATATACTTTTATCTTTCTATCATACCATTTTGTTTCTAATTAGCAAGTTGTTTATAACATTCAATGGTAACAAGGTTCCTTTTGTTTCCTTCCATTGAATGAAACCAAAAATCATAGCGTGATCAGACATATTCACATTGTAAAACAAAAAAATCATGAAAAATAATATATAGGTTGAATAAATCCGAAAAACATCCATTTTATTCAATGACACCCTAGTTTTATCACAGATTTTTAATAAGCACCATATAGTTAAATCCTTCATGATTGTTCTTAAAGAGTTTGTATGTTTCCGAAGCATATCCATTGGGAGTGTCAAAATAGGTGTGTAGAATGGTCCATTTTCATCCACCGAACGAGGAGAGAGTCTAGATTAATGTACCATTTTTGGATTTATTTCCATTATGTATCTTTATTCTAGAGCCACATCCATTGGTAGTATTAGGAAATGGATGCAATTTCTTAGAAAATAATTTCTATATGCTACTGAAAAATTCAAGTATATTTTGTTATACATTGACATTACCATAGACATATATTATAGAATATTAATAATGTTTTCTCATAATAGTTTACAACAGCTAAATAAACCACACCATTTATACAAACTATATAGTTTTTGAATTATTTATAATGCACTATAATTGATACATATCTGAGTACTTCATAGGAAGCCATACCACCAGGGTTGGGCAATCCACTATACCAAGAGGAAACCCATCCCTCGTGAATAACGTGGTAGGAAGTCCATGATTCATCAAATACTGACACATGATTGTTCATAAGGATTATATTCCATCTTTCTCATATGATAACAACTATAGAGACCCAAATTTAACATACATATATATCACATACTGATAGATGAATATTCAATTCATTTCAAAAACACATTCACAAGGACCATAATTTTTCAGTTCTTTTGGATACAAGGTAGACAATCATATTATTTATTTAATGATCATTAACTTCTTCCATTGGGATATTATCCATTTTTAGTCTTCAATAACATACCATAAATAAAACCGTTATTTATTACCAGTGTGAGGAAACATAAGAAACGGTGAGCTCCGATTCTCATTAAGGGTAAAATGGGAAATGTGTAGGCATAAAATGAGCACAATGGTACTAAAACATCATAATAACATACAATATCCAAAAAATTGTGTACTAAAGGACAAAATCATATGTTATGGAATAAGGATTGATAGTTCATAATACAAGAACCATAATGAAATCAAATAACATAATCCATGATAACATAAAATTAGCATAAGAGATAGATCTATGGCATCGACATAATGTTACAGCATTGAGAACATGTATAAATAAAAATGGGTTCAATCAATATGTTAAGGTCATGAAAATAAGAGTCGACATAAAATTATTAACATTCAACCAGTTCCATGCAAAACATAACAAAATGAAATCTAAGAATACACATAACAATGTCTACATGTAATTATGTTCGTCAGTAGTAGTGTGATTATTTTTTAATAATCCATCGGAACATTGGGAATATGAAATTGGGTTCACACATAACATTGGGAACATGTAATCTGGTTCACACCTAGGATTGTGAACATTAAATTAGGTTTCCACATGATATTGTGACCATATATTCAGTTTCACATATTACATATTTACTTTTGAGTTATCCAATACTACCCAATGTTTTAAAAGGAGATATAGGTCCCACTAATTACATAATCCAAATATATCTACATTCCAAAATATCGTAAAACATTATTTCTATCATATCTAATGAAAATATAATCTGGTTATATATCTATTTAATTATAGTATAACCCAAGGAATAAAATAAGACTAATAAAAATCATTTAAACACAATCACAAGTCTTCCATAGAAGGAATAAATATGGTATCCTATGATCACATCCATATTATTGTTTATATAACATAAAAGGATGTATCATAGATGGAAAATGAATTTTAAAAGTCACTCAAAACATTTTATGAGGGAAATATAATTTCCATATTGAATAAAAATTAATAAAAAAAATTAAAAATAATATTTTTTTAAAATATTCTTGGAAAAATACGATGGAATAATTAAAACATAGAGTGGTCAAGACTATAGAAAATTGTGTTTATGAGAAAATAATTATTTTATTTAGATTTTCAGTACAAGACAAACATTCCATGTTGTAAAAAAGATGTAAATATTTATTTTTAAAATACATTGTATAAATAAGAAAATGGTTAAAATTATAAAGCAATACTTAGGGGAATGTAAAATACATTTTTTTAAATAATTTTAGAAATCATTGATGTTAAAGGCAACTATTTTTTGTGTGAAGATTATAATAATCTTGGTTTTAATTAAAAACTTTTTTTGAACTATTTAGAACATAAATAGAAAAAAATTAAGAATAAAATGTATTCACATGACATAAAAATATGATATCATAATTCATGAGTTTTTTGAGATATAGAAAATAATACTTTATCATCATAATTATGGAAGAAATTAATATCGATAAATAATTAGATTATATTATAAAATGTTACCATATTGGTAATGTTCAATATGAATACACATGATAGAATAAATTTGAATGGATCATATAATATCTTGAGAATAATCTAATTCATGACATTTCATTTCAAAGGGGTTTTATATACACAACATTAATGAAGATGTGTGTATAACAAACAATTTGACTCAAAGAATGAAAATTGAAACAAAATTCATTATCAGTTTGGTAAATATTGAGCCATAAACCCCATGAAAGACGTATCATAAAATTGATATGCAAAAAAATTGATTATTAGAAAATTAATCATAAAATAAAATATTGGCAGTTATAGACATCACTTAAGAGAAATTGATGGTGAATATGTCATGTGAATCATTGAATTATAATGTTATATGGAAATCTTTTAGCTTAAGTGTCAAAATCCATTGTACATGTCAAAACAAAATTTATAATAAATATAATTTAATTATAAATCTCTTATATAAAAAAATTATATATATAATACTATATATGTTTTAGATATGACCATTTATTACCCATTTATTGACAATTACATGACATCATCAACTTTGGGACAATAACTATATATATCATGTAAATTTTGATTTTTTAATTTTTTGGTCTTCATTAACTGATCATGGATCCATCACATAAATAATGATAAAAATAATATAAAACTCATATATTTTTATTATATATTTGTTTAATGTAATCCATAAACGATACAGGTAGAAATTGAAATACACCATTCCTAGAGATAGTGGGCTATACGTACGAATGATCTCTATATTATTTTTATTAGTAGAATGAATGAAATTAGGATAAAAATATATTACCATTAAATAATACTTTTTATTTCATATATATCCCATATCATTATTTAATTATGTTTTCATCACCTTCCATTTAAACAGTATATGTACAACGAAATGCATCGTTTCACGTGGCGGTAATCCTCCATTCAGACAAATGACTTTATTGTATCCCCCATGGAATATAGATTAAAATAGTATTTGTAATATAATAATTACAAAAGTATAATAATATTTAAAATATCATTTGTATTTTTTTAATCTATTATTATTACAATCCATGTTTAAAAATTTTAAAACCCATCACATTAGTCCATGAGGCAGCTATTCACAATACAAATGAATGACATTATTATTTTCCAATGGTTTGGTAGTTAAGAAGGTAGATGTCGTATTATAATTTAAGTGGTATAATAATTATATATATATATCATATATATACGTTATATCCATTTTTATACCAATATATGAGAGGTGTTTATGGAAAATTATTAGCATCGATTCGCAAGGAAGTAGTCCCCTATTGGGACAAATGATGTTTTCATATCCCATTTTATGGATGAAGAAATGAATATAGGTTTTTACAATGATATAAAAACATATTAGTATATATGATATGAAAGCGTTATTATATTATTACATTTAGATAATATTATAATTAGTTATAATAAGAAGTAAAAAACTCATAGTTAAAAACATCACAACTTATTCCCATGAACTCACTAAGATTTACCTTAATCCTTAATGGATTGGCATTACGATCAGAAATAAGAATCTAGGATGTCAACAGGAATGTAAGGAAAAAATTTGGTTAGTCTTGGCATAAGATAATGGATTTTTTCTTTTGATGTGTGGATGATATGTTTTGTCATTTAATATGTATGTTAGGTGGCACAGTTGTAATGTTTGAAAATAAAATGGTGTACTCACGTTTATCACAAGGAATAAAATCACAAAAAATTACATTTTAGAACCATAGAGGAAATAGGTTCTATATATGGCCAAAAATAGGTTATTTAAAAGTTCATATATCAATTAACCACTTGTATATTTCGTTTAACCTCTAATAATATGATTTTAACTCTAACCACGTTTGTTAATTTTTTAATTCTTTACTAATAATTATGGTAAAAATTTGGTCCCCTACATTAAGACATATTGATTATTATAAATTATATTTAATTAAATAATTTTTTTGAATTCAATTCACATAACTACTACAATTTAATTTAAATTTAATCCCTTATACAGAATAAAAATAGTTGTCTATAAGGAGAATGGTTTGAAAATTTTAAAAATAATTTATATTTGATTTTAAAAAAAAGATTACAATGACATAAATTGTATTAATATATATATATTTGAACTAATGATTATTTAAAAACCATATCAAAATAAAATGTATCTTGTAAATAATTTTATGGAAAATTTTGTCTTTAATTAAATAAAAAAATTTCACTATTCATTTATTTCTTCCCAAAAAATTCACTAAAATAAACTCTTAAATATTATGGATATATAGATTTAAAAAAGGACCATTGTTATTTCACAGTAATTTTCTATAATTATTAAATTTTTATTTCAATATAAATTTGAAAAATGTGAAAAATGTGAAAAATATATTTTGTAGAAAAAATATAGTATTTAGGAATAAAATTTGATTTATTAATATCATGAATAGAAAACAAACAAGATGAAGGTTAAAAATAACGTTAAAAATTATATAGACATGTCACTAATATAATTATTTAAAATCTATTTCCATTTTTTATTATTTTAAATCAAATTTGTTTGTATAAAATTGTTTTTTAGAAATTCATTATATATATTTAGTTTGTTCTTTTTTTCATTTGTAATTAATTTTTCAGCAATTGGTTCATTTCATATACATGTTTATAAAATATATTCTTAAATTGTAGATAATCATATTCATAAATTATAAACAAATTATTATGTGATAACTATCATATTAAATTATAATATTTTAATAGATTATTAAGTTCTATTAAAACTCATTGTTGTGTGATACAAAAGCTATGAAAAAGATTAATTTATTTTTAAAAATTAATTCATAAAATTATAAGGTGTTACAATTAAATCCAAACTTGTATTTATATTCTGGATTATTCCTCCCATTGTGTCACTTGTTGATATAGGAATTTATGGGAATATAATGGGTGTTGGGAACTCTGTGATACCACCAATTATTTATTTACATATTAAATTTTAATTTTTTATTAAGATTTCACATGTATTTAAAAAATATTTTCTGGAAATCCTTTGACCATATTTTTGTAATGGATGAGGCTAAAGACTCAATTTATTATTAAAGAGAAGACCACCTTTAGTCTAGATAGAGGGGGTACCATTACATTTACCGAAGGCCCAAGTCTAAGTGGCCTGACTACAAGGCCTGAAAGCTCAATTTTTGGCCAAAAGGACCCCTTGGTGAACAATGATACTAGAATACCTACGCAACTATAGTTCCCACAATAGTACCTCCACCGCTACATGACATCATTTATTGTTACCTACTGACTTACACTCACTCCATGAAAATCTTCCTCAGTACGTGAATAGATGTCCAGATCATATAAAAAATCAAGAAAATATCCCAATAATGGATGGATTAATTAATGGTGGTTGATCTATTTTTGAAGACTAAACAAAATGAGGAAATATTTCAACATATTTTATTAGTCACATATATTTTTTAGAATATTATTTATCTTTCTATATAGTAGGTCTATGCATAGACATAATTGTTTTAAATTCCCTTATAAAATTATTGTGAATCCCATTTTTTATATTTTTTTCTTACATATTGTGGGACAAAGATGTAACTTCCATGTTAAAAAAATTATATTGAATTAATTCCACATTTATTTATTATTATATGAGTTTCCAGTTTTTATGAAAAATTATATATTCCCTAAATACCTTTGACATCATCCATCGCTAGTAACCAAATGCTTGTAGAATATGTTGAGAATCACCCAAGGACTTTTTTCACCACCAATCAAGCTAGTGTTCCTGGGATCCAAGACCTAAGCTTAATAATATGACGGAAACCCACATTTACAGTTATTGTAGGTGTAAATATTTAGGTTAAAGTTACCAAACCATACCCCTACCCCTCCCCCAAAAACTTCAATCACATTAAGGTATCATGTATTGGTCCTAGGGTACCTTATTGTTCTTTTAGTGGATTTAACATTAGTAGGTTACCACTAGGTGCATGAGGTTACTCTCTCAAGAAATTTCTAATATAAGCACACATTTATAAAACAATTATCCTTTTCTTTATGCATCTAAATTCCTCCAAATCATCCTAAACATCAAAAGATACATTAATATATACTCAATAAATAATTTGAATAAGTTAATCAATGGGATTAACCGACCACTGTAGTTTAGGATTGTTAAAACCCACCCACCATTGTTCTTCTCATCCTTTATAATTATTAACTAGATAAATGGGTAAATAAATTTTTTCACTGAGTTTTCTCTTGGAAATCCCACTCAAAAAATTCATCATAAGGATTTTTATACATACATATGAGCCAAATTATAAGAATCACATTACCGGGTGGTACATTTTAACATCGATGAGTGATACATGCAGGATTCTCCATATTAGAAATATTTTCCTCGTGCACAACACCATGGTACCTAATCAAATGTTTAGGTATATGCACATAATTAATTAGTTTTGAAATAGAGAAGTTGTTTTGGGTGGTAAAATATCATTTATTTTAGGTTTTTTGAAATTTTATTTTTCTAACATTGTTAAAAACATGATAATACCATAAGAATCATGGAGCCTTATTAACACATTTAACTATCGATTCATGAACTCATATCAGTATATTCTTAATAAATAATTTATTTGTAGCTATAAATTACAAGACCCACATTCAGTAGATGTTGTATGAAAATAATCGTTTTTAAATAGTCATAACATTATTTTAAATCTATTTAAAATAATTTCCTATCTCTTATATGAATATTGGAACAATAAAATATTATTCACTAATACCCATTTAGTAGATATGTGAACAACATTTTCAATAATAGATAACATCTAATGTGTCCACTTGAATCATTTACATGTAGTTAATTTTGTAGTAGAATTATAAAATGTAATATGATCCTTCCATAAACCATAAATGTTATGGATATAGGCCCAAAGTAGGTTTTCAATGATAAAATGGTTATATTAGACTAGACATCAATATAGTGGAAAATAACTCAATTTCATGAGAGAACCTAATGCACACAAAATACATAATCATTACTGAAGAAAAAACCAACAATCTATGTCGAAAATCAAAAACCAACTGCAAAATGAATCCATATAATCACATGAAAATAAATATTACAGACCTCATCAATAGAGAATGTGTCTTTCATATCATGGAATTTATCCATATTTGTAAAATTATTTACAATCTCTTAATTTTTTTCCTCACCCCCTTGAATATATTTTTGAACAGACAAAAAATGGATAGTGACTTATGAAATTCTCTATAGTGGTATAATAATGTGAAAATGGTCACATGGAGGCCTTTTATTTTATATAGTTACTCATTGACATATAAAAAAATATTAAGATAAAGTATTAAATATTTGTCTTTAAATGTGGCTCATAGAACTTAGACAAACATTATGATATATATTCCCGATTATAGGGTGTCCAAACATTCAAGATGAATAGTGTTTATTTATAGGACATAAAATCTCTCTATCTATTCCTCCTTAGAGATTCAAGGACCATTTTTCGATGAATCCTTAATGGATCATAATGGAAGTGTAATGAACATGTTTAACGACAAATGGATCCAATGAGGCAGTATCCTTTCAGTTTCTGCTACCATTTTTCGATTCATAAATCATTTTTGAGTTTGTTATGGATTTTTCTTCATATTAAATATCATTCTTTGATAGAAAAACTAACACAACCATCTATTCATTTGTGGATCCCTTTTATTTTTCCATTCTTTGTCTATTCTTCATGTATGTTTTCCAATATCTTTTCGATACGTCAAATTATCGACAGATTTTCAAGAAGAGATTAGTTCTTTTAAGGTCTCAGAGAAAGGAATTCATATCTTGGTTCATTGTGAGTTTTGAACAGCCTGAGGAGGGATAGTGGCCCATGGATGGAATCATTGGTGTGACACCGTGTTGATGGCTTGGTCAGCTAGTTGGAACTGTGGGGTATAACTGATGTAGTGACTGCTGTCGTGAAATGTGGTCGGCCACATTAACGGTTGAGGGACACCGATCGACGAGAAAATGTGAGGTTGGTAGGCAGGCCGGGATGAACAGTTTGGGACCATCCAAGAAGGGATGGGCCTAGCCAATGTGGGTTGGTTCAACGTAATGGGCCGACCCCAAGTCGGATCCTGGGTGGCCAGAGAGGATAGTGGTTCACAGCGAAGCTGCAAAAATAGGATCTTCCCTAGGGCCAATGGCCATACTCGGTCCATATGGTTGATTGTGGTGTTCGATCATGACTGTCGATCAACTTGGCTAGTGGACCAACCGTAGTGGTCGATCCCCCTGATCAGTCCACATTCAGTCATCCAAAGATCTTGTCTAATCTTCATGATGCATCTCAAAACAACTATATATTCTAAATGGAGTATCCAATTGTTATTCAATCCACTGAAAATTGATCCTCAGTTCAAGAGGAAATTTTTTATATCAATATGTGTGTTTAAATTCTTGGGTTGAGATGTGGGACTCATGAGGTCATGTTCAGGATTGTTATAGTGAAAAGTTCCAGTTTCACCAGTTATACGTTTTGGTAATTTATATAGCATACTTTGTGTGTGTTTTCACTTAGAACGTTATGGAGACCTCATATGAGGTTTTTTTGACACGATGTGAGGTTTTCAAAACATCAAATTCTTTCTAGGAGTCTTCGATGACCGTAGTGGTCAAATGATGATATCAGAGACCTCATAGTGGAATAGCACTGGAATCACTAGGTATTGGGTCCTCAATGATACAATAGTAGATCCTTTCATCAGTATGGGTGCTGGTCTTCTATAGTTTCTTCTATGTGGATTCCCACTACAATGTATATTGCGTGTCCTTGATGACCTAGAGAAGAAATGCCTGGAATTACAAATATGTGGGTCCTCTAAGACTACATTTTGAGGGGATCCCCCCTAACCCACTAGGGAATGAGTCCTCTATTAGTGATATCAGTGTAGAACCCCATGCCATAGTAGTGCGGAGGTTCTATACTTAGACATGAACCATCAAGGTATGGATCACTATCAAGATGTACCATGACATGAAATCCATCTCATGAGTATGAGGGGAACAATCCCTGGTTAGATGTGTCCTTGTGGAGTGACCTAAAATCAAGTGGCTGAGTCATAGCCACCCAAAGTGGACAGTTACAAGGTGTGGGGAATGAGTCCCTTTGACTGGTGTGTTCAGGGAAGATGTGAGGAATGATGAGAATTGTTTGTGGTTACTTCTATAACTATTATAGACTCTTCTTCCATGGCTGAGTTGTGATATTGAGATACACATACTCCAAAATTAGGTTTTCATTGACTGAGCATATATATATGTGTCTTTGTGTGTATCCTATTTGAATTCCCAATCCATGGGTTTCAGTTACACTCCTTCTATTTGAGGTGAAGACACACGGGGTATTCTATATTATTTTTGTGTAATTATTCTCATTATTGGATGGGTCTAATATTCAACTATAAGTAGATAAGGCTCGATGATAAGTTCATATTCTCATCATTTCTATATCCTTGTGTTTGAATGAGTTTAACTTACTCTCTTGTCGGTTTGATCTTCACTCTTTCATCAAACCTAGTTCTATCTAGTGATTTCATTTTCTATAGTATATAATACTTAACCCCCATTCGGTTATCAGGGCATCTTACCTTGCATGATTATTCTAGCCCCTACATGGTAATTTCCCACACATATCATGCCTTATGAAAATGACACATAGGTTTGATTGTGACTTCATAGGAGCTTTGGGATACAGTTTCTTGGACCACGTATGGTGATCCTAGCTTGGGATCCCGATGTGGGACTCTCAAAGATATTTTTTGTTTCTATTTTCTGTCTGATTGGAACAATTTTCCTATTAGAAATATATTTCTTCCTCCATCCATTTTGTTTAGATAATTGTAATTTTACTATTTAGCCGTCCATGAATGTATGATTTATTTAATGTAGTGTAGATTATATTAATCCTTTCCCTCAACACATTTTCATTAAATTGGATGTGTGTGTGTGTGTCCATTTACTTAGGGAAATTCCCCACTATGTTTTACGTGCCATTAAAATTTGTCACCACCCCATTAACTATTAAGGCAATCTTTGGGTAGTTTCATCTTGAGCCCCAACATGGGTTTAGTCTTGAAAAATTAGTAACAATGGTGGTTCGCCCCTTGGGACGTTGTTCAGAAGGTCCCTAAAATGGCATTTCTTGGTTTTAATGAAAACATGTCAATGTTTCCAATGATAATCTCTCATTCCAGGGAGTCTACTGATGGTAGGGGAAACCAACATATCCATTTTCTAGGAACATGATTACCAGCAAGTCGACTCGCCACCCTGAGGAACTTGTTGCAAAAAATGGTACATGGATCATATAGGATTCAGTATTTGACTATCCTTCATGAGTATGCTACCTATTTTTGTTTATACATGTATAAATATATGATCATATGACCATGGTACTCTTTGATAACTTTTGGGATTCCTCTGCGATGATAGTTTTCTAGGATACCATCTCCGGCCCAATATGACGACCCAATGAACGACGAGGCCTCATTTTTGGGCCCCTCAATTGATCCCTGTAGTCCAGGTGGGAAGTAAATGTACCTATACAAAATGAGAATTATATACTAATAGTATATAAGGCTAAGGTTGAACATAGGTTGACTGCACTCCTCCAGTTCCAGCAATAGAGACTACTGAGGTTCCACAGTGAGCCAGATTGTCAGGCAGCAGAGGACTAGTTGGAGTTGTTGGTCAAACTCTTTAAGATTTTTTCAGACACCGACGAATTAGACGGCAGCTTTGGTAGCCAGTATTTTCCATGGGATGACCTAACTTTGGTGGATCTTAGTTACCCAGATTCACAATGAGTGAGCACTCTAGTGGTATGACTTTCAGAAGATGTTTTGTGAGGAGTATTACCCATATTTCTTTTGGTTCTTTCAGATTCCAGAGCTTTTGGAGATTCCGTAGGGAGGGATGAATGTGGAATAACACTCTTATAGGTCAATATAACTGACTTTGTACTCTCTGAACATGATCCTCGATGTATATTTCCATGAACATAAGTTTTAGCAGGGGATCCGCAGAGAGATCTCACCATCATACTACCCATGTACATTCAAACCTATGTCAGGGTGCTAGAATGAGAAATTTCCAAAGATATATTTTTTTCATGGGGATTCCAGTCAGTAGGTATTGGAAGTGTATGATACAGAGTTAAGAATTCTATGGAATCTAGGAGAAATAAGTTGGAGGGGACTCATTGTAGGGGTCCTACCCATGATCATACATGAGAACATGGTCAAGTAGCTCTAGGACACTAAAGATCTCCAGGTCAGCTCATAAAGGAATGGTTCTATGATTGTGTTGACTGATGTCAAATGGAATGGGAGTGACCAACAAGACATGATGACATCCAAGGAAGATAATAGATGAACCGCCATGTTAGAGACAACATCTTGATCATGGATCCCCTAGGTGGGGACATGGTGGTCCCTAGGGAGGTAGTGATGGATGACGTGTAAGTGGAGCTACATGTGGTGGATGATGCCATGAGATCCATCAATCATCACCAGAGTGTGTCCCACACCATGCTCAGGGATTTAGAAGTTGGGGTCGGAGAAAACTACATGCTATGGATGTATGTTATCCCACAACACATGAAATGATCTGAGGTATGCTCTATGTTTATTCTACTCTAACATCAGTATTATTAGACACTATAAGCAATAAATATTTTATCTTGTTACTCATTGTAGGAAATTTAGAGCTTCTAGTTGAGGAACTAGCACAACAACTTTGTCTCAAGGTTACTATAGGGAGCACTTCTTCTGTGTCTTTCATCTACCATCATTGTGATCTATGACTTGTAGGAGAACGGTTCATGTGGGACATACTAGTAAACACAATGGAAACATAATATTTCATCTTGAATGTGGATTTTATTTTCATGGTTCATATTTAGATGGAATTTCCCCATAAGAATGTAATATTCATAGACTCTAATGGGACAATCAACTCCATTATCGGTGAATGAGACCTCATAGAAGGGGAAAGAAGGTGCTATGAGGAGGATAAGACATCCTTATACACATCAATTAGAGAGTGTAACCCTTCATGTAGTACATTCTTAAGACATCTGAGATACATCATTTGTAAAAGAACATATGGACTTTTTCCCCGATGTTGTTCACTAACTACCTTTTATGTGAGAGTTGTAGCTTTGCCTTGAATTTCATCAAGGAGTTCCCCAATATCTTTTTACTCATATGAGATGGAACCCACTGAGTTACAAGAGCTATGTTTACAACTGTAGGCCCTTTTCAAGAATGGTTTTATCAAGCCTAGTGTGTCCACCTATGGAGCTCCAGTTCTATTTGAGAAGATGGCATATATGACCATAAAAAATTTCATGGATTTTCATCGGCTGAACCAGGCCATGATAAAGAACAATGTACCCCTTAATGAAAATCAACAAACTCTTGACTACTTGTGCGGTGCGAGATTGTTCTCCAAAATTGATCTCAGATCCAGCTACCACCAGCTAGGGGTTTGCGAGGCTGATATCCCTAATTGGATTTTTATGTCTCTATGGGAACTATGATTTCCCAGTGATTTCCATTGGTGTAATGAATTACTCTACTATTTTTATGGGTATAATGAACCAGATCATCCTGCATTACATGGAAATTTTTTTTGTTGTCTTCATCAACGACATACTCATCTACTCTACATTGATAGATGAGAAAACATAGTACATGAGGATGGTTCTTGACTTACTTTGAGAGAACCATATTTTTTAGAAGCTCTCGATGTGTCAGTGTTAGATACATGAGGATCTCTTTTTTGGTAATTTCATCTTTGAAAAATGTTTAATTGTGGATCCATCAATGATCAATTCTGTTCTTTGTTGGGAGCCTCCCAAAACATTGTTAAAGGTGTGACGTGTTATTGGTTTGGCTAAGTACTACAAGGGATTTGTTCTAAAATTATCCATGATATTATCCCCTTTGACTAATCTGATGTAGAAGGGATAGATGTTTACCAGGACTAAGTAGTGCTAGAGGACCTTAGAGGAGTTCAAGCAGAGGTTGACGAGTGCTCCAATTGTAAAACTACCAGAGGAAGGTGTTGAGTTCATAGTGTATTGCAATGTCTTAGGAGCTACGCTTGGTTTCATGATAATGAAAAAAATATGAAGTCATTGTATATAGGTATAGGTAGTTGGGGACCTAGAAGAGACACTTATCTACTCATGAATTGGATCCTTCAATGGTATTATTCACCCAAAGGATGTGGATGCACTGTCTTTTGGAAGAGTGGTTTGTGGTTTACTCAAATCACCATAGTATTAGGTACATATTTATATAGAGGGATCTGAATCTGAGGTAGAGGCGTTGGTTGGAGTTCTTCTAGGAATGTGATTTTTTGATAGTCTATACTCTAGGGAGTGGAGATATTATATAAAATTCTCTTAGTATGAAGTCTCAGGCTCACATGGTGTGGGAATATATAGAGTTGTTCAGTTTCCTAATGTTGTCCCTTTGTCGAGTGGGTTGGTTTAGATTTCCTAGAGTTGATGGTTCAAACTCATTCTCTCCTTTAGTGTGTGTAGGTGTCTCACCAGGGAATCATCGACTGTGATGTTTTGTTAGATTATTTATCCACAGGTGACACACAATACAGTTATTGTAAAGGAGGGAATCAGGAGATCTTGTTCTTCAGGAGAATAGAGGTACCAGTTGAGATACAAGAGTATGTGATATGGGAGTTCCCCACTTCTCCCTAGATTATACATCCCTATGTACGGATGATGTACATGGATCTTTTGCAATAGTTTTTGTGGTCCAACATGAGATGATGAAATACTGAGTTCATCTCATGATGCCTCACTAGTTAGCAGGTGAAGGTTGAGAATTGGGTTTCGGTGGTTTATTGCAGCTTCTTGAGATCGTAGAGTGTAAATGGAACATCATATCCAGGGATTTAATAATAGGGCTTATGCACACATTGATGGTCCATGACATCACATGGGAGATAGTGGACCGACTCACAAAGTCGTCTCACTTCCTTTCTATCTGGGAGTATATTTTGGTGGTGATTTTGAGGCATTAGTACATATAAGAGATCATCCACGTTAATGGGATACCATCAATGATTGTCTCTGATCGTGATGTTCGGTTTACATAATGATTGTGGAGAGGCCTACAGGAGGCATTCATGACCCATCTACAGATTTTTACTCCCTTTCACCCCTAGGTCGATGAGAAGACCTAGCAAACAATCTAGGTGTTGGAGTATATGATGAAGGCATTAAAGTTAGATGTCAGCTATAGCTGGGAGGATCACCTACCTTTGAATGAGTTTTAGTACAATAAAATGTACCACTCTTCTTTCAGCATGGAATGTTTTGAGGCCCTATAAAAGATACCCATCAAGTAAAATTGGTTCTATAAGTGGTTGGAGAGTCATCCATCATGGGCCCAGAGTTTTTGTAAGTGATGATAGAGAATATAGGTCATTCATGAATAGATGAAGATGGCTTAGAGTAGATGTAAATCCTATGAGGACTGTCATCCTAGGCTCTTGGAGTTAGATCCGGGATAACATGTCTTCTTGAGAGTCTCTCAATGATGTAGAATGTGGAGGTTCTTCCGAGGATTCATGTTATCCATGAGGTTTATCAAGCCATTATATTTTGTGTGGAGGGTTAGAGAGGTTTCCTACGACCTTTCCCTACCCCCATTGCTGGTGCAGGTGCACAACATCTTCCATTTATCATACCTTTGTTTTTATGTACATGATACTATACATGTCATCATCTAATGAAAGATAGACATTGAAGATTGATGCACCATTGCAATGAAATAAGTGAAGATTGAGGATAGATAGGATCATTCCTTACATGGATTGGCTATCCCTTTTGTTCACATGTTGGGGAAACACAAAAACATGCAGGAGAGTTCTTGGGAATGGGATAGCCAGATGCGGGCTTTGTATCCTGAGTTTTTTTCCTATTTTTTCTTTTTAGGGATTAAAATATTGAATGTGGGAATGGTTTATTTTCCCATTTTTTTCATTTAATACTATGATTTATATATATATATATATATATATATATTCCAATCTAGGTGCTGAGACGATGTGCAATTCTGAGGCCCAGTGTTCCCTTAATGAATTTTCTAAAAATATTAATTATATTTTATACTATGAACATAAAGGAGATGAAATAACTCCCAAACTGTATCTTAGGTCAGAAATATAATGGCATGGTTGAGTCTAGAATGTGGATCTTACCCCAGGTGGGTTATAAATTTTTTTCGTTGCGAGTATTTAATATAAAAATCCACTGCGGGGGTAATCATAAATAAAATAATTATATTATATTATTTTCTCTCAGATTTTGTAAATTATAAATTTTGAATAGGGACCTGGATAAAAAGTCTAAGAAAATTGTTGACTTCCAAATGGGGTGTTTTACCTAAGTACTACATAAAATGAGATAGCTTGAGTTGTTCATATCCCATGACCGTTGGACGGTGTTCTGTTGATATCTTATAAATACCCGATTATGAGTTCTTTATCAGGGTTGGACCCTAATCTATCATCTACAATGGTGAATCTCTCTATCCCTTACTCCTTGGTGATTCAAGGATGATTCTTCAAGGAATATTCTTTGGATCGCAGTGGAAGTGCAATGAACATGTTAAATAATAAATGGATCTAACGAGGTAAGATTATTTCAGTTTATGCACCTCGTTTTCAATTCATAAATAATTTTTGAGTTTTTTATTGAATATTTCATCATTTTGGTTATAAATTTTAGATGGAATAACTATCACGGCTATCGATCCATGCTTGTATCCCATTTTTTGTGTTCATTCATTTGGTCTTCAAAGATTGTTTCCAATGACATTTTGGTACATGAAATTTTCAAAGGATCATCGAGTGGAGCATTGTTATATGAAAGTCCCCATGAAAGGGTTCTATCTTTATGTTCATTTTGAATATTGTACAACCATAGGAGGATTGGTGGTTTGTGGAGGGGACCACAAGCACGAAAATTCCAAAAATGTCATGCGGAGGAGGCTGTGGTACCACGATGCCACCAGAATTGCTTGATAGGATGGGTGGGGTCGTGGGACAAAATAAAGGTGATGACCGGTGAACAGGCATGGTTGGGGTTGGTTGGCCGGCCATGCCAAAAGGGCCATCCCCAGCCGATTTGAGCTGAGCCCAACTCCAAAGTCCAAACCCGAGTCGGATCTCGGGTCTGCCAGAGCAGACTGTGGTCTTAGTCAATTGTGAACCCATGAAAGATGGGTAAGCCACATGGACAACAACAATGACCAGTCCAGATGATCGACCATGGAGGTATCCTATTCCTTACATTATGTCCATGAAAAACCATGCCATAGATGTTTAACCATGTTGGTCGGTCCATGGTCAGTCAGCGGCGAGTCTCGACAGATCTTCATGTGGCGTCTTCAAACATCCATATCTTCTAAACAGAGAGTCCAATTGATGTGTTGTCTATAAAAACATAATTATATCATTGAGATGGACTATATGAATCCAATTTGGGAATACAAAGTTTGGGGTAGAGAGACAGGTCGTACAATGCCTCATTCAGGCTAGTCATGGTGAAAAGCACCATGTTCACCAGTTATCCATTTCATGAAAGTAAATATCAAATTCTGGTTTTTTTTCTATGTAGAACACAATAGTGACACATAATTTTTTTTAAATATATCATGTGAGATATTCCAAGCATGATGATCATTCCAGTGGTGTTCTAAAATAGCATTGTTAAGTCAATGATATCAGATACTTCTGAGTAGACCCCCCTAATGCACAAGAGTGTGGGTCCTTGATGAGACCATAGTTGAAACCCGCATCAGCATGGGCATGGGTCCTTTGAAGTTAATTTACAGTGTAATCCCTATAATAGGTAGAGTGTGGTACCCCGATTTACTATATTGGATCCCCCTTGTGTTACCAAAGTGTAGGTCTTCTAAGAATACGTTTGGGCCAGATCCCCACTGACGCACTAGTGAGCAGGTCCTCTACGATAGCTATCAGAGTGTAACCCCCCAGATGAACTATGGTGAGGGTTCTATACTTGATGTTATTCCATCTAGCTACAGATCAGTTATGAGATTCACTTTGAAGTGGATTTAACGTCATGAGTAATAGGACTTCATTCTATATCTACTTTTTTCTCTATTAAATCTCTTACTGCCCTGCTTCTATTTCTGGGGCATCCTACTAGATATGTTTATACTCACCCCTGAACCAGATTTGATCTCATATATCATTACTTATGAAGGTGAAACACTTATTTGATCATGAACTCAGAGGATATTTGGGATACAAGTGGTTGGACCGTGCACAGTGGTCATAGATTGGGATCTTGTAGTGGGGCTCTCTCAACTATTTTACATTTATAGTTGATATCAAGTTGGGACACTTATTCGGTTGGATTTTTTTATTTCACCCAATTTTCCTTTCATTTTACATGCCTATACTTGTACTGTTTAGATGTCCATGCATTTTTTGTTTATTTACATCTGTGTAGAATCTTTTACTCTTTTTTCCCTCTGACCTTTTGCATTGAGTTGGTTGTTTTGTGGGTACAAGTACTTAGGTAAAGGCATCCCTGAGTTTTGTGTACCTTCGATTCTTGTCTCCACCCCATGGTATAAGGAAGTGGGCTTGGGGTAGTTACGGATCAAGCCTTGACATGGGTTGGTTCCTGATAAAAAACTAATGATACAACATAGTGGACATCAAAACCATCATCTATATATGATTCAATAATAACTAGAGATGATTTTATAGATTCCATCAGTCCATGGAAATAAATTTCACCCCATTCTAAAAATAAAAACATTACACATTTATTCATTAAAGATATCATCAATGGTACAATATTAGAGTAATCAATAATCAAAGGATTATTGTGACCAACCAGTATATGGATTATATTATTCACAAACAAATTAATGGAAATGTTCTTGGAAAAATTATGTTTTCATATTGTATGGTTCCCAAGAAAGTTAAACGTCAATTTTCACATGCATTAATAATTTCCTTTGTATGATCTAAAATGAGCTTCTAAATATCATGGAATATGGATGATGGTCTAAAAATAAAATCAAGAAAACAAGAATATTATGAATGTTATTATTTCATGTTTTAGGATAAAAAATGTTTTTATAAATGAAAAACATGATGAAAAAGGTCAAAAATAGTAACTGAATATCATATTTATTAATTCCATGTGCATTCCAAGAGCATTCGTCAAATCAAAAGCAATTATCTGATATTTGTAATTACATTTCCAAAAAAACTAGTCTTCAATATAATTTATTTTATTTTATGGTGTTCATAAAAGTGATAACCCATATCAATCATTTAAAATCATTGTCAACCCATCCCCCCTTTAACTGATAAAATAGGTTTTTGAATCTAGGAAACGAATAATGATTCATGATATTTTCTTATATATATATTTTAAAAAACTACACAGTGATTTTGACTTCAATATATTATTGTCAAACATGAACTCGTGCAATCTAATGAAATTTTTTATTAATTAAACACATTTTTTGTATCCTACATCATAATTTTTATCTTTTCTATTCCACTGGGTTTCAATTAGTAGGAAGGTTTTTTAATTGTTTATGATCTATGTATACTTTCCTGGATATAATACAGCATTTGTTTAATTATATTTCATGAATAATTAGTGGGTACTACCTTAAGATAAATGTCCAACCCAAATGATAATGTGTGTCACTTCATTGTTTCAACAAATTTGAGATCATTAATGATGTAACACCCCAATAATTTAATAAATACTTATCTTAAGATAATTTTAATTATTCAATCTCATTTATTGCATATAGTAGTGATCTTAATCAAACAATTAGATATTATTATTATAACATAGTATGAAGAAAATATGAATATCTTATATATGAAATTA
The DNA here is from genome assembly GCA_963277665.1 of Viscum album. Taxonomy (NCBI): domain Eukaryota; kingdom Viridiplantae; phylum Streptophyta; class Magnoliopsida; order Santalales; family Viscaceae; genus Viscum; species Viscum album. Next base: position 1,647,279,741 of record OY728140.1, on the reverse strand, counting down.
ATATAAAAACTCTAAATCAATATGAATTTATTGGATAGTTCTTAGAAAATAGTTACACAGTTTAAGTACAATAATTTTATTCTTTAAAAACATGATTTATTTTTTTAAATTTTTTTGATGTTCTTGATGTTAATTTCAAAAAATGAATTTATTTTTTGAATTCATAATGTTAAAATTATCATAATTTTGTTTAAAAGATTTATTTCATAATAAATGGTGAAAATAATAATTTTTATTGAAAACTAAATTTAATTTTAAAGTACATATGAGGTAAAGTAATGTTTTTGAATAGTTTTAATTTTTCAGAAGTTTATTTTAATTTAATTATCATTTTGGAAATGATATTATAAAAGAACATATTGTAAAAAAATTATGTTTTATTTGGATTTTTTTTGAAGAACTATATTCATGGGGTCTTACCAGTTTTATTGAATATTATATTCTATATCATATAAGTGTTAAATTTTGAAAAATCAGTGACAAATTTAGATTCATAAGTTCTATATTTATATAAGAGGTCCCTTTTATTGTCTAATATGAATAATAACTGTGGTAAATTTATGTCACCATGATAAAGAGTAAATTTGGTAATTTAGGATAAAAATAAAATTATAATGACTTTAAATTTCTCTAAAACATGAAAAATATTTATTAAAAGAAGATTCATCAAAATTTAAGACATAAGTATCAAACATAATTTTTTTAGCAGACACTTTCCCACGGAAATGACTTATATAATATTTAAATCAAAGAGGGTAAAAAATCATATTCTTTATCTTCAATATCACATATGTCTCCACCAGAGGAAAAAGGTTTGTTATGAAATAATATTAAAAGTATGATTTTAAATTAATAAATATATTTTCATGAATTTTTTATTTTTATTTTTTGTACACTTATATGATATTTTTGTATTTATAATATTTAATGTACTAAAATTTCAAAAATATCTTAATCATTTTTTAAATATTATATCATTTATAATTTAGGTTTAACCGAATTAAATGTTACATAATAAATATATTTCTAATTTCATGAATATTTATCTTCTTCATTGTATTTTATTTCTATTTTTTTAGTAAAAATAAAGTATACCAAATAATTATAAACAGTTAATGTAGTAATTATTTGATTAATGGAAATATCAAATAAATGTTTTTAAAATTTTTAAAATAAATATAATTTGAGATATTTAATTTCATAAAATAATTTTCTAGATTAACATGACCTCATTAGGATATAACATGATATTTGGTTTTATTTTAACTTTGTAATATTTTTGTTCTTATATTTCCCTCTACTAAATAGAGTCAAAATTGACAATAATGATATTTTATCAAAATAATCTTTTTCGAAACTAATTAAAAATCATAGAAACATATTTAAAAATAAAAAATTCAATTAAATGGTCTAAAATTTTATTCATTATTCATTTATGGTATAATTGATTTAAAATTTGTAAAACTAACAACCTTTTAACATAAAAATATTTACTACCTTAGTTAAAACTATAATAGGTTCACTAAGTGTTAATCAAAATGATAAGGTTTAAAATAAAAGAAAGTGTGAAAAATATATTGGTTGAAAATTTTAAAATATTATATCCTTATATAATTGAATAAATTTAATTTCTCATGTATTTGGATTGAGATTTTATTTATTAAAAATAATTATTTTTGACATTCCCAAAGAGCCCCTCACCTAAATTATAAAAGACAACATACTCCCTCACTTAACTACATAACATTAAGACATATAAGTCAACCATAATCTAAAATTTTCTCTTCAAAAATTACATACAAAAAATCAAGAGGTACTGGTCTTTTCAAAATACCACCCCTAGTGTCCCTAATTGGATATCTGAAGAAACATTGCAAGGAAAATGTTATAATCTTTACCAACTCTTTTGAGATTATTTATTCTTAGATTTCCTCTTAATGTTTTTTTAAATTATATGATATTTATTATTGAATAAACTATATTATAAGATGTTATTATGACTATTAAATAAATATAATCCCTATTTTATCCATACTATGAAAAACAAAAGCACCACAAGTGTGTACGTACAACTTATTGTCTCCATGCCATCATGTAATCTATTTTTTATCAGTACTTTATTTGTATAGTTATAATGATGGAAATAATATATATATAATAATTATAAAATTGTATATATTTTTTAAAAAATAAAATATCCTTCCACTTTTTTAACATTTCACCATTTATAAAATGATATCATCGCTCGTGCATACGTACGACCAACAATCTCCACAACATGATGCAATTTGTTTCCCATTATCCTCATTCAAGAATGATTATATTATTTTAAATAATTAATAAATATGATATATATTACCTTAATATATTTTTGTATATAATGGTAATATATCATATTCAAAATAACATGGAATTATCTAAGACAAAATACATTGGAAAATGAAGTAGCTAACACCTGATAGAAGGGTAATAATGAAATATTCTTAACAAACAGATGATTAGATGATATAAGAGGATAATATATGATATCATAAATATGAATATGGTTCTAGAATATGTAAATAATATTATTTAAACCATTATACATGATTTTTTGATATGTATGAATCAAATTAGATCTCAGTTATGGGTTAATTTTACAACCTCATTATTATTATGGATTTTTAATACATAAGTATCCACATGGACGTGTTTATCTTCCATGTACATGTTTATAAATAATTGATTTCCTATTTTTTTTATTCATAAAATGACAATTTTACTTTCTTCCATTTGTGAAATTTTACTAAATGGTTTTAATGGAATCTTTTTTCCTATTTTTATAATGAGGTATTTTTTTTTCTTTTCTGAAATAATTATGACAGAAATGTTTTTTAACTTATTCATAATGAACATATTTGTACAAATATCTGATGAATTAATTCCATAAATAATAACTTACAATACTTCATTTTTATTTTCAATGAAAATATATCCTTTTGAAAATGTGTATCAAATTAAAAATTAATACATTTTCCAAGACAAAAGGAAATTGCTTCCTCAAATATTATTTTCAAGTGATCTTACATAATTATTCTCCATCTAATATTAAATTATTTGATGTAATTTATTATTCATGGTTTTTATGATTCAATGACACTATGATTATTCGTTCTATATTTGGATTGTTTTTATAATGGAATGATATTTATAAAACACATTTTTTACATTAGTTTTGTTATGATGGAATGATAATTATGGAACCCATATTTTGGGTTATAAAATTATGAATGAAATATGTTCTTATTGAATAAATATGTATGGTTTTAATTATGTTATAGTTGGGAACTATATCTACCTCCAATTTATTGGGTAAATACTTATATACAGTGATAAAGACAATACATGAAGGCTAGTAAACCCAGTTCAATAATACAAGGGTGGAAAGAGGAGTGATCTCAGTTCAGTAAGGGACTATCTTCGCTATGATAGTCATTGAATTTTCCCATGACTAAAATGGATATGATTTTATATGATTATATGCATTTCAAAATTTCAAGTATTATGTTATGCTCTAATGGAAAAGGTTCTTTGATTCAATATAAACACTTTGATTAATTACTTGAAATAGTATTATTCCCTTTGACATGCAAGATATAACTTGGGAGTGTTATTTTCATGTTCTTGTGCCCTTATTCTTATGTTTTATTCATTGTAATACAACTACTGACCATACGAGATCACTATTTTCATATGTTTTCCACATATGATATGAAAAAACATATTAAGTATGATGTACAAAAATGTATTATAGTAATGATTGAATAATTAGTAGATGATGTGTATGTTTTATGAATCCAATGTTTATGCTTTCTAATTTCCATATACCTTGACCCTATATAGTTTTGGAGTGGATTTTTTATTTTATTCAATAAGTATTTTTCTATTTTATATGTAGTAGAAATTTATGAAAAATATGGGCCACATTAGTTTATATCGAAATTTTTTAGTAAATATTAAAAAAGAAGTATGAGAAACCTTTTATAAGAACCTTATGTATATGTCTATATATATTATATAATCCTAGAGTTATGGTAATGACCATTAATAACTAGGGATAGAACCTAAGGTGTATTTAATTGAATTTTTATTTGTAATTTTTTCATTATTATGTTGTTTCCCACAATGATTAGTGGTTCATCCAATATTTTTTTCATTTTATTTAATTGTTGGAAACCAAAGGAATAGTGTTCCTGTTGAATGTGATGGAAAATGAAATGATTTTCCTCCTAATTAACCAAATGATATGGGATTTTTAATTCAAAATCATATTGTTTTGATCACAAAACATTCTCAAACAATGAATCTTACAGGGAATCCAAATTCTAAAATAAGGGAACAACATTATGTTTTTCCCAAAATGTAAAAGATATTACCTTTTTTCAGTGGGTCTTCTGATCCACTTGTGGATAAAAAATGGATTAGTACAACTGAAAATATTTTTTCATTTCTCTAATTTTCCAAAAATAAGAAATAAATTTTGGAAGTCTATCATTTGTATGGTTAGGCATATCAATGTTGTAACCGCATCAAGAATATGAGGCAACGAGAAGAAATTGACTATATAGAATGGGATTAGTTCATGATCATATTTTTCAATATGTAAATTCTTTATATTCTTTATATCAAGATACATAAGGAGTTACTTGAGCTTATGAAAAATGATGATGAATCTATTTCTCCCTAAGAATGAAATATTACAAGACATTCAAGGTACGCTTCTATAATTATCTTCGAACCTAAAATTAAGGTCAATTGATTCTTTTGTGGTTCGAAACCAAGTCTCCAAAGGTAATTATACATAAGGTTCTTCAATAGGTATGATAACATAGTTTTATGAGATCTTAAAGTTGATATGGGGATTGGAGTTTCCCATCAGTCATTTTGGGTTTATAGTAAAAAACAATTGAGTGAAATGAAAAATCTAAAAAACATTGTTAAAAGATGTTGATATTTCTATTATGCTCAATGTGTGGAAAGAAAAATTGATGAAACTATCTTAAGGGGACTAGTAAATGTTTTATGATTGGGAAAGAAGGTATTCTATAATTTGACTACTGATTTGATAGGAAAAACATCTTCTGATGATAAAACTATAGAAAAGGATATAAATAATACACTTCCTGCACTTCAATTCTTTAAGTGGAAGGAAAATAAGAATTATGAATAAAAATCCATAATTTATGTTTTATCTATGATGATTGATGTCAGCAACCTGTTATGTTCAATGAATAAAAATTTCATGTGATTACTACTGTAGATGTGGTGTATTAAAAATAAGTGGTGAAAGGTATACTTAACATCAACTATAAAATAGTAAATGCTTTATTTTATTATTGAAACACAAATTCTATCATTTCTAAAGTATTTTCTAATGGTTTCATTATAATACCTCAACAATTAAATGTTTAGTTAGATTTGAATACTCCTAACGAAAAAATGGTCACATCATAGGTTTATAATACTTCACTGGTTTGCGTTTACGGTAAAGTGCATCAAGGAAATCTTATGATACCTTTACAAGTTGAATTCAATGTTACCCATGGAATGTATTATATTTCACTATATAGAGCTCAAATAATTTACAGACGAAGTGAAATAACATTAAATATTCTGAATTAATCTATGATGATCTATCGATGCAAGGATGAATAAGAACATCCATTGGAAATCATGTTCATTTTGTGGTTCTTAATTTCTATAAATGAAGGTTATCTATCTCAGATGGTTCAGGAGAATCTCACCATTAATGTTAGAAATATTGAACGAGACATTGTTGGTGTATTTCTAGAAATATATCCAAGACTTCCATTGAATCATAATGTTTATTTTACATTAGATCTCATATCGGGTGCAATGCCTATTTCAAAGAGTCCTTTTTGAATTTTCACAATTGAGTTGCAGGAAATAAAAAAGAAACATGAGTAGAATGTTTACAAGGGATTATACGCCCTAGTGTGTCACCAAATTGGGCACTATTATTATTTTTAGGAAGAAATATAGAGCACATATAATATGAATTTTTTGTAGAGAAGATAGTAAGATCACAATCAATTAGAAATTTCCTCTCCCCCATATTGATGACCTATTTGATAAACTACATTGAAATCAATATATCTCTATGATTGATAATGTTTTGGACATCATTAAGTAATGTCTATAATGGAAGGTATACCCAATATGACATTCCTTAAAATTTATGGACAATTTAAAATTATAGTGATGCCTTTTATCCTAACTAATTACCCCTATCTTCATCAATATAATGAAAGGATTCTTTTTTGAATATCATGATCAGTTTTTGGTAGTATTTATATATGTTATTATTCTATATTGGAAGAGAAATGTAGATCATTATTATCACTTGAGGATTGTACTAATACCATGTGAATGAATATTATTTATGAAAAAATATTTAACTAAAAATTTATTCCATATAACGTGTCATTGTTTGGTCACATAATCTCAAGAGAGGGGATATCTATGGATCTAGATAAGATAAGAGTTATTTAACATTACCCTAGACCAAGAATAGTAACTAAGATCTGATGTTTTTTTTGTTTGGATGGATATTGTCAAAAAAATTGAATTCTTTCTCACGATAATATAATCCACTCACTATGTTGACTCAGAAAATAGTTATGTTCATATAGACGGATGAATACAAATGGAATATCAAGGATATTAGAGGATTGATAGTCAGCGCTCGTGTACTCAAACCTATCTATAGTATGGAGAGGTTTGTGACCTACTGTGATTCATCCAAGATTTTTCTAGGATTTTCTATCATGAAAAGTGATAGGCTGATAGAATATGGTTGATAAAAAATGAAAATCCATGACCAAAATTACCAAACTCATGATTTTGAGTTAGATATAGTATTAGTTTCATTATAGATATGGAAGAATTTTATTTATGGATAATGGTGTAACATATATATTAATCCTAAAATTTTAATGTATACTTTCAGTCATAGTTAGATAAATAAGTGACAAAGGAGATTGTGGGAGATGATTAATGATTTTGACTACTTAATAAATTACCATATGAGGAAAGCGAACAAGGTGGAAGACTCTTGGTCTGAAGAGGACCATGATATAATATTTATTATGGGGGATAAAAATGATCTAATTTAATTTATTTTCAAAGTATGGATCTAGAAGTTTTATAGGTATGGGATAATCCAAATTTTTTTCAAATGAATTTTTATCTATTAATAAAAGTTATTATTAAGGAGAAGAAATAAAAATATATATAAACACAGAATAATATGATAAGTGTTTTATAGATAAACTATGATTGTGATGTAATAAAATGGATAAGTAATTGTGTATGAATCCCTCCCAAACCAAAATTAATGAAGGATTTCTTCTATGGGGCTCTTAGTTCATTATTATTTATTCATCCCTAAATAGAAAATAATTATAGGGACCTAAAAGAGTATTTCTACGGAGATGGTATGAAGAGAGATGTTTCAGAGTTTGTTTCTTAGTGTTTTGTTTGTCCGAAAGTTAAGGTAGGGTGCCAAAATTTCAAGGTGGGGATTAAACCATTAACCAAACCCGAATTGAAACAGGAAATAATCTCTATAGACTATGTATTCTGACATCCCAAAACACTTAATGGCCATAATTATATATGGTTTATAGTATATCACCTCATGAATTAGACACAATTCATTTATATCAGATATGACTTGTCTCCTGGCCATATTGATTAAATATTTGTTTCGAAATATGTGAGATTTCATGGATTACCACATTCTATTATATCTCATCGAGACTCGAGGTTTACCTCAAGGTTTTGGAGTAGTCTTGAGTAGGATTAGTTATAGTGTTATGTTTCATCCCCATTTATCTTCATCATACAAATTTTCATTCATAGAGGAAAATTAAAAATATATAATACATGTTGAGTTCTATCTCTATGGATTTCAATGATGGTTGGGATCAACACCGACCATTGTTAGAAGTTTCTTACGATAATAAATTTCACGCTCATAATCATATAGATCCTTATGAATCCCACTTTTATAAGATGTCGTGGAATCCAACATGTTGGAAAGCAATTCTGGAAATAAATATTTTGGGACCCAAACTATTTAAGGAAATCACAATGAAGGTCAAGTCTATTAAAAACCCATAAGGGAAGCCCAGTGTCAAAATAACAAAAGTTTCAGTGGTGATAATGTATTTTAATGAATATCTCTCTGGATGAGAGTGATTAAATTTTTAATGAACTACAATCTAAACCTTATGTATATTAATCCTTTTGAAATTCTAGATCATGTTGGGAAGGTAGGGTATCGATTGGCGCTTCCACTAAATCTCTCTCATGATTGTGATGTGTTTTATGTATCTATAATTAGAAAGTACATATCTGATACTTCATATGTATTAAACTCCTAAATAATACAATTTAAATCTTTTTAAGAACAACAGACAATAGTTCTCAATAGCTTAGACAATGTTTAATGAAATTAGACAGCTCACTTGGTTAATGTTTTATGGCAGAACCACCAATTTGAGGAAGATATGTTGGAACCTGGGGATATAATGAGGTATAGGTATCCTCACGTTTTTTCGTCTATGTGATTAATTTTTATGGTGAAATATGTCTTAAAGGGGGAATAATGTTACACCCTAATATTTTAAAAAACATTTCTCTTTATATAATTTAAATTCATCAATAACTTGCGTTGAACACGACCAATAGTTTAAATTATATGCAATAAAAAATTAGTATAGCCTATCTATTATATTGGTGGGAATAAATATTAATATCAAATTTATAAAATAAATATTATTCTCTAACACAATATGAATTTATTTGTGAGTGCTTAGAAAATAATTAATTAAATTGAGTAAAATCATGTTATTCAAAAAAATTCTTTTATTTATTTATTTTATGAAGTTCTTAATAATTAATTTAAAAAATGAATTTAATTTTTAAATTCATCTTTTATACAATATTATGAAATTTTTTTATGAGAATATTTATTTTTTACGGAACAGTAAAAAAATTAATTTTTATTAAAAACATTATTTTCATTTAATGTCCCTAGAAGGTAAATATTTTTCTAATTAGTTTTAAATTATATTCATTTAATTATAATATTAATACCTTTTAGATTTTTTTTATAAAAAAGTTTATTATATGATCATTTTATTTTTTTAAAGGTCATTTTGTGGAAAATGGGTTTTCATGGCATTTTACCAAATTTATTTTAAATGTAATTCAGAATCATCTATGATTCGAATATTGAATTATAGATTCCAAATTTAGATTCATAAGATTCATATATTTTTATTAGGTCCCTTTTATTTTGGAAAATTTGAATAGTTTCCATGGTAGATTTTATAACCACTGAAAATGATAAATTTGGTAATTTAGGATAAAAATAAAACAATAAAGACATATGATGACTCTATCTAATGAAAAAAATTATAGGATGAAAAAAATTCGACCCATAACACCAAACGATTTATATTAAATTTTAAAGGAAACTTTCCCTTGAAAATCACTTATATAATATTTAACTTAATGAATGTAAAAAATAATTTTTTTATCTAAAATATCCCTTATGTGTTTAGAGGGGGGAAATGGTTTTCATTAACAATTATAAAGGAACTTTTTATCATCATAAATATATTTTCATGATAATGATTTTTTGGGGGAACATAGATGATATTATGATATTAATGATATTTTATTTCATAATATTTCAAGGATATCATATTAAGGTTTTGAATACTATGTCTTCATTAGAAACGGTTTACAAAAATGATATATTTGAATATAATTTATTTTATAAAATATAGAATATTTAACTTCATAATTGTATTTTATTTTTTATTATCGGGGAAAAAATATTTATATTAAATAATTACACAACATTGATTTACTAATTATTTTATTAATATAAATATCAAATAAATGTTATTAAAAGTATTAAAATAAATACAATTTGAGATAATTATTGTGATCAACTAATTTTATGGATAACCTTGTAATATTAATGATTTAAAAAAAATATTATTTTATAAAGTTAACATGTTATATTGGTTTTTTTTAAATTCTATATACTAAATAGTGTCAAAATTTATAGTAATGATATTTTATCAAATAAACATTTCATTAAATTATTTCAATGTCATAAAAAATCAATATAAATAAATAAAATAATTATTATATTGTCAAAAATGTTATACATTGATTATTTAAAGGATAATTGATGTCACATATGTAATGATTACAAACATTTATTATTAAAATATTTGTTATCCTAGTTAATAATGTTTTTGAATAAGTTAATAATAGTATTTAAACCATTACACTTGAGTTTCAGATATGTATAAGGGAAATCAGACCAAAGTATATGGTTAATTTCTCAATCTCAAAATTATTTGGGATTTATTATATATAAGTATCTATGAGAAATATTTATCCTCCATTTCTACAATTCATAAGAAAAAATAAAAGAAAATCACAATTATTCTAAAAATTTTAATGTCATTTTTATCGTTGCTTTAATATATACTAAATTTTTTGAAAGAAATAATGTTTTTAATTTTCCCTAGAAAGTATGAGTGGAATTATTTTTTATGTTATACATAATGAATAGATTTTTCTACTTTCATGACACCATAATGACTTGAATAGTACCCTATAATCATATAAGTTTTCTTTCAATGAAAATATTTTATTTTAAATGATTGAGGAATTATAAGAAAATAAAACATTATAAAATCCAAAAATAAATTTTCTTCAAGAAGTATTTTCAAGTGTTCCATATGAATTATTTACCATCTACGATAAAATTATTTCGTGTAACTTATTCTTTGTTGGGGTTATAATTTATCAATAATATCCTTATTATTTCTATGTTTTGTTTGTGTTTATGATGGAATGATATGTATGAAACCCATTTCATTCCAATGGGTTATTTAATGATAGAATGATTTTTTTGAAACCCATTTTTTGGGTTCTAATATAATGAATGAACTATGTTATTATGGAACATATATGTATGTATTTCATTATGTAATGATTGGGACCTATATCTCCCTCCAATTCATTGGGCAAGGATTTATATCTCATGATATATGTTGGACTAGAAAAGATAGTAATATCAATTCAGTAATAAGATTATTGAATGAGGAGTTAACTCAGATTACTAAGGTACTTTTTCCACTATTATGGACACAGATGTGAGCCACAAATAATATGGTATTGATTTTCTTACTTATTTATATGACCCAATTTCAGGTATTTTTTAATCCTATCATGGATTATTTTATTTTATTCTTTATGAAAATGAAGGATTTATTCCCTGAATTATTATCATGATCTTTGATATGCAGTATATGATTTTAAATATTTATTTCCATTTTCATATGACATTATACTTATGTAATCTCCCTTGATTTACCCTTACTATTCAGCTGAGATCACCATTTTCTCATGTTTATTTTCCCTAGGAAATGAAGAAAGAAAATAAGTATGATGTGTCCAAAAGTATTCTTGTTACAAATAAATATGTGGGATACAATGTAAATGTTTTTTTAATCGGTTTTTTATGTTTCTTGATTTCCAATGACTCTAAACATACACAGTTATTGAATATTTTTATGAAAAGTATGGTATGTTACCACTAACCACTTCATTAGTGATTTCTTACATTTTCTCTTGATAATGCCTTATTTTATTATCACTGTAATCCCACTCTATGTTTAATTTGTAACGAATACATGTATTTCACAAGATGGATACAATTTTATCATAGTAATATATGGTATCTTGGATCATGGTTATCCATTACATCTGTATAATAAAATAAAATTTTTCTATATCAAAATCTTTTAGAACCGGATGATTACCAAATAAATCCATAATTAGGATGTAAGATGAGAACATTATTTGTGGTGGGTTATTTCCCTTATAGGGTTAGGAAGACATATATAATATGAAGATACTATCATAATATATTCAATATGTGATTTAAATAACACTAGAACAAACAAAATTGTATCACTAGAATCACAAAAATAAGGTTGTATTTTATGACAATAGAATCTGACCTCGAATAGTTTGTGGTTGTTCTCATGAATTTTGGGTAAATTAAACCATTAAATATACCTTTCTATAATCCTCATATAATCCAAGAGTCAAATCTCTCTATAAAGATTAATACACTATCTCTAAATTTCCATGATTTGTGATTCAATCTCTTTAACATGAATTTCTAAAAGGGGTCCAACTACTTGTAATAAATTGAGCTACATTCTATAAATAGAATAAATGAGTACCTTTAGGTCTGTATCATGTACTTTCATATATACATCATTATTAAATTATTTTAATATAGACATATTGATAAAATGTTGTGACACTTATTATCCATGAATGTAATGATACTCTTAATATGGATTAAGTGCATGGAATGATTAACACGATCACAATGTCATCAAAAGATATGGGATGCATGAACATTATGAAACTAGATAACCCTATGAGAACTAACCATAGACACTGCCTCCGGTTTCCATTTCTACCCACACAATGAAATAACAGCTAGAGTGTGGATATATAATCTAAACCATCACCAATGAAATCCTTTTCTCTCGCATCTATGAGGATTGTTATCATTATGACATCAATTATTGTTTGTAGACTTCAATGAATTGTATGATTCTGTATCACCATGTTCAAATCCATCATTAAAAATTAATATTTGGATTCTTCATCAAATATCAAATGTGTTGTGAATGATATAAATATATATATTTTGTTGGATACACTATAATATAAAATTATCCTGACCTAAATTCAATAAAATCAAAATACTTTACCAGACATATTGTATAATGATAGAACTGACGTATGAATAGATCCTTGAAATTCATTTTGTAAAAATATTTCACCTTCATATCCTCAACCATTAAATCTAACCATTGTGAAACCACATACATCATTAGTCTATTCCATTGTTGGTCAGAGGGAAAAATGTTTTTGATATATTATGGATATGTTTGACTTATTAAATTTAATCTTGAGAACAAAAAAACCATTGTATTTTGGAGGAAGATTGAATTTAAGGACTCCAATAATTCAAATGGTATGGAATATAGTTTTTCAAACTCATAAGGTATCTTTTAGTGAAAAAACATGATTGATGTATACCATGAAATAAACTAGTCATAAACTATATATAATAAAGACCCATGACCAACATGATCAATTATTGATCCATGTTAACATAGTAATGAATAATAAATATATTTGAAAAAATTTGCCTTTATTTTTGATATTTTTAAACATCATTCATTTAAAATAATGATATGAAAAAACATAGGAAATCATATAACATTTCATGTAATGATAAATGTTCCTTCATATGGACACTTACATGGAATCATAAGAGTGATGTGTTTTGGACATAAATAAAATTTATATAAATAAAAATAAATCATAAAATTAACCTAGTAATTCAGGATAAATATATAATATTTTGGACTAAAAAATTTAACGATTATTAGTTTATTATGGACTACCTTATATTTAAGAAATTCACATGCACCATTCAAATGATCAATTAATGTTGGTTATATCACAATTTTATAATGACTATAACTTAATTACCTAAATGATATCTAGATGAGTCACCAACAAACATATAACACACCTCTTAACCACTAGAATCTAGTATAGACATAAATGGATGATTAATATAAATTTATGACATGGTTCTCCCTCATTAAAAATGAACTCAGAGATGAATCACTATATATAGAGTCAGGTAGAAATTTTGGTGTTACCCCTTAGGTTGTTAGAATAAAGAGAATATAAAATATATTTTATCCAAAGTATTACATGTTCTACCTATTATAATATCAACAATATATATATATATATTTTCATGTAATCACAATATAAAATATCCTTTGAATAAATAACTGTTTAAATATAGAAAAAAATTTATTGTGCACATATCATGTCCTAAAATATCATAGGTTAACCCAATTTTGGAACCCACTGTTTCCTATTACATGGAATTAAAGTCATTTTTTGTCATCATAATATGTCAATACGTTCATGGGAATGAGATCATACTTTTTCAGAAAAAGTCGGTTCATGAGAAAATGGAATTCGAGGGACCTCGATATTTAAAGAGTAGAGTAAATGTTAGATAGGATATTATGAACATAAGTTGGTGGGTCTTGATTAGTTTATTTATCACCAAAACTAGTGGAAAATCCCACATTCTAATTATATGTAGGGTTTTCATACCCAAATTCAAGGCTTCAATCAGTTATTTGAAGTGTTTTTTGAGTTAAATTGATGTTATTTTCAATCACTATTATGATATGTATGTTTTTAAATTTTTTTTGTTTTTAGGTAAATATTGGAGTTATTATGGAGGTTCATTGTTATCTCAAATTGTTCAGTATACTATGTAGAGGTTGTGATGACTTTTTATAGAAGCTCATAGTGGTGGTTTCACGGTAGGTGCATAGTGCACCAAAAAATGTTTCTGAACCATTCATATACACTAACCCTTTTAATTATTTTTTTCTAGATTATATTTTCATATTAATTTTTTTCGTTACATGTTAATAAAATTTAATACTGATATGGGAGATTATTATGGTTCATTAATGTTTCTTGGATGGGTTTTATAATTATTATAATTTGAAAACATAGTTTTAATGATATTGGCATAGTTTTTAAGATATATAAATATTTTCTTTATGTTTGACTTTAAAATATTAGATATTTTAGAATATATAGTGAATTCAATAATGATATATGATTTATATCATGATTTAAAAAGAGTTTTAGGATTTTGAAAAAGTGATTTAATGTTATATAATAATTTTAACTAGAGTCTTGATTTTAGAAAGGTTGTTTAATGTTTATTATTTCTTCATTTCATGTATGTGAAGTTTGTTAATATAGGAATAATTTAATGTATTCATTTTTTTTATTTAGATCATCCCTATTAGAAAAGTTTGGGTGTATTGTAGGAAGTTCATAACATATATTGTTCATTATCCTTATCCATGTAAGGGTATAGATGTTGTGCATCAACCAATGAACCCTACCCATACTCCTAGGTAGACTGGTCTTATTAAAATCCATTTCATACACTTCTACTTCTACAACTAAAAACACTTATATTACATTTTTTCTTAGATTCCAATTGAGAAATCATCAGATAATCACGTCATTATTTTGAATCATTTCCATAATTTCGCCATTACATGTCACAAATAATCTTATAACACCATGAACCATATATTTTATGTATTTTATGATCAGTTAAAATCATAAATTATTTCAGAACAATTCTGAACATTTCTATATAATCAAACAACCCTACACTCCCTTCATGATATATCAGATGTTATACTGGTCTTCATAACCCTGTGAATGGAAAACAAATAGAGTGGTTGAGATCAAATTCTTAGTAGTGGAATAATTTATCAACATGTCAAAAAGGGTAAGATAATTATCATGTATGAAAACTGATCATGTAAGAAATATATTATATAAGATATCATCGAACATTAATTGTTATATATAATTCATAATAGAATGAAGTGTGATATAACGTGATAAATCAATTACCACATCCTAGGAGTGTGAAATATATGAATAATAATCATAATCTACGGTGAATATCATATTCCTATAACATTGAAATGTTATTTCCACATAAGCATATGAAAATTGTGATATTATGAAAAAATATATGTTAAATCATGTCATTGAACAATCTTTTTAAAATATTAAATAGAAATTATGTCCACAAAAAACCCATTGAAAAAATAATAAAGTGACATTTCCATGACCAAACATTTAAACAAATAATAATGGGGAAATGTAATGAAAAAACAGCCTGATAAAATCTTAAGGAAACCATGTACACACAATATTGTCAAATAAATTATAACATTATCATTTCATCACAAAACCTTGTGAATGATGAATGGCGTGATCATGTTGATAGATATAATTCATATCTGGTGAGATATAAGACCATAAATAATCATTAGAGTGTGATATAGGACAAAAACCATCCAAACATAGACATATGTGTGCCATATCAACTCAATAATTATTAATATCCTAAGGAAGCAATGTAATGAAAATGGTTTTCATTACATATCGTAACAATATCACATAAAATGAATTCGAAAATCAAACTGACTGTTCTAAAAATTCAATCACTTAAAAGGTGTATTTTTAAAATAATTTTATTGGTTGATTCGTATTCCATAAATCCATAAAAATAATATCATCTAGTGATTAAGAGGAAAATTGATGTTGAAAATAAAACAGAAATTATAATTTTTTTAATATATCCATAAAGGTATAAAATCATGTTTTACTTCCAAAATTATATATTTTTTAAATTATATATAAAAAATCATTCCATTATTATTTTATAATAACTTTTCTGAAATATTACTTGAAAATGATATAATGGTTTATCAAATGAAATGTTTAATAGGAGATAAAATATTAGATAGTGAATGGAGAAAACACATTCAACCTAGAAAATGAATTTATTGAATCACATACCAAAAAAAGAGTGATAAATTATCATTTTGGATAAAGGAAACGGATAATTTTTAGATCACTAAAAATAATACGAATGTGGGATTTTAAAAAAAAATTGAACATTGAAATAAAGAGTGAATATATGCATTGAATAAAAATTCATATAAGTATATGATCAGAATTATTCCTCACAATAACAAAAATTTATGAACCAAAAATTCTAAAAAAAATTATGTTTTTTTGGAATGTGTAATTACCTATAAACTACTCATTAAAGGAAATATAATATCATTATTTTATTTAAGAAAACTATATTTTTGAGCTATATTCAAGGGGAAAAATTATATCTTAGTAAATAATGTTACGTTATAAAAATCCATTACATTTTACCCCTACATCTATGAGAGCACTTTAACATCTTCTTTAATAAATATTACCATATTGATAGCTTATTTTGTAACCATAAAAATATACATTACAGTAAATAATATATAATTATAATAATTTATTATGAATTTATTATCTATTTATAGTTTATTTCCATTATTTTATATTAATAATTTTAAACAATTCATAAGAGTTTCAATATGGAGATATGGATACTTATTCATCGATAAAACATTTATCATTCCTATATTTTAAAATATTATGAAATAAATATTCTTCAATGATGTATACAACACAATTTTAATTTGATAGAAATTATTGGAATGGTTTTTTGAGAATTGGAAGCATGATGATCTTATTCATGAAAATTTACCAATATTAATATATTACTATCAAATGGTCCAGAAACATTGTGTCAGTCTTTGTAAAAAATATTTATAATATATTTAACTACCAAATATCATATACATATTTGAAAAATATATTTTATTTACCATTAATTTGATGTGATAATGAAAAATTCTATATGTCATTCATGGATGTGGTATCCTCTACATACGTACGAGAATTGTTTTCGTTTTATATAATGGTATTGATAGAGTTAAAAATAGTTTAAATTTAAAGATTCATAATCATGTTATTTATATAAGATTTATTAATTAAATCCCACTTATATGCATCCATTTAATGTTATTATGAAAAAATAAATACTTCATTAATATGGGAAGTAGTCTTAAAGTATTCCTGAATGATAATATAATTAATTAATCAAGGGGAAGGATAGAGAATGGGTAAACCATTAATATAAAAAATGTCAATGTTCTAATAATACTATTTCAATATATTATAACAATTATAATATATTTGGATGATATTTATAATGAGTAAAAAATGTTAATAAGTGATTAGTACATTTATTGAGTATTTGAGATTCATTTTAAAAGACCACTTGTAAATGGTTGATTTAGTTATATTCCTTGTATAAATGGGTTGAAAAAAATATATAGGGTTCTATGAGATTTAGATTTGGTACATGTTCATGAGGAATTATAATTTTTTACAGTATGTAAATGGGTTGGTTAATATCCTTTTATATGATAGGGGATTTGTACTTCAAAATTAATATAAACAGACATGTCACTATTCATGGAATGTTATCCCAAAATTTGAAAATAATGGAAATGTTATGAATCATGTATTGGGAAAACACCTCAGCACATATTAAGAGATATTTTTTATAGAATTTTTTTCATTCAGTCACCAATTTTAAATTTTTACCTCTATAATGTTATATCATGGAAAATCATTCTTGACCACTATATTTTATTTTATTGAACAAATTAAAATTAAAAACATTACATAAATTTAAATTTCTAATTAAAATATTAATGTAACATTTTTCATCTAAAATTTTTAGTGGTGATAAAAATTAGTTATAAAATTAGTTTATTTACTTAATAGGAATTATTTTATAGTTAATAATTGGTTATTAAGAATAACTATAGGACTTAAGAGAAAAAATGAATGATATGGATATTTATAACACAAATTGGATTATTTCTCACAATAATATAGTTAAAATGAATTCACATTAGTGTCAGTCCCAAATTCATCATTTTAATATTTATGTACAATGAATGGAAAAAATATAAATATTTATAATTAAAGATTACATGAGCTAAAAAATGTTAAAAATAGGTTTTCAATACTCAATAGAGTCATTTAAAAGGTATAATTTTATTAATTGAATAAATAATTTGTTATGAAAAACGTTTCATAAATTTTAAATTCATACCTAAATCATAATGATGTTATTATAAATTTTTTTAATGAAAATGATAATATGTATTATTCACATAAAAATAAATATTTTCCTTAAAATATCAATAATTAATCTTAATCTAATGTTGCTATGCTGAATTGAAAAATGATTCTTATTTCATCAAACTGAAATTATAACATATTGGATTTTATCATTTAAATGCAAAATTAAAATATAAGAGGCACTATTTTCATAGAAAAATTATTTCTTCCGATATTAAAATTTTCATTCTTATTTCCAATTAATTTATTACATTATTAATGTTAATATTTATTGAATTTGTTCTATTTATTTTATAATCATTTAGGCATAAAATAAATAGTTCCTATAAATAATAATTCATAGCACATACACTGAAATTTTTTAGAGAAGTACATTTTCAGAAAAAAGAAATATTATTTTTTATATTGATAAAAAAATATAATTTTATCAATATAGTTTTATTAAAAATGAACATTAGTTTTTAAGGTGAATGTTGAATTGGAAAATGTACACGTGACATATAAAAATAATATATTTTAAAAATAACTATATGCTTATAAATTCATGACTTCGACATATGTAATCACACAATATCTCTTTTTAATACATAAGGTCAAGATTAGATATGGAAGTAGTTGTGGGTGGAGGTTTAGAGAGTGTGAATATGATATAAATTTACACAATATTTAAATTAACTCACAATTTTTTTCAACAAACTGTAACTATTGGAGTTCGAATTTGTATAGGACTATGGGAATTCATATATAAGTTGCATACTCTCCAAGATCAAATAAATGTGTTTCATTAGGAATAATTCATCTACTATATAGAATTTGTATTTTTAATACCTAAATTTCATAAGCAGATTACTTATATTTAAACCATTTTATTAAATGGAAATATTTTAGTGGACTAATTTGATAAAATTATCATGGATTCATTTTATTACAGTGTTTAATATGATGAATGATATTAAAAAATTATTTATATTATAGTGAAATTAATACCAAAATATTTTGTGAATTATTGTCGAATGAACAACTCTAATTATTTTCTCGTATTTAGAGGTTAAGAAATAATAAAGGAGGCCATATAGTGGATAGATAATATTGATTTCATAATCAATTCAATGAAAACTAATTAATAATCATGATTAAGAACAATTTAATATTTTTTTGAAGGATTGAGTATAGAAAAGTGGATGAACATTATTCCACATAAACGGTATTTTAATATGTCTTTAGAATTCTGTATGTCCACATTCATTCAGAAGACTTTTCTAGAGAAAAAGAATTTATGGAAGGAGACATAGCTTATTAACCAATATAAAGTTGATCAGGTGGTGAAGGAATATTTCAAATATTATAAGGATTTTAACCCCTTCTTTATAGATTTTGTGTTTGAAAATTCATGGAAGGATATCATATTATTAAATGTTCACCATCATTTCCTTGGATCTGTTATTCCATTGATTAATTTACTTAAATTTGAGAATGTGGTTAATAATAACATAAATATGGATTTTATCTCTAGGGTCTAACCTATTAGGGGTGTGGAAAACCTTTCATTCAATTCTAGTGAAGGATAAACATCATAAGACAATTAGAAGAAAGATGATCCCATGTTATGATATTTAAAGGATGTGGGATATTATTTATTTCCTACCACAATTAGACATTCTAAAAATCAATGAATGTTATATTATAGATGTGTAATTATCCATTTAATATAATCCATAATATTTATTAGCCTTGATGAAAATCCATTATTGTGTTTTTTTGGACAATAATTACAAGTTTTACATGATTGAGAATTGGAGGAAGATGGAATAAATTTGATAACTTACTCCTCGAAGGCAGTCCAGTGAATCTCTTTTGGGGGCCCCTATATTTTTATAATCCCTTATTTCATTGTGTTTTCATAGATTAATGATATATTTTTGTTATATGGGTAAATCTTTACTTTGAAAAATTCCAGAGAAACATATATTATTTTTTATGAATCTATGGATAATTCTTTGGGTTTAGTGTTCTGTTATGGTATTTCGTAGTTGATGAAATGGGTAGTGTCTTGTGATTTTTACATAGAACCACTATCAATATTAAATCCCCAATTAAATATTGAGGATTTATATAGAATATATAACTACAAAACTCCTCTAATTTTTAATTTATAAATTATATTTTCCCCTTTTATTATCTAATATTCTTTCTAAAGAGGTATTGTTTCTAGATATAGATTGAATATTTTAGTTTCTATTATAACCTAAAGAGTTTTCATTCTGTACCCATAATTATAGTATGTTTCATTGGAATTTTAGTGGTGTTATGTGGGTATAAATTGTGATATTTGAAACAAATATCAAACCAAACCATTATTTTAATGATTATTTATTTATTTATATTCATAAAAATGATTTGTTGGTCCTTTTCTATTGGAATTCATTAAAATATCAGAATATTTTCACCTAATATGGTTAGTACACGGTTACATATAATACATTTATTATCATGGGGGTGGATATAGTTATTTAGAGACATACACATGGCTTGTTCATGGTTATTCTAAACATGTGTCCAAACCATAATGAACCTTCTTTTTTATTCAATTAGTGGTACAGAATATGGTAAATAGGTTAGAAAAAAGGTGACCATCCAAAAACATTATAATTTTGAATTTCAATTTTCTAACCATCTATATAAAACCTTATACATGGTATATTCTCATATAGTTCAAGAAACACAGTAGATGGGATCCTTGGGTGAAAAAAGCCTTATTACAAGTGTACTTTATATTCATAAATTTATTTTAATGCGATTAATTGATGGTTTGGTTCCTTATTCACCTTATTGTTTTTCATATTATTTTTTCTTTATCTTCTACTTATCTTTGGTTTTTTGGTATAAATCATATGTGGAATATTTTATTTAATTGTTTTTTATTTTATAATAAAAATTTCAATAATCCCCATTGGGACATTCCCTCATCATATTTATAGAGTTTTCATCAACTATTCATGTCCTTTAATGATGTTTTCATGACTTTATGTGTTCTAAATAATCAATATTATCCTTTAGGATTCAAAATGAATTTTACATATAAATAAAAAATTCTATAAACTTATATAAGATTTAATGATTATTTCCCAATTGGAATAATAATTAAAAAATGTACCTTTAATCATTAAATTCATTGTACATAGATTTTATATGAATTTAATTTTTATTTATTTGGTATATCTTTTATATAGATATTAACATGTTATTTGATTTCTTTGTTATATTTTTTAATAATTATAAATTTTTATTTCTTAGTATTGATTGTTTTCTAAAATTAAACAGTTGTGTTTTATTTATTTATTTTAGAGTTGATGGTTTTATATTAGTATTATCCTTTTTTGTTAATAATTATTTTAAATAAATATTTCTTATATAAATTCTTGGTGGGTTTTAAAAGGATTTTTTTAAATCGATTCCAAAATTTAAAATATTAATAATTTGTAAATTATTTCACAAAGGGACGTTTGGTATATTTAAATTAGATTTAATAATAAAGTTGATTTTAAGATAGTATTTAGTGGATATTTATTAATCATATTAAAAATTTTATATTTCGAGGCCAAATAATCAATATAGATTAATTAATGTTATGTAATTTTGCTACATCGATGACCAAAACCCATTATACCTTATTTATGTCTTATTTGTATTTAATTTCCATTTAATTTAATATATTCATTAAGAGGGGGCTTAGGTAATAAGGGATATAATGGGTGGGTTTCAGTATTATATGGGATTGGATTAAATTATGATTTATTATTGACATGTGATTGGTATGCCACATAACCATAATTTCTTTGTGTTCCTATTCATATAGAGAGATATGGAGAAAAGGAATCATTTCGCTTCATAATGAGATAGAAATTTATACTATAAATTCAGACATATAATAACTATGGTATTACATCTATGAGGTTATTACAGAGTACGTCAATTGGTTATAGACATGGGACGCATCAAGATGATAGAAAACGACTACACCAAAGTATATATAATATTCTCTCAATAATTTTTTATGAGTTTCAAATTAATATATCAGTTTTACATTATATATTATAATTAGTTGGATTTATTTGGTTGATGTTTTATTTGGAATTCTTCAAATTCTTTCTAAATAATTTCTCTTCAAAATATGGTCCAATTTTTTTTATTAAAAGGTGTACTTTAAAATTGTATAATAAAAGAAGATATAAATGTATTATTTTAATAATTTATTATTTTTAAAATGGGGAGTGAGTTATGTTTATTTATTAATATTATTAAAAGGTAATGAAACATATTTTAAAATTCAATATTTCAAACATGTATTTCATGAATATCTTCAAATTGATATATTTTGGACAATCTAGAGAGATCCCACTTGGTTATTTATTCTCACAGCATACTAAAACAACCATGAGTGTATAGAGAATGTTAATTCTTTTGTATTAGGTTTAGGATTTAGGGAAGTCTCACCTTTTAGACACCATTCTCCCTCTCTTAGTAACTCATAGAGTAGTTTTTGTTGGATTGTGAGAATGGTTCATATGGAGATTATTATCATGTCCACTGAGTTTTATTTTGTATTATATATTTATCATCCATTCTATTATCATCTATTTTTTTTATATTTTTTTAATTATTCTTCCTGATATATATGTTTATTTTTATTGTTTCATCATTTATCATTCATTTATCCTAAAAATACACATATGAATGTCCATAGACATCCAACATATTTATAACCAAATATAGGTTTTCAATAAAATTATAATTTCATGTTAAATGTTTTATATTGGATGAAATCCTTCCAAATAAGAATTTTAGGATGTTCTAGAACATGTTTCCAGCCCTTTGGGATCCAAAAATATCTTCTATGACTTCCACATGTCATATGTGTTTTTAGACTCCTAATATTTAAATAGATATTTATATGAATGTTATGTCGCATAATTTTAACTGATGACATTCTGGAGAAATTAGGGATTTGATGAAGATATTTTCTCATGTATGTGTAACCAAGTCTATCCTTTAATAATGTTGAAGGCTGTAACATTCAAGATGATGATGAATTTAAAGTCATACATAATGTCCCAAAATTATATTCTGAGCATGATTCAGAAATGGGGTTATTGTTCAATTTTTTAATACCTTTTTATTTCCACAAGAAATAAAGATAGAACAACTTCAATATAACTTAATCAAATAAGTCTGTGTATTGGAATGTGATTAACTCATATCAATTTTTTTTGGAGATCTCTTCAACTGTCATGCTCATATATTCTGACTGATACATAAAATTGGCTAGTGTTCCATTTTCTTATAGAATCTATATCCAATTCAATAAAAGAGATAACAATATGACATTCCATAGGGTCTATCCATGTATGGTATACCTCAGCAATAGCGCCCACATCATTGAGCATTGGATAACTTATTGGGACCTCTATAAAGGCCTTCCACTGATCCCTTTATAAGTTAAGAGAATCAAGAATTGAATGATTCCTTGGATTTCTCAATAGCTACTTTAGGATGTCATATTTTTAGTCATCTTTTTACATCTTATTGTGTGAATATACCCCATATTAGGAAAAACAGACATAGAATATCCTATTATTGTCTCCTCATGTGGATGACCATATGTTCAGGGGACATTTTCAGCTGTTGGATTAGGTTTTCTTGTTGTGCCTACATATCTTGGCAGATGCGACTCTTGCTATTGTTCTAGTTTATCATTCATAATCATTGGGTTTGGAAGAATCTTAGTGAATGTGTGTTTTATTCCCTTAACTTATTAATCTCACTATAGGTATATCCATGTGTTTTTTTTTGTGTAAATGGATCTGGTAGAAGGTGACCAAAATAATGGGTTCAACCATTACAACGTCTTACCCATCCTCATATCTTGTGGCCTGCAGACATGGTTCCCCAAAATAGAATAGGGAACTTTAGTGCATAATTTTTCTCATCAAATGAGAAGGATTACCTTAATTTATTAATGTTAATTAAACAATGGATTAAATATTCGTTTTGTGAGGATTCTACATGAATAAAAAAAATTTGTGGTACGATTTTATGTGATGGTTCCTATACTATTATGATTGGGGGGGAATCTAAAAGCCTTGGGAATGGATTTGAAATTTTTACATCATTATTTTCTTATAAATTATTTTTTCTTCTTTGAATATGATTATTTATGGAGGGTCATCTCATGGATTTGTATAGTGTTGAAATTTTTACCATATCGTTGATGAAGAAACTCTTGAAACAATATGTTTATTTAATTGTGCCTTGAGGATAACATGGGTGAAATAATGTATTTTTGTAGTCATCTAATCACTGAACAGCTATGAACCATTTCAATTATATTCCTTCAATTTAGTTTCTTTATTTAGATTAGAGAATGAAATTTGTCCAACTATTTTATTTGTTTTATAATACTTCACATTCCTAGATTCAACTATATTCTATGGAATGTCATGAAAAACAAAACACTATCATATGGTGTGGCAATGAATTATGTGAATGAGGAAGTAATATGAGTGATCATAAAAACAATGGTTTCAACTTCTCTGATTCTTTATCTTTGATCTATGGGCATTACACGTGATTTTGATCTACATCAAAATATCTCCAACACTAGTGCAACTGAGGAAAAATTTCAAAACCCTTTTGGGTACTATATTGTGAAAAGTGGTGTTGGTAGGTCATCATGATGGTTTTCAATGTGATGTTCCAAAATATACTATTGAACATTTTTTTCATTTTAGTAGTAATTTTATTCCTTCAACATAGTGATAAAATCTGAGACCCTCTTGATTTCATGTTGCATACAACTTGAGAGGTCGATGACTGTTTTATTTATAGCATGAGATAAATTCAGAGAGTAATTATTTGAAAATATATTCCCCTCCTTTTAGTTATCTATCTAGTAAAATGTATGACTAGTTGAAATCATGTCCCTCTTACATCTATACAAAACACAGGATCTTTATATCCTCTTGATGCAGAAGGGATCCAATGATAGGACTAAACTAATAAAAAAGTGCATAACATGATATACTATATCCCAAAGCTATTGAATGATATAAATGTAATTTCGACAATGTTTGGATGTGGGAGAGTATCATCCCCCATTCAGTGTAGGGAAACAATATTGGTTTTACTAGTCCACCTCCATAATAATAATATTCCTATCACACTTTATGTGAATCAACAATGTTGAAATGTTGAGGGAAATGGGAAACATATCATGAGTGTGAATAAGGGGGAAACAAGTTGAGATAGAAGTGTTGGATCTTCCTCTAGTTTTAGTTGATAACCTTCATGGGTTAATATGAAAGTATATTTGAGATAGAGGTGTCAGATCGTCCATAAGTTTTAGTTTCATTCTGAATAGAGGAACACCTAATACCTCACCAGTGTGGGGTCTAAGTATATTTGTGGTTGGTATCCCACATTGATTTATAGTTTTGGTTCTATATTATCACGAAGTACAGTCTTTACTAAGGTACATTAGTTATGAGCAAAATATGAGGCTCTTATTAAAGAACATACCCAATAAATATGTCTCCTTTGAGTAATTATATAATAAGATTTTTCATATCTTTAATCTATTTCTCATACTATGTAAAACATTCCTATAGAGTGAGAGGTTGAACCTATATTGCTTTTGGTTGTGATGTAGCAACAAAATTACCCTTTCTGTGGTTCATTCTCACTAAGGAGATGATAGTGGTGTATTTTAAGGAGTCACCAAACTCATAGAGAGCCTTTTTTATGGTACACACACCTTCATCTATCATTTCAATGTGGATTTTATTTTGTATTGAAGCATCCTCCACCCATTCTTATGAATAAACATCATGTTTTTATCACCCATGATGTTGATACCAATGACCATATTTTCTATATAAATCATTTTAGGTGTCACATTAGTAGTAGAAATTCTATATGGCCATATATTCTAAGAATATCTTCGGAGAGAGTTGTGATCTTTTTGTTATATTGTAATGTAGATAGATTGATTCTACTTGTGATGATTATTTGTCCCCATACTTCCCTTTAATTATTCTCTCAAATATAAAGGTGAGGGTTATATAGAGGGAATCATTTAAAAATTTCATCAAACATTATCCCAATATGGATGATGGGTCCTGAGATAAGATGTACAGGGATATTCTACCTTCTGGTTCTCCAATTAAATGGAAAAGACCGATTTCTATTGGGGATAATTTATAGTTAAAAATTTCATCATCCCTAAAATATTGGGATCCAATTGATCAACAAGAATACTTTATTAAACTATATTTAGTGGTCTTGAAGAGGATTTTGTGGTATAAATTCACCCATGCATTCAAGTTGGGGATGCACCTATATTATTGTGAAAGTGACTAATGCAACCAACCATTTAATCTTGTGAAGATTCATTTGAAAATGTTCTAGTTTTATTTTAAGATCAATAAGAAAGACACTTCATTTTTAATTCTTGATTTTTTTGATGATTTTTATCTATTAAGTCATATTCCTTCCCATCCTTATTAGATTTTTTGGGTATGATTAATTATATGGAATTACCTCACTTGGGATGACATTGAAGTGATTTTTTCATGTCCAATTCCTACTATGAACAATATATATTATCATGGAATATCGCTTCTAAATCCAACTTTGACTATTGAGATCACATAATTCTATATTTATTGGGATTTTCAGGTCTAGTACAAGGTTTAATTTCAATGCACTATGCTCTCCCCATCTATTGATACGAACAATTGGTGGGTTGTTAATGAACTGTTTATGTGTCATTCTTAATGAATCATTACATGTGCATTAGAGACACTAAAACAATTATGATGATTTCTAGTGTCATGTAGTTGAAATGGTAGTCTAGTAGATTTTATGATATATTTCAATGATTACGTTAGCATTAGTTTGATATATTTAAAATGAAAATAATTTATCATTTAGGAGATGATGAGATTTACATAGGTTCAAGAAAATTTCATGTACATATTCTTCAGATAATGTTTCTATAATTCAATATAGAGTGTTATATACGGGATAAAACATAATCGATATATTCTATTTAGAATATTCATCCCTCAAAATAAATTCATTATCATCATCTTTTCTATATGATTCCTCCACTAGGTCTGACCACTTAGGAAATTTCCCATTTACTTATTGAATATGGAGATTTTAATGGCAATCTTATTTTCTAAATTTGATGATATTTGATCTAACAGTGATTATGAGAATGAAAATTTCCATGGGATTTCTTCTCATAGAGAAAGGACATCACTTTTCAATGATATTGAATCATACATAACTGTCCTTATATTTATCATCACCTCACGATATGAGGTATTCTACAAAATTTATTCAAAAATACTAATGTCATCCTTTTGAAATGAAATATCAATATATGGAGAACCTTTGCTATGAGTTCCATCATGGGGAGGACTATTATACCAAATTGATTTCTGACTTCTTGATGAAATCATGTGGTGTATACCCTAGAGAGGATCTTTACAGGGGATGATGGAAAGGGTATTACCTCTTTTCCATTGGATCTTTTGACCAAGAGGTGGGTATCCATAGTGATCTTGCAGAGATTGGTTGTCATGATTTATCCTTTCATGATCAAGAAACAATCCACCATTGTTGATATTATAGGGATGTCCTTCAAAGTGACTTGTTGAAAATAGATGAGGACGACCATTAAAACAATGATTTCTAAATTTGTTATTTTGAAGTGAATCTATAGGATCTTGAGAACCCTTCAATATATGTCGAATTGACTCAACAACGCCATCTTTTAGTACAAAAGGGTTTTTTGTATAGTCTTTGATTATTGATATTCTTTAGGTAGGAATGTTTTCTCAATAATAGTTTAATACCTTTTTAGTTGGAGGGATTCACTTGAAGGAACATGGATGTGAGCCTATTACTGGTGATTTAATATTACCCAGGGTGGGTAGTCATGGGAACTCATCTATGATTAACCTAATCAAGATCTTTTAGTGAATAAATCTCATCCTGACAAGTAATTAATACAAAAAACTACTAGAAGTGACGATTAATGGAATGAACCTTTCATATCGACTCTTCTGGTGTCTAGTTGAGGCTCCTAGAGACCTATTGTTCATCCTCTTAATGTAATCAAGGAATTTTGTGTTTTATTGAATTTAAAGGCTTTGAAAACTAGTTGATAAAATTATATTTACCATTAGCTTCTCTACCACCATCTATCATTGTGTTGAGGGTTGATTTTGTTTCTTATATTTTCGGGTTCTCATTTAACCTCCATGGTCAAGATGGTAAAATTGAGGTGGAACCCACAAACAAGTGTATTTGATACCCATCATTATATAAAATAGGTCAATGATGGGATCATATATCTAGATGAGAAAGCTACCTGTGCAACATTCATAGAATACCTTTTTTATATATTAGGATATTATTTATATTAAAGAGGATTACAGGGAGAGTATATATATATATATATATATGTATACATAGTAAAAATGAAAAGATAACCTATTAGAACAACATCAAAATTAGTAATAAAAATGTCAATTTATTTCCACAAATTATCCATTCATAGGAACATTAATTTTTTTAGAGTACAAAAGGTCCTAACATGATGACTAAAATGATATTTTAGTAAATTAATGAATTAATATCAGTTCCATCATTTTAATTTATAATGTGAATTTGCAATGTCCATCTATTGATATTAATGTGTTGAGTATGGTTTCAAAATCTATCTCATCGTGATAATTTTTTTTGTTTTTTTCTCATTTTAGTTTATTTCCAATGAAGTTCATTCTTGGTATAAAAAAACATAATTGTTCCCACATCCATAAATATTTTTTGAACTATTTTTCATAGGAAGGTGGTCAGTATTGGATTTACCCATTTATGTTTAAGAATACACATTTTTCAAGAGGATGGGAGGTCAGGATTATCACAACATTTTGGGGGGAACTATTGCATACTCTAAGACTCTATTATATATTTTAGTCATATTCATGAATCGTTTATAAAACTATAAAGAAAACATTTCATTATTCATATCTGAAATCAGTCATATGTACATTCAATAGTAATCAATTGTATGTATCAAATGATATACATCATTGAATCATATATATGAATCTATGTTTATCCATTGAGACATACGTGGGTGTATATATAAGAGGTTATATATCTCATTTCATTTTTTATTTTTAACAATTAATTTAAATAATCATTTTTAATGCTCTGGATATGAAACTCTATAGTTTATTATCTTCTAAGGATGTGGTTAGTGTTTTGATATAATGTTTGGGCCCATGAGAACGACTTATTATGTATCATTATGAACTAAATTAAGGCCAAGATAGTTATGTTCTTCCTAATGGGACACACCATACCATTTAGTTTCATGTGATAAGTACTAGACCATGAATATTTGTGCCATGAGGAATGTAAATCTTAGAGGAAGAATCCTAATAAAGATGCTATGGGAATTATATAACAGAAACAATTTTTTGGTGGTCCAATGGGGAATATGGATTGAAGGTAATTAATTGGTCTTACAAGGGAAGTGGCCATTTGAGTAAAGTTATCATCGGGAAATATAGGATGAAGAGAGCGAGATAAATAGCATCTATAAAGAATGTGGCATTTTGGGTTGGGGGTATGATATAATTGTTAATATGGCTCCATAATGGAGGTGGTGGTTTAGTAATACCATGATTGAACATAAAGGGGTATTCTTAAATATCCCATTACTATTGGAATTGAATGCCACGTTATTCAAAACTATGGGGACTTATTGCTATAAGGGAGTCCAATGGTTAATTCATTAAGAATACAGACCTATAAAATTTTTTCTCATAAGGAATATAGTCCTTGGAAGGTATAGTGATGTGGTATGGGGAATACACTTACAAGGGAGGCCCATTTAAGGACATTTGATTATGTTATTTATATGATCACCACTAAACACTAATGTAATGCGAGTCATTCTCGGGATGCGAAATAAGAGGATGTGATTGTTTTGGAACTTCAGATAGTATCCATCATCTGATAGTTGATGATTTATGATTATGGAATGTAAAGGATACCCTAAAATAAATTCATGTGTATTAAAAATGGATGGATTCCAACATTCATCCCCTTCTGACAGGTAGATGAGTTGATGATGGTGAGGATATGGATGAAATGAGGGGAATTTCATCTAATTTGAATCATGTTTCAAAAAAGAGAAGTCACATCCATACGCATGAAACCATCTACCATAATCTCTAATACTGGGATCCTTATTATGAAGAGAATTTATTATTGAAGGGATTTTGATTACCCCAACTATAAGGGACGTTAAATGTAGTAATTATATTACCACGGTAAGGAATGAATGGATAGGGGAGACACTAGTGTGTTATGTACCTTGGATAAATTTAACTAGAAATTGTGGGGGAGGACAAAAATATTTCATTAATATGTTTTCATATGGGGAATGCGAATTCATTCTGAAAATTCTTGAAGGGGACAATATATGGCCAAATGCTATGCAGGAAGAGGGAGGTGAGAGTGGAAGACTGAAATACCTAATTGATACCCCATTTTATAAAATTCACATTGATATGTTTCACAAGGGATTACAATGTTTATAATATTACAATGGATGAATTCTTAATGATGGTATACATTCGAGGGTGTAATAGTATTTCATTTATAGATTTCTATGTAGGTCCTTTTGAAAAGGATCCCTTCGTAGTTTTTCTTCATGGTATGGGATTTGAAAATTACATGACAATGTTTTCCCTGGTCCTTATTTTATCTATACCACTATCTATGGGAGACATTTTCTTCTAATACGTAATATTTATAAGGAATATTAAATAATTGTTTTCACTAAATGGTATGTTGGACACATATTATTACTTCAAAATATAGTAATGTTAAAAAAATAGTCTCCCATGAAGTATTATTTTGGATTAGGTGACTGTATCACATAAAAATGATTTTTATTTGTGGTATGTATGATTTCACTACCACACCACTAAAAAATGGAAACTCATTGTTATGGGATATGAATTCACGACTGACACTCAAAATGAAATGTTGATTTCTTGGTGTAATCATAAAATCCACTCTCATAGGAGTCTCTAATTGTAAGGATTGATCCAACCACACCACCAAAATCTATGAGATCAAAAAAAGGTCAGTGGAAAAGAAGGAGTGACTGGAACCTTTGTCTATAAGAACTGAAACCAAGGCAGATACGACATTGATCCTACCTCTAATCATCTCTAAAGCACTGTGGTCGTAGGCCTCCATCATCTATACATGTCCTCTCTCATGTCTAATGTCTCCCTGAGCCCATGGTGGACCACCAGGGGGTTGTAGTGGTTTCACCTCAAGCTGTCATCCACTGCCAGCCACTAGGCATTCACCCCTACCATGTCCTCCTCCCTGTGTACACCCTTCTCGAACAATTACCACTGCCTTTGTGTCCCTTTGATTTCCTGCTGATCATCTATGGGGAGAATTGGGTATTAATGAGCCATGGGATACTTACATCTACACGAGTAGCATTCCCTACTCCACTACTGAGCCTTGCCTCCTTGGTGGCCTCACACCACTGATCTTGTTTCCTGGGGTATCCCTTCAGATGGTCTGCCCCACATAGACCTCTACAAAAACTGTTGACTACCCACCATGGATGACTCAACCACTATTCTTCCAATGTTATCTCCTACAATTAGTTCCTTTTCTACTAGAAACCTCTCTACTAGTAGAGATCGTTGTAGCACTCCAGCTTGAGTGTGGATACTAAGGAAAAAATAGACGCCTTGATCTCCCATTGGAGTCCCCACTCAAAGGGTTGTTCCCTAATGAAAGGGTCCTGCACCATATTCGTTGTGTTGTGGGAGAGGTATATGAACCTTAAAGATTACTCAACCAATGAAAAGATGCCCTTTTGTAGATAAAGAAGCTCATATATTGGCATTGAGTGCATGGTCACGGGGAATAACTGCTCCTAGAAAATCTGCTGAAAGTCATTCCAAGAGAGGGTTTCCTAATCTGGATTCTAAATGATCAAAAAACACCATCTCCCTGCCATGCCCTGATGATGGATCATGACTAAGAATTCCATCAGGTCATGTAGAATCTTCAATAAGTGGAAGAATCATGTCACCGCCTCCAAGCAGTCCTCTGCGATTTGAGGGTCTGTCTCTCCCCTAAACATTGTAGGTGTCTATCTTTTGAACTCATGCAAGGTGTGGATCCTAAATGCATCATCTACTGGTAACACTGGTAATAACTATTGATCGATGAGTGGTGGTAAATATGGTGCACCACCTGGTGGGGCCAACTCAAGCACTGGTCTTGGAACCAGTGCCTTATCACTTGGCATGCTATCCTAACGACCACGTATCACAATCCTAGATGGTTGTCTACGTGGAAGAAACCTAATACAGATCAAGAGGTAACCCAATCAATAGATTATACCTATCGAGTTGACTATAATTCAATAAGAATCTGGGGAAACACTCAATTTCATTATGATGCAGGAAAAACATGTTATTATTCATAGAGATAAAAAGTAGAATTTATGGTCCTGGTGTATGGATTTTTTTGTCGCCGCACCTATACTGGACTCCCCGAATCTGAATGTTGGGCTCGATATATTCAAAACATTTTCCAAAAAACAAAAATAATTATCTCTCGTTCATTTATGTAGAACCGACAACCTTTGATACCACTTTTTCACGACCCATCCCGCAGGGCCTGTGTCGTCACATCCCCCAAGACCGCCTCTTAAAGGACAGGGGTTAGAGACCAGCACTGAAGGCGTCAACCTACTCGTGGTTGGCTTTTTACTAAGTATATGTACGCACACACACACAACCACATCCAGAATGTGGAATGTTAGACATTAATTCAACTAAAAAAACCCTGAGTAAAAGTTAACACTATTGGTAAAATGGTGTAGAATACAAACCCAGCAAAAGACTAACTGAAAACAGGAAAGTACTATGAAACTGTGAATGTTTTCTGATGAAAACCCCACATGATCGGTAAGTGTATAATAGCTGTTGGAAGCCGTATAAGTTTGCCTCTCGTGCCCGATCTCTCTGGGAACCACTGGGTCATTGCCCACAAAGTCCTCCACCATGGTGGTAGTCGTTTGCACTGGACACAACACATGCGGGAGAAGCCTATGCAAGGGTGAGTACAAAAATACTAAGTAGTGACCCAAAACCATAAAGGAGAAACCATGATGATATCCAAATATATAACCATGAAGCATGATCATGAAGAAATATAGATCACATAGGTATAATCTAAATAATGGAAAGTAAGACTATCAGTCATAACATTGAACCCCTTGAACTGTTGAGGTACACATCCTAGATGAGTTCTGTGGGTCTGATGGGTCAACGAGAGCCACTTGTAGTTGATCAACATAGGGTCTCTATGATTTGATCTGCATATGGTCGCAACGAGCTGATCCAAAGAGGATCCCTTAAAACTAATCCACATAGGGTTACTATGTGATGATCCTCTCATGGTCTCTAGTGGATGATATGCACAGGGTCGCTAAGATATGATCCACAGTGGGTCTCTAGTCTTTGGTTCTTATCCAAACACAACATTCCTATATAGACCAGCCATGATTTCAGGAGATTCTACTCCTCATAAAAAATGTAATATTTCAACTTCCATGAAGGTATACATAGAGCATCCCAAAAGAACTGCCTCATTGCGAGGCTTCCAACATCATAAACAGATCATCAATCAGACGATCGTTTTGAACATTATTGGTGTATTAGTGAACAATGGTTGGTTGCATTCATGCCTGAATCGACCCAATCCTAACGAACTAACAAACAAAAATCACGGTCCCCACCGAACTGACCAGAAACTGGTAGGCTGTGTGGTGGGTCTAGCCCACTGGGTAGAAAGTCTGGCCCACCCACTACTTAGCCCACTGTGTAGGCTGATTATCTCTCACCCAGATTCCCTGATTTCATTCGTCTTGAGAACCACCTGGCTAGTAGGGGTTGGCTGCAACTACCACCTGTATGCATTCAATGGACCACGTGCTAGCACCCTGCGCAGAAGCACCCGAAGCAGAACACTCCACCGAGGTGACAAGGTGTCGTGTCGCATGTCTTTCAGCCGACAGCCCACTGTCTATAGTGTGCTACCAGTAGCCCACTGCCCGTAGCCTGTAGCCGGCCGACCACTGCCGGCGGCCCTTGACACTCTGTTGTGGCCTATGCCGGGTGAGGTTCTCCCTTTGACACACTGATGGGTTCATCCACGGACCACCATGTTGGCTATGGTGGTATGTTCTTTATAAAGCTTAAACTTATAGCCTCCAAAGGATGCCATATTCGATATTTCATTCTCAAATCCTATGTTCCACCATTTCAAAGAAGTGGCCACGAATAAAACAACACACAAGACGTAGGGGCACAATCATTTTTTTGTCATGCCACACCCTCTACGTTAGAGGATAATAAAAATGGGATAAAGTATCAATGTTCTTTGAATATTTATCCCCAATGAAATCCCAAGAAAAGAGTACCCTCTGGAAATAACACGCAATTCACTAATCAACTTGTTCGTGGGTTGATCCGAATTTGTTGTTTTAGAATGATGAAGAGAGAAACTCAATTACAAAGAAAACCCATACCTGGGTCATATAATTTGTTTGTATAAACGGTGTGACTATGTTTATCGTTCCAAAATTATCTATTTACACACTTTGGTCGATCATCATTAGTAATGATCCATTCGAAAGGGGTTGGCCTTCGTTGTGGTCACCCACCAGAGCTTCAGAGTAGATCCCGGATTGTGCCAATAGTCCTGCATTGTCTTCTTGGAAATTAAAGGAAGAGACCTGAAATAGTGTTTTAGTTTTTTTTGTCCTAAAGTCGTTATGCCATTACATTTAATGAAACAACATATTCAGTTTCACTAGGTGGGAAAAACATTGAGATACAATGATTTGAAAATTTAGAAAAATAAAATAAAACAACTTTATTTTATTTTTAACATTTTTTTTACAAATTATGATAAATAATGTTTTCCTTCATTCCATGCTGGTTGAGGCTAGGTCCATTCTAGGTGAATCCCACCATTACCAGTTCAACGTTTCAATCAATTTTTTGATTTGAGATCCTATTTAAAATATAGCAAAAACTCCTATCATGTATATTTAAAAGAACTAAAAATGTTTAAAATACTATTCTATGATCATCGGGCCTCAAAATTATGATTCTTCAGAGCTTCTGGTCTTTAAATAATTCAATGTAATTTAAAGAAAATTAAATAGAATTTCATGGACATTAGAGGAACACACCCTCATATTTAGGGTCTGATATTGTACCCTCTCTGTGGTGATAAAAGGCACTACAACCACATCCCATGTGTTATCCTACGTAGAGGTGGGACACTCAATGGTCCTAATCATTGTAAAATTAATGTAAATTGTATGTACAAGGGGTTCATGGAATGTAACCCCATTTCATAAACATATTCATGCATAAACAACTATCTTGGAATGCAAAAAACCAACAAGACAACTTATGGAATAAACAATATGATGTATGGGTCTTAGTATGACATGTGTTGTATTCCTGAAATCCCAAAATATTTTCCCTAAGGGTACACAAAACCTGAATAAATAAAAAAATAATTTCCGGTCATAAGGGATTAAAGGTGTGTAATCCTCTTACATGCCATGTTGGTCATCATTTTACACGTGAAATATTGTCTCATCAACATGTTTGTGTGATATTTATTTCTTACTAACACCATAATGTTTTAAAAATAAACCACACAATGTGTGTTATATAAAAATAGGAATTGTATAGTTGGAGTTCCAATATTATCCACGCTTGCACTCGATGAATGACTATTTTTCAATTTTATCTCCTCGATTATCACTTAAATTAAAATAAATCGTGTTTAATGAGATCCATGCCATTCTAGAAACCATGTTTTATCCCTATTTCCCCTAAAATAGAACCATCATCACTCTTTTGTGTAACATGATCATCATAACATAAGAAATAGTCAACCATAATATTTCCAAAAATTTACATTGTCAATAACTGTCATCCATCATGTCATAATCCATAATGAAAAATATGTGAAAATGATCAACATATCAAATGCACTATCGCACATTGACTTTTTCTATGAGGAAGGATCCAATATATAGATAAACTAAATATTAGGGATTTATATATGAAAAATATAAAGATAAATATATTAAAAAAATTGAGAATCAACCAAGACCAAACAAAAATTTCCATCAACTATAATTAAAACCAATAAATAATCAAATAAAATAATAAATAGTTTAGAGGACCAATGATTCCTAAATAATAAATTTAATGAAATAAATACTTGTATGTCTTGGAAATGTTCATTCATAAATATATTGATAGATAAATTTTACTTTAGTCTAAAAATATCTAAAAATGATAAATTCATAAACAATTATATACCTCAAATTTGGATTGATCAGTAATGAACACTGAATCATAGTTTATCTATATGATGTGTTCTATGGGATCTGGCGATTAATATAGGAACCATACATCATCAGCCACTATTTTTATAACCACAGTGTCTCTCCCTCACTCTCATTCTCCTATTAATATGTGTTTATTACTAAAGATCACTAAAATGGTTGTTAAATAGGGATTTATAGGTAAAAATTCTAAAAATAAACATAAATTTATTACTAAATTAATTAATATATTTAATCTTATATTTTAATGAGAGTATGAATTTACAAGAGGTCTAACATGAATAATTCGTATGTAAATCCAAGGGAAAGTCCAGCATACCAAATTTAATGGTGGCCTAATTTTACTGATCTCGAAATCCATTCTGGATGGAATAAACTTTTTAAAAAATTATGTGTGCATGAATGATAATATATATAATATTTTTAGTATAAATACATAGTTTATTTATGATGTTTAAATCATGAAAAAATTTAATTAATATATCCATAAAATCTAATCATAATATTTCAACTGTATAATCAAAATAATTTCATACAATAATAACACACAACTAGAAATTGAGAATTAAAATGAGGTGCCCTATTAGAAAATATTATCCTGCTACTATTGAAATGTGTTCTTGAAATATTTCAATCCAAAATTAGATGTGTTTATGAGTATTTTTATACTTAATTTGATATTGTTTACCATATAATATATTATAATGTCGATATCCCCATGTGGATATGTACATCATAATATACATGATCCTATTTTATGGATTCTGGTTATGGATCAATGTTACTATTTTCTATATCTACTCAAATTATTTTACACATAGAAGACCCACACATCATATTTTGGCCCCATTAATTATACTATACTATTCAATTATGATTTATCATTGATTTTTTGACTATTTTCGTATTATGTATTTCTGTCAGACATCATTCCATGTTAACGATATACAAGAATATATAAAGTTATTCATTAGGAACACCATTAGTAGTGGCCTACAATGTTTTATACTCACATATTCATATGATTCACCAATATTAGATTGTACACTTATTAAGTTACAACTATATCCAGTTTTTTTGGGTATTATAATTGATTGGAAACTGTGGCAATGAATCATGAAAATGATTTTTTCATAGAAAGTCTTGTACTAGAGGTGAGTGATAAAAATAATGTATGTTGAGTTTAATGTTTGTCGTATCTTCCTTATTTTATAAAAATACACATATATAGTTGACCTTTATATCCCCCTAGAAATTTTCTTTTTCATAATTTATATGAATTGATGTGTTAATATCCATACATATAGAGAATTTATATTATTAAATTGATATATCAGGTACCACTAGTGTACAATTTTATAACAAGAATACAATATTAGAATAATCTTTTTTAAATATTTTATGGGTTGATGAGTTATGAAATATTTTCAATAGAATTTACTATCAACATGA
The DNA here is from genome assembly GCA_963277665.1 of Viscum album. Taxonomy (NCBI): domain Eukaryota; kingdom Viridiplantae; phylum Streptophyta; class Magnoliopsida; order Santalales; family Viscaceae; genus Viscum; species Viscum album. The sequence goes on along the minus strand of OY728140.1, from coordinate 1,647,240,905 downwards.
TATATCATCTAAATTTTAGTTATAATTTCCTATTTGTTACCTAAAACTGATTATTTGTGTTTCAATACAAATATTTTGGGGAATACACATGGGGTAGTGATGGTCAGGTTTATTTTTCCATGTAGTCTATGAGACATGTTATTCCAAAGTACTATAGATTAAATATTTAATTCTAATATAAATTTATAGATGATAATAAAATATTATTTTTGTGGTATCTCTCTATTATGTGGAAATGTTGATTAAAATATTCTTTCCTAATTTATAAAATCAATATTTTATTGATTAAAATAAATTGTTCCAACTTGATTCTAATGACTCCCACAATTTTTTATTTATGATTATTCACCCAAATTTAATAAAAAGGGTTTTCAGGGTCAAAGATGGAATACATCGATGAATGTTAATTCTCTGGACAAAAATATTTTTGTTAAATAGGGTTATTATAATGAATAAAAAAATGTATTTAACCAAATATCTTGTTTATTACACTAATCCATTACTAAATAATATTTTTTAACTTATTAGTTAATATTTTCAAGTTATTATGTTTACTCGCAATTTTTTTAAGAAATTTATAAAAATATTTATATATAGATTTTCACACTCATATATGATTAATCCTAATGAACATTATGTGTATATGGCGTGTATGATCTCAATATTAAGTAATATTGTATTTTTTTAATAATAAGACCATTGGGGAGTTACAATTCCCTAATGTTTGAAAACTCATGAAAATTTTCTAAAAGAGATAAACAATAAAATATATGTAATTTATCATAGGGAATATTCTTTTAAATATATATAATTTTTTATTATAGTGAGTCAATAATTTCAATTTAGTGTCAAAGGGGGGAAAATTTTGAGAAAAAAAATCATATAAACATATGAATGTTTATCTTAATATGACATGGGTGAATATATTTGAGATGAATATACCACAAGAATTAATCAAATTGTAAATTATGATTTTTTAATTGGTTGATTTTTAGTGTCCACGGTAACACCCAATGCGGGTATTATTGAAACGACTGTTTATATATTATTATGGGTATCATTTCAACAACATCGTAAGAGTGATAAACCACTATGGAATAATTTTTATTATATAATATAATGTCTGTTTAGTAAATAACTAGACCTCTTAATATTAAATAACCTGTTGATGTTGTTTAAATGTTATTCTTTAATTGAAATTATTTTTTAAATTCATTCGTGGTTTTTAATTGGTTGATGTGTAGATTATACTAAAGATATTGTAGACTTCATCATAAGGGAATGTCTAAGGTTAATACACAAGAATAGTATTAATAGTTAAATGTGATTACAAAATTTAGACATTAGAATTTTGAAATAGTATCATCACAATGTAGTTGATAAATAAGATTACGAATTGTAATTATAAACTATTTAGATATTGGCATAAGTTTATTAAGTGTTAGAGAGTTCTGAAGAAGCCTATATTAAAATATGATAATGTTTAAAAAATAGTATCTTAGTAATGTTTGAAGATTATGTGGTTTCGAAAATTTTCTTAAAACACATCTTATATCATAATAATAAATTATATTAAATATTGTGTTTTAATAGGGAGTCTATTAGTAAAGACATAAATTTCAACAAAAATTTCAGGAAATCCTTTTAAGTAAAATGTTTTCATCGTTAATGTTAATGTATAAATATATTAGATATAAAATTAGATATAGAATTATAATGTGGTTTTTAGAGAAAAAAATAAATACTGAATTGTGAATATCAACATGATATATCGACTAATAATGACTTATTTCAAAAAAAAGATGACATGATATTTTTAGGATATGATATTACGATAAGTTATAGTTTTTAATGTAGTTTTTGAGAATACTATGATATGTCATATTGATGAAAAACAACTCATTATTTCTGAAATATTTAAATTTTTTATAGATATCAGTATCTTTTAAAATTAGAAATAATTTTTATTATCATGGAAAATTTCATTATAAGAGATATATATTAATTTGACTAAATGATTAAGTGTCATGACATGTATATTATCATTATGCTATCCAATTATTGGGATTAATGAATAAAAAATTATGGAAATATGGAAATTTAAAATATCGTTATATATTGAATAAACTACTAAATTTGAAATTGTGAAAGGAAATAATAATTGATAGATAAAATTTATAGTGACCATTCTTTGACATATCTAATTTTAGGTTGGATATGATCACCACACATGGAGTTTTATTGATAAATCCTAAATGTTTTATAATGAATGGAGATCAAAACATTGATAATTCACTTTATACGGAAATAATTAAATTATGATCCTTAATAAATAATTGTAAATTTTTAGGTAATTTTGTAGATAAATAATACTAAATTTCATGTTATAGTATTTATATCATTCAGTAATGGAATATAATGGAATATAATATAGATAATAATGAATCATTACATCTATAGTTTTGATTAAAGATATAACAGTTTTGTTATATCGATTACTTACAAGCCTACCAAACAATGTAGTCCACAACATTCTAAAATATTAGTGGGTTAATGATTAAAAGTGTATTTCATCTTTGCATATCAGTGACCGTTTCCAATAAAACTATTTCAATATATTCGGATACATTTGTACAAATAATCTTGTACACTCCTTAATAATATTCAAATTCCTATAACCCAAGTAAAAAATATTTATGTCATCATCTAATTTAGGTTCTTAATTTATTATTTTTCTTATGTGAATTGAATATTTAATATTTTGAGTCATAATTCCTACTAACCCATTTAATAGATTAACAATAGGTACAAAATTATTTTCCAAAATAGTGGTCATCATGATTCACCCTCTATTCTTAGGGTATTCATATACATTTTTCCATAAGAATAAAATAAATTAAAGGAAAAATATTTATCATAGTAATTTTTGTTGGATTCTATGTTTATAAAAATGTTTCCAATTGATTTTTATTTGTAATGGATGATAAAATGAATATGGGTTCCAAATTTAAAATCCAAACCCTAAAAAACACAAGAATAGCCTATATTATACATAAAATGAGAGGAAATATTCCAATTTTATAGATTATCTAGACAAAAAACAGAGATGAGAATCCATGATTCAAAACCACAAACTTAATTAAATTTTCTAGATTTTGTAGGTGTTGTTGTAATTATTTTCCTTATTTAGTGAAGATAATTAGTTTTAATTGGGATTTTCTATGATCTAATTTATATGACATGGATGTTATTTGATATGAATATGAGTGGTTGAGGTTTTTTGTAAGTAATATGAAAATTATGGATAACAAGTATATATTCCATTGATTTATGAGAATTTGGAAAAATACTAGGGGATACTTTGATACAAAAAATTTATATATATAATGTATGATATTTGTTTTATACATAATATATTCCAATGCATACTATAACACCTCTAGAAGATAAATTATATATTTCATTCAAACCTAACATGATAAATAATTTTCTCCACAAGAAAAATATGACTAAAATTAATCATTAAATGTTAGATTAATTTAATTCTAGGAATAGTAAAACTGCTAGTGAAGAAAATATATCACTCATTTAAAATTTCATACATCTAGAAGAATTTTTTTAATATTTTATAATTCTAAAAGTATTTTTATTTCTCAAATAGCTTTTAAATGTGTCGTATATTTTATAATATTAAAATTAATTGAAAAATATAAAATTATAATTAAATATTATCAATTCTAAAGTAAAATATGATGTAAAATAATATTAAAAACACAAGAAACCCTAATTTTTCAATTAAAAATATTATATATATTTCTTAATTTAATTCTAAAAATTTATAAATTTAATAATTAATATTTTAAAAAATGAATATAGTTTTCAAATTCCATATGTGATAATTTACCTCATATAAATATTTTGGACTTCTCTGAAAAGGTTTAAATTTAGATGAATAATAAAAAATGATTTAGAAACTATTATAAATTTTATTAAATTTTCCTAAAAAAAAGAACGGTTTGAATGTATATGAAACCATTATTCTATAAAATATTTATACCAAGGTATTAATATAATGAATTTAGATATACAATGCCAAATTTATAAAATCTATGTATAAAATTTTAGAAACATAAAACATATCTTAATCGTACAATTTTTTATTCATTCTCTATTAATTATGTTTTTTATTTGTGAAATTTTGGATAATATTTACTTTAGAGTCACATAAATATTCTTTGGTTGATTATAAACTGGGTAATTTCATTAAAATCAACAATGTTGTTAATTATTTCTTAAATATAAAATTTATGCTTAAAAATAAAAAATTTCTAAAAATGATACGTGTGTTAGATGTGCTAATAATTAAAAATTTCATACAAAAATAAATTATTGTGATAAAATGGATTTTTTATTTGGAATATGTTGATAAATGTTATTTTATTAGTCACATTATATATTTATACGTTAGATGTAATTTTCTATTGAAAAATTTAATTTCTTCTATAAAAACCACAAATGATAAAATTAAAAACTCAAAGTGTAAAAGACATAATTAGAATTTTTTTTGAATAAAATATGAAACTAATTATTGAGGGATTATAGGCCATTCCTAATCAATCTATAAATTATCTCAAACTTTTACTCAACTTGACATGTGAATCAAGTGAACTCTTCTTTTTTAAACATTCCATTTACTGGAATGTCATTCCATTAATTTATAAAAGGTGCCCAAATCCATCCCACAGATCCACATTTAATAAAGATATTTATAGACCAAAAGAGTTAACTATTTTCTCATAAAGTCTCTACCCAGATCCTAGAATCATTTATCATGTTGAATGACCTTTCAAAGGATCCTTGTGTTGTTACCCAATAAGGAGCATCCAAAAAGAGAGGTATTGTGCCTAACCAAGATTAGTTAAATCTCTTCATCGCATACCACCTACAAATGTAATAAATTCATAAATTTATGATAACATTTGTATGAATTACATTAAAAAATAGTATTCCACTAATGTAATAAAACAATTTCAACCTTCCTCTAAAACTATTCAAAAAAAAATGAAGACTTGGTAATGTGTATGTGTGGACTCTTGCGTCCATGAACCACATGCTTGATTTTTTCATCACCATGTTACATGTATGGTTATAAATGAAAATTTAAATTATTAATATAATATTTATATCAATATAATTTTTATGAAATAGTAATTCATTCTATATAATCCTCTCAATCTATAGAAAATGAATAAATCTTTCGTGTGTACGTACAACCAACGACCTCCAGGAAAGTGACGTATTTATTTTTTTTCTTAGTATTTAATTATTTATACATAAATCTTAATAAAAATTTCACCCATTTATAAAATCTAAATAATATCATTTTTATTCTTAAATAAAGATATTATTCTAATGGAATTACATTCTAATGAATACTCATCCAGAAATTATTGTTTGTTTTTGTTTGGGTCGGTTTAAACCCATATATAGAAAATTTAATAATTTTAGATCATGGTTGAATATGGTAACATATATCATATTTTTAATATACATTGATGAGAAAATAATTTTCTATTTATAAATTTATAATGGAAATATTTATGATTATTTTATTATTAATATAATAACTTTTTATTCATTTTAAATTACCAAAATAAATTGTTCAACTACATTACCATCCAAAGTCAAAAATAAAATACTTTTCAAAAGAAAATTAAAAATTAAAAATTTTATTAAAACAACTTATTATAGATTATATAATTTTAGCTTAATGATTAAAATTTAATATATAAATAATAGTCAACCCCACTATAACAAAACTAGTAATATACAAACAATCAATGATTATGACATTAGATTATAAAAAAATAAATAACGAACTTATATATTTTTAATAAATTATTATAAATTAATTGTATAAAAATTAATAGAGATTAATTCATCCCTTAAATTTATTTTAAAGATTGTGTTATTGTTTCCAGGTGGCTAAATACTATTCATTGATTTCTTCTACAAAAGATACAACATTGTAAATATTACCACCCGTCAATTGTAATGTATTTTATTCCTTCATGACCATATGTTCTATTAACTCAAATGTTATCCTATCATATTTGGGATCTTAATTTTTTTACCTCATGTTTGCCTCATATTTATCTCTCCCCAATTTTTTTAACAAAAAATCTTTTTAAATAGCATCAATTTCCACAATGCTATTTTAAAATATTGAAAGGTAATTATATTTACACTATTATTTTTTTCCTATAAAATGTATTGGTTTACTTATGATTTATTTTAGTTTTAATATTATTTATATTTTTAATGAATTAATTTAAAAATTATTCTATCTAATGTTTGGAAAAATAATTTTTTAAAGATACATGAAAATTATAAATTTTTAAAATTATGTATAAAAATATTTTTTAAGAGTACCCTTATCATGATTTAATATATATTTTATTCTCTATCAATGAAATTATACATAAATTAGTTTGTATTACCTAAAAATCCATTATTAATGAATAGGATTTTTCACCCAATTTTGTTCTTCCAATAATTCCCTATATATCAATTCTTTTAAGGGTGTTTAGAAAGAGAAACATATATCACTTTATTTGGGAAATTATATTTTTAACTATATACCGTTATATATAATATATAAATATCATATAATTAATCATATTAATTTAATGGTATTATGAAGATAGTGACGTAATATCATTGGATCCCAGTTGAATTACCATGCATTATCATGTTTTTATTATTTATAAATTTGTGAATGTTCCATTTAGAGATAACATTATAAAAAATTTATAATACAATAATATTTCCTTGAGATTTTATGATGTGATGATCTAAATAATTTGGGACACATATATATGATTTTCATTATTTCATGGGTGATCTTGGAATTATATATCCCTCTAATGCATTGGGTAATGTTTTTATCTCATGTAATATAATGAATATTTCACAATCCGTCATCCTATCACACTATGTTATCTTTTCTTGGATCTAAACCCTAAAATATGATTTTTATTTAATGATTCATGTTATTTCCACATATTTATGATTCCATACACATATGACATCATTTTCATATGAAGATTTCTATAATCATTCCATACTCTTATTCAATTGTACATGTTTGTTCAATTTAGGATACATTCTCCGCTATCATTACTTATTGAGAAGACTTATTTTCCCATTTTATTTTTAGTGATATATTATTTCGTGGTGATGTGTTCTAATATTCTTAATATATAACCGTTGGTTATATTGTTAAAAGTTCTCCATGTTAACAATTTGGTCTCTCCTGTTTATTATATTTACATTTCCATTGTTTTGGAGATGATAATGACATTTAAGAAGGCTAGAATAGTGTATATTGTGGATAAATTATAGATAAATGTTCAAAAGTATCATAAAATATGTTTCTTATGTATCTGATCCTCAAGGAACATAAATATATTGTTCTTTTTATTGTTTTTTATTGTGAGATTTGTTGTTAATATTATTTAAAAAATGTAAAACAGTTGTATATTTATCATAGATCATCTCACATAGTGTCATTGACTATGTGTAAAGTATGTTCATTTAGAAAAAAACCTATGAGTGTTGTTATATATAGCCTCTCAAAAAAATCATATTTGAATCACACTGAAGATATAAAATGAAGTAAATTTTTAATTATTCAGATGGAATACAGAAACTATAATACATAGTATAATTTTTTATATGGAAAATTTGTATGTAAAAAAAATTATTTCATTATTTTTATATAATATCATAAAAAAGATATGATAATTATTATAATGTGAAATATAGTTTTGTATCCTATGTGTTATGATAAAGTGTACATTCTGGTTGTTGTGGATAACATTTCATTGTGAAATTTAAAAAAGAATCTAAACTGTCTTGATAAGTAATATATTATTTGTTATGTAGAATATACGGTATAACATAAATAAAATTACCCCTAGAATAAAGATGATTCCCCGGAGGTTACATACGATATTTTTGATGACATACAATGATACTCTATGAACATCAACATTTTATTTAAGGATTATTTATTTGAAAAGATGTGAATTATAAAGGAGAAAATATTACAAGGAAAAATAATGTAATAATTCATTATTTTCATCCAATTCATAAATTATATGATGTTTATGAATTGAAAATTGATTCAAGATAAATTATATGAATTAGTTAACGATAAATAATTTATAACATTTATCTAGTATTTTTTATTTTTTTTAAAAATGATTTGAACATCATTACTGATGTCATAATATAAGAAATTACTATAAAATTTACCAAAATAATTTTATTGAAAAACTTATTGGATTTTATGGAAATTTAATTTTGGATTAGTGGGATAAAGCCCACATCCTAAAATAAATAAATATTTATGCATGGAATAATCTTGAACAAATCAATTAAGGGAATATTATATAATTATTTAACATCATTATTTTATAGAATACATATAATTCATGATTATTGAGTAATTCATGATTTCAATTGACATTATAAAACATATAAATAAGAAAATGAATTGATTTTTTGATTATATTTAATTTACTTAGAGATAATTATAAAGGGAAAAAAGTTATTTAAGGCTGAGTTCATGAGTAATGATATGTTATATAATTTTTAATTATTTAGGAATTGAGTTCTAGATGATGTGAATTTCTGAATGATACTGAATATTCATTATAGCATGTGTAATATCATTTGTTGATGGTAAATTATAATGGAGTATACTGTAGAACATTGAATTTCTTGTTTCTATTAATATAAATAACTAATGAGAGCTAATATAAACAACAATCAAATAAATGAGTTGATATCTTCTATAATCACTTATGATATTAGTGAAAAAATATATGTCGTGGAATTGAACCAAGAATAATACATACATAGTAAACCATGTTTGGGGTGAATATCGTAAAAATATTGTGATCACTAGTTTTCTATATTAATTTTCTACATATGGGTGATAGTGTCGTGAAATGTGTAGATCCTGATCATAACTATAAATAATTTTTAATTTATGAAATTTGAAAAAATATAAATGAAATAATAAATCACCATCACCATATCTAAGATACATAACTGATTATGAGGTAATTTAAAGTGGTATCAACACTAACCGATAAAACTTATTGCCCTTCTGTTTCAGTTCTCCCCCTTTCCTTCTTGGATCCATCTAGGGTTTCCACTCAAAACCCTCTTCCTGGGGTCATTGGCGCATATGAGAACCCCTCTTAATGATTCATTTCTTCTTATATTTCAAATAATCCATCCATATTTATACTCTGTGTTTTTTCATTCATCATGATGTAGACCATTTCTTCTATCCTAGTAGTGTGAATATCTTTATCTATATCTCTCAAGAGGATTTCATTGGTCATTCCAAAGGAAATCCCCATTAAATACTTCGACTGCTACAACCTTAATCTAATATTGTGTTCCACCTCTCCACTCTAGGTCAGAATTTGAATGATAATAACACAATGATCTTTGTTTAAGTGGTTTAGCAGTTTTCAGTTCCTTAGTTTCTTCTGTGTTTGATCGTTCTTGGTTTTGGCTTTAGGTATCAGTATTTCCATGAATCCAATATTTGGATCCCTCAGATGTTCAAATTCCTACCATGACCTCATGTACCTATACATCTCTTTCAATTATATCTGGAGTAGCAGTTCCACAATGGTTTTGGGAGGTTGGGGTCGACGAATGATGAGGCCCCTCGGAGAGGATGTTTTGATTTTTGATGAATATTTTTTATTGTTTTTCTTTGGTAGTTTATTTTTTTGAGAGGTACTCAGTGACGGGTCAGATGGAGTTTCAAGTTTGTGTTTTCTATGTATTGGTTATGGAGAAATCTATAGATTGTTCACAATGGTTCGGTTTCTTGTAAAGGTTCAATTCATTTTGTTTCTTGATGATGTGAGCTCGGTACGGGCTTCTTCTTTTGTAGTTTTTTTTGAAAAGGCATGGGATTATTGCTTTATGATGTTCATGAAGGACTCTAATTATATCTAATGACTCGTGTGATGTTTGAATGGTGACAATGGTGAATGTATTGGAAAAAATCGATGGTGGTGACTCTTGATGTTGATGGAGGTGAAGAAACTCGACTGATGTGGGCTAATCCTGAAATGAGATCCTCTCAGTTACTGTTATTCATTGTGTTTTTTATATTTCAAACATCATTATTTTTTATTGGATACTGCTGACCCATAATTTGACCGTCTAAAAATCAAATAAAATTTAACTTTTCAGTCATTCAATACTAATTGAGGATCCCTCTAGGTGATATTATGAAACATGATATTGATGATGGAAATTTATAAATTCCTAAAATTAATAGTGATTTCAAAAATTTAATATCATGAATTAGGATGTTATGAAGAATATAATGATTTCATGTCTTTATTCTCCAGTCCATGAAATTACCGATAATTCAATAGAGGGTTCTACATAATAAGTGAGAAATGGTCCAATGAATTTTACAAATATGAATATATAGATAAATAGAAATGAAAATTCAAAAATAATATTATTACTTAACATCCATTATAAATATACAGTGGAAATAAAAAACAAATGATACGATATGAAATAACATTTATAATATTTATTATGAGGATGTAAAATTAAGGAATATATGTTATAGATTTGATGGAAAATGATTGATGATATTAGAATGGGTGAAAATGAATGTGTTGATGAATATATTTTTAAGGTGAACAACATTTTCATGGTAATCATTTTATTATGAGACACTACGGAACACTGATCCATTTTCCAGTTTCTAATTAAGAAATTCCCGTAAAAATTTTAATCAATGATTTCTACTCAAGTTATTCTACCCTACAACAGTTTTGGGTTTATTTAGTGATAATGATTATCAGTACTAGAAAAAAACTCTAATAAAGGATAACTTTTCTAGTGTAAAAAAAGTGCTGATAAAGTGTCAATATTAACATCATTAAAAAAACTTATCAAAAAATATCACCTTTATCAGGGATTATTTTACCCATGTGTAAGGGTTCCCTTTAACTTTACATATTTGATAGTTATCATAAATTTTCTCTTTATAAAAGTTAGTTAACCACTATGAAATCTAACACCCCATCCCTATATCAAACTTACAAATAATTATCCACCTCATTTTATATCATTTTGTTCTATCATGGCATTAAAGCATGCTATGGGGATGAACTGCATCATACACTCTTCAAACACCTAAAATGGGCTGGTGAATACACCAATGGGCCCCCTCATGCCTTAGACCAGCCACTACTCTTCCCAATCCACTATCCACATGCCCTATTTGGCATTGACCCAACATTTGGTCACTCTGGTCCATGCTAGTAGGCCTACCATGAGGGCTAGTTTAATTACAAAATATTCTATAATTAAATTCAAATATTAAATATGATATATATATATTCAATATAAATATATAGATTTTTATTTATTTTTTTTTTTAATTTTTTATTTTATAAAATTTATTTGTTGTTAATATTTTTTATATTTATTCAATTTTGTATAATTAAATTCTTATACCAGATATAATTTTTTTTGACATACTAAACATGAATATAAAAAAATTATGTGTATATATATATAAATATATGGATATATATGAAATATTGATTTGTGTTAATATATATTGAAATATATATATATACAAAAAAATTACATATATTAATAAATAATGTTTTTATTATTTAACTATATTTCTAATTTATTAAATTTCATATATATTTATATAGAAAATGTTTTTGTTTATAATTTTTATTTGTTTATTATTTATATATTTTTTATAATTAAACTACTATTTCATTTATAAAAACATATGTTAACATAATAAATACTAATATATAAAATTATATATAGAAATATATAAGAATATATAGATGTATAATAAATATAGATTTGTATTAATATATATATATATATTAATAAATATTGAAATATATTACTAAGTAGTAAATAAAATATTTAATTATATATATATATGTGATTTATTAAATTTAACAAATATATATACATATTATTGAAGTATATTTTATTTATTTAACTAAGAATTAATAAATATAATTTTTATATATAATTAAATAAGTCGTAAAATTTTATATCTTATAATAATGAAATATTTTTTAAATTATTTAATATAATAATTAAATAATTAATATAATATTTATTACTATATATATATTAAATTTATTCTTTTTCATGAATTAATATTTAACTAATAATTTTTTTAAATTTAAAATTTATAATATAGTTATAATTTACATAACTAATCAATATTCATTATTATTTTAACATATTTTCATGAGTGTTCACGAGCTGAATTGGGAAAACCAAGAATTTTTATAATTAAATTTAATAAATTATATATAGTAATAAATTGTATATTATATATATTTTTCTATTTAAAAAATAAATATATTTTTTATAAAAAATAAAAATGAATAATATTTTAAAAGAGGAAATTGAATATATATAGATAATAAACCATATATCAATTATTTAATTAGTATATTTATTATTTAATAAATTTATTCATTATTATAAATTAAAATAATCATAAAAATTATATAATTTAATATATAACAATATAATTAAATATAATTAAATTTCACTAATTTGTAATGTGCATTCATTTAATAAAATTTAATTATTGATAATGGTATGTGTAAGTTTACTTTTTTAATAATTTATTGATTCAACATGTTTATTCCTTGTATTTTATTTATACATACTTATTCGTTAATATATTTAATATTTATGTAATTTAATAATTTTCAAATTTTAATTATTCAATTATATTTAATTTTATCAATTTTATCAATTTTTATTTATACATGTGAATTCGATAACATTTATGGTTTTTTAATATGGTTGTAATTTATGAAATTAATATAAAGTTTTGTCAATTTTAACATATATAAATATTCTTTTTAAATTTTTTAAAATTAACTATGTAATTAAAAACCGTTATTCCTATTTTAAAATATAGTTAATATTATTAATAATATTTATTTACATTTTGATGTTTCATACAATAAAATGTAATTTTTTAATATATCATATACCAAACATATATGCATATACATTAATTTCACCCACACATATATTTATGTAATTAATGAAATCATATAAAAAAATACACCCATCCAATATTTATGTAATTTATTGATATTATATTATTAATTTTAGAAAATTATTTGGAAACACAATATTTTTAATATATTATTCTTTAAATTGAGAAAATTTATTTATTTATCTATTAATATTATTTTTGTTCATATTATATATAAATTTTTTCCGTATAATATTTTTTTATTATTTTTAGAAATTCAAAATTTTAAAATATATAATTATACATAATGATATACCATGATTTAAAATTTATAGTATGTATTCTTCTTCATTTTTTTATATATCAATATTATAATTTTTTAAAAATTTATATAATTAGTAAAACTTACCCATTTTTAATATGTTTAATGGTTGCTTATGTTTTATTATTAAATTGTACTCATTTTTAATATCAAGCATTTGAGAATATATATTTTCTAATAATGGTAAAAATATTTTTTTACCAAAATATTTAAACATATATTAATATATATGAATATTTACTATATTTATAAAATTTTATATTTATAATTATAAATAAGAATAATAATTTTTTAAAAAAATTTATTTAAATAATAATTAATATATTACTATATTAAAAAATTATTATAAAATAATATTAAATATATTTAAATAGTGAATATATTTAATATATTCCTATTTTAATTTGAATTTAATTATAAAATATATATATATATATATTTAATTATATAATTATATAATTGTATTTATAATTTATTAATAAAACGTATAAATATATTTACAAATATATACATATTTATAACTATAGTTATAAATACAAATATATAATTATATTTACAAAATCATACATACAATTATTTTCACATATTAATAATTATATATATTTATATATATTTTTAACAAATTATGTGCATTTGATAGTTTGAAATATATTAATTATGTTATTAAAATTATTTATATAGGATCTTATCAGTACTTTTTTAATAATGAAAATGTTTTTTTATCAGTGCTATTGATACTATCTATGTTAAAACTCTTCTTTACCCACACTTTATTAGAAGATTTAATAATACTCTTCCAGATATTTTAAACAGAACCTTAAATAAACATATTTCCCTCCCATCGTTCAAGCTTTGGTGAAAGATAATCTTTATCCCTGATCCACCTTGACCTTCTCTCGGAAGAATCAACCCTCTCAAATCTATGGTATGTTATTATTTCTTCACCCTCTCTATTAGTTATTTTCTTTAATCATGTCTCTCACTCATACCTGGTCCAAACGACACTGTATTTTTATGTACTTTATTTCTAAATTTCAACCACCTAGGCTCCATTTCTTCAGCCCATGATACTCGCCAACTATCACGAATAATCCCTCTATTAACCACCCATTTCCCATCATCCACTCCCTTGGATGATCTTTCCCCATATATTTTTATTTTTAGGGGTTTCATCAGTTTATATGTAATTTTTTAACATATATTTTATACTTTTATATAATAACAGATTTTGGTTATCACAGTTCAAAACTCAATATTATTTATTACAATAGAGTTTGAAAATATTTTAAATAGATTAATGTGGTTTTATGTGTTTCAAATTCTAAAATAGGTTGGAAACTAAATTTTATTATTTTACACTAGTTTCTATGAAATGGTATTGTGGTTGATTTTTTCAATGGCATGAAAATGAATATGAATAATCAATTATTTTATTAAAATGATTTCTAAAGGGATTACATAATTAAATGAGTAAATGGTCATTTTATATGGATATAATAATTGTATTAAAATTTTTTAGAGTTAAAAAACGTAGTATTTTATTTTAAATGTGAACACATGGTATTGATTAAACAGATCTTTGATAGGTTAGACATATCAAATGGTTCTTTAATAGGGGACTAACATGTCGTTTAAATTATCTATTTAGAATATTTCCATGTTAATATATATGGTTTGAGGTATTGAATTTGTGATATTATAATATTATTTTCATATATTATTTATATAGAGTTTAATGGGAATGGGGTTTTCTATTTTGTGAGGAAAAAAATTCATTTTTTTGGATTAAATCTTTTTTCCACATACATTATGGTAAATAATTATGTATTTGGTAAGTCAATTAATATAGAGGTTTTCAGGTGTTTTACAGTGTTCAATTTAATTTTGTATCTGAATAAGAATCCATGGATTTAAGGTGTTGTGAGTATTGTTTTTTATTATAGATGTTGTGAAAATATTTTTTGTAGATTCATTTTTATATGTAGTAACATTAAATATGAGGGATGGAAAAGAAAAAGAAATCCATGGTATAAGGTGTGTGGGTATGTATATGTTTCATCACATTATTTGTAACATTATTTAGTTTCATTAATAAATATACATAAATATAATATTATTTTGACCTATTTTTAAGAATTAGAAATTATTATCATGTTTCCCATAATAGGTCTCATTTTAAAAAAATATTTATATTAGAACCATACTGGTTTAGGACATTATGGAATAATTTAATATTGTTTACTATAATCTCTTCAAATAATAAATGTCTTACAGATTTTATTAAAAATGTTTATACTATTTTGGATATACCTGTGATGGTTTAGAATAATATATTTAGGTGATAGCTTATAGTGATCAATGTTACTATTATAGGTGGATTTCAAATGTTTTGCATCTCAATTGCTTAAAAAGAATTATAACTATATTTTTTGGAACATTATTTAAAAGAAATTATTTTTGGTGTTTTTGAGGATAAAGATATTGTACATTTTTTGAAACATACCTAAAATAGATAGCTTTTGAATTCTAGAAATATATATTCATCAGTGGGATATAATTAAAATATATTTAACAAAATTACTTTAATACATTCTCTAGAATAATCTATCAAAAAATTGTGTGATATTGAATCAAACATCACATATGTTTTCAATACTAGTTTCATCCTTTTACTGTATGAAATTACATTGTCCTTGACCCTAGGTCAAAATCAGTGATTATATAACCTTGTATGTTCTGAGGAAAAATATATTTTAAAAAATTGAGAGTAACATGTTAAAATTAAATATTGTGAATGAAAAATAATTTCCATGGGAATTATTCCATCCAATAAGAAATAAATTTAATTTCAATATATTTATTATCACGTTGTCTTCCCACAAAACATAAAATCACAAACCTAGACCAAAATATACATTTTTTCCCCAGTTTTTTTTCATGTAAACCTTGAGTTAAATAATAACTTTTCGTGAATAATTACTGTTAAAATTGAAATTCCTGGTTCCCATTATTAGAGTTGCGTATATAATTTTTCTTTTATTATGAATATTTTATATGTATATATTTATTTTTTGTACAAAATGAATATTATATGAACATAATAGGATGGTTTTGAATCAAAAATGGATGCAGTTTAGTTTTATGAAAAATGATTCGGATGATAGAGTTAGAGAGTTCATAAAATTCGAAAAAGAGTGTGCATATGCCAGTTATAATTATTTCTTGTGTATAAATTATTTTTATTCAACAAATATTGTTTCATAAGTGTTGTATAAACATTAATAATTTCACCAAATATATTAGAGCAATAAATGATTGATTAAAAAAGTGAAAACTTGTACATCCATATCAATTAGAATGATATTATGGTTTATGGATCATTTCATATGAATAGTTTTGTAAATAATGACAGATATCATTTGAAAGAAATGATAATGGATATTTAATATGTACATTGTTCTAATAGACAATTATATATCATTTTTAGTACATACACAACCTTTTCAATTTTACTAATGTTTTATAATTTTAAAATTGTCTTCGGATGGAGTGACAACATTTTTGGAGAACTAATTGTTCTCAAAAATGATATGCTAAAAGAAGAAAATGGAATTCATTGTCAAACTTATGATGAAAAACTAATTCTATATTCAATCAGAATGACCTCTAGAGAATATATTATTTTCCCATTTATTTCATAATAATTTTGATAGACCGTTAATCTCATATAAATAAATAAAACTGTGGTGAAAATCGAAAAATGAATGATAAATATTGTCTTTCAAAATATGTATTGTACTTTCCTATAATTATGTGGTTTAATAGACTTTATGAATTTGAACAAACCATGAGAATAATGAAATTTAATTCATATAAAATAATTAAAATGTGAATCTTATTCATCAAGAAGTCACTCTTTACTGGAATAAAATTGATTACGAGTATGATAAATATATAAATGAGATGATAAAATCCCCTCTTGTATTATCTGAGGATGAAAAATGTTCTTTTAGATTACATAGTTTTACTCACTTTACATTTGTTGTTATGTTTGTAAATTATAACATTCCACCATGGTTATTCATGACACACAAATATAAAATATTGTCTCTTCTTATATTTGGACCAAAACAACCAGGTAAAGATATTAATGTCTATTTTTATCCATTGAATAATGAAAATAAATTGATATGGTATTGAGGTCTTATAATGTATTATTCTCATAGAATTTTATAATTCACATTATGGGCCAAGATATATGTGATGATAAATGAATTTCTAGGTTACATAATTTTGTTACGGTGTAGAAATAAATGATTAATGGGGTGTAGAAATTGTAAACAATGCACAACAAGTTCAGTAGAATCATTACTCAAATATTAGGTTTTTAGTACATTAGTATTTTTTACATTGATGATATGGAAACGATTCGGGGAAAAATCATTCATTGAGAAAAAAGTATAACATTGTCACAACTATCAGGTTATCAACTATTTTATAAAGTAAATGATAATAAACAATTTTGTGTAAAAGAAATTCAAAAGACCTTTTGAAATCATGTTGGAAAAAAGATCAATTTTCATTGAATTATTATAATGGATTTTTTATTCCAAACATTTTTTGGATGTCATTAATGTAGACAAAAAGTGTATTTGATAGTGTAATTGGAATGTTAAAATAATTTTCTGGAAAACACCAATATCAAATATAGGTTAGGATGTAAATTATTTATATAGACATGAGGTACGTTTTGGCACTAGTGAAGGGTAAAAAGTGTATTGTTCTTATTTATATAGATTAAAATCTATCTATAGAAGGAAAATTCAATTTTTTATTTTCCGTAATTGTGTAAAAGAACTATATGGATTTACTAAAATATCTTCAATTTCATTTAAATTACTACACTAATATTATATGGGAAACAATAACAAAACTATCATGTTTTGATGTATGATATGATTTCTATTGAGTTATGTTTTATTCATCCTAAAAGGGAATGACATACCATAACCTAAATATACATCTTTTTCAACTCTTTATATAGTAATGTTATTGACTCGGTGAACTTATCTATCAAGATTAATGTGGTTGGAGTAATATTTTGTGAGATAAAGTTGTTATTCAAACCATAAATCATTAATATAATGGTCCACCTGATGGTTTTCTTGGTTATAGAGGTATAGCAATGTGTTAATGTCCATTGTATATGGATGTAGCCCAGAGAATGGTATATGATGATCTTGAAATGGTGAGTAAAGAGTAGAAGTTGGTCAAAGGTTGTATTGTTGAATGATATATTGTTAAAAAATTTATTAAAATATCTATTTAATAAATGTTAGATTTTGATAGAATTGACTTCCAAATGGATTTTCATACAAGGCTCTTCATGGGAGAAGGGATTTATGGAAGAGATTCTCTTACAATAACAATTAGAGGAAAAATTCATTCTCAACTTTACACATTACCTAATCATGAAGATATTGATATATATGTTGAATCTAAAAAAAAATTTAGGCATTTTTATTAATCAAAGGATGGTGGATCGATATTAAATGAACATAATAAATTGTTTAGTGGATGGTTCTAAGATCAACTTAGAAGCAGTTATCTAAAAATAGGAATTAAATTTCCAAAAAAGAAATCAATCACTATATTTGGGACCAAATGAAAATATAATATCATTCAATTTATTTTTATTTAATGCATATATATTCTATAATGGAAAAATTGATAACCATAGTACAATGTGAGACAGTGGAGTTACACTTGAAGAAGAAGAAATCCACATATTCATTTCCATGTATAAAAATAATATTTTTCTAAATATATCATATATTGGTATCGTCGAAAAGATATATGATTTTGAGTATATAATATTTCAAGTTTTTATTTTCCATTTTAAATTGGCTAAGAATATGACTGAAGTAAAGTATGATGAAATGTGCTTAATGAAGGTGAATTTCAAAGTAGAGATTATTGAGATGATCTATTCATAAAGGCATCACAAGAAGTGATTGTATTTTATTTATCATATATATTAAACAAAAAATAGTCAATTCCCATGCTGTAATTTAAAACAACTATATGGTAAGATGAAAATTCAATCGAGGTTAAGACTTTCATTGGAGGATCACAATAAATTCGTGGTGTCCCAGATGTAGATAATTTTGTGTATGTTAGAGGGGACCAAAAATAGTGGAATTGGGTTCTTAATATAAGATGATAATCATATCAATGATTAAATATACTAACGTGAGTCTAATAAAATGTTCAACATGTTTTTTAATTTACTGCGATTTTCTTCATAATATGATGTGTTATACACTATATTTACATAATCTAAATTTAATTTTTTCCTAGTCATGCATACAACAAATTATACACAAGATTTTTTTACTAATATTGGGGGAGAACAAATAGTTGATACACAAACTATACGATTATAATGGTATCAACAACATGTTAAAAAACAATAATAAAATACCATCGCCGTGTTGACTAAAATTATCAATTCTATACGCAAGGGTATTAAAATTTATGTTGGTTGGAATCAATGTTTCATACATGTTTATAACAATATATAAATGTTTATTAGTTATATTGGCATTAGAAAGATGATGAAAACTGAAAAATGTTACATATTATTGGAATCATGTACAACATAAATAGAAGTAAACCCTATGGGAATTTATTGAAGTAATGTTGTGATCAACATTATCTATTTTAGAAAAAAAAATCTAAAGAAATATTTATTTATTTTTCCTTATCTTATATAATATTAATTTATTTTATACATCTTCCAAATTATTCTTCTCGTAATTGATGATCTAAATTCTCATAGAAAATCTAAAATAATCCCCCATGATTCAACTCATTAATGTTGATCATATTGTAAATCTTAAACCACATCCATCCCATGTCATTATCTATGGAATGAGCCACACATAAAAAATGTGGGAAAACAAGTTGATGAAAACAAAAATAAATTTCGGAAAACCTATATATGTATGACATCATAGTATTTTGTTATTACTTATAATAATGTTACATGAAAATATCAATTTATGTTCTTATTTTTTATGTGTTTTAGACAAATGAATATGTAGTTACCATACATGAGGAAACAATACATTTAATAGATATAAAGTGGATGAAATATATAGTTTCATTATATTTTTAGGTTTTAGAGAGTCACCTTGATTATATTTTGAGGAGGAAAAACTGAAAGAATATATATATATAATGATGAAAAGATATCAGGGGAAAATAGAATATTTTAAATATTATTATCTCGACTGATTTGGAATAGTAATATATGTGGAAGGACCAAAGTGAACTGGTAATGGAATAGTGATCAACACATAAAAATTTAAAAGACCCCTCAATCTTTATGTAAAGTCTTTCCCCTCAACCAAATACCTTACCTAAAATAATTAAATATTTCAATATTGTTCAATTTAAATTTAACTCATACAACTTTGAATAAATTCAGATTACTAAATTTAATTATTATAATGTTGTATGTGATTTTTATTTATAAAAACCCATTAACCACTTTTTATGGAGTGGTATGGTGTATAATATACTAAGGGACATTATACACACTAAATAAATCTGTAAAGATAACAAGAATGATGGAAATTATATTTATCAAGAGATTAGTATTGAGTTTCACATACCACTTGATGATCCATATATTACAATAGTCAATGATGCTAGAAAGAATTTCCTTGCATGAACAATTAATCTTATATTGATACATAAGTTATATACATTAATTTTTTAATATAAAAAACGTATAAAAGTTGATTGAAAAAATGTCTCAAGTGTGGTATGGTAAAAAATGAGGATAAAATGTAATGGTAATAGAAGGTTAGATAAATAATATTTAGTAAATTGATCAAAAAATACGTTCTAGGAGTACATTATCCCCATAAAATCCAAATAATCATATATTATCATTAAAACTTCTTCTAGACATCAAATTCAGAGATGGAGATGTTTCCTACATTAAATATGATGAATCTATTTTTTTAGTACTCATTACAAATGTGTTTAGTCTCAAGATTATAAATGAGATTCTTATGTATTAATTATTGGGTGTATATTTTTTGAATTTTACATGAGGTACATTAATAACATATATCCATACCAAAAATGATATAATATGTTCATTATTGTTAAAAACTAATCATATCTTCTACATGCATTTATATTACCACTATATAATGGGAAAACCATGTGAATTTTTTTTTTAAATTCATTAATCCATGTATGATTTCTATTGATGAAATATCTTTAGGGTTGAATGAAATTCATTGAAAAAAATTCAAACTAACCAATGATTTTGAGAATAAAATAATAGGCAATAGACTCTTATTGATACATAAAATACAGTGGTA
Source organism: Viscum album (assembly GCA_963277665.1). Classification (NCBI taxonomy): domain Eukaryota; kingdom Viridiplantae; phylum Streptophyta; class Magnoliopsida; order Santalales; family Viscaceae; genus Viscum; species Viscum album. The sequence goes on along the minus strand of OY728140.1, from coordinate 1,647,219,076 downwards.
AAACTCTACAATATAATCATATAAAATAAATTTTCCCTTTGTCATTACATAATTTTTTACGATCTATTGGAGGCCAATCATAATAAACATAGATACAAAAAAAACATATTTTTTTGATCTTGTCTTTGGATTTCCATGAAAATAAACAGACATGATTTCAATTGTGAAATTCTAATGCACTGAAATCAACATTTAATAAATAAAATTTTAATTATATATTTCAATTTTAGTTTCATAAACACTTTTGTTATAAAGTGGTGATTTATAAATATATAGTAAAACATGGTTTGATATTGGTGACTGACCATAATAATTATATGGATTTTATCAAATTTTAATAGATTAAGGAATATTTATAAATATTTTACCATCAAACATTTATCAAGACATTTTTAAAATTTTGTTCAATGTTTATATAGTTTTCAAATAAATATATCAATGATGATTATGGATATTAATATTTCAAATTTATTAATGATATCAAAGAATAATAAAGTAGTAGCATCCCCAAATAGGCAATTTTCAATGGAAATTAAAATTTCATTTAAATTTGTTCTTATTCATTTATTTCAAATATTTTCTCAGTACAACCATGATTTACAACAATTGATGTTGTCAAAATAAGAAGTAAATTTGATTAGAGATGATTTGTTAGAGTATGTGTTGTTAAAATGTTTGCAGATGTAAAATTTTTGTGACAACTTTTCATTTTTGTGATATATTGTATGATCTTATCTTAGAGGAATTATTTATATGTGAAACATTAGTATTTCAATGATTATATTTTTTTTAAAATTTTCAAAAATGAAAGTACATTGGATGAAATCAATTTGGTTAGAAATGGATCAGAAGGATACATGGTGAAAAAATGTATAATAATATCATGTAGAGGATGATTCCAAGAAATTATATAAATAATTTTTTTTATCATTTTCTCTAATTTTTTATTAAATTTTACAATCATTTTTTTCTCATGCCTATTTTGATAAAATTACACACCATGTAAAAGAACACACTACAGGCTCAAACCATGAAAACCAATTCAGATTGTTTTGATACAATTTTAAATTAATTCATAATCCACTTTTGATATTTAGGAGTTTATTTAATGTTAATTCAAGACACAACATGGTTGAAATTACTCAAAATTAATGTATTCAATATAAAAAGTATATTTTAGTTTGAAACATCTATCACACAGGAAAAATTAAGAAAACTATTTGGATTGTTTTTAAAATATTGGAAACTAATTCATTGTTCATTTATGATGTGTTGAAATGAATTCTCATCAATATTCTTGTCATTATGGTCCATATGACTCCAGATGCAAGTTTTCAATTTTAAAGTATAATTCTTGTATAAAATGCGTGTAACATTTCCAAAATAATGAAAAATTGATCATATTGTTATTAATAATTACGAAAATGGTCCATAATTTATTTTTCTTATGTATAAATTTACCACCCACAAATATAACATACAATGTGGTTTTTATGACTGATAGTATGTGGTCCCCAAACAATAGTTTAATTTTAGTTAAAAACACATCTCATATCCCAAACAAGAAAAAATATCTCATATTTATATCAAATAGTAGTAAAAATGATATATATACATTTTTCATTTGTTGGAATCGAACACATTCTATCCCAACACACACTATGTCGATATGACTATATATACATGTTTTCAATATAGAAGATCCATTTTCATTTAAAACATGGGTTATAAAGACATAAATGAGTAAACAAGATTAAGAATGTTTTCAATCATTATGAAAATGATCAATAATTCATTTTTTGAAATTAATGAATTTATCGTACATCAATATGATAAAATATGTGGTTTTAATGACATTAACTAGATGTTTTTAATAAATATAGTTTCATTATAGTTTAACACAAACATAAAATTTCAAAAAAAAATAAAAAAAATCTGATTTCTTTTTCAGACAATATCAAAATGATCTATATTTTTTATTTGATGTATAGTAATCGACCACACATCAATTTTCCACCCAATGTGGTTGGTATGACTCTAAGTGCAAGGTTTAAAAATAAAAATGTCATCTGATTATAACGAACACCTCATGCAGTTAAAATTTAGAAAATGAGCTCATATTATTCTTAAACAATAAGACAAAGGTCCATAATTCACTTGTGATGTAATAGAATGGACCGCACATCAATTTGAGAAATGATATGGTAGATATGAACCTACTTTTCTATTATAATTATAAAGGTGTCATTTTATTTTAAAGGACATTTCAGAAATCAATAATAGATAAAAAATATCTATAATTATTTTCAATGTATAGGAAAATGAATGATAATTCATTTATTATGTTAATGAATTGGCCAGATGTCAATTTGACACATGATGTGGTAAATATAAATTGATGTTCATGTTTTAAATATAAAAGTTTAATTTTAGTTTAAAATGGATGACACATCACCAGAAAAAATAAAACAAGATGGTATTGTTATCAAACATTAGTAAATGATCTACAATTTATTTGTCACATACAGGAATTGACCACCTGTGAATCTGACATTGTATGTCATCGGTTTGAATGGAAGTTCATGATTTAAATATAAAAGGGTGATTTTATTTTAATGAAAATTTTATAGAAAAAACTAATAAAATTATATCGTATTTTTTAAATTATTAGAAACAAATAATCCATTATTAATTTATAACATATAGGAATAAAAAATTCATAATATAACACCTAAAGTTTTCGGTACGACTTGAAATTGATGTTTTCAATAAAAAAGTGTAATTTTTTTTTAAAACACAAATAAAATAGGAAAACATATAAAAAAATCTTGTATTTATTGAAATATTATGGAACGGTTATCAATAATTCATTTGGGATGTGAACGAATTGATAGCACATCAATATGACATTCCATGCTTCCAATATGACATGAAGTGTGTGTATTCAATAAAAAAGGTTGATTTATGTTTAAAATAAATGTAATATCACCAAAATTATCCAAATGATATCCATTTGTTTTCAAAATTACAAAAAAATAATAATTCATTTTTGACATGTAGGAATGGATCATAAATCTATCTAACAAAAAATGTTGTCCATATGAATTGAACTTTTTGTTTATGATATAAAAGTTACATCTTAGATTAAAATGAATTTCACACATCCAAAACCAAGAAAGTGATCTCAATTTTTATTAAATATTATGAAAATTTTATATAATATATTTTTCACTTTTATTATTTCATTTCACACCAATCAGACACGCAATGTGGTCAGTATTACCTGATGTATTTGTTTCCATTATAAAATTTTCATTTTAGTTTAAAATGAATCACATAGCCAAAACCAAGGAAAAAAGATCATATTGTTTTCAATCATAATGATAATGATTTGAAATTAATTAATGATGTGTAGAACTAATTCTCATGTCAATATGACACCATTTGTGGCCTGTATGATTCAAAGTACATGTTTTCAATGCAAAAGTGAAATTTTAGTTTAAAAGACACATCTCATAGAAACAATCATGAAAATTGGCTCAGATTGTTTTCAAACATTTGAAAAATGATCTATAATTCATTTTTAATTTTTAGGAATTAACTAATCATAATTATGAGAAACAATGTCATTGGAAGGTTCTGATGTGCTATAAAATCATTCATTTTAGGTTAAAATTATCATCAAATATCCACAACTAAGAAAAAGTGACCAGTTTGTTTTTAACCGATAAAAAATGATCAATAATTCATTTGTGATGATTTAGAGAATAAATAACCTCAATTTGACACACTATGTTGTTAGATGAACTCTATGTGTTTGTTTTCAATAGAAAAGATTCATTTTCTTTTAAAAGAGACATCAAATGGAAAAACACACAAAACAATATCATATTATCTTCCAAAAGTATTAAAATAGTTCATGACACATTTTTAATTTATACGAATTTACCAACCGTCCATATAACACACGATGTGTCTGATATGACTCAAATTGTGTGTTTTAATGTAAAAGTGAAATTTTAGTTAAAAACATGATTCAAATCTCGAAATCAGAGAAACTAAACTCAATTTTATTCTATGTTATGGAGAAGGAATGATAATTACTTTTACATATTTAAGAATCATCACCCTGTGAATCTGACACCCGATGTGATTTTAATGACTCATAGATCATGTTTTCAAAATAAATGTTCCATTTTAGATTAAAACTCTTGTCCCATTAGCAAAAAACAAGAGAATGAGACCATATTATTTTCAAACATTATATAAATGATTGATAATTCAATTTTCAGGCGTAGTAAATGAACTCATGCTAATATGACATGATATAAACTATTTGACCCAAATTTCTTGTTATCATTATAAATGTGTTATTTTAGTTTAAGACACATCTCATAGAAAAAATCATGACCATTAGATATGATTATTTTTAAACATTACTTATATAATAAAAAATTTATTATTTATGTTTTGGAATCCACCACACATCAATCTGACACCAAATGTTTTCTACGTGACTCAAATTGTATACTCTCAATACAAAAGAAACATTTTAGTTTAAAACCCACATCAAATATCCAAAATCATGTTAATGGTTTGAATTTGTTTTGAAATATAAGGAAAACAATTGATTTTTTATTTTTTAATTATAGGAAATAACAGCCCATCAATCCAACACATAATGTGGTTATTATGAATCAATGTTTTTATTTAATAAAAAAATGTTATTTTAGTCTAAAACATTTTTTACATCACCAGAACTGAGAAAAAAGACCATAATGTTGTCAATTTTTTCTAAAATATTTAATAATAAATTTTTTACATGTGGTAATTTACCTCACGTAAATCTGATACATGACATAGTCATCATTAAATGATGTTCATTATTTCAGTATAAAAGTTTAATTTTATTTTTAAAAAACATTCACATTATCAAAACTGATCAAATGAGATTTTATTTATATCAAAAGCTAGGAAAAGGATCTATAATACATTTATTATGTGTCTCAATTGAATATATGTCAATTTGACATACAATGTCGTCAGTGTATCATAGAGTATTTTTTTTCAATATACAATTTTCATTTTAGTTTAAAAAACATCACATAGACAAAATCATGAAAAGGAGCTCGAAATACATACAAAATTTTGGAAGATGATATATAATTTATTTTTAATGTGTATTAATATAACTAATAAAAATATGACACATGATGTGTTTGGTATGAGTCAAAGTGCTTGTTTTCAATACATTAGTTTCATTTTATTAAAAAAACATGTCAAAAAACGAGGTCATATTGTTTTCGAATAGTGGGAAAATTATATGTAATTCATTTTTGATGTGAATGTATTGATAACACATCAATATGACACCAGATGTGGTCGGTATGACTCTATTTGTTTGTTTTTAATTCATAAGTGACAATTCCATTTAAAACCCACATAAAATACCCAAAATTAATAAAAACATTTTATTATATTAAAAAATTTGGGAAATGGTCTACAATAAATTTATGTTGTGTAAGAATCATCCACACATCTATCAAATACATTATGTGACTAGTGTGACTCAAATTTCAAATTATCAATATATAAGTGTCATTTTTGTTTAAAACACCTATCACACTACCAAAACTGATAAAACAAGAGTGATTTTTTGTCAAATTTATAAATTCAATGTATTATTAATTTTTGACATGTAAGGTTATACATCACATTAATCTGACAACCAAAGTGTTTGGTATGACTCAAAGTGTGTGTCTTCAACATAAAATTTCATTTCTCGTTTAAACTATCTATCACATTACCATTACTAAGAAAGCATGTTTGGATTGTTTTAAAAAAATATGAAAAATGATCCATAATTCATTTGTCAGATATATGAATTTACAACTTTCAAAACATACAAATAAGGTAATCAGTATGACTCGACGTACATGTTTTCATTATAAATGTCCCATTTTATATTTAAACAAATCACTAATCCAAAATTGTGTAAAAATGATCATATCTTTTTAAAGACTAGGACAATAATTTAAAATTTCGTTATAATATTTTGGAATCAATCACACATAAATTTGAAACTTGGAGTTGTCTGTATGAATCAATGTTCATGTCTTCAATAAATAACAATCATTTCAGTTTACAAAATGAATAAAGTTTGAAAAACTAATCAAACATCTTGGATCTATTGCAATTTTTTTAAATGACCAATAATTCAATAATTTATATTTGGTATGGATTTCACAAAAATTAGAAACTCGATGTTAACTTTATTAAATGAATTGTGTTTTTTCAATAAAAAGGTGTCATTTTAGTTTGAAACCCATTTCACGTCTCAAAAAAAGATTAAATAATATCATATTCTTTTAATAATTTTGGAAAACAATCCATAATTAATTTTTTAAATGTTGTAATTGGACACACATAATGATGTAACATAGTTGGTAATATATGACATGAACTGTTTTCCATCATTACAGATGTTTTTTTTTAGTTTAAAACAGACATAAAATATCCACAAACAACAAAACATGCTCTGATTATTTTATATCTTTATGAAAATTGTCCACAATTCTTTTGTGATGTGGAAGAATAGACCACACATCAATTAGACAGATGATCATACCAATATGAGTAAATTTCTGTGTTTTCAATATCATTATTTCTTTTTAGTTAAAAACATAAATCACTTGAAAAATCAAAAAGGAGATTACATTATTTTCAAACATATAGAAATCAATTATTATCTCATTTTTGACATATAGAAATTGACCACACATCAATCTGATAGGCGATGTGGTCGGTATTACGTGAAGTGCATGATTTCAATATATATGTTCCATTTTGGTTTAAAAATCCCATCACATGGGGAAAATTGAGCATAATAAGAAAATAGATATTTATCATTATTTTATGTTTTGTTAAATATTTTATTTCATTATTATTTTAATCATATACTTATTTATATAATTTCAAATATATAATGGATGGAGATAAACAAGAATTGGTGTAACGGTTAAAGGCCTAATCTGAATATAAAAGTTGTCATGAAATGTATCCAATATGAAGTGAGTTTTCTAACACTATATATGTTATTCAATTCAAGAGAACCTACCTTTCATAATAACAAGATGTTTTGTGAAGTGTAAAAATTAAACAAAACTCAATATGATACACTGGGTGAGTTCTATGACTCAATTTATATGTTTTAATCATAAAATTTAAACAATTTTAAATTTATTTTTTTATATTATTATTAACTTAATAATTATTTTATTATATATTTTAAATCATTTACTCATGTTTCACTATTTATTTATTAATCAAATAAAATTATTGGGATTCAAGGCCAAAGAAAAAGGAACATTAATATTATTTAATATAATTGATAAATTATAATTTCTGTTGTAATTATACAAAAAAAATTATAAATTTATATTATATAGTTTTTTATTCTTTTATTTCTATTTTAAATTCTATTTCAAATAAATTCGGTATTTACTTTTGTATTTGGTCCTATTTTTTCTATTGTAGTGTGCAGTAATTTTAATCACCCACTACTGTAATATGACCCTTTATAAATGTTAGTAATAACCCTTATAAAGAGAAGAATTACTAGTACTAGAAAAGGTGATGATAATGGGATACTATATCATCTCAATAAAAATAATTGACAAATTCTATATTTATTAGTTATTGGAAATGAATTGAAAAACTGATCTTTTAAATCCATAATGTTCCACTGATAATGGCCCCCCATTTTTAACACTGTTTTTTGCATAGATAAAGTAAACCATTATCTATGATAAATAAAATCAGTAATAATGGTGGATTTAATTAGTTATTTAGTGTTTCTAAAACAAATTTATAAGTGCTTCTCTAGATATGATAAAGGAATATGTATTTTAATGGAGCTCAGACTATTTTTTATTTTCATGCGCTGATAATGTAATATTAAAGTGAAGTAAAAAAAATTATTTATAGTATTTCTCGATTACATTTATCTTGATGAGCTACATAATGTTTTTATTTTGATAAGAAATTAGAATGGCCACTACTTATTGGAATAATACTAATGTTTTTTTATAAATTTTATTTTTATTATAAATAATCTCAATCCTAATGGGAATAACAAAAATTAAATAAACAAATATGAAGATGATGAAGAAGGATATGAATAACTTGGGGTGATCATATCTATTATTTTAATGAAATTTAGAAGTGGATGATCTAGAAACGAATATAAGATTTCATTTAAAAACATAAATTATTGTTGACGAGTGACCATTGATGATATGCCTCCAAATAAGAATAATAATTTAACATTGAATGTTGATAAAAAAATAAATATTCCAATAAAATAAATAGGGAAAAATAATTTGAATAATATCGAGATGAAGAACATACTGAGAATGATGAGAAGAAATCTAATGAGTAATGAACAAAATGATGAAGGCATAATAGAATCTAGTGAATCATAATATGACGACACAACAATTATACAAAAAACCATTGAGGATCATGTTAAAAATCCTGAATACACTTTTATAAGTGATGAGGAGAATATAGAGAGATATATTGAACATGAATCGTTTTTAGAGAAATACACCAGACTCAAAAAATGGTAGGATTACATGAGAATGAGAGAGAAGGAAAACATGACTTACCAAAGAAGAGTAATAACTACAATGATGATATTTATCATCTCGATATGGGAATTTTATAGAAATTTTTTTGAATGATCAAGATATAAAAACTACAATAAATAGAAATGACTCGAGTGAGACATAATCTAGGTGCATTGTAGATAAATATTTCATGAACATGGTGAGATAAAATTTAAAAAATAATATTGATGTTTATAATTGATATTTTCAAGATAATATGAATACAATAATATAGAATAAGATATAACTTATTATTATATATTTCAATGTTAGAACATAAAAGGAAAAAGTGAATTTTTAAATTCTCTCATACATCCATCATATTTTTTATATATTAATATGAATTTAATAACAAATCATGTTTTAATTGAAACTGTTAGTAATGTAGATTCTATTGGTATATTAAATTTGTTTTCTTATATAAAATTTTATTTATATGAAGTAAGACAAATAAAGGATTAAATATGATCCATCTAAAAAATATAAGAGTCTAATTTTAGTTGAATGATGATGTGGATAAAAGATCATTAATTCCATCTATTGAAAATGTATTTAATTATATGGAATAAATTTTTGGGTTATGTGACCAATAGGGTTAACATGGATATTATTATACAAAATCACCTCCATTAAAAATTCAATAACATGTTCTACTTTAAAAATTCCAAAGGTTAAATAAAGAATAAAACACAAATATTGTTGAATTTCATATTTAACAAAGAAAATGTGGAAAACCATTGATACATGATTTTTTAAAATTTTAAAAATAATGAGACACCAAAATTATGATAAAGATTGAATGTTATGATGTTGGTTAAAATAATTTTTTTATTTATATCATTATGAAATTTATATGAATGTGTATTGTTGAAATAGAGCCCTATGTATTGAAATAAAATTAAGATCTATTTGTTGATATACTCGTAACTAATTTATTGAGGGTTATAAAAACAATATGATGGTAATGATTTAATTTTTTAGGGAAATACATAAATCATCCAAGGAATATGTGATGGAAGAGTTTTCACATTATTAGAAATGACAATTGGAAATTTACTTCAAACATGGAATTCTTGGGTATTTTTAATTTTGGCTAAAAATTGGAAAAAAGGAAATTTGAATAAAATACATGTCTATGTTAGTCATAAGAGTTTAATTGAGATAATAGGATGATATAATGCCAGAGACTTCACTCGTCTAATCTAATACTAATAAGTTATTTTTGAAACATGTCAAATTATAATAATGATACAAATACTTCACAAGGGAAAAGAAATTCATTCCACTAGTACACTTATATTTGTTAAATTATATTAATGTAGGATAATGAGACATAAATCATCAGTTTGTAAATATTATTTCATCACATTAATTTATTAATTTATAATAATGATTACTGTGGTGTTAATGATGAAAAAATCATCATCTGTGAATATGTTCAAATAATTAAAAGGAGATGTTAAAAAAGTGATTAGATAATTTATAATTAATATAAAATTTGATAATATAAGGTATATTACATTAAATTAATTTTAATCTATCATTTATATTAGTGAGATTAACAATCAAACTATTAATTCATATATTCCTTAACAAAGTGGATATAAAATAAAAAATATATTATTTGTTTAGATTTGCTGAACAATGCTTTCAGGATTCCGGATTACAAAATTTCTCTTTAGATAAGATATGAGTACACCTACTCACATTTTAAAAAAATTATTTCTGAGTTATGATTCAAAAATGAAATAATAGTTAATATTTTAATATAATATTCTGACTATGAATTACATAAATTTATTTTTAATTACATATATAGTAAGGATACAAATATCAAAATTGTTACAAATTGATGACAATGTTGAAGAAGGAATCATAATAGAGTATTTATATTATGAAGAGGTAACTAGTACAAAAAAAGGTAAAAAATGGTTAATTACATTGATGTAACTATTTTTGAAAATAAAAAATCTTCTTGTGATAAAAGATTAATATCTTAATTAGAGTGATTTGGAAAACATACATATGAATGGAAAATGTATGATGAAGAAATTTGAAATTAAATTTAAAATGGAGATATTGAATCATATTATACAATTTATGATGATGTTTCTAGTTTATATGGTAGAATAAGTTATTAGATGTTTAATATCATATGGAATAATAAAATATTACTTAAATTAGAATGTAGCAGTTCAGACCATAAGAAAAATAAGTTCTAATAATCCCTATGCTCTTGTATCACTAGATAGGAAAAGATAAATTTTCACACTGTTCATAAAAATTAATAGATAAATGATCCTAAATTAGAGAAACATTAAAATAATAATAACTATTAGGATTTCAATCTAAGACAATTAGATATTAATATAATTATATAGAATTTTTTCAATATAATAATCAATGAAACTGGGAAAATTATAGAAAACAATGCTTGATTAGTTTGAAAAGTGTACACTTAGTTTGAAGGAGTTTATTATAAAGAGAACATTTTTCCTAATACAAGACAATATTAGATATGAATTTTCTTTTTTATCACCATAATGATCATTAGAAAATCTATGTAAATGATTTTATGTATTAATTATTTAATAATGACCACAGATAAGAATATTCTATAATGAAAAAAATGTTATTATGTAAATTTATTTAATTATTGTTTCATATCTAATGAATTATATATAGAAGCTAAAATAGTCCCCTAGAGACAAGTATTAAATAAAGAAATATATTCATTAACAGTAAATGATTTCAATAAATGTAATATTGATATAAATTTTTAGGTTATGGTGATGGGCCCATGTAGATTTTGTGTAATTATTTTTTGTTGATGATCCCATTTCAATAGAAGAAAATGACTGGGATTTTGAAATCTTCTCAAATAAATTTAGAATAATTTTGGAACATTTTATGAATTGGAAGATGTGTGTCAATTATATATTTTTAATTATGAAAAAAGTGTTTAATTATCTATCCGAATAAAAATATATTGTGTAATTATTGAGGAAGTTTAGAAGGGGATATTCTAATATGTTTTCCACACCCATTATATCAGGGTTGTAGGTGAGAAGAAATTTTATAGGGTAGAGTATTAATTAAAAATAATTTTAATGTTATTTAGATTTTTCGTTATCTCACTTCATCTCGAAAAATCATTATTTATATAGTTACATTGCATGAATTCTATAAAAATGATCTAAAATAATCGAACATGATGGTTTCTAATGTTCTTTGAAAATAAAACTAAGGGATATTGATTATTGATATAATTTATAGGATAAGATATAACCTAAACTTTTTCATGTATACTAATATTGATTGAGATAGAGTTTACAATGGATGGAAATAATCATCTAATGATATATAATTTTTGAGAGAAATTTATGAGAATTGGATTAGATAGAATTGAAATTTAGGGACATTAGGAAATATTGAGGTCGAGTTTATGGATTCAACAACTCCATGTTAACTTATGTTAATATGAAATATAATCTACAATAAATAAATGTTGTAAATCCAGATCTATTATTAATTTTATGGGATTATAAAAGTGAAATTTTAATTACAATGAATTTAGTACAACACTTGAAAAATAACCACATTGAGGTTGGGGGTCATTTTATCAAAGAGAAGGTCCATAATGGGGATTTGAGGATGGAATCTATTCCCTAAATGTTTAAAATGTATAATATTATCAAAATTATATTAAAAATGAATAATTTTAATGATTCGTGATGTATATGATACATAATACATTAATCCTTACTATGAGAGTTTTTGAGATACCTAATATTTTTTAAATTGTATTCTCAATGTGGGAGAAGGGAACTCTAGCTATGTTACCTTAAATTTAAACAAAAAATTCTTTTATTACTAGAAGCCAGAGAAATTGATGATTTGATTATTGTAGAGAGCATAAAAAACACTTGGAAAAAATTTAATTTCATCAAGTGATGGAAATATCTCAAAAAAATATCTTTATCTTAAAATTAGTTGTCCTCAAATTTATCTTTAATTATATTTGTAATTAGAAATTTGAATTTATAGTCGGAATATAAGTCAAAATTGGAAAATTAAATAATGAAAGGAAATTAATTTGATTTTTTATTTGATTATGTCTGAGGATCAATATAGTTAATTGATAATTTTTTGAACTATGAAAAATGTTGGTTCTGTTATTAAATTTTTATTTGAGAAGTTGTGGATTTTTTTCAATGAGTTGAAAATCATGGATAAAAATTCTGGTTTACAATATTTTTGGAGAATTTGGAAAAGTACTTGATAATAATCTCATAAGAAAAAAATTATATTTTTCATTTGATATTACATTAAATTCATAATTTATTCTATTGTATATGGATGATATTTAATTCATATAGATGATATAGAGTGATGTAAATACTAAATATGGATATGGAAAAAAATATTGATACATAAAAATATTTAAGAATATTGATGATTTTAAATTCAATAAAAAATAGAAAATATGCAGAAAATTAAATATTCTATATGATATTGAAGATATTATAGATCTAAATTTGAAAATTTTATGATAATTGTAGTGACATTTATTATATTTTCCCTGATGCAGAAAATAATACAATGTGATGTTTATTATAGGAATCAATATATATTCATGATTATACAAATGATAAACATAAAAAAAATATTCATCATAGAATAATGAATATTACCTAGAGAATATATAATATATTTTTAATTATACATATGTTTTTTTAGAACATACACAGCACGCATAGGGTAAATTTATTTGGACAAATGTTAAATATCCTACAATTGTTTAAGGATAATTAATGTAGGACATGATGTTATGTTATTTATGTTTTAAATTTCATGAATTTAAGGGATTGAGGAGTGATTTAAAATTATATTGAATGAGGGGTGAATAAGAATAAATTTTTATGTTCCATTTATAATATTTTGGGTCTTATAATATGTAGATTTGGAAAAACATTATTATGTCTTAAACTAGAGTAATTACAGGAATAATTTATTAACAAATTTAAATTAAAAAAATTGGGAATTTTTTAAAATTGAGCATTGGATTATTGGGATAAAATAAACATTACATGTTATATCGACGCACTCACATGGAATAATATTGAGAAAATATATTTTAATTCCTTGAGTGCTAGATTATACATAATTTGTATAATTAAGGATTATTTCGTTATTCACATGTTATATTGTAAACAATGATACAAGAATAAGGAGAATAGATGAGTTTTATAATATATTTTAAATAATAAAAGAAAATTATAAATGGAAAAATATATTGGATATTTAGTTCATGATTAGGGATCTATTATATCCAGTTCAAGAATCTGGTCATTGAGGATTAGAGAAAGTTGAATCCAAAAGTCGTTTAGATATTATTAAGTCTTTAAGAATATATTTTATTATTGCCAAATAATTTTGGATATTTCTTGTAATATTTGTGGTTATGGTTTGGATTCAGGATTTAATTAATGGTAATCAATATAATTAAAAATAAAGATATTGAAATATTTGGATATAGATTTTATATTAACATTTAATCATAGTGATAAAATAATTATCTCATAATAAACACAAACACAACTGGTAAATAGTGACCCACCATTGGGGTGAACCGTGCAAAAATCCTATATGGTATATTTCATTCACCATACATTATATATATAGGTTATTGAATGTTAACTTGAGAAAATCATATTCTTAAAAGGCACATATGTTTATTTATAATATGAGAGAAATTGTAAAAGAATGTAAAAAATTGATTCAAACTCACTTATTATGGTTTAAAAAAAATTCATATGAATTTAGCATTACATAATAAATTAATTACTAATAAATCTTGAAAATTTATAGAAACAAATACTACTGTGGAGGAAATGGTTTTTAATCCAAATGTGAAAATTAATTCGATGTTGGAGATATATATGAAAAATAGATATATTTCAATAAGGATAATTAATTTTATATATATATTAAAGGGTAAGAAGATAAATTTTTACTAGATCAATGGTTTCATTTTTTTAAATAGTAATATCTAAATCATTTCACCAAAAAATATATTTAATGATAAAAATTTTATACATATTCAATTATTATAACTACCTTTTCAATAATGTGAGAAAAATATGGGACAAATGGTATCATTAAATCATATATCCTTAAACTAGATTGGCATTTATAAAACATTTGAAAAATATAATAAAAAACATATTGGATAGAAATCTTATACCCATGGTAGAGTCCACAAAGGTAACGAAAAATAATAAGACAATAACTAAGACTTTTTTCAAAGATGAAATGATAAATTTTATATCCTAAAATAAATAATTTATTTCAATATATTTTATGGATTTTAATATTTACGATTATGAAATAAAAATTGGAAAATATAATCTGATGAACATTATGTCATTGGAATCATGTTTATGTAAATATTTTAATCTAATTAAGAACATTCCACTATCTAAGATCAATGTTTCCCATCGTCAAGAAATTCAAATAACATTAAAGAGGGTTACCAAAAGACATATTAAAACATAAAATGTATATAACCTAGTATTCATGGTAAAATTCAATCCCTTGTACTTACAATATAGAGAACTCTACCAAACTAAAGACAATGGCCATTTTCAATACATACAATCTGATATGATTCATACTTCTTCACCCCCAAAACAATGTTCATTGAAGGTGGAATAATGAACTAATATAAATGAAGGCCAAAATTCAAGAACTCATCATTAAAATCATACGAAGAATAAAACGTTAATGTATAAATCACCTTACAAAAAAACCCAATATAAGAACTACCATATCATTCTAGAAATGAGAGGGAGTGAAATTAAATTATATGAACTCAAACCCTTAAACCCAAAGAAAAAAACATTGTTTAGGACAATATATGAATAAGATATATTAATTTTATTATTTTAGGGAAAATTGCTAGAACTATCTTTAAAAAAACTCAAAAACATCATATTTTAGTTGGCCTTAATATATAATCCCAGTGTTAGAAAATAATTTTCTCTATTTAAATTTAGATTAGTTATATAATGGTTTTGACATATATATGATAAATTAATTGATTATCCCATGAAATATATCTTAAATAAAAAATATTTATGGTGTTTTCTATACCTTCGATCTATTTTTTATCTTTTATTCTCTACGTGAACAATTCTTTAGTGAATTACCAGCTTATTATTATCACTACCTACTATATGAACATGCATGGATGAACTATTCAAAATTTTTATAATTACAATATCCAACTATAAAAAACATATAGAAACATATTATATGTTTTTTGAGAAACCCATAAACATCATAACATGATCAAAAATAAGAAAATATATTTCCAATATATGAATTTTCAAGAAAAACCCAATAATATTATAGAAAAAAATGAATTTTTTTATTTGTGAAAAATAATTCACAGTTATGGACTCACTAATGAATCATACTAACTTGAATGAAGACTCTGGTGTTGTTTTCATGTAACCCTTTTGCACATTGGATTATGGTAAAAAATTTGTAGACATGTCATGAAATCTTATTCATTATATATCCACTATTTCCAATGCTACATGAATTGAATTGAATGAAATAAGATATAAAGTCATGTAGATAATACATACCACTTCATGAAAGGTTACATGTTCACAAACGGTTCTCTCTTAGATCAAATAGTTCTGAACTCAATCACCTCAGGTGTTGCAAGGGATATTCATGTGTTACATTATTAACCAATGGTCAATCAATCTTATTGAGTCTTGTAAATAGAATAATATTAGTGTTCTAATAATGTGTGTAGGAATACATTTTGGTAATGATATATCTTAGATGTGAGAGATATAGGTGTGATGTCATAATGAGAGAATTTTGGTTGGTGTATAGTTTACTATAATAAATGTTATCACACATCACTTATCATCCTTTTGGGTGACCCTTCATATATGTGAACACTATTCATATAGATTAAATGTTCATTTCCCTAGCTGTTACTACAAGGACTCCTCTTACTCATCATCAACATGGATCATGTGCTCTTACTTTAACATATTGATTCATTACTTGGTTCTGACCAGAACAAGACTCATTATGAATCTATACTGAATCTGGAATATGTCATCATTGTGAACCATTAAAACACCGTATTTTTATCCTATAGAAAAAAAATCATTCCCCTTTTTTCAAACTTCTCATCATATTTTTTATGTATATTTTTTTTTCAAAGTTTTATTTTCAATATATTATTCCATATAGAATTTGAAGTAATAAAATTTATCAAGAAATAACATTGTAATTATCAAATTAATGACATTATATTAAAACATTTGTGCATTAAATATAAAGATAAAATGAAACGACACAAATTATTTTATTTTTGTGAAGAATGTATATCCATTCGATCAAAAATCATGACCATTATAAAAATAGTTAAATTACATTATAAAAATATAAAACAATTACCTATTGGAGAATAAAAAATCAATCATCACATCAGAATCTAATTTCAACACCTCAATTTTCAAATAAACCATGTAAATTAAATGTTGTAATATACACCACTATAATATTTTTTTCTTATCCAAAAATATATTCAAGTATCTCAATTGATTATTAACATTCATGTCCAATTGTGATCTTCTACACTAATAATTGATTTATGTCATCACACAAGATAAATAGTTATATGAGTTATGCATGTACCTTATGTGAATTCTCCTAAAAATAAGCCTCTAATTGAACTCATTATACTCCCTAAATGTACCAATTTCATAATTAATTTATATTTTTCACATTAGGGTTCAAATAACCCTTAGTATTAAGAGACATCAAATACTAACATCAAATTCAAATTATCATTGAAGATGTTAAACTCTAAAGTACATGACAAGATATTCAGTTGAAATGATCAATAATAATATACCCCTCAAAAAATATTTTATGATCTCACTCATCTTAAAATCAAATATTTGGATAATATAACATAATAATTGAATGTAGTGAAATTATATAACCTCATTTTCCATGATAATTTAAAAAAAAAGCTTCAATATTTTTTCCTTTAATATTTTTATTTTTTATCCTGATAAATTATAATTATTTGAATTATATTAATGATAATAATGAATTATAATAAATAAAATTAAAGAAAAATTTCACAAACACCCATTGGAACACCCAATATACCCTCCATAGTAAAAACAATCCCATTTCATCCTAGGAAATAACTCCACTATATGAGATAAATTAAATATCTTTTAAAAAACCGTGAGTTAGGTTAGAGTGGTAAAACATGCTTGTAATGTTGTAATATTCTATCAATTTCAACCAAGTCTTCCACTTGCAATGTTAATATAAATATTTTCAAGTTGTAACAATTGAAAAAATTTACGAAAAAATGTTAAATAATTATTATGTTACTCTATAAAATATTATCTTTTCCAAGATGTAATGTATGTTCATGTAGGTCTAAATACAGCAAATAAATTTCAATGAATTGATATAAGAATTAATATATTAATTTTTATCCAAAAACCCACCTGAGAATGAGGAATATATGAATAATTGATTTCCCATATTTTTACAATTAAAATTAACAAACTAACACACTTGAATTTCATTAATTTAAATAATGTCAAATCAGCCTAGGATTTCATTTACAAAACATAAACATCTTACCTTTTTCCTGATTTCTCAAATCAATTCCCTGGATTTTATTTATATTTTGTATTCCCCCATTATACATACCTAATCAAAAAATTAATTATTTTCCAAACATAGAATAATGAAATTACTAAGATAATTTTTTCTCCTAGATACAAAAATAAGAAAAATCCTAGTTTGGCATTCAATTTTCATAAAAATTGAAAAAATGGATTTTTGAAAAGTAAAAAATGTACATTAGTAAAATTTGTAATCCGTAATACATAATACTCAAAATATTTATGAACATACATATCCTCTATTTTTCAAATTATTAATTGTGGTCCTATAAAATAAAACTAATGAAAAAAAGAACAATATGAATTATAAAATAAAATAAACTATTTATATTTAATGTTATATAAAATATTTAAAAAATATACTTACCAGATGCTCTTTATACAAACTAAATGTACGACTACCAGCTTGATGTGTCCCCTCCTGTCTCCCCCGGTTCTGTCGTCCCACTGAAGATCACCTCTGAAATCCACCACCCAACCAGTGTAAACATAATCTATACCAAACGTGAGATGAAATGTACAATGGTCGGTGGGATCTACACAACTCATCAAATTCTGTCACCCCTGCTTTATTAATGGTTATCCTTCTCAAATTTTGCAAAAATTGGAAGAAACGGTCACACATAGAATCCTTCCTTGTGGTGTGGATAGCGTCGCGCATGCTATCATTGTTAGGATGCCATTAACCCTACAAATAATTTATAATATCAAGTTGTTAAGAAAATAAATTTCAAAATAAATATTCTTTATTTATGTACCATCCAATGATGGAACATGTCGCGTCGCACATCAACGGGAATCTATTCCCATTTGATTCATGGCTGGAAAAAATAATTGTGCAATATAGAGCTCGCTTGTCTAATAGCTACATACAGAAAACTGTGAAAAATGAATAAATAATCAAACAATTAGTAAATATATAAATAAATTACTGAAATCTATCTAGAATATATAGGTTACCATACCTCTGTGTGCGTGGATCGAAACCAAGATGTGGAAGTTGCTCGGGGATAGGGTCTGGAATCATCGGTCGCGCAAGACTGTGCCCCCTCCGCGTACCTCCTGAACCACCAGTAGGCTGAGGGTCAGCTGATTCCACATTCTCATCATCCAAAGGTAGCTCAGCCTCCTCTAACTCACGCAATAGATCAGAGTCCATCTGAAACACAAAATGATTGTTGTTAGCAGATATTTGAAAATAACTATTATATATAAAAATATATTAGTTATGATTATAACCAGCATTTAACTGTGTCAATATTCATCTTCATCCTATTCTCCATAGTTGTCAATGTCAATGTCTTCATCTTCCTCCTCAGTATCATCAATATCCATATGAGTTTATGTTTCAGCATCTCATGTCATTTCAAATTCATTTGTAACATCATTAACATATTCATCACCATCGATCTTTAATTGTGGGGTGTCATCGTCGATATTCACGTCACTTTGTGAATTAGGTGGATTTTGAGTCGTCTCTTGAAAAATTTAAATTCCTTCCACTTCAGCGGAACCACATTCAGTTTGAGTAAACTGATTTTCCCGAGATTTCATTTTTATTATGCTCCACCAATCGCTCAAGTCTCTTGAGGTAGCATAGTACTTTTCATAATAAATTTGATGTTCCTGTTGAGCCATTAAAAATGGTTGATTTTATACTAGAAGACTTTAATATTTAATATCGAAGATTCCATGAGTCGAATGAACACACAAACCTCTCACAGTATCCAACCACAGACATTTAATCATTGTTATGTAATTTTTTCCTAGATAACACAGATTAATAATTTCATCCAAAATTCCATAAAAGTCAACTTCAATTTCTCTATGATGTGATCCTCTCAATAAAAATCCACTATTCATTGATTTTTTAATTCCCCGTATGCAAGTGTATGAAATTGAAAACCATTCACCACATATGCATTATAAGATTTAACCATTTTGGATGGTGGGTTACTCAATATACATAGTCGCTTATCGATTTTATCATCATGCTGAGACACCTGAAAATTTGTAAAACAATTTTCAATATAGTAAATAATAAACGATATTGATATTAAACCATCAATAATTTATGTTACCAGTTTTTGAAACCATTGAGACAATTTTTTTGTCTGCATTCTTCAAGAGCAGCTGCTGTAATTTGTGGAAGTTGTATCTTGATATTATTATCATATAACCTATAAATAAAAGAAGTTTATATACATTAACATAAATTATATAATAAGTGATAGAAGAACTCATAGGACAAATGATGTCATTTCATCACAGTTGAGCTGAACGTATGTATGAGCTCTGTGATATTCATCATCTGAAATCCATCATTCATTAACTCCACCGAAACCAAGATTTGGCAGATTAAAAACTATTAATTTATTATCCATTTCATCATTATCATTCACCTAATTTCATCCCATGCAATTATATTTTGAGGTATATTGAGATTCAAAATAATGAGAGCAAAAAAAAAGCAATTTACTCTTGAAAATAAGCTTCGTCAATTGAGCCTTCAACTGATGCTTTGTTACGTTTTTTTCCTTTAATTTCTGCATGCATCTCTCAAATGGGTACATCCATAGAAACTATATTGGACCACCACATTTATCTTCATGTGGAAAATTTAATATCAGATGTTCCATTGTGTCAAAGAAAGCTAGAGGAATGATTTTTTCTAGTTTACATATAATTACATCAACATCTTCTTCCAGTTTTCTTAGCGCATCATATTCTATTGTCCATGCACAAATGTCTCGAAGAAAATATGATATGTCTGTTATCGAATCCAAAATCATAGGATTCAACAAAACTCTGAATCCAATCGGCATAAGTCTTTCCATTATAACATGTCAATCATGACTTTTTAATCCAGTAATATAATCATTCTTAACGCATCTGCCCAAATTGGAAGCATAGCCATCTAGAGCATCAAATCTGCAATCCACTGAAAAAATAATAAGAGACTCTATTTGGATAGTATATAAACTACTTTTGGCTTCATTAACCTCTATGATCTGACTTTTTCAAATAATTCAAGTTATGGTCAAATACAAATTTGGGCAAGATCTAATCATTCCTTTACAGTATCTTTGGTCATACCTGGTGTATCCAAAATTGTATGAAATAAATTATCAAAATAGTTCTCCTCAATATGCATAACATCCAACATGTGAAAGACCAACTAATCAGACCAATACAGAAGATCCCAAAAAATGCTCTGTTTTATCCAGTTACGTTCTTTTCCAATGTCATGAATTTTTTGTTGGTTTACTGTTGGTCAAAATGTGATGGGGGGAAATGAAAATACAACTGATTTTAACCCTGTTACTAAGATCATCTTTGGAGGTTCATCTCTTTCAATTAAACCATTTTTGAAATGATATTTATTCGTGCAAAAATAATGATCGGTTGGAAGAAATATATGGTGACAATAAAAATAGAAAGGTTTTTTTTTCATTGACCAGCATATATGTTTTGTATTCTTTTATACATTAAGGACAAGATTTTGGACCATGTGTACTCTAACCAGATAACATGCCATATGCCGGGAAGTCACTAATCGTCCATATCAATGCAGCTTTTTATATGAAATTTTGTTTCGCAGCAACATCATATGTATTAACACCATCACTCCACAATGAATTTTACTCATCAATCAATGGTTTCAAATAAACATCAATATTCTTTTTGGATGTCCTATGATTAATAGAGTCAAAAAGATATAAGGCTCCTTCATAAACATCAATGGAGGAAAATTGTACGAAGTTATAAAGATTGGCCAACATAAATACTGACTACCATAAAAACCAAACAGACAAAAACCGTCAGTAGAAAGACCCAATCGCAAGTTTCTGGATTCTATTGAATAAAACGGATGCACATGGTCAAAATGATTCCATGAATCACCATCAGATGGATGATTCAAGATTTTATCATTTGAAATATTGGTTTTGTTCCATGACATCATTAACGTTGTGTTCTGAGATATAAATAAATGCTACAATTTGGGTGTAAGGGGTAAATATCTCAACTATTTTACTTTAATCAATCTAGACTTCTATGGTTGAGGTTCTTTATACCTTGATTGTCCACATGTGCGACAAATATACAATGACTCATTTTTTCCAAAATATAAGATGCGATCATTTGGACATGCATGAATCTTCCGATAACTAAGGCCCAAATTATGAATCAGCCTCTTGCACTCATAGTAATTTACAGGAAACACATTTCCTTCAGGTAAAAGTGTTTTAACCAAAAAAAATATCAGATCCAAACAGTTTTTTGGAATTGAATTATCTAATTTAATAGCCATAAATTTTTCAACCTCTTCTAATTTACTTATCTTGTAACCAGGATATAATGTATCCTTAGAAAACCTCAACAACTCATAAAATATATATGGTTCCAAATTAGTATTTAAATCAATATCTTCGTGAGTTTCAGTTTGCAGCACAGATGGACCTACAACATCATGTACTAAATTTGAAAATCGTGATGGATCCAGAATCAAGTTATTAGGATCTTCTCTTGAACTTTGTTCACTGTGTTGATACCAAAAAACATAATCTGGTTGAATACCAAACCACAAGAGATTTCCCCCAACATTATCAAATGTGTCAAACATTCTCAGAGAACATTTTATACAAGGACACATAATTGTGCCTTCTGAAATATATTCTGGTTTTGATGATGCAAATTTTAAGAAATCTTTAACACCCTCAATATATATAGGATTTAAACCAGAACAATTTGGATTTCTGCACTGATTTATCCAAGCTCGATCAACTAATAATGACTGATGTCGACTTCCTTTTTCCATATTTTTCTACATGAATTATAAAATCATCACTGTTTTTGAATAGTTTTAAATTATAA
This sequence comes from Viscum album, assembly GCA_963277665.1. Lineage (NCBI taxonomy): Eukaryota > Viridiplantae > Streptophyta > Magnoliopsida > Santalales > Viscaceae > Viscum > Viscum album. Next base: position 1,647,195,783 of record OY728140.1, on the reverse strand, counting down.
AAACACTATCTTAAAAAGATGATAAATAATTACAACTACTTAATAATTATCATTAATTAATGGTGACACAATTTCATGTGGATTAACGACAACTCTTTTGTCCGACAGCTCATTTAATTACATATTTCTCACACTTATTATTACTAATTATTTCTAATTATTCCGAATTATTGATAATTATTACAAATTATTACAAATTATTACTAATTGTTACTAATTATTACAATTTATTACTAATTATTACAATTTATTACTAATTATTAGTAATTATTAATAATTTTTACTATTTATTACAAATTTAGCAATACTTATCAATACTCAGCAAAAGGAAAAATGCTTGAATAATGAACCAAAATTTGGTAATCATCTTTGTGAAGATGATTACAAATTTTCCCATCATTATCCAAGAATATTTTGTTTACAAATTATTCTTAATTATTCATAATTACTCCTAATTATTTATAATTATTCCTAATTATTCCTAATTATTCCTAATTATTCCTAATTATTCATAATTTTTACTAATTATTACTAATTATTACTAATTATTACTAAATATTAGTAATTATTAATATTTATCCCTAATTATTACTAATTATTCCAAATTATTACTAATTATTCCTAACTATTCCTATTTATTACTAATTATTCTTAATTCTTCCTAATTATTCCTAATTATTCATAATGTAATTCCACAATCCCAGTTACCAAGAGTCGGTGCATTATTACATAACATTGGCATGATCACAAGGGATCAAATCTCGAAAGATCGATCAGTTTAGTAGCCTTGGAAACAATAGATATGTTCATAAGTGTTACATTACATTATAAAATAAAAAACTAAAAAAACATCTTGTCTTCATATCCCCTCATACTATCCCTCTAGGTCTTTCATAAAATACTTATTCACATCCTGGGAAAAATAAAACATTAAATGGAGTGAGCTCAGATGATCAGTAAGGATAACAATATAGCGGAAAATTTCATAAATAAACATAAAAATTTAAGGTAATGTACAACTAAAACCAAAGCCTTTTAAACTTGAACTTCAGCATAACATGGAAAAGCTAAAAAATAAAATAATACCATTTACTTACTCGCATGGATATTCTACTAGTCGAATAATCACATGCAATATCAATAACCACTTTTATAATGATGGAATGTATAATGCCAGACTATCATAACCACGTAGCCAAGGCCTCGTGCCAAGACTACAAATAAGGTTTTTTCAAGGCCTCGTGCCAAGACTACATATGTGATTTTGTCAAGGCCTCGTGCCAAGACACTAGTTTGTCTCATGAGACCTACCGATGCATCGATGAGCTATAGCACGCTCCACCCATCACTTATTAAGTCCAATTCATTCCTCATATGAACAGTTTTAAACATAACATAAACATTTGTATTAAAACTGGCATACGAAATTTCAATACTTTATTCATAAACCATAAATGGTATAAAAATAATACATCCACAGTCAAACATATCACAAAACCTTCAATACTATATGGAAATTTTGTTTCATAAGAAATCAACTTCAAATAAGCATAAAATCCAACAACGAATGTTGACATAGATGAAATAAAAACTATTTGATAGAAATATCTGTTTTTTAATCATTTAAAAGTTACAAAATTTAGAAAGGAAGATATTTAAATTCATTTTTGAATCAATGTGTCCCATACCACTTTGAATCTTTTGAATGGAGTAAAAAAATTTAAAACATTCATGTCCATATAAATAAATCCTTAAAAACCATTTTGAAAACATGGACATTAATGAGAATGATTTAGAAGAATAAATATTTAAAACATTTATAATTATGTTTTAGTAAAAATTTCCTTAGAAATAATACATTTGAAAAATCTTTTATGAATCCTGGACGTGGATAATAAATATATCCCAGTAGATACTTGGGTAAAAACAACCTCGGATAATAAAGACGATTGTGAAATTAACCCTTACCAATTTGGTATCTTACGAAACATACAACCCATGAAAGAGGTATCATACAATAAATATGTAAATAGACACAAATTAATGTTTATTACACAAAGAATACAATTGTGGACAGTATATACACCACACAAAAGGTAATAGGGGAAATATGGCATGAATCTCACGGGAATAAGGAGGGAGAAGAAAACCCCTTAACTTGTATTTTCCTTGGTCGAGGGTTGTTTAACCTCCAGTATAATGGTGAAATAATTGTTATTAAATAATAAAAGAATAATATACATTAATATTATATCATATTTGATCTTTTAACATTGCTTTGATGATAATATCTTAGTATTATCATTGTTTCGGGTGTTAACTTACTCATTTTCTTTTATATGTTTTGTTACATAAGCCACATTGGGTATGGATAGGATGTATCTTATTCATATACAGAATTATAATAAGTCTTTAAACAGTATTTTTAACCATCAAATGAAAATTATTCTTGAATGGATAGGATGGTGAATGAATCTCATCGCGTTCGTGTAGAAGGTAGTTCGTACGTACGCAAGTATGGTGAGATGTCATTCATGGGATGGATATAATAATGAATTTGTTTGTTCCATATTTATAATAACATAAATATATATATAATATACTATAGTTATTATTTAAGAATGGAAATAACAAGGAAATAAGAATTTTAAGAAGAAAGGAACTTTAAAGAGGGTGGTGAAGACGTTACTTATTCTTCGGGATCTTTCTTTTGATTTGATCAAAAGGGCTCCTTAGTTTGGCTTTCTGATCAAACTACGGACTCTAAGATGAAGTGAGGGAAGTTGGGAGGATATTTGGGTAGATGTTGGCCGAGCCAAATGGCTTTGAAGGTGTGAATTAATGAGAATGGAGAGTGCCCTTTTATAAGAGGGGTGAGGGGCTCTTTAGGAAAAACATAAAATATTATTTTATAATAAAATCATATTCGATTTCTAATGGATCCAAAGTGGATTATTGAAATTATAAGGTGTGTATGGCTCAAAATCTTTTCAACCAATAGATTTTATATAGGTTTGGGTCATTATATTAACCTTATCATTTAGTTTTAACTCTAAGATTATTACTTTGAAACTTACCATGTCATTTTGTATTTTTATATTATATAATTAATAAACTCACTATATAAATCCAAGATATACCAACGTGGTCCATTAATGATACACCAATAATTATATTAGTCATTTTTACACAGTACATATTTCTAGGAATAGAATATAAATTAATAATATAATATTTGTTTTAAAAACTCATTTATGTCAATTTTGACACTACTCAATAATTGATTTTTTAAAGTCATAACAACTTTATTAAATCGAACCAAATTCATTTAAGAAATCCAAACATGTCATATTAACCAATAAAATTCGTTTATGTCACCAAAACATTCAAATTATATTTATTTTAACATTTTTAATACCCATTATTTCATTCGTTCATTAATAAGGAAAATACTGCATCATTATTGTGTCATATATATTTTTTACGTTATCAATGTTGAAAAATTATAATTAAAATACCATTATGTAGGAAATCGTTTTTTCTTTCTATTGATTATTTATAATCGAAAATATAACTTATATAATACTATGTAAAAATTCATTTTCTAAAAGATATAAGCTTGTGTCATTTTTGTATTTACTTTAACTTAATATATATAAAGTGTCCCCATCACCTACAAGTGGCTCAATGGGGTCCCAAAATCGACCCAAATATGCCCATGGTCGGACATGTATCCACCAATTAGGTTAGGACACGTTTTATGGTAATTTATTATTATTATAATATTATTTTTTAACCCTTATTCACCTGATTTACCCTTTAACCATAGTAAATAAAATATTTAACGAAGTAATTATTCAAAATGTCTAAAAATAAAAGTTACCTATCTAAAAAATTTGGAAATCTTGATTCCAAATATGAAATCCATTTTTCGAAATTCAGAACATTGAAGTGGCATAAAAAAATTTTAATTAATTCCTGCTATCAAAACAAAAAAACGTGTTTTTAAGATATAATAACTATCAAAAGATTGATACATGTTTATGTCCGGTTTAATTGTGAAATTATTTCCAATGACAAACTTTGTATTTAATGGTAAAAATATATTCTAAATATACTTTAAAACCACTCAAATTAATAATTTATCACTATTAATTATTTTGATTAAAATAATTGTTTTTAATTAAAATTTAGTAATTTTCACTGTTCATCAAATTATAAAAGTTATCCAAAAAGTACCAAAATTTCATCCTAGGATAATTTAGATATTCTGAATCCAAAAATGAAGTCCATTTTGAAAGATAAAATGTTTAAAATTTCAAAAACTGGGTATTACTATTCATAACGGCTACATTGATTGGTTGCTGCATGTTTGAATCTTGGAGTTACGTACAACACACGCTACGGTATTATTCAATGAGAAGAGTATCGTGGAAGCTTGGGGTGTTACACCTAATTATTACTAATTATTCCTAATTATTAATAATTATTCCTAATTATTCCTAATTATTCGTAATTATTCCTAATTATTCCTAATTATTCCTAATTATTCCTAATTATTCCTAATTATATCTAATTATTACTAATTATTACTAATCATATCTAATTATTACTAATTATATCTAATTATTACTAATTATTACTAATTATATCTAATTATTACTAATTATATCTAATTATTAGTAATTATTACTAATTATTCCTAATTATTACTAATTATTCCCAATTATTCATAATTATTTCTAATTATTCCTAATTATTATTAATTATTCCTAATGATTACTAATTATTCCTAATTATTACTAATTATTACTAATTATTACTAATTATTCTTAATTATTCCTAATTATTCCTAATTATTACTAATTAATCCTTATTATTACTAATTATTACTAATTATTACAAATTATTCCTCATTATTACTAATTATTACTAATTATTACTAATTATTCCTAATTATTACTAATTATTCCAAATTATTACTAATTATATCTAATTATTACTAATTATATCTAATTATTACAAATTATATATAATTATTACTAATTATATATAATTATTACTAATTATATCTAATTATTCCTAATTATAACTAATTATATCTAATTATAGCTAATTATTAATAATTATAGCTAATTATAACTTATTATATCTAATTATAACAAATTATATCTAATTATATCTAATTATATCTATTTATAAGTAAATATAGCTAATTATTTCTAATTATAGCTCATTATTACTAATTATAACTACTTATTACTAATTGTATCTAATTATAGCTAATTATTACTAATTATAGCTAATTATTACTAATTAGAGCTAATTGCTACTAATTATAGCTAATTATTACTAATTATATCTAATTATTACTAATTATATCTATTTATATCCAATTGTATCTAATTAAATCTAATTATTACTAATTATTACTAATTATATCTAATTGCTACTAATTATATCTAATTATTACTAATTATATCTAATTATTACTAATTATATCTAATTATTCCTAATTATATCTAATTATTACTAATTATATCCAATTGTTACTAATTGTAGCTAATTATTACTAATTATATATAATTATTACTAATTATAGCTAATTATTACTAATTATAGCTAATTATTACTAATTATAGCTAATTATTTCTAATTATATCAAATTATTGCTAATTATTAAAAATTATAGCTAATTATTACTAATTATAGCTAATTATTACTAATTATATCTAATTATTACAAATTATATCTAATTAGTACTAATTATATCTAATTATTACTAATTATATCTAATTATAACTAAATATATCTAATTATTACTAAATATATCTAATTATTACTAATTATATCTAATTATATCTAATTATATCTAATTATTACTAATTATATCTAATTATTACTAATTATATCTAATTATTACCATTTATATCTTATTATTACTAATTATTACTAATTATATCTAATTATTACTAATTATATTTAATTATTACTAATTATTCCTAATTATATCTAGTTATTCCTAACTATATCTACTTATTCCTAATTATATCTATTTATTCCTAATTATATCTATATTTATTGCTAATTATATATATTTATTGCTAATTATATGTACTTTTGCTAATTATATCTATTTATTTCTAATTATATCTATTTATTGCTAATTATATCTATTTAAGGATAATTATAACTAACTATATCTATTTATTACTATTTATTGCTAATTATAACTATTTATTGCTAATTATATCTATTTATTGCTAATTATATCAAATTATTTCTAATTATATCTATTTATTCCAAATTATTTATATTTATACCTAATTATATCTATTTGTTCCTAATTATATCTAATTATTTATAATTATAAGTAACAATATCAATTTCTTAGTAAAACAAAATATAATTAAAAATCAATTGAAATCTGATTAAATTAGAACTAATAAACAACAATTACAATTAACATAATAAAATAAAATAAATATAAAAAAATAAAATATAAATATCTTAAACATTGGTATTCTGAAGATATTGACGCCCTCTGATTACTCTTACATAAAAAAAATCAACTAAATAAAAATTTCTCTTTGAAACTAAAGGATGAAGAGAGAGAGAGAGAGAGAAAGAGAGAGAGAGCAAGATCTGAATAATTTGGGAAAAACGAATGGGGGGTATATATAGGTTAGATTATTTGTGATGGGATTATTAGCGACGGGATTCCCGTCACAAATGGTACTAATTGCGATGGGGCCCGTCGCAATTACCCTCACTCGCATTTATTACAGTCTGTGGTTAAAAGGTTATTTACAACAGGTCCCGTCGCAAGTAGTACCTGCCGACAGTCTTTTTGCGACGGGACGACATCCCATCGCAAAAGGTTTTTGACCGTCGTCGGGTATTTGCGAAGGGTCCCATCGCAGATACCCCTGCGTGGTTAGGCACGCAAGTTGTGCCAAACTATTTGCGACGAGAGACGAAATCTCGTCGCAAATAATTTGTTATTTGTGACAGGCACTTTCCCCCATCACAAATAGTTCCCTAGACGAGTTATTTGCGACGGGAAGAAATCTCGTCGCAAATAACTCTTCAGAAATAGCGATTTTTCCCGTAGTCGACATTCTACATGATAATATGTTTACATAGTGGGAGTAAACATTGGTATTGGGGTATTGGTGGTAGTATTCATCAGCGTCTTATTAGTGTAATTTTAATTATTGAAAACCATTTCCCCAACCTTGACATTGTCTAAGGTATAATGTGAATGCCTTGGATTTATTTCTTGCAACCAGGATGCGTTTATATTGGATGTAGACCCCATGGAGGTTGTTCTTATGAATAAATTTAAACGGGGATCTGGATTGTGGAAGGTAGAACATTAACATTTTACGAATGAGGTTATCATGAGGGATGGGATGTCGATGAATACTATGGTCTATGGTCCATGGTGGTTACATTTATTGAAATGTTTTGTTATCAATGATCCAAAGGTCAGGAGTGACATATCAGTAGTGGATGTGTGGATTGTGAATAATGAGGAATGTCAATGTTGAATTGTGAAGATGAATATTTAAATTCATCAGGGAATGGCCATGTGGTCCATAGAGGTGATGACAGTACATCCATTCCAAAAACAATTAGGGTGATGCATTATTTGAGAAGCATTTGAAACATGTGTAGCAAAGTAGTGAAAAGGTTTGTAGGTATGTATTGTGATTATAGTTTGTTTATCATGGAAACACATATTAGTTAAGAAAGAAACATGAGAGAGAAAATCATAAAAGAGGGCACAATGGCCCGTTTTACTTGGACTCAAAATTATAGAGGCTCTTGGTAGAAAAGCTTGAGGAAGAGCTTTTATTAGGTGGGGAGATTATATGAACATGACTTCTCAAATATATTCTTAAGAGTAAAACATGAGAATGGGATTTTATAATATGGGAAGATTATAAGATCCTACCGTTTTATAGGTTGGCATACTTACATTCTTCATCATGATGGGCTATTAAAATTTAATTCATGGTTTAAATTTATTGAAATGTTCGAAAATTTACACCTATAAAATTTCATCATATGAAATTGGTTTCCACCACACATATTATTTCACAATGTAAAATTATATTTCATCATGTGTAAGATTTCCCCACATGAAATTAGATTTCACCACCTGTATGATTTCACCACATTTAAATTGATTTCCCCACATGTAATCTGTGATTAATTTTTTAAAGGTTTTGATGGGATTCCACTAGGGAATTTTTACACGATGGGAAATGTGAATTCAAATTGTTTAATTTTAACACTCTCTATTTTAAAAATGTGTTTCATCATCATTTAGACCCTCCAAACCCCTTTTCATGGATGCAAAATTCTCGTACACCACATTTTTTCAACCCAAAACGTCTCGCGCACATTTGACGTGGACCTGAACTCATTTGATCTATGCAATATTAGACCGAACTCTGTCTGAGAACCTTTCTCTTTGATGTGGGTCTTCTGCCACTAATTTCTTGGAGTCCACATTAATTCGTATGTGATCTCACAACATATCGTGGATATCTGATTCCATATTTTTGAGGTACTCCTTTCAGTTATTAATCTACTTAAAGATCTATTATTAATGGATTACCTGGTTCTTTTTAATAGGTATCTAGAAGCTTATTGTTACCCCAAAAGAAATAATTCTATCACTTCTTCCTCCTCTTTGAATGATTCAAATCTAAATCTTATTATCTGACACGTACTTCATTCATTACGCTTGATTTGGGGATATTCATTGGCGAGCGTTCTTCATCATCAATTTTGAGGTAGGTGGTATAAAATTCAAATCCAATAGTCTTAATTACAATTATTTGTACATAATTGTATAATTTATATTAGATGTTTATAAATTGCCTTCTTGATTAAATTAATTTATTTGGTGAAATAATTAATTAATGTAAATTTGAATTTGGGATATTGGGATTTTAGATAATGACTAATTAATTGTTAAATTAATTATGGAGTAATTGATATTGATGAACTGGATTTATTAATTATATAATTAATTAATGGTGATGGTTGGGTTTATGAATTTTTTTTTTGGAATAATTATTCATAGGATTAATTATTGGAGATTGTTGTTATTAAAATTTATTGAATAATTATTTAATTTTTCAATTAAATAATAGGTTTTAATGTCATTAATATGTTTTAGAATTAATTAATAAAACATACAGAAACAATTAATTTGAGAACAAATTGAATGAGGTGAATGTGATTTAATAATTTTGAATTAATTTATGAGATTTGACAAGGAAATTTAATTGGCGAATTAATCGAAATGGATGAATGTGAATAATTAATTAGGGAATTAATTAGTGTAATGGATGTGAGAAATTAATTTGAGAGTTAATTGTAGGGAATGAATATGATTAATTAATAGGAGAAATAATTAATGCAAAGGATGCGAAAAATTAATTGGTGAATAAATTGCACAGTTTTAGATAGATTAATTAATCAAAATAATTTGGATTAATTAATACGAAAATTAATTAAGGGATGTAATTTTATGATTTTTTTGTTGGATTAACTAATTGGTGAATTAATTAATGATTATTTTTGTGATATTGAAATTGAATGACTGATATTAATTAAATATTGAATTTATTTTTGAAGATTGATGTGATGGTGCAACTAACTGACCTGTCTCAATTAATGTGGATTATTTGGATGTTCAATTGATAGAATTTGAAAATTAATTTTAAAATTAGTTATGTTTTAATGTGATTTACAATTTTAGATAATTTACTATATAATTGATTATGATATATTGACATTTTTTATTTGAATATTTAATTGTGAAATTAATTATTGGATATTGTGTTTAAGGATATTGTTTAATTGTTGAATTAATTAATGGGATTGACAAGCTTAATTTATTGGAGAGATTAATTAAGGGGATTTATGTGATAATATAATTGTTCAATTATAAATGGAATTAGAGGACAATTAACTATTAAATTAATTATCAATTTGTTGAATTATAAATTGTATGTAATTAATTGCTGAAATAATTACTATATTTCGAGTTGTGAAATTGTTAATTAATTATTTATTTAATTAATGTAATTCAAATGGTTAATTAATTTTTTACCTAATTAATAGAGTTTATGTTACTAATTAATTAAACGGATTGATAAGATTAATTAAAAGTTGAAATTAATTAATGAAATTGATGTGATTAGTTTATCATTTGGTTAATTAATGGAAATGGGTTGTGATTAATTTATTGGTGAATTAATTAATGTAAATTGAGGTAGTAAAATAATAATGTATTATTTATTATTATTGATTTTATTAGATAATTGTTGAGTTAACTAATGAATGTAATGTGACTAGTTCATTATTGGATTAACTACTTTAATTATTTTGATTAATTAATTGTTGAATAAATTAGTAATATTATTATGATTAATAAATTAAGGAATTAATTAATAAGAATGAAATGATTAATTAATTTTTGAATTAATTAATGGAACAAAGTGATTCAGAAATTGTTAGATTTTGATTAATTAAATGTTAAATTAGTTAATGTGACATTGTGTTAGAAATGTTACAATGGGATTAATGTTTATTAAAATTAACTATTGTGAAATATAATAAATTTTGATATTTGTGATATATTGAGAATGAATGATAAATTGGGTGATAGACATGACATTCTACACCCATGTTTGACATGTATGTTTGATAAAAAAGTTTAGAGATAGGTACCGATCCTCCAAATACGGATGGGGTTCTTGACTTGACGTTCTACACTAATGATATATAAATGTTTGATTGACACACGAGGTGTAAGACAGGGACTGATTGTCCAAATACTCACAGGGTTCTAGGTATGGATTTCTACACCCAAGATGCATGCAAATATCCATATTTGGGACATGGAATGAAGCTCCAAATACCCATGGGGTGTGAGACAGTGACTGATGATCCAAATACTAATGAGGGTTCTAGGCATAAAGTTCAACACCCATTTATTGACATTGGATTTTGGATCTAATTATCCATATATGAATCGAATTAAATGCATAATTTAAGCCTGTGTGATATAATTATTTGTAATTGAATATGAGAAATGGTTTAGACTCTCGCACGGGCCGAAGTTGGTATTGATACACGGGTGTCCATCGGATCCCGGGGGTTTATGTAGATAAATAAAGGATAATTACATAAATGTAAAAATTTTAATTTATTACATGTGTTTTATTCATTATAATACTACATACACTAGATTTTACTGGATTTGTTTTACACACCATAGGTGGTGGACTACAGTGTTTTACTCAGACACTACATGGGATGCCTGATCGGTACCTGAATATAATTTGTGTTTTTGGCATGGTTAATGGAAAAGGCCTTATGCTAGATGGATGACATTGGATGGAGCATGGATTACAGAACTATATGTGGTTCGGTACCCTCTTGGGAGTTGTTGCCGTATTTATATTTGGGTTTTTGTTTGACACATGTCATTTACATTGCATTGCATATCTACTATTTAGTTTTGATTCTTTATTTTCAGTTTTGGTTCATTCTATGATATTGGTTTTTTATGGTTATATATATTCTTCCACTATTTTTTCGTTATTTCTTCTGCAGTATTACAGTAATAATAGTGCTTATAGTCTCCCTTTGACTAACATACCAGACCCTCTCTACTATTCGAAAGCCTTTGGAGTACGAGGAGGTGCGCCTAAGGTCATGTAGAGAATCTTCTCAGGGCACTGGTGCCTGGCACTCAGTCCTAGATGTTTCAACATATATATATATAAATATGTATACTTCATATATGCACATGTATATATATTATTGTGTGTAAAAAACCACATGACAGTATGATAATTTGAGAAAATGGATATGTATATATATATATATATATGTAAAATCATAAATAATTACTACTATATAAAATGTGTTTCTATGTGTTTTTACGAAAAATATAATTATTAGGCCTACTTTACACATTTAAGAATTATCTTAATGTGTGTGTGTGTGTGTGAGAACATCTCTTAATCTACATTAAAATTAATGGACAAGGGTTGTATCCCATGGGTGTGTTTTTATTTTATACTGTGAGATGATTATAGTCTCAAGATTATTATCATAAGAGGGAGTTATACGTGAGGGAATGTTATTTGATATGATCTATGTCACTTATAATTAAGTCTATTTCTTGAGTTTTCTTATCATTGAATATAATCATACCCTTTTCACTCACCCTTTACATACATTGCTCATGGGATCACATGTCGATATGTTTGAGTATGTAATTATGCTACACTAGGTAGCAACACACTACTAATTACCCCAAAATTTGGTGATAGGACTAGACGGGGTGTACCATTTTGGTGAGACTTGGTATTGTCGAGTTAGATGGTCATCACATGGATAGAACACACACCGAAAGATTGGTACATCTTGTGTAAAGTCATGGAAATATCACTTTAGGACCTAGTGTATAACCCATGACAACTGTTCCAATCGTTAGAATATCATTATAGAAGAATCCTCTTATTCCTTTATATTTCTATATTTTCTCGATTTGGCTGGATCCTTGTATTGGTCTCTTTTATTTGTCTAATTGAATCAATGAAACAGATAATTCTATAATTTTATTCTTATCCTGGTTGTGTATTTTATTATCTCCTTGGAAACAACTTTTAATTTAATTTTATGGATCATTAAAATTTGGAATAAAAAATATTTAAATCCCATGAAATTATTTCTAGGTGATTTTTTCATTGAAAATAATTAAATAAGAATATTTTCTGAACAATTTTGAGTAATTGGTTTTTTATGTAATTTTTATGAAAAATAAATTATCTAAATATCATATTTTAATCAAAATATAAATGGATCATCCATTTATTTTTTATACATGGTGTGGGATTTTTCTTTTCTATGCCTACAAATAATTACCTAATTCATTGAAATCCTATATGTTTTATGTTTTAATTTATCATTGAGATACTCTTGAGAGAATTTATATCGCATAGATTAGTTTTTTTATTTAATCATGTGGTTGTGTTGACCTTATTCTATATTAAATTAGTTTACATTTATAGAATTTTTATTGTGTGATCCTTTAAATGATTATAAATCCATAATTAGGATTTTTATTATATTTACAAACTGCGTGTAGCTATAACATTGTGTTCCCATGAGAGAGAGGGTGGTGGATGTATTTATCTCTATAGGGGAGGGAGTTTGGGTATGTTAACGGATTGTTAGTTTATATTTATTTTAGTATTTATAAATTATATATATCTTATTTAGAACATATATCAAATATATATATATATATACTACTAATATATGTTCTCCATTAGATTATCTAAAATTTTTTCACTTTGATTTGATGGAGAAATCATTCCAATGTGGTGTTTTTTGTGATTCCTATACACTTTTTCTCAACATTGGGGATGATGAACAACAATCTAGCTCAGCCACCAGCCGAGTCGAGTGTCCGAAGGATGTACGACTCAGTTTGGTTCTAGAAAAAATTGAATCAATCATACATATTTCTTTTCTTTATTTGATCCTTGGATATTTTTTGAGTAGACCATTTCTTATTTATGATTTTATAGAATGATAGAGTTATAATTGGCTCATCAGAGGTTACTCTTGAGTTTGTTTCTAATCACCACCTGCCATAATGTTTCTTAATTCACTCTGAGATGTCGGGATTTTAATATTGAGTGAAAAAAAAAATATATTATCACTGATCTTTTATTTATCCTCATATTTATGGAATCTCACCTTTTTATTACATAACTTTTCATTTCATTTTACAAATAGAGGATTTTTAAAGTCTAGTGTCTTGGAAAAAAGGTACACAATTCATGAATACATATAAAATTATTTTAATACTCTTGACAGGATTATTGAAAATATAATCATGTGTTCAACTACTACATCTCATAAAAAAGGGACATACATCAATGGAAAGTGTCTTCATAAGGCCCAATAAGAGAAAACAGGGAAAACAATTTACATGTGAACATGAGAAAATACAATAACAACATGAGAAAATATCATACAAGAATGAGAATAGTCATATCATGATAATAATAAATTGAATCATGTCTTGAAAATGTGGATAAAAAATTTAATGTAGACATTCATAACAATATCTCTATGGTCCATCCCCAAGGTGTCATAAAAATTTCCAAGGTTATTCACCAAGGTATCATAAAACATATCATTTATAGAGATTAATTTCATTATCTAATGTATTGGGGTGATATCAGGGATCATGGTTAATATTTCATTATTTTCATATGATCTACATATATCACAATCAAACATTTCATAAATACCCAAAATAGAATAAAATAAATGGGGGTTTATATCAAAATCATGATGTTTTAAAAAGGGATTAATAACATGATCATTATGTCATTCATAACCCATGAAAATGGATTCAGGGTTTTATGTATGTAAATTATAGAATAAAATACTTTTTTATATGTATTATTGAATACCCATATAAATGAAATAGTTTTTGGGTATTCATATAAATAAAATTCGATATTTTCTTGAAAAAAAAATAGATGAATATTCTGCAGCAAAACAACTATTAAACATGGTTTTAGAAATCATTATAAAGAGATTAGATAGGGGTCACTGATTCAAAAAATACCCATAATATAGTAGAGGTAAATAATGAATTGAAAATAAGAACTTGTTATGGAAACATGAATAACATACCACATAGATGAAAACATAATGGGAAAAAGGGACGTTCGGTATTCCCTTACCTTGATGAGTATCTTCTAAAACTCTAGGATATGGACCATAAGGACATAGAGACAATTTCGGAGGACTCCTTTGGTGGAAACATATCATATCATGGAGTTTAATGAATATTTAATGACTGGAAATGAAGCAGTGTCTGGGTATTTATAGTAAAAGAGAGGGAGTTTTTTATTAATTTTAAAGGACACCTCATCGGTGGTATTTT
Source organism: Viscum album (assembly GCA_963277665.1). Classification (NCBI taxonomy): domain Eukaryota; kingdom Viridiplantae; phylum Streptophyta; class Magnoliopsida; order Santalales; family Viscaceae; genus Viscum; species Viscum album. Next base: position 1,647,180,776 of record OY728140.1, on the reverse strand, counting down.
CAAAATAATGGGATTGACCATGGTATTTTCCCATGGTTTGGGACACTTGGGACACTTCATATAATATTATAATCCAAATGAGTCTACCAGAATATAAAACTATATATTAAATAATTAAAATTTCTAAAAACACACCAAAAAATCAAAAATAGTATTTTTACTATTCAATGAAAAACAAAACATTTTATTAAAAACTCATAAATTTACACTAAACTAATATCAATGTAATGAATTCAAAAATGAACTCCAATTTATGAAAATAATTTTCTAATTATTTGATATTTAATATTTAATTAAAATCACTATTTACACACAAAAAATACATATATTTAACTAATAATTTCTGAAACAATTATTTTCTTATACTATTATATCACATTTCCATTCAAGATGAGCAATTATATTTACACTTACACAAGTTAGGTTACTATTCTATTGGTCATATTACTATTCATAAGTTTAATATTACTATTCATTATTTAAAATTCACCAAAAATTATGTTTATATTATCATATTCTAAATTTCTTAAGAATCACAATAATATATGTGCGGTTTTTGAAAAATTATTTCAAATTATAAATTATTTAATGTTAAAAAATACATCAAAATACTCTTTTTTTAATATTCATCATTAATTTCATTTTTCTTAGAAAAAAACTAAAAATTAATCCTATATTAATTTCACCTTTTAGATTAGAAAATGATGGTTATTTTACCATAATAAGTAATTAAAATTTTATTTAACGAAATGGATTATAGAATGAAACGAAGGCCTAATTAGATATACCCCTATAACACATGTATAGAACCTAAAAGTAAGGTGTGAAATAGTGATAGAATCATGGTGTGGCTTTGATAGCATTGTCATAGTGGTGATTTATATTAACCTGAACTTCTCTTATAGGTGATTATGTTCATGATTAACATGTAGAAGCTCAGATTGGGAATGGCCCAAAGTAAACCATAATGATGCTACCTCCTTCTCAAACTCTGACATATGGGCTTCTTATTGCTGAAGTCTACTATATGAGGCCAACATCTCTTCTTTCTTTATTATTTAACCATGATTAGTTGTACGTATAAATAATAATCATATTGTTACTAGTTTAGTTTCCAATGGTTATATGGACCAATTGACATAATTAACCAACCATCATATAATGGCTGAACCTCAAATGTCTAAATTTAATTATACTCAATTCATTAATAAAATTATATAATTTTTTTGATTAAAAAATAAAAAAACCCAGAAACTCAGGAAACAAATATTATTGAAAAGTTTAGGAAGTTAAAATATTCATGACTGTGATACCTATGGTGTTGGATTATATTTCTATATAAAAATTAATAATAAATAGAGATTTCTTTTTAGATTTCTTTTCATAACTAATAATTAAATTATTTAGAACGAGATTCCAAACTAGTTTTCTGGGAAATAGATTGTTTGGAACTCACCCCGTCATAAATGATTCCAAGTAAATCATGGTTTCACGCCATATTTAATTTTTATATTCATAATTTCTTTGGTGATTCCTAGGTATGGGGGTAGACTCAACGAAATATTTTGATATATTGACAAGTGGTTTATAATTATAACATTCTTTTGTATTGAGTTTACTATGAAAAAAAATGTACTTGAAAAGGAAATTTTATTGGGGTTTAAGAGTTTTAAAAAATGAGATGGTTTTCATAAATTAGAATTAAATGGGAATTTGTGATTTTGTTTGAAAATTATGGATTGTATTTGAAAAATTTGACAGTGTATTAATTATGAAATTAGAATTATAAATATTTTAATTAGAGAAATATTTATACATTATTTGAAACATGAATGATTCTAAAAAAGTTTCTTTTAAAATCATTAAAAATTATATTGAATATGGATGTGGGTTTCTATTTTAGTACGAATGTTTGTAATTTTTTAGATGAATTTTTTATGGGAAATGAGCTTTTTTAATAGTGATTTTTAATATGTTATTCATTACTGATTTCATTATTTGAGATTGTTCCAATGGTTTTGAGTAACATTTTCTTTGAGTAATTTATACATGATCTTCTTCAGTTTTTATTTCATGTTACATTAATTATTCCACCAAGAAATGTCATAGGTGGAATAAATTATTAATTTCAAAGAATGAACCTCCTTTTTATTCTATTTCACTTTGATTTAGCTCTTATATTAGGTATCCCATCCTAGACATGAAATATTTCGGTAAGGCCAGATTATTTCTCACTCATGAATTTGGTTCGAGATTTATAGAATCCTAACATTCCTCTTTCTATATTATTATAGGATCATTTTAAGGGAATCAAAGAAATGTAGTTAGTTAGTATGACATCTAGTTGAATTTCATTAATGTAAGACTGTTTTATGGTAATCTTTTTTATTGGAATTTTATATAGTGAAATCCTTTTAGGATTTAAGATTTTTTTGTGTTTTGTTGAATTCATTTTATATTTATCATATAATTTTTGATTTTTTGTGGTGTTTATTTTACTTAGTGATGACCATGTTCATTTTTGTTTTTGTTTTTTAGAAGATTCATTGTGGTTTTTTTGTGATTGGTGTATCGATTGTTTCTTTATTAGAGTTTTTGAAATTAGTGATTTAGTGTGGGTTTTGGGTATATGAGATCGATGGCCTCCGATTAGTTTAGCACCATAGAGTTCTATATCTACTATGGATTCTAATCTAACATTGTTCTAGATTTTAGTTCATAGTTCACCTATATGTTAATAATGACCAATTTCTATGCTCCATGTTGGTTTTTTATATTATTCATAAATTTTCTAATCCTTTGGGATTGTATTTTTTATGGTGTTTTTTAATTTCTTTGAGTGTTCGGTTCATGTTTTCTTTTTCTCTTGTAGTATATCATAGAGAGTGGGTGTTATTGACCGACTAGATTATATTAATTATAAATGGTGGGTTGACCATGATGGGTCTCATTGTCTTCTATACATTATGTCTCTCATTGAAGGTTCCAAATCACCAAATGATGTTGGGAATTTCATGATATTTTCTCTATTTTTTATGAGAAATCGTTCTTGATTGTTTTTTCTGTTCATATTTTATACATTGTTAATTGATTTCTAGGCAATAGAATAATATGGTGGGGAGAATTATCTCAGTATAAGTTATATTAACTGTTACATTTAATAAAACATTATTTTATTTTGAGATTTTAGTATTTTATTTGTGTTGTGGGTTGAAATATTTTAATTTTATTTATTTGGACACCCAATTAGCCCGCACTATTGGATCAAATTGTGGACCCATCGGATTGGTTTCCTTAGGTAAATTTAAATTACAATGGTTAGAATGTATTTTGATAAATCATACATACCCCTCTAAATAAATTTATAAAATTGATCTATACATTTAGTAGGTGTAGCACAGATTTAGCAAGGATGGGAAAACTGGGTGGGTTAACCTTGTGAGTTGTTATATTTTTTTTTCAAAAAAATTTTTTTATTAATTTTTATTATATATATTTTATATAAATTTTCATCATTCCATATATCTTCTTTCATATCTATTCCCCCTATATCCCTCATCAATACCATATCCAATGCGGATCCACTACTCCCTCATGTGCTCCCCCTCACCAAGACCCCCCTACTATGGCCTTTAATTTCTTGACACCCCCAACCCAAAACCCATTATGCATGGAATTTTAGAAAATCCCCCTTCCTCATCATGAAGTATTTCATACTTGACCACATCCCCTTATATGATATCTAATATTTTTTAACCATTTCACGGTCATACCCTTATAGTATGGTTTCTTTCTCTATTCTCCTTCCATTTTCTAATGTTTTCCCATTCTATCAATCCTCCCTATGGACGGGGAAACCCCAAGGACTAGTTAATAACTTCTTTTTATATAAAATCATTTATTATGTGTTTTATGTGGGTACATTCATCCCCATTTTTGAGGGTCTACCATCCAAGGAGGCATTTTTTCTCACTAAGGCATGGTTCTTCTTGATTTAAGGTAGGTCGACCTAAATTTAAGCTTTAAATGATTTAAGACATTATTTCATTGTATTGTAACTAAATTTTTTATTTATATATTCCTATATATTAATGTTAAATTGGCCTCCATAAGTGTTTTAATAATTTTATCCTTTAGAATAATACCATTACATGGTATTAAATATTAAACCAGAAGTGTTATGTTTCTAAAACCCATTGAAATAATTATTTGAAATACATTTATATCATTTGAAATTGTTTGAACCAGTTTAAGACAATCAATAATTTTTTTATTCCCTATTTTATCCCATTTTAGGATTTTAAGTGAGATTTGGATTGAATTATTTAAAGGAGATATTAAATTTAGTTTTTATAATTTTTTTAAACATATATTTGTAAAAATATTTTGAAAGGATTTTTGAAATTCCAAATATCAAAAAAATGTTTTACTATTAATTTTTTTAATAAAAATGTTACTTTTCCAAAATGTATCGTTATACACACACACACATATATATTTATACATATATAGTTTCACACACACATATTAATGTGTAGAAATTCACTTGTGACTTTTTGAATTTATAAAACATCACAGACATATATATATATATATAAGTAAAAATATATAAAATGGGTTTTTAGGTGTTCTTTTCATAAATATAATTAAAATGAAAGTTAAAAATTTTATGTGATTTTGTAATGTTTTCATATGTGTGAACTTCTCATGGACCTCATTTGAATTAATTGACATTTATTATGGTCCTCATGGCATGATTTTATTTTATTCCATTTCATTATTATAATCGCTTTATTTTATTCTAGAGAGGGATCAATAGTTTAAGGGAATTTTTTAAGATGCTATGTGGAACATGTTTTTCACCGTATTTGTTTTTTGTTCTTATCATCAATTGTGCACAATGATTTATTACTAAATCACAGTTTACTTTGTTGCTAGGAATACAGGTAGCTATTTGGGTGTCTATAATCACTCTACAAATTATAGTTTCACCCAAATATTGTGGACTATTATTGGTTATAAGTATAGATGTTGTGTAACATTTTGATAATGTTGTTTGTAGGATAGTGGGATAGTCTGTATTATGATGGAATATAAAGGGTAACATGGTCCATGTTGAGTAAATTCATGGATTTACCCACTGTACGACCTTGGGTATAGCATAAGAAATATATTCTTTTAATATGAATATTTATAAATTAGGATCCAATTGTTTCTTTGGGTTCCCCTGTTAAATTGACATGTGGGGAACAAGGTATTGGATTCCTCTTTTTTCTAATTAAATCTATGAAATGGTTCCTTGTGTATTTCTATTAAAATACATGCCAAATGTATTTCCATTAATGGTTCCTATTTTCTTCATTTATATGACCATTTAATGTTTTTTAAGTTATTCTTTTCATATTGAATAATCAAACAATCAATTATAAACAATCAATTTGAGTTATAGGTTTTAAATATATTTAATTAAAGAAACCTATATTTAAATAATATAAATCATTTGATAACTAAATAAATATTTAATTTTGTGATTATATATGGTTTTTGGTTTCTATTTTCGATGCCTAATAAGCTTTATCCAACACCTATGTATTATTTTTGTTTCATTTTTTCATCCAAATTTCGGCCATTCTTGAGGGGATGGATTTATCCTGGGTATGTAATGTAATTTATTACATTCACAATATGTCTCAATTTACTTCATTTCATGGGACCTAATTTTACATTTTTATAATGTTAAACAAGGGTCCCTTTATATGATTTACCTTGTCCAATTATGCATTTACTTATTTCTACTGATGAAGGATTTCTATATCTATTGTAGGACAGGAGGAAAATATGGAAATCATCGGTTTTCATTAAAATGGAGGGAGTTTTCAAAAGCAAGTGATTTTTTTATTTCATTAAATTTGATAATTAATTTATTTCCAAATTTTTTATTTAGAACATATGACCCGATATATAGATAGGTAATTCCAATTTTGCCTTTTTTATATTGTTTGTTTACTATGAGTTGAGGGAGAAATAGTTCATATGTTATTTATCCATGATTACAATAAACATGTTCAAGCCCACTGTGATAAATAACACCCTTCAGGCATAATCCCAAGCTAGATCAGGCATCTAAAAGATGGACAAACCATGTTTTTTTACTTAATTCATGTGCTCTAAAAAATAAAATGGGGGGTGTTTTTGTGACCCCACTGTTATAAAAATATTATTGGGGTTTTCATGAAAGAGTAAAATTGGTATGGATTTTCAGAGTTGGTTTTGGGTTCTGATACTAAGATATATATCTAATGATGATGGTAATTTGTGATATTTTAATATCATGATGAACATGCTCAAGGAATTTTATTGGTTTCGAAATGATCAGAATGGTTGGAAAAGGTTTTTGTAAAGTGTTTATGATATAGAAATAATAATTCATGAATTTAGTTTTTAAAACCTATAAAAATAGTATAAAAATTAATATATAACAAACATTAACCATGTTTGTATTAGTTAGTAAAGTTGGGTATTACTATTAAATCTGTGAATGGACATATTTTCATGATGTGAAGCGATTTTATAAGGAGATAGGTTTTTATGATTTAATAAATAATAATATAGTGAAATGTTGTTGGGTGATGTTTTACATTCAATGGATGATAATGAAAAAATTCATAATTTATAATATTAAATTGTAATAAAGGTGACTAAACAATGTTTTATGTTTGTAAATATATTTTTTATCATTCATTACATAGACTAAAAGTTACCACACAAGGAGTTTAAATTTTTTAGAAAATGGAATAACGTTCTTTATGTGCCACTGTGCAATCAAAATTTTTGAGTATTTTTATTTGGTTTTTATATTTTTTTATAAACATGATATGGTTTTGAGTATTATTAAAAAAGGGTCCTAAAAGAATGAATTTTTTCACGTATCTCCCCTTACTAGGATGCATGATAGGGGTTCATGTACCCTATGTGAATTTTCTGAATGAAGTGTGAACCCCATTCACCCATCCTTCAGAATTTCTAATTAAAAAATCCTCATTAATTTTAAATACAAATTAAATATGTATTCATATAAATTAAAAAATTCTCAATATTTATATAATCTCAATAAAGATAAAGACATATTAATTAAAAACCATCAATATGTATATGTTATCAATAAATATATATAAATAATAATACATTTTATATAATTAATAAAAACATTAATAATAGTGTCCATCACAATTTTGATCAATTGACTTGATTCTAAGTGCATTTCTCGATCCCCAGAAGTGTTTATTCATTAATTTTTATAATAAATCCATACATACAAATTTTTTCCTACTAAATAGGTCAATATGATAATATGTTGAATTTTTATTACTAAACATTCATTCTACATTCTCTCGTGTATATTAACAGGATGCAAAAAGATCAAGGGAAAATATTTTCAATTCATAGGTAAAAATGTGAAATCCATTATTTCACACTAAATCTACATGAGTCATACTATGTATAGAAAACAACAGAATTTGATTTGGAAAATAATGTTGTGTTTTTCGAATTAATCATGATACCAAATTAAATAAGAACTCATGCACATATTATAAAGGGTAATCCTATATTATTTCAATACGAAGATATTAAATGAGATATGAAACTTTTATTAGAGAAATCAACCTAAAATTCATGCACTCACTTAAATGAATAGATCAAAAACATTCTGGAGAAATAAAAAGCATAAGAGGCATTCGAGTTTATCCATACATCAAATGTTTTTATATTATTTATTAATAAAATTACAATAGATTTCTATTGAGATTATTTTTTTAAAAAAGGAACAATGATTTAGAAAATTATACCTCATTCAATAACATGATCTTCCTGAACATTCTAGAGTAATTAGATTTGATTCAAATTGATATACTAATAATGGTAATAATTTCATATTTCTTCATTTAACTCCCCCTCAAAGGAAACACGTGAAAACATATTTATAATGGTAGATTTCATCAATAATGGTTTTCATGATGTTTGAATGTAGAGAATATAGAACAATTTATCTTTAACTTACGAATTTATATATTTTAAAACATATATAACTTCACAAAGAATTATCTTATTTTCAATTATTATTCTTCAGGAACCAAAAATATGATTCAAAAAAATATGAAATCATTTTATACATATTTTGGTTGTATATGAAACACAATCTTAAAATCCATCAATGATGACCCTCTTTAGGTATTTTAATTTGGAAATAAATTGAAGAAATATTCAAGGATGATAACCTATTAAATTTTTTTATGAAGAATTGATATATGTCATGACCCCCTCATTAAAAATTGTGCCCCTCCATGGTCGACAATGTGGGAAGGGAGATTGTGACACTTGAGTCCTACCTCCGATAGGCCCCTGGTTGGTGACTAGCACAGAGGGTTTAAAAAACACACATGTATGAGGCATTACCCTCTGGAGAAAAAATTTAAAAAATACAGGTAAGGAAGAAACCAACCAACTCCATCTCATAATACAATATAAAAAGAAACAAAAGTACACAGATGGAATTCTATGCAAGAACTAATAAATATGAAATGGAAAACTGTATGTACCAAAAGAAAGTAAAACAACAGAAACCACAAATCCCAAACATCTCATATAATCCCTAATCTAGTAGTATTCATTATGATCTTTAATATGCTTTATGTGACCAAAAAATAGTTTATATAGCATAGTGTGTTTACAATAGTACACATAGTAGGATCCTTCCAAGTGATTCTCTTGAAAGAGTAAAGGAAGCATGAAAAGGAATAGTGAATTAACAACTGAAGCAAACTCATCACATAAATAGGTACACTAAGTTAAAAAAATCACTATAGATACTCAGACCAAGTGTAAGAACCCAGATCATCGTTTCAGGTATGTTTTCCTTTTTCTGGAGTCTTTAAGAAAAATGAACTTTCTGGAAATTATCAAAGTACACGTTGTGAACTTTCTGAGTACACACCGTGTACTCTTTTACTACTCGAAGCTGTGTATTGGCCATGCTCGGGCCACACACACTATGTGTAGGGTTGACGTGGAGGCCAAATTTAGCAGAGTACGGAAAAACCCACTACACGCTGTGTACTTTAAAAATACACTCACTAAATAGACCGGGGCCGCGCCTCATTGCGATATTCATCTTCTTCTAGGTCTGGTTCATCTGAGAGTGACCCGTACAACTAAATCTTCCCAGAGCTTCCGCCTCTCTGTACGTTCTCTGATTCGAGCACGATCGATTGCATTGGAAGCGCAGTAGTGACTTCTTCCTTCTGCTTTAATCTTGTTTTCCAATTCTTCATCTTTCTAAAGTTATCTAAGGTTGAATGTTTTGTGTGTTTTCTTAGATCTACGATGTTCTATGGAGAATTAGCCGTCGTGGTCCAAGTATATCGATCTCCTAGAATCAAGGTAGGTGGTTTGTGCCTTTCTGTAGACTGTCAATGAGTATTTTGTGAAAATTCCACCAATACCCTTGAACGGGGTTTTGCGTGTTACTTGTTATTCCCCAGTTGATTGCCTGATTTTCTTGATTTCTTGAGTAGAGGTCTTTACTTGTAGATGGGATAAATTTATACCGTGTTCTAGTGATTTTCCTTTCATGTTTTTCTTTTAGGAGTTTTCCAGTTTCCATGCCTAGTTGTAGGATAGTGGGACTGTTTCTTTGTTATGCTGCTGAGCCTTAGAATGATAGCCAATCAGTTCTTGAGGTTTACATGAATGATGTACGCGCGCTGAGAATGTTTATTTCCACACAGGACTGTGAGTATGTAGTGTAGTAGATAATAGGGAGAATTGACGTAAGGGCTTCCCGAGAGTATCTTTTAATACGATGCGAGACCAAATGGGGAATTGAGGATGAGTGCTTCCTCAGAGAGTCTGTAGTTCCTCGACATGGGCCACATGAGGAATGAGGAGTTGAGTGCTTCCCTAGAGATCCTTTAGTACGATACGAGACTATAGGGGGAATTGACGGAGAGTGCTTCCTCAGAGAGTCTATTAATTTCATAGTTGAACCAGAGGGGTGAGGCTGTGTGTGCCTCCTAGAGGGTTTCTATTACTTATAGGTTGAACCATAGGGGATAGGATGTGATAGTTACCTAGAGGGTTACCTGTTTCCTTATTGTTGCTGGTTGTTTACTTGTGTAGTGTATTTGATAGAACTATGGATTGTAGCTGCTTGTGCTTTCCGGTTTACTGCTTCTTGGTTTTTTACTACAATTTATTCATTGACTGTTAGGCACATATCATTGGGTGATTTCCTACTGGGATTGTATCTCACACTCTGTTTGGTACATGCTTTTGGGCCCAAGACGACTATGTTTTTACAGGTGTAGACAAGGGAAAGAACCCATCTACTTCAGGTTCTTGATTGCACTAGAGATGGAGAGCATGTGACCGAGCCGTGGCTCGCGTTGCTGAGGAATTTACCTTGTTTTCCTTTGCACTTTGTTTTTCAGTTGTACTTCAGCACGTTGGTTTGTTTTCTGCTTTCCATAGACATATGTACCATGTTGCATCATTATTATTTTATCCATTGCTTATATTGTCCAGTTCAGTTGTTGTAAGTTGTTGATTTCTTCTATTATTGTGTCTGGTTGTTTTTTTCCTCTGTATACTTTACCAAATGAGGGTATAGTTTCCCCCACCAACTTAACAAGTCCATCGCTTCTAGTCGGCAACATCTGGCATTTGGGGAAACGCGCTTGAGGTCATGTGACAAACCGGGTATGGGGCACCAGTGGAGGGGCTCTGGATTCGGGTCATTATAAAGTGGTATCAGCGGAGGTTCTTTTCTCTTGATTTACTATTCAGAGAGTTCATCTAGGGATAGGACGGACTCAATACTTGGTATTAAGCTGTTCTCGGGAGTATCTAACCCTTGTATAGGGAAAAGCCATACTACCTCGTTAATTACAGTTTGTTGGTTTTGAGATTTTACGGTTGATATGATTTCACCTTGAGTGATTCACATTCCTTATGTTGTTATTTTCTTGATGATTGCGGTTCTATTTCTATCGCAACCCAATGAGATGAGGTTATGATGTCTCATGCATCATATAGGAACATGTAGAAATCACATGCCATGCTTTCTTTCCATGCCAACTATGGTGCATTAGCGATTTCATGCTATTGTGATAGATTTTGTGTAGACTATGCATTCTGTTGTGATAGATGATTGGTAGATTCTTTGCTGATATGTTAAAGGACTGTTTGTTTTGTTTTTTACTTAAAAAGAACACCAAATTTTGGTTCTTGAGGTGTTATGGTCCCTCATTAATCAGAAATTGGTGGGTCATGGTCCTGTTTTCTCTGGTAAATGACGGTGGGAGATTCCAGGCATTGATTCGTGGGGAGTATGGGCCCCCAGGGATTGGAATTTGGAACCTCTTTGCCTTGTTTTTAGTGTTTCTGAGAGTCTGAGCTGTTTCTGAGCTACCTCCATAAAAACCCAAAATAAAAGGCGTGTACATTTTAGATACACGCCCTGTAGTTTTTAGGCTGTGTCACTGATCGTGTGAGCAGAAAACAACGTTGTTAATGTAACTTTGTGAACACGCTGTGTATAGTAGGTACATGCCGTGTATGTTCGGAGCCATGTACCCGACTGTGTCACTAACAACACGGGTCGGGGAAGCTCGGGTAGAACACACCGTGTTCGTAGGGAACACGTTGTGTAGTCATGTCCATGTACCCGACTATGTCACGAACAAAACGGGCTGGTGTTACCCTCTTTTCCACACGTTTTGTTTATTCAGAATATGCCATGTAGTCTTGTTTAGGTACTCGGCCGTGTCACAAACAACATGGGGTGGTGTCACCTTCACCTATACACGTTGTGTTTGTTAGGAACACGACGTGTACGGTTCAACCAGGTAGATGGCCATGTGTCTAACAACACGGGCCGCCAAAGCCTTGTCGAGTACATGCCGTGTTTTTTTAGAACATGACATGTAATCTCAGGTTATGTCAGACCATGTGGGTTAGTTGTGTAAAGGGACTCGGGAAGTGGAATAGTTTTCAGGTACACGCCGTGTGTTGGGGTCAACACGCCATGTAGTTGAGGTGTTACACGACTTGTAGGATAGGAGCACACGCCCATGTCAGTGGCTTAAGAAGACACGCTGTGTAGTTTTATACACACCATATAGTAGAGTTTTGAAAACTTGTGGGTTTTTCTTCCCATGTTCCCATTTTTTACTCGTGTGTCCTTTGTCCTTGTTTTTCTGATCTAAGGTATACTTTTGATCATTCAGAGCTATGCCTCCAAGACGTTCTCCGGTCGTACGTCTGTTTTCAAGAAGCGATCAGACCCCAGATATGGCTGATCATGGACTTCCTGTTGATCCTCCAGTCGGGCCAACCATGGAACCTACTATTATACCCATTTTAGGTGCTGATGTGCAGTTCAGAGAAGGTTTTATGAGGATGATGCAGGCCTTCCAGGGAGCTCCACCTCCTGCCTCGACTATGGCAGACATGATGCGGGTTTTCCAGCAGCATCATCCTCCTACTTTCTTGGGGGAAGGAGGACCTCAGGGTGCAGAGTCATGGATGGAAGCCATTCTGACTATCTTCGAGCATCTGAAGACACGGGGTGTGTCAAGAACGCCACCTACATACTCCGAGAATCTGCCAAGAGGTGGTGGGACATGATCTCACAAGTTGTTCATCAGTAGGCTATGGCTTGGGAAGAGTTCCAGCACGTGTTCTACGACTACTTCTACCCGGAGAACCTGAGGTCCGACTGAGCCTGGCAGTTCATGAGCCTAAAGCAGGGTACGCTTTCCGTTATGGAGTACTCCTCTCATTTCATCGAGCTCCAGTGTTTCACACCCCTCTTGGAAGGAAGTGTGGTGTTCTTAGTAAGGATGATTGAGGATGTTCTTTGGAGGGATATCTGGTCGCTGGTGAACATCTTCCAGCTGACATCCATCACTTCCATCGTCAACCAGACACTGATTGCAAAGCGCAATCTGAGAGAATCTGGAGCTGCGAGCCAGGGCGGTTCTGCTTCCAAATCTAGTTTTCCTCTAGATGATAGCAAGAAGCGCCGTAGAGAGTCTATGTGGGGTGACCCGAGGAAGCGTGATGCATCGTCAGGTAGCCAGGTGACATGATACCAGTTTGGCCAGTCAGGACACATGAGGCCGCAGTGCCAGAGAGACCCCATGGAGTGTCGATCTTGCGGCAAGATGGGTCACCTTCAGTGTTTCTGCGAGGTTTTCTCACCAACAGCTGGTGACTGCGGTTCTTACATGACTCCTCGTTTAGGAGCATCACCACCAGTTTCTCACCCTTCGGGGAACTAGAGTTCTTCCAGCCATTCGGGCTGAGGTGGAGGTCGAGGCCGTGGCGGTTAGCCCCCAGTCTCTCAGCACTAGAAGGGTGGATCAGCTCAGAGTGGTCATCCAGGGGCACAAGGCTGCGGTGAAGGCCAGTCTTTCACTGTGCAGTAGACTTATCAGGAGCAGGATCCCGGCCCTTCTACAATTCGAGGTACGATCTTAGTAGCATCAGTTCTATCTTCATCTCTTTTCGATATTGGTGCTAGACATAGCTTTATCTATGTTACTGTCATGAAGATCCTTGGGCTATGCATCCTTTCATCTGCCAACTCATTGACAATAGACACACCTTTGGGGACGAGGATGTCTAGTGTACGCCAGTGTAGATATTTCCCTCTCGAGGTTGCAGGGTATCATTTCCTATAGGATCTCTATGTCCTAGAGATGAGAGGATATGTTGTCATCCTCAGGATGGAATGATTGATTCCCTTCCAGGCAGTCGTTGACTGTTATCGCTGCAGAGTGGGTTTCGTTTCACCAGAGGGTGAATATTTTCTTCATAGAGGTGAATGGGATGTTCAGGCGAGTCGAGTAAGACCCGATCATCATGGTCTAGGAAGGGTGATAACCCAGATTTCTAGTATATTTTTGGATGATCAAGGGAATCCACAATTTTACTTTCCTCCAGTGGTGGATCGATTCAGGGATGTATTTCCAGAGGACTTTTTAGGTTTTCCTCTGGAGCGTAAGGTAGACTTCTCCATTGAGCTAATGCTAGGAGCGGCACTGGTGTCCATTCCTCCTTATAGGATAGCTACACCAATGATACGGGATCTCAATAAGTATTTGGAGGAGTTTCATGAAAAGGGTTTCATCCAACCCAGTACTTCTCCTTGGGGTTCTCATGTCCTGTTTATGAAGAAGGCATATGGTACCCTTCGTCTTTGTGTGGATTATCGGAAGCTGAACCAGTTGACAGTCAAGAACTGATATCCCTTGCCGAGGATCGATGACCACTTTGATTAGCTACGAGGATCTTGGGTGTTCTCGAAGATCTAATTGAGGTTTGGTAATCATCAGTTGTGCGTTAGACCATCAGATATACCTATGACAGGCTTCTGGAACAGTTATAGTCTATACGAGTATATAGTCATGCCGTTCGGCCTCACAAATGTGCCTGTAGTTTTCATGGCACTGATGAACCAAGTGTTCCATCCTTACTTCGACTCCTTCAGCATGGTCTTAGTGGATGATATCTTGGTGTACTCAGACACTCGACATGACCATGCCACACATCTTGAAATCATTCTGAGTACACTAAGAGAGCATCAGATTTATGCTAAACTCTCGAAGTGCCACTTCTGGATGGAGGATATTCACTTATTGGGTCACTTCATCTCAGAGGCAAGAGTATCTGTGGACCCATATAAGGTGAGAGCTATAGCTTCCTGGGAGCAGTCGAAAAATTTATTTGAGTTACAGAGCTTCCTAGGGCTAGCTGGATACTAAATACACTTCATTCAGGACCTTTCTCATCTAGAATTACCATTGACAGGTCTGACCAAGAAGGGGGAGAAGCTCTTATGGTCAGATTCCTATGAGTCAGCCTTTCCGGATCTGAAATGGAGGTTGACGTCAGCACCGATACTAGTCTTGCCAGATCCATGCAAGAGCTACACTGTTTACTATGATGCTTCAGGTATCGGGCTGGGAGCTGTGCTTATGCAGGGAGATGGAGTCGTTTCATTCGGGTCATGGCAGTTGAGGCCACATGAGAGGAACTACCCTACGCACGACCTGGAGTTGGCAGCTGTTGTTCATGCCCTACACTGTTGGAGACACTATCTTCTGGGAGATCACTTTGTGGTCTTCACTAAACATAAGAGTTTCAAGTATATCTTCACTCAGCGTGATATGAATCTCAGGCAGCATAGGTGGGTATATTATCTACCGTCCTTTGATTTCGAGCTTGCCTGTACGATGGGGAAGGGAAATGCAGTGGAACATGCGTTGAGAAAAAGAACTCAGATTTAGGTAGTTCATGAATATAGTAGTGAGTGGCAGATTATGGCACTGTTCTCTGAGATGCAGCTGGAGTTGCATGACAGACATGGGCAGACTTACCTATCTTCTGTAGCTGTTACCTCTACACTGCTTGATCGGGTACGGATGGGGAAACTATCAAACTCAGAAGGCTTAGTCCGGCAGGAGAGTGTGTCAGGAGAGGACCCTCTTCCTAGATGGACAGTGGGCGAGGATGAGATCTTGCATTTCTAGGGATGCGTATGGGTGCCAGCAGACATATGCGAGGAGCTGATGTAGGACTTTCATTCCTCATTTTGGGAAGTTCATCCTGGCGTCCCCAAGATGTATCAGGATCTTCATCGCCAGTACTTTTGGACAAGTATAAAGAAATATGGTGCCTATTTTTTCATGAGATGTTCTACTTGTCAGCAGGTGAAAGCAGAGCATCAGTGACCAGTAGGCCTTTTACAGCAGTTACCCATTCTGGAGTGGAAGTGGAACGATGTCGCAATGGACTTCATGATCGGATTGCCAAGGTCGCTTCAAGGGAACGATATTGTTTGGGTTGTCGGCGACAGGCTCACAATGGTTTCTCACTTCTTTCCAATCAAGTAGAACATCAGTGTAGATGATCTGGGATGACATTACATCCGAGAGATAATTCATCTTCATGGAGTTCCACACTCCACTATTTCCGACAGGGATGCACAAATTACCTCTCGTTTCTTGCAGAGACATCAGAAGGCCTTAGGTTCACATGTACTTTTGAGTACAGCATACCATCCCTAGACTGATAGAAATTCTGAGCGCATGATCCAGGTGCTTGAGGATATGCTAAGATATTTCATCCTAGACTTTGGTGGTTCTTGGTAGAAGCATATTCCTCTGGTGGAGTTCACCTACAACAACAGTTTCCAAGGAGACCATTCAAATGGCACCATACAAGGCTTTGTACAGTAGGCTATGTCGATCACCCTTGTGCTGGCTAGAGGTAGGAGAGGCAGCTTTGCTGGGACCTTGTCTTGTTCAGGATATGTTAGAGCAAATAGAGTTGATTCAGAAGAGGATGGCTATAGCACAGTCTCGACAGAAGTATTATTCTGATCCGCGGAGATGACCCCTGGAGTTCGAGGTCAGAGATCAGGTTTTCCTACGTGTCGTGCCGAGGTCGGGACACAAGAGGATTCAGAGACAGGGTAAGATTTCACTGTGGTACGTCGGGCCATTTGAGGTTTTGGAGAGAGTTGGTCCAGTTTCCTATCGGTTGCAGTTACCTCATAGGTACCAGGCCATGCACGACGTCTTCCATGTCTCTCAGCTCCGACATTACTTTTCAGAACCATCTCATGTCTTTCAACCTGAGGAGTTTGAGCTTGAAGAAGATGCGTCGTTTGAGGAGCATCCTATCCGGATTGTCGATCATAGTACGAAGGTTCTCTGTGGGCGGTATGTTCCTCTGGTATGGGTCCTATGGCAGCACATGCGAGTATAAGACGGGACATGGGAAAGGGAGGTTGTTGTACGATCGTAGTGGCCGGAGTGGTTCGAGGATTCTTCTTCTACGCCTCTTTAGGAAATTTGCGGATGAATTTCTTTAAGGGTAGAAATTTGTAAGAACCCGGATCTTCATTTCAGGTATGTTTTCATTTTTCTGGAGTTTTTAAGAAAAATGAACTTTCTGGAAATTTTCAATGTACACACCTTGTACATTCTGAGTACACGCCGAGTACTCTTTTCTCGCTCGAAGCCATGTACTGGTTGTTCCCAGTCTACACACACGGTGTGTAGGGGTGATGTGGAGGCTGATTTTTATTGGAGTATGGAAAACCCCACTACACGCTGTGTACTTTAAAAATAAAATCTGTGTACTTTTCTTTTTTTTCACTAAACAGACCAGGGTTGCGCCTCATCGTGATATTCGTCTTCGTCTAGGTCTGGTTAGTTCGAGAGCGACATGTACAGCCAAATCTTCCCTAAGCTTCCGCCTCTCTGTCCATTCTCCGATTCGAGCACGGTCGATTGCGTTGGAAGCACAGCGGTGAGTTCTTCATTCTTCTTGAATCTTGTTTTCCAATTCTTCATCTTTGTCACGTTATCTAAGGTTGAATTTTTTTTTTGCGTTTTCTCAGATCTACGAAGTTCTAAGGATAATAATCCATCTGGGTTCAAGTATATCGATCTCCTAGGATCGAGGTAGGTGGTTTGTGCCTTTCTGTAGAAAGTCAATGAGTATTTTGTGAAAATTCAACCAATACCCTAGAACGGGGTTTTGTGTGTTACCTGTTTCTCCCCTGTTGATTGACTGCTTTTCTTGATAGCTTGGTTGAGGTCATTGCTACTAGATTGGACAAATTTATACTATTTTCTCATGATTTTCCTTGAATGTTTTTCTTTTAGGCATTTTCCAGTTTCCATGCCTAGTTATACGATAGGGGGACTGTTGCTTTGTTGTGCTGTTGAGCCTTAGAATGATAGCCAAGTAGTTCTTGAGGTTTACTTGGACAATGTACATGCGCTAAGCATGTTTATTTCCACACAGGACTGTGAGTACCTAGTGTAGTATACCATAGGGAGAATTGATGTAAGGGCTTCTCCAGAGTGTCTTTTAATATAATGCAAGACCACAAGAGGAATTGATGATGAGTTCTTCCTCACAGAGTCTGTAGTTTCTCGACGTGGGCCACATGGAGAATGAGACGTTGAGTGCTTCTCGAGAGAGTCTTCAGTACGGTACGAGATTATAGGGGCAATTAATGGTGAGTGATTCCTCAGAGAGTCTATTAATTTCATAGGTGAACCAGAGGGGAGAGACTATGTGTTCCTCATATAGGGGTTCTAGTACTTATAGGTTGAACCATAGGGGTTTGGCTATGAGATCCACCCAGAGGGTTACCTGTTTCTTTATTGTTGCCAGCTGTTTACTTGTGTACTGTAGTTGTTAGAACTGTGGATTTTAGCTGCTTGTGGTTTTCTGTTTACTACTTCTTGTTTTATTACTGCCATGTCTTCATTGACTGTTAGGAACAAATCTCTGGGTGATTTCCTAATGTGATTGTATCTCAAACCCTGTTTGGCCAATTCTTTTGGTCCCAAGAAGACTATTTTGTTGCAGGTGTAGATAAGGTCAAGCTCCCTTCTACTTCAGGTTCTTGATTGCACTAGAGCTGGAGAGCATGGGACCGATCCGTGGATCACGATGCTGAGGAGTTTACCTTGTTTTCCTTTGCACATTGTTTTTCAGTTTTACTTCTGCACGTTGGTTTGTTTGCTACTTTCCATAGACATATGTACCATGTTGCATCATTATTATTTTATCCATTGCTTCCGCTGTTCAGTTCTGTTGTTGTATGCTGTTGATTGCTTCCGCTATTGTTTCTGTTTTTTTATATACATTACCAAATGAGGGCATAGATTCCCCACTAACTCACCAAGGCCCTCACTTCTAGTCGGCAGCCTCTGGCGTTTTGGGAAACACGCTTGAGTTCATGTGAAGAACCGGGTACGGGGCACCAGTAGTGGGGCTCCAGATTCGGGTCGTTACACCAAGTACCAGATAAAAGTTAATATAATATAGTATAGAATATCAATGGTACCCCAATACCACTTTTATATCGGTTTTATTCTTTTCCCCAATGTGGCACGTCCTAAGAATCTGTTTCCAAAATGGATTTCCTGAAGACACCTGGTCAAGCACCATAATTTTCACCTTGTGAAACACAACATATTTTCTACAGACACATGTGCAAAGAACCACACAATCCTCACAACTAAAAGTATCCAGGTAGTTTTTGTGAGCTACCATAGCTCTCTTGACATGTATCATACTTCAGGTATTATACCTCAAACCATTACAACCCATACACTAAGTAAGGATCCTCATTCCATCATATCGTATACATGTTACACCCATTCTTGTCCATATGAAACTGTATCCAGATTATAGGATTGTGTATAACCAAAAACCATTACATTCCACTACACATATATAGGGAAAACTAACTATCATGACCACCATCACAAGTAACTACCAAGATATGAGAGAGGGTAAATTGTGGTAGTCACCCATCCATTATCCAACTGTGAATTTGGGGAAAGTACCCAAAAGGGTTCAGAATCACCAAAGTGTCAGTCAACCTAAATGACTATGTGGGATATATTATTGAAGAAAAAAATTATAGGTTATAATATAGCTCACAACCATAGTATGGTCATAACCTAGTCTTAGATTCAAAGACATCTTTTGTCTCTCGGACTCCCAGCTTCCACTGCTATTACTAGAAATCCTATAAGAAAACATCCATTTATAGAGATTTACTAAATCATTTTGTCCCATGTAATCAGTTTTACATTACATTAATTAATTATTTAACTGTTAATTATACATTATCATCCCATATTAAATTTTATTATCATCACACCAATTGTTCCATACCCTTCAGGTATAACCAAACCAAGTCAATGGTTCCATTAAATTGTAACCTCACCATTTCATCCCAAAAATCTCTAACCCAATGGGTTAACAACATTTATT
This sequence comes from Viscum album, assembly GCA_963277665.1. Lineage (NCBI taxonomy): Eukaryota > Viridiplantae > Streptophyta > Magnoliopsida > Santalales > Viscaceae > Viscum > Viscum album. The sequence continues at coordinate 1,647,160,904 of OY728140.1, read as the reverse complement.
CAATTATTTATTAACAGAATTTTCACTTTTCCATAATTCAATGTATTATTGATAAAATATTCAAATCTACCAAACACAAGGGGAAAAACAAGGTGAGTAGATGAACTATCTGTCGATTATTTTCCACCTATAGCTACAGAACATGTTCATACATCCTCGAGAAGTTAAACATGGAAGGAACATAGAATACCATAAGCGTTTTCACTAATTTTGGAATGATATTATGTACAACCATATTCCTAGAGAACTGGGGAATCTAAATAAGATAAACAAACAATAATATTCAACAAGCATCCAACATTACCATCAAACCCACTTCATCATATTTGGTGTCTTCACTGACACCCACGTGCAGAAACCGAAGCATCACTCCACTCTAGGAATCAACTACTACCAAAACCATTGGGACTCACTACCCCACATACCACAACAACCATCTAGTCTCACATCAAAACAGAAAAATTAGAAACCAAAAAAATAATACAGGGCTCTAGGACCCTAACTAGGCATTCATCCTTCACCCACAATGTGTACTAACAACTTCAAAGCATAAGGATCTTGGACTTTACATGCATGAGGGTTACTCAGAAACCTACCTTGAATTATCATTTATCATCATCTGGTCCTCTAATCCATCCTGAATTAACCGATTAATTATTAGTAAGTTCCGACACTGGGAAACCTAACCAGAAAGATTCCATAAAAATCTAAAAAATAAATAAACTTGCTTACTGCATCAACTTGATTATCATCAAATTACAACAACAGAAATATTTATTTTCATTCCTCTTTAACTTTTTCTAATTAATTCAAAATTAATCCCATCTTTTAATTCATTAAAAATTTCCATCAAAATGACATGCTTAACATGAAAAGCATAGATATCAATCTATCTACCAATGAAATAGCCAAAAACATATGATTAAATCTAGTTATTTAAACCCATTAAAATCTTTATTATGTCAATTCCATTATCATATAGTGGATAAATCATGCTAACTATATATTTTCACATGAAAAAAAATTGTAGCCATGAATCCCCTACCTCAAAATATTTACAATGTTATTTTCTAGAGAACGACCCAACACAATGGATCTTGCTCACTTCTCTTTAAATGATTGAATTCAACCAAGGATGTCGAGCTACAACAACATCATCCAACTCCCATGAATTATGCATTAGAATCATAGGGAACACTTTCCATAACAAAGAAAATTAGGACCAAGAAGAAAGTTCTAGAACCCAGACGAATATAAGCAGAACACACCATCCATCAAATACTGATCGATACCTCCTGGTTTCACCAAAATAGGGGGTGTGCATAAGATGTAGGAAAAAATAAAAGGGAAAAATCCAAGAATAAATGATTGATTATAGAACTCCTATGAGAAAGAATGTTTTGGGAATCCCATACAAGGGGGAAAAATAAGGAAGAACAAGGGAAAGGGTATCTCAGCTTCATAATGATCTAAACTGTGCATTTGTTTAGATATGTTTTAGATTTTCCATTAAGAGAGAATCATATTAGACCACATGGAATGACCAAGTAAAGGCTTCCTCACAATAATGAATATTCAGATACGGGTTAAGAGCCTTGAATCAGCCCTAACTCCCTTAAAACAAGGTTTTGAATATAGTTTACGTCATAGGAAACAATAATTGGGTGAATCTGTAGAACTCTAGGAAAAACTGGAAATTTGGAAAAAGAAATGACACTATTCTAGAAACACAATTCATAAAACTGTTCATAAAATATGGAACCAAAAATTACACTATTCATGAAACACTATTCATTACATCATTCTGAAAATTATAAAAAGGAAATCAAAAAGGTCTTAAAACCCTATTCATGAGACCATTTTAGAACATTTGGCAATGGAAATGATACCATTCTGGGAACACTCTTCATGAAACCATTCTGGAAATTTTCAAAAGGAAATGACATCATTCTACAAACATTGTTCATGAAATAGTTCTAGAAATTTGGCAAAGTAAATGACACCATTCTAAAAACACAATTCATATAACTAGAAATTTGGTAATGTGTTGGAATTAAGTCACATTGAACTCAAAAAACACCTCAAACACATTATTTTAGCAAGGGAATAAACCATACATGTCTAGGGAATTACATCATATATATATATCAAAATGTTCTCATCCCCAAGAATTCGAAACCAACTCGAATACAAAATAAGGTCTGACCAACAACTCGTCCACATAAATATCATGAATCTCACCACAAAAGGAGATCAACTGGTTCAAAAAAACATGTGGAAAAACACAATAACCAAAACCAGCTCCTTAACACTCTCTTAGGGGAGATAACTCTAAAAATATAGGAGACCAAAACATGAGACAAAAGTGATCCATCTCAAAAAAATGAATGGTCTACAACGAAAAATGAACAACATTAAAGGAAAAGAGATAAACATCAAATAGCTTGGGTTTCTAAGTGAGTATATCTGACTCATGTTCCCAGTTACTCTCTTCCACTCCATCCTTATGCTACACAACACGAACTAAGGGAATATCACACTGGAACAAAACCTTCTCCTTGTGGTCTTGGATCTCTACTGGCTGCTCCATGAAGGTCACATCATTTTTAACATTGAACTCTCCCCAATCAATGATGTGAGAGTAATCATGAAGATAACAAAAGATCTTTGACACATGAAAAACATTGGGTATCCTATTCATCTATGGGGTAAGTGCTACCTGATATGCCATAGCTCTTACACAATCAAGCACCTCAAAAGTCCCAACAAACTAGGCAGAAGGCATACTCCCACAACCAAATATTCTCTACCCATGGTGGGGAGTCACCATTATCAACACATGAAACCCAACATCCATCTCTGGAGGTCTCCTCATAAGATCGGTATAGGACTTCTGATGATCATGTGAAGCATTCACCCTCACACAAAACATCTGAACCATCTCCATCATATTATATACTAGATATAGCCCAAGAATTTATGGCTCTTCGACCCTATTCCAGCACAAAAAATAATGGGAAGGTAATACATAAAAGGATTCAAATGGAACCACACTGATGGAGGATCAAAAACTATTGTTGTATGAAAACTCTACCAAGGTTAGGGTCATCTTCACAAACCACAAAAATCCATGACACAAGAGTGAACTATTCCATTCATAGTCTAGATGGTCCGCTCTATCAAACCATTCATATGTGGATGAATGTATCTACTATGGTATAGTTGAGATCCAAAATACTAATGGAGACCTATCCAAACCCTAGAGGTAAAATGAGGATCTCAATCCGAAATGATCATCCACATGACTCCGTGGAGTCTCACCACCTCCTTTAGGTACCACCTTGATAAAACCTCTGATCAACTCGACTCCTAGATTACTATAAAATTGGATGACTTCGTCAAATGATCCACTACTACCCATATAGCATCATTGCCTACTTTAGATCGAGGTAAACTAGTAACAGAGCCCACCGAGATGTCCTCTCACATTTATTGAGTAACATCTAGCTATTAGAGAAAACCATTTCGAACAAGGCGACCATCCTTCACCTTTTGGGAGACCAATCGTCGAGATACAAACTCTACAACTACATGCTTCGACCCTAGACACTAAAAATAAATCCTTATATCTTAGTACATCTTCGTCACACTAGTATATTAAATTAATAGAAAACTATTGAACTCCCTTGTAACCATATCATGAACCATTAATGGAATGGAAATAACTCCTAGAATAAATGCCTATTATTGTTCAACTTCATTCGATCCTTTAGGGGCCTCACAAAAAAACTCATTATCTCCCAAACTCTACCTCACGGTCCCCCAATTGGGATTCTTCTACCTACATCACTAGAGATGATTTCACCATTATCTAAAAAAGACAGACTATTCCCCCAAATTATCGAATATTTATATATAATGCGGAATGTTATTCAATCATCCTCCAGGAATCACCTGATTCATGCAATACATCACTATGTGACTTCCTTCTGAGCACATTGTCTAAAACATTCCATTTAATAGGTGTATATAATATTTCTTCGTCGTAATCCTCTAATAACTCCTTCCACTAACTCTACCGCAAGTTCATGTCATGATGGGAGAAAACATACCTCAGGCTCTCATGATCGGTTAAAACCACAATTTGATCTTCGAAGAGGTAATGTATCCACAAATTCAACGAAAATTCCACAATTACCAACTCATGATCATGGGTGGTATAATTACCTTAACGGGGACACAACTTACATGAACCATTAGAAACAATTGATCTCTGTTGTGTTATAATTCTCCCCAATCCCAAACACAAAGCATCGTAGAAAAATCAAACTAAAATCCCTATCCTGGTAGACAATGAAATAGAATTCTTACTAACTTCTCATTGAGATACTCAAATGATACATGACACTGATCAGTCCACATGAACGTTAGATCCTTCCAGGTGAATGATATTAGATGAGTCACAAACCAATATAAATCATCTAATATCCTTCTATAGTAGCCTGAGAGAGAAAGGAAACTTCGTACCTCTACCACTATTTTGGGGGATTCTCAAGACACGACTACTTCTATCTTTGGGGATGCATATAAACTCCCTAATGGGTAAAAACATTCCCCATGAAACATACTTCTCGAGCCCAAAATTCAAACTTTGACAATTTCCCAAATAGTTTTTGTTGATAAAGGAATCCCAAATAGGCATAAAGGTTATCTATATGCTCCTCCTCAGACACAAGGTGCACAGGGATGTCGTTGATGAAACCCACCAAGAACTTATCCAAGAAATCCAGAAACAGAGAGTTCATTAACCCCATGAATAGAACGGGATCATTTTTCTCACACTGAAAGTAATCAAAATGAACATATAATGTCCATGATGAAAATAGAAGGAAGACTTCGGGATATACTCAGTGTTCACACACAACTGATGATATCCTGAGTGAAATTCAATCTTTGAGAACCAACATGAACCCTTCAGTTGATCGAACAAGTCACCAGTCTGTGGATGTGGATAGCAGTTCTTCACTGTCACTTTGTTCATGTGACACTAATCGATACACAACTACAAACTATCATCATCCATCTTCTCAAAATAAACCGTTGCACCCCACAATGGCACACTCGGCCTAACAAAACCACACTACATTAGGCAATCGAGCTATATATGCAGATCCAACAACTCAAAAGGTGTCATCCTAAATGGAGACATTGAGAAAAGAGACATACCTTGCTATATCTCGATGCCGAACTCGATCTCCCATTATGGGGTAACGCTACAACCTCTTCTAGAAAGGCATCGGGGTACTCATCAATGACCCTAGAAATTTACAACTATTTAACCTCTGATGATACCAATATTATTTCATCTATCAAGGATGAAAAATAAAGAACACACCTCTAACCCATCCGAGGGTCCCTCTCGACAACAAACACTGCTGGATCTCCATCAGCATCAAAGAACACCACCTGTCTCTAGAAGAAATCCAGGACATCCTATATTGAATTCAACAATTCCATGTCATTGATGAAATCATATGATTGTATCCATAGACATATGAAATCCCCCCAAGAGTGGTGCTTCCCTAGAACTAGCTCTTAGTCTCTACAGAAATAGGACAAGTCATCTCACCCTCCAACTGGAATAGTCAATGGAAAGGGAACTAGAATCCTCTCTACCTCAAGTACCAAAGCATGAAAAAATGATGGTGATATGAAGTATTGTGTCACTAATGAATAAAAAAGGAATGCACCCATGTATAAAATAATAAAAGTGCACCTCGAACGATATGTCGCTCCCATGGAATTGGAAACGATAAAGCATGAAGCTGAACATGACCTTCTCCATAGAGTTTATGACCTTAATGATGACCACTTCCAAGGCCGCACATTTCTATATAAAGATGGGGAGCATCCCAAGGCTTCCCTCTTCCTTCACCATCAACTCTCTACTAATCCAAAGCTGGTGTAACCTACTACTGCCGCCTCAGCTAAAACTGCCTCAATGGAGGAACCCAAATTAGAACACCCAACAAATGCTGAATGATTTGAAAGTTTGGGAACTCTCGTTGCTGATGACTTATTCCACACATGAAGAACAAGAAGTTGATCTCTTGTCATAGGATTGATAGTTTCCTCCAACGACGAAACGAGATATTGAAGGCTGGTACCTACCCCCGTCCAAATGGAAACTCTTCGTCCCTAAAACCCACAAACTCCTGAACAAATCACTTATTCACGAGAAATCCTAATGAATCTCCTCTTGTTATTACATGGTTTTATCTAATTTCATCTCGATGACCTCCTCCCTCTAATGAAACTTGAGATATGTCGCCAGTATAAATAGGGTGACCTAGCACTGGATCTCTAGAGGAAGAGCCTTCTTAAAATTCCTTTCCAAGGAATCATCATCTAGTAATATGTCTAAAAGATATCATATAAGGTTGTTGAAATAGGGCTTGAACTCTCGTACACTAGAGCCTCTCTACCGAAGGGTAACCATCTCCTAGTGACTGGATTCCATCGCTATCGAACAAATAAATTTATCTAATAAATTCTCCCGAAACATCTCCCAAGAGACCATAGAATCCTTGCGATACTAAAGGAACAATAACCACCACTCCATTATTTCCCCACACAACATCATCACAACCAATGATACACAGTGATCCCTTTGAGAAAAAATCTAAGAAGAAGACATCTCATCCTCTTCCAACCATCCCTATATGAATGCATCTAAAATGGATCCCTCGTACTTATAAAGACTATGGAGATGAAACTCTCAGATTTTCCTCCTCTATGTTTTGTTGTCATTAACCTATATTGTATGGTGATATTCTAGCACAACCTTCCTGTCATCTTCTACGCGAACCATAGGAGGACATCGACCTAGAGTCGTACCTACAAAATGAAAAATATTTAAAACACTTATTCTTGGAATATGAAATAAGTTAACATTAATAAATTTGTTTCTCTAGTTCATTTTGTGCTAACCTGTCCAAAGGTCTTCCCATTCAAACAAAATTTCAATGAAGAATGATGCATGATCATTTCCTAGGTCTCTACTCAGGAACCGACATCACTTAATTTAGCACCTACTATAAACATAAATTTTCATGCATCAGATCATATGGGGCCATATGTACATGTGTCTCAACCAGTCTTGAGTTTTTACTGTGCTAGCTAAACATAGCTGACACTGTTGTCGTACCAACCCATGTATCCTCACATGTTTCTAAATGTAAAATCCATCATATCCTTTAATTAGACTTCAAATATTACTCTTTCACGACCCCTCTTCACAATGTGTACCCCTCTTGGTGTGTAAATTTGAGATGGGATATAGTGACACCTAATTATGGCCTCCAGTATGCCCTGGGTTGGAGACTAGCACCGAGGGTGTAAAAAATGCACATATGGGAGGCATTACCCTCTGAGAGAACACAAGCAAAGGGGATATATAATACCCAACCAAATCTAGTTTAAATAAAGATATAAAAATAAACCAAGTATACTTAATTAATGTCATGCAAGAACTAATTCAATTGAAAGGTTAAATTACCAGTAAAAAAATAAAGTAAAACCGTAGCAACCACAAATCCTGAATAGCTTATACAAACCCCAAGCTAGTAGTAACATTCCTGACCTCAAACCCGGTCAAATGACCTAAAAAACTTATATAACATAGGGTGAGTATAAATGTATACTCAGTATGATCCTCCGTAGAGTCTCTCATGAAAAATTAAAGGAATCATTCTAAAATATAGTGAATCAACAAGTGAAACAAACTCATCACATAAACATGAATAATAAGTTTACAAACTCCACATCACTACTCTCACCAAGTATCACAATAAAGTGTATATAATATAGTAATGAATATCAAGGGTAACACATTACCATTTACCCGATAATTTTTTTCTTTTCCCTAATGTCGCACGTCATAATAATCTCTCTCCAAAATTTATGTCTCAAAGACACATCTGAGAGCACCACAACGTGCACCTCATGCAACAAGAATTATATTCATATAGACTCCTTGTAAAAGCACCAGACCATCCTCACAAAAAAATAAAATTCCAAGTATGTTTTCTAGTGACATAAATATGTTATTTCACCACAATATGGAGGAACATGAAATATGGGATGACACTCATGCACTAAATTTAGAGAGCTCTTCAGGGACGAATGGTTTACTAGGATCATTTTACATAATCTTCTGGGATCTGGTGTAAGGGAATATGATTATTTCCATTCTGGATTCCATTAAAGGCTGAGCATTACCATGGATTACCTGTGCATCCTCCTTTGTCCCCATTTCAGATGATAAATATCATTCCTTGAATAATCGTTATAGGGAAATCAGTATGTGAAACTTCCCACACAAGTTCCTTTCAAATGTAATCATAATAAGTCTTTCTCTTTATCTACCATAGTGGGTCTCAGAGAACCAATAGGTCTTCTTCAAGGGGAGATCAACCCAAGATTCTTTTGAAATGGTGTGTGAAATGGGTAGGAATATTTACTATAATGAATTCTTCTTTATCATTGTTATCAAAATTGATATGCACAAATCATAACATAAGATGAATAGAGTTTCACTAAAAAGGTGTTTACCCACATGGTTTTCTCCACATAGGAAGCATGTCTCTTCTTCAAGGTGTACAATTCCCCATGGATGGTAATTTCATTCATGGGATGTAATTTCGAGGTTTTAAATCCACATGTATCCTTAGGTAGGCAAAATCCTTATCCCTTAGACATTTCAACATGGTTGAAGGCACACGTGGCATATATCTTGACTGTAGAGTCCTCAATAGAACCATTCAAGCTTATCATTAAAGGGATTATGCTAATGAAATTTCAATTTATTTTCCAATGAAATGATTTTATTTTTTAATGTAAAAAATAAGGAACATTCCTGAATTCAAAAAATATGTGACATTTATTATAGGTGGAGTGAACATGATATCAAGAAGGGAAAAATCAGTGTTTTATTTTCAAAATGGAGCTCAAAAACAAAGAGGAAGAATATTGTGGAGGGGTTAATGATGAAAATTTGGTCTCTTCCCATGGATTATATGGGGTACCAGTGGATTTAGTAATGATTCACGTACTACACATTTTGGGGATGATTGATAAAATCATGGGTTAAATCACTAACTAGAAAAGCCACATTATCTCTTTTTAGGGTCTATCCACTTCTGTTTATTGTTTATCATCCTCTATTCACGTCAACATGTTCCCTGTGATAAATAATCTAAAGTTAGTGTTGATGAACATTGAATGATTTGATATGTTTTGTTGGGAATTTCATGCAAAGAGATGATACCATTGGGATTCTTGGGACAGGATGTGCAATAGAGTTTGAGTGGGTGTTATTAATATATGGAGCATCATGGAAGAAATACAAATAATGTAGGAATCCATTGTGTGAAATGTTTTTGAGGGTAAATAAATTTAAAAATAGTTCATTTCCATCAGATATGGATTCCAGAAAAAAATAACAAGGGGATTATGGACTTTGAATTTTTTCTTGATCAATAGTCATATTCCAACTCTTTGGAGTCACTCGAAATGGATCATTGGTTGTGTTCATATTAACTTCTGGATCAAAAATTGTGATGTCTAAACACTTAATTTTCTAGGATTTTTAACTCAGGACATCACCTTCTCTCTATATATCACGATTGAATCACTCATTTGGTCTATTTTGAATCCTCTCCAATAAAAGATATTTAATATCATCTAATTAAATTCATAGTCTGATAATTTTTTTCATAGGGATGACATCAATCGGATTTTTAGCGAAGGGATACTGAGTGCTCCATCAATAGACAAACATTATTGAATGAAAGGAATGAGGTTATTTGGTTAAATGATATTCCTACACAATAAAAATTATTGGTGTGAAGTCTATGTCACCAAGCTCTACTAACAAATGATTATATTAGATAAAAGGGTGTCTCTCTTGCTTCAAAATGCCTATTCTACATAAACTATAAATATAAAACCTCCATGAATCTCTTATTTGAGAATAAATGGGAAGATTAATTGGAGATTACCCTTGTATATTTCTCATCCAACGTGATTTATGACAAAATATAGAAGCCTTTTTTCATTCATAGTTTATGGAGGTAGGGAACAACACGATTGATTAGAAGGTGAGGGAACTGCTAATAGAAATGGGATTCTTGATTAAATGGAATGCTAGAAACTGAATCTATCATGTAATAATATCTAGTTCTCATGTGGGTATTGTGGTGAAATCCAAATGTATGTTAGAAAAATTGATACAATATTTTAAATGGTGGGAATGCTCCTCTTCACATAGAAGGCTCATTGATGGACTGTGATCATCTCCCACTACCCAGATTCACACTAGAAAGAGATTGTGTGTGAGATGGAGACCTCTAATATTTTGGTATAAGATCTATGTGGATTTGTCTTGTTCTAAAGGTGTCATGCGGTGGGGGGGGATTTCAGAACACAAAGGATTAGTTATTCATTCTATTAGAGACAGATTCTTTTGTGATGAATCTATTCTAAAAGATGAATTGGAATTGATGAAGGGAAAAGAACTTTTACATGTTCAAAACACCAAGCCAGGATTTGGTGAAACCAACTCATCAATGATTATAGGTTCATAGTATTTTAACATCTAAACTCCTTGGACCTTTAACAATATCATTCCGAAATGAAGATGAATCCTTGATTCGTGGGTCACCATCTATCACATTTAGTTATAGGGGAATAAAGTTAATGATTTCATTCAGTATAAGGTGACTAATTGAAACCACTGATAAATATTTTCCCCCATGAGGTAGCTTATTCATTAGTGTTTTCACTTTTTATGTTTTATTCTCTAGATCTAAATTATTTTAGGCCTCCATGACTGTTTTTTTCACTAATCTTGGGTAATAGATACATTAATAAAAATTCAATGTGGATAGGAAGATACCATAATACTATAATCAAACAAGAAAACCCAAATAAATTAATGATATAATATATTAAATGATGTTTCAAGTTGGTTTTAAATCATTGATTTAAATTTTTAGTTGAAATATAAGTTTTTATAAAATGTTTTTTTTAAATATGAATATACTAAGTAAAAGTGTTTATAAAATGTTCTTTTTGAATAAGAATGAATAAGATATCAGATTAATATAATTTTAATTTAGTAAGGCATAACTACTTGGTAGTAATGACTATAATCATATATTGAATCTAATGGAAGATAGATATTCTTTTGGTTATATTTGTAATGTTTTTGTTGTTTTAATTTAATTAGTTTAGAAATCAATTCGTATATGAATAGGGGTAATTTATTGATATCATTTTGGATATTTTCATCAAATGATTTAGAAAATGTATATTTTTTCTCTTAAAGATTTATCATGTATTTTTATAACAAATTATGCCCTTTAAGAAAACTATTTTATCCACATTTGATAAAGAATAAACCCAGTTATTTTTTATTATTAGATTATTATGGGAGATCATATGTAAAATATTTATACTATATGAAGATAAGGTTTTAGCCATTAAATTTGAATTTTTAAACATTTACATCACATCATTTTCTATAGTTATGTATATCCTCAAATAAATTCACTGATTTGAAAATTTTAATGTCCTAATTTTTTTCTGAAGAAAAGAGTATAGGAATTTTTTTACTATTAAACATAAATAATGTAAAAAGCTTATTTGGGGTGAAGAAATAAAATAATTAATTATCTTATTCGAATTGAAATATATTTCTTCATTAGGTATGGATTTTTATTATATTTAAATGCATTGATCTTCACATCTGGTTGGTTTTACAATTATGGCTGCAATTTATAGAAAGTTTTTCATGATAAATATCTATATAGTGAAATATATATTCTAAAAAATCTTAATAAATAAATTCATATGTATTGTGTGGATGTAGATGATGAATAAAATATTGATAATTCATTCATTATTCTTAAATGGAGTGTTAGTTAAAAACAAGAAAATAATCAAATCCATTGTTATTAATTTCAAAATAATGATATCCAAAAAAAGAAAAAATTTTAAAAATATCATTTATTGACATTATGAGATTGTATGATTCATAATGTGTTTTAGAGAATATTCACAGGAGTTTAAAATTTTTAACTTGTTTCTGAATAACATATAAAATAGTTTGTAGTAAAAAAGTATAATCACATAGAGAACATCACTAAACTTTATTCTCAATGTATGACTTACATAGTGTTTTGTCTATGTCTATGATGATATATGTGTTTATTTTAGGAAAAAAATTAAGTGAATTTATTATGTTATAGTTGGATTTAAATTAATTGGTATTTAGTAATTTTATATATATTCAATTTCAATAATACTATTAAGACCTAAAACAATCTATTAGTGAAATTAAATAAATTTTATAGAGGAAATGAAATTTTTAATTTGAGAAATATAATAGATGTAACTTGTTTTAAAAACTAATTATTTGAGGAATTATGGTTTTATACTCATTATATTTATAATTTTACAATAAATTTTGATTTTTAATTTATTGAGTAAAAAGTTCTTTGATTTTGGGAGAATTTTATGTGTATTTACTATTACCTGTATTACAAAAAAATAAAATGATAAAATAATGTTTTTTTGTGACTAAATGAGTTCTTAAAAATGATTTATTAATAAATGATGATTTTTATTCAATTTATTACTATTTTTAAATTTCAATGAAATTTATTTTTTTATATATTAATTGTTATAAGGTTCTTTTAATTAATTTTATTATATTTTTAGATTAAACACAATTTGGATCTTTGATGTAAAAATGATTTAATCCTCTTAAATTAATTAATGATTTTTTAGGAATTTATTTTTGATAATATGAATATAGTTATTGAATATTTTTGTCACAACATATTTTTGTCGATTAATAATGTCCTATTTTTTATATTTTATTTAATTTTTGACAAATTATCACATAACAACATTTAGTCATAATTATAAACTTATTAAAATATATGAATTCTTATTTTAGTGATTGGTTTTTATTTTCATTTAATTTTTAATCATATCTACGATTTTTTAATATTTAAATTTTATTTTATAGCATCTCACATGTTATCCATAATTCCATCCCAAAGAAAAAATATTGGATGATAATAAAGTTGGTCAGTCGGAATGGCCTGAAGGCCTTCATTTTTATTATTATTTCATAATCCATCTTTCAAGGGGTAAGTTGGAACCCCTACAAGGCATGAAGTCTTAGAGACAATTACATGACGCGTAGGGCTTAGAGGTAATCACTGAGACAAGACAACATGGAATGTCTCCGCCCCGACATATGTCATGATATCAGCACTCCTTTTTCACAGCGTTGGTCGGCTAGTTGTCATATGAAAAGCTGCATAGGCCTGGTACCAATGGCCAAACCATAACCGATCATTCTTCCAATTCTGGTTAGCTCTTCTCTACTGAATGCCCTTCCCTGAATCCTCCTCGGAAGCCTTGGCCCTTGTAGTCTGACTGGTACATCTGCATTTCATGTGGCCTGATGGCCGTGGGGTGGCCTTTAGGCCTTAAGGTGGCCTAAAGGCCTGGAGGATCAACTGGCCTGAAGGCCATGGGTAGCTCAAAAGCCTTTCAGGACTCAATGACCAAACCAGTCGCCCAATGGCTCATATGGATGAATAGTTCCGGTTGCTATAGTACCGAAAAATGTCTCCTAAATTACCTGATACAGTACTACTAAGTAACCTTGAAATAATCCCCCACCCGGATTTGATCTCAAGTCTCTTGGATGCACCTACTCAGTCCTCACCAACCGGGATGAGGCTCATGTGCGGGTGACAAGTAAGTTAGAATTTACATGTTATCACATAATAAAATATTACATAATGTTTGATAAGAGAATTTCGAAATAATCCTACTATAAGATAAAATTACCATTCCCATGGAAGATAAATTCAATATGTACTAAGATAATTTGGGTGGTGTTCATAAAATAAGATTCTTATAAAATATATTATCATATAGGATTTTCATGGTGGCAAGAAAATAATGTCATAGAATCGATTCTAAATTTCGGTCAAAGACGATTGAAGTTATGCCACTGATGAAAACCAAAAACATGAGGATGGGGAAATCATTAAGGATAGTGAGGAATTTGATTTTGATGATCAATTTGTGAGGCTGAGCGAACACAAAAATATGATAAAGGAGGAAATAATCCAGACATGTTATGAGCTCGATGAAGATTAAATGATTCTTGAATATCGAGGTCATTTAATCTAAATTATGAACAGTGATTACATAAAGAACTACTGATGTTGAATGTGGTGTTGATGATTGATGATTTTTTTGTTTGATCATTTATCAAATACATAAATAAAAGAACAACCAATTTATGAACAAATAAATTCTTACTAAATACCAACTAAGAGTATCCAATAAATAACAAAGGATAATTTCATTTGAAGTATATTCATTATATATGATTAAGGGACATTCACATAGAAAAATGATAATGTTAAATGAAGCTTTAAAATTCTGTTGTTTAGGGAAATTAAATGAAGTATATGATTTCTACATTTTTAATGGTTTCAACTAATTATGTTAATGAGAATTTTTAGATGGTACAACTAGATTAAGATAAATGAGTTGATGCATTACTATGATAATAATGACCATTTAACAAACTAGGTTTCAAAAAATAAATAACATAATGAATCAAGAGAAATTTGAAAGTAATTATTTGGCATTTTTTCGTTTCTATATATGATGTTTGAGTTTTATATAAAGGAAAGGAATAAATGTTCTTAAATGTTATGCTTTTAGGAACATAATTTTTCTTATTCATTGTGTTTTATCATTTTCTTTGGAGATCATTATAGTTTATTGTTAGTTTTGAACACATGGTCTTGATATGGGCATGAGAAGTTTAGGGGTAGTGATGATTCATTATGGAATAGTAATTGATATATTATGAGTTTGAGAACTGGTTCAAAAATTTACAAATCCATACTAATGTTGATATATTATGTGATTACTAGTTGAATTTTGTTAAACTCAACCAATGAAATCTTCTAAATAGATTTTTTGTATGGTTGTTAGTCAAATGTGGCCATAAAATGATGTAATAAATATTAATCCAAAATAATTGTCCATGATAATAAGATATTAATCGATCTGACATCTATTAAAATCAATGTCCTATATATGTAGTAGAATCAATTAAAGGGATTTATTAATCTCATAGTTGATGTGAATTGTAGAAATACTTTTTATTCTCAAAACTATTATGATGAAATAGAAGTTGGTGAATTTGTTAAGTAATCTGGGAAAAAAATGGATACAAATTTTTTTAAAAATATAGATTCATTTATTTGTTAGAGATACATAATTTTTCAAGAGGCATCCATATAAAAAATAGTGAAATATAATAATGATATTTAGAATATTTTCAACATTATAAGATCAATAGATATATCCATATATTTTTCATATTTCATTATTTGAACTATTCTTTCTTTGTTATTTTTATTTAGTTAAATAATAAAATTATTCCAAATAATGTAAGTGTTTGGAAATAATATTGGTTTTGTTACATTTTATAATTTTTGTGAGGTGATTTTTAGAATTATATAAACATAATGTTATTAGTAATTAAAATAAATTTTATTTGAAGAATCATAAACATATCAAATTTCTAGTCATTATACTAAACATAATTTCTGAAAATATTTTTTATATAATTGGTTTTAGTTTTAATTTATTAATTAAAGATTTATATTAATTAGACAATAAAAATTTTGCATTAAATTCATATATGAAAATTATTTACTCATCTAAATTCATTCATCTTTTTTTTAGATTCTCCACATTTATATCAGCATCATCTTTAAATTATAATTCCAAAAAAATAATTAATTCCATGTTGACTGCATATGAATTCTTTTCATTGTTTTTGGTATTATTTCTTGGAATACACACTACTTATACCATGTGGATTCAATACATTTCATACCACGATCTAGTTTTTTGTATGTTCTAAACATTATATATTCAACACCATTTCCATAATGACACAACATCATTTGTAGTCACAATTAATTGTAAAAATATTAATCTTTTGTTACCATAGTTTAAGTTAAAATTCATTTTCTTGGGGAATAGGGTAAACTAAGATATATGGATATAATTTATAAAAATTTATGTTTAATTAAAATTAGCTGATTATATTTATACCCTATATAATTTTCTATTTTAGGATGAGTCATTTGGAGGAATGTTTCTTGAGTATTTTTTATTATGTATTATTTTTCAAAAACGATTTCATTTATATCATATCCCTCACTTATCAATCCATACACTCTATCCTATCTTCACCACATTCCAAGAGAATATTATCTCAACCATGAACTACTTAAATACTTTCCTCACAGTCCATTTAATTTATTTTATTTCTTTGTATAATGCTATAACATCATTTCAAGGCTTAACGTATATTCCAAAACATGTTTCCCAATGATTATGTATAACTTTTAATCAAGTGATATAGATTTTATTTCCACTAATAACTTGAATAAATATATGGTATCAATTTTAAAATGATGAATTTAGTATCATAAATAAGTATTATTGTTATTATTAAGCTGGATCTACCATTTTATACATCCATTCCCCCAAAAGGAAAATGAAAAGAATCTAACTTACTTATTTGTGGACTATCGCCTCCATGAAAATATATGATTCATTATCCATCACCATAATTAATGGTTGGTTATAATGGTAAATTTAATTTTTATATATTTTATATATGACGTAATTATGTTTATAAAATTTTAATACATTATATACGTTCTTACATTTTCACACATTGGTAGATAATAAGGTTTCTCTTGTGCACATATGGACTACCACATCCATAAAGCAATGTGATTCATTTATCATGTAGGAATTTCATGGATTCTAGTAAGGATATATTTATTGAGTATAAATTATTTATATTATATTGTTATTATTCTTTAATGGTGAATTATTATTTACTTTTCATTCATTCTATCCATCAAAAAATGGAAGTACAACTTGTGTGCACGTAAAGACTATCATTTCCATGATGTGATGTAATTAAATTATCATAACAACTTTATATGAATTGTTAAAAAAATTATATAGTATTTAAATATGATATCTATTACATGATTAAAATTATATAGATGATAAAACTATAATAAATGTACAGTTTCCTGAATAACTGAATTGAATCATGCATGAAAAAAGATAAAACTATCACTCAACAATGTTTTTATGGTATAATTTCTAATTAATATGTGATAATATATAATATATAAATAATATATGGTATGATATTTATGAATCTTATTAAATAATATAAATATCATAAATTTATATTTATTCTATAGGATATTTGGATGCATATAAATCTGGAAAAGACTTCAGGCATGGGTTTGATTATGATTGAAATTTCTTTAAGGGAAATTCTATGTTATGTGTCTCACAAACCTCATTAAGTTTTATAATCATATGGTAAATTGTATAATTTTTATGTTTTTGTACCATTTTTATCAATTTGGTTCTTCAAATTATTAAATATATTTGTATAAAATCTATCCTTATTTCTCCTTTGTCAATTATAATTTTTTTATTTCATATCCATGATTCCTAAAATATTGTAATGATTGATAATGTCTATTCTTTATTGAATTTTAAATTACTTCTTACCCAATTTCAAATTTTTAAAAAAATCATGTCAAATAATACTCTTGTAATTTTCTGAATAAGGTATATTTTTCCAATGTTGTGACCCAAATATTTGTTTTGATGATTTTAATATGAGAATAATTTCTAAACATTAAGACTTATCAATTATATAATAATTACATAAAAATATTACATGGTTATTTTAAAATAAAATGTTCTATAAAATATTTTTTAAATACAAGGATTTTAAAAACGTGATCTCAAAATAAGAAAGTTATTTCACTCCAAAAAATTAGTCTTCTAAGCATTTAACTGTATCATTAATCTATAATAACATTTATTGATGTTAATCATGAAAAAAGGTGCATTTGATATTATGACAGAATCCATATGCATTATATGGATGGTGATTATGATCCTAAGATGTTTACTAAATCAATTTCATTACCATGGGTTCTAT
This sequence comes from Viscum album, assembly GCA_963277665.1. Lineage (NCBI taxonomy): Eukaryota > Viridiplantae > Streptophyta > Magnoliopsida > Santalales > Viscaceae > Viscum > Viscum album. The sequence continues at coordinate 1,647,142,735 of OY728140.1, read as the reverse complement.
GATTGTGTAGAGAAAAAAGTATGATCATGTAACAGCCCAAGATTTTATAAAAAAAATATTCTTTTTAATTTTATTAATGTCTTGTGTTGTACGCTACAAGGAGCTTGCACAACACACATCCTTGACTTGACTTGCATTACACGCAATCGCGACCTTCCTCGATAGCGTGTGTAGTACGCAATACCGAGTTTCACTAAACAACGATATGCTATAAAAATATTATTAAAACTAGCCATTATGAATAGTAATAACCACTTTTTAAAATTCTGTAAATCTTATTTTTCAAAATGAACTTCATTCTTGGATTCGGAGTATCGAATTTAGCCTAAGGTGAAATTTTGGTACTTTTCGGATAACTTTCATATTCTGATGAATAGTGAAAATTACAAATTATAATTAAATACAACTTTTTTAATCAAAATAATTAATAGTGATAAATCATTAATTAGAGTGGTTTTAAAGTATATTTATAATATATTTTTACAATTTAATACAATGTTGGTCATTGGTTGTAATTTCACATTTAAACGAGACATAATCAAGTGTCAATCTTTTGATATATATTGTTTCATAAAAACACGCTATTTGTTTTAACAGCGGGATTTAATTATAAAATTAATTAATGCAACTTTTATTTTATGAATTTGGTAAAATAGACTTCATTTTTGAATTCGGAATATGAAATATAGCTTGGGATGAAATTTTGGCATTGTTCTGAAAAACATCAATTTTTGATGAATAGTGAAACTACTAAGTGATAGGTTAAAAACTGAATTTTGCATAAAACATAATTTTACCGCTTCTGTGAATGGAATTTCGAAAATCCGAGAGACACGGTTAATATCAAGGACTAAAATGTGGTTCAATGAGATAAAAATAATTTTTTGGTGAATAGTAACTTTTTACTATTTTTACCGCGGTTAATAGTAAATAGGGTAACTAAGGGTAAATATGATTTTACTATTACCCTAACACATGTCCAAATTCTATTGGACAAGTGTAATTCAACCAAAAACAAACTTAGGAATAAAATATGACCATTTAGGCCCACTTGGATTAGATTAGGACATTTATTATTAATTTATTTAAAGAAGGGTTAAAATAGTTAAAATCAAAGTTTAATAAGTAACTCATTTTTAATATGGGGTTATACATAAGATAAATTCGACTATAAATATTCATTAGAAAGCTAAAAAGATTTCCTACATAATGGTATTTTATTTCTAAATTTTAGACATCAAATAATTTAATTAATTTATGACACAAAGATGATGCAGTAATTATCTTATTTATGAAATATTGACATAATCGATGTTATAAACACCCAAATAAATGTAATTTGAGAATTTTTATGAATTCCACTAATTTTATAGGTTACTAAGATATATTAATGTTGATTTAATCAACTTGGTTCGAACATTTAATTCTGTTATGACTTTCACAAAAATCATATATCAAATAGTGTCAAAATTGACACAAAATAGTTTTTAAATCAAATATTATATTATTAATTGTTATTTTATTCCTAAAAATCTAAGATTCGGCCAAATGACTTAGATAAGGATATATTTATTAATAATATACAATTTGGGGTTCTTTTGGCATGTTATAGTAAGTTTATTAACCATATAGTGAAAGAAAACAAAAAGACATGGTAAAAGTTAAATTATTTAACTTAGAGTTAAATCTAATTGATAAGGTTAAAATAATTTCCTAAACTTGTCTAAATTCTATTGGTTGATAGGATTTCGACCCATCCCCACTTTAGCTTCGAAATAAGACCCTTTGGAACCATTATAACCCGATTTTGACTTTAATATAAAATAATATTTTGAGATATTCCTAAGGTTCCCCTCTCCTCCCTTATAAAAGGACACCTCCCCCCCCTTCCTCCTCACACCAATTTGAGCACTCAAGCTCTGCCAACCCCTGCCAAAATCTCTCCTCCACTTCACTAGGAACATCCTAGAGGTTCTGGTCTTCCTCAAAGACCAATTCTAGTACCCTAATAGGAGGTCTCAAAGAGGCACTTCAAAGAAGAGGTAATTACCGTTACCAATTCTTTCATCTTTATTTCTTCTTCCACTTCTTCTTCTTAGGTTGTTTCATTATGAAGTAATAACATCAGTATCACTCATATACTGATATGTTATTATAAGTATGAAACAACCCTATTTCACCATCTATCCATCCTACGGAAAAAGAAATCACCGCGCGTGCGTACGTACAGAATACCGTCTCCACGCCGTGGTGTAATCTATTTTCCACCACCACCTTACATGGATGGGTATAATGGTGTAAAGAATAACTATACATAGTTATTACAACATCATATTGATTCTGATATATTGTATAATCCACTCCAATTCAATTCAATATTTATAGAAATGATATCATCGCTCGTGCGTACGTACGGACTACCGTCTCCACGACGCGATGAGATTCATTCTCCATGTTAACCATTTAAAAATGATTATAATGTATATATAAGAAATAATAATGAAATATATTACATTATAAAGCTACTGGATTTATGTATATATATACATATGTATGTCATCTACTTACTTCCATTTCAAGACAATAAGGAAAGAAAAACAGCGTTCATGCGTACGTACGGACTACCGTCTCCATGAACGGTGTTTTTCATTTTATTTATCTATCTATTATATATATATATATATACTGAATATATATGATATATAAATCATATTTTATATTCTGGAAGTAATTAAATCATGATATAAGTAATAATGATGTCAAGAACAACAAGTCAAAACACCTACGATAAATGAAACGATTTTACCCAAAACGCTTCTTTAACATGGAATTTACAAAAGAACGGGTTATATAATGTCATAAGTGAACCATATATGATATCATAACAATGAATATGATTCTGTAATAAGTCAATAACATGATTTAAATCATTATACAGGAGGTTCGGACACTTACAAAGCAAGTCGGACCTAAGGTAAGGGAAATATCACAATCTCATTTTTATCCGAGATTGTTTATTCGTATGTATTTACTAGGGTGTATTTTATCATCCACATCCATGTTCCCTCAATATGTAATATTTTTTCCATCCACTTGCAATAGTTTAAATCCAATTTTTACCCTTTGGTGAGTTTTTAGTAAAAGAAATGACAAGAATCTTTTGATGTTTTTCGTACGAGGTACTTTTTGACTTTTCCGACAAAAGTACGAAGACTGTTTTTTTTAACTTATACGGCACGAACGGATTTCTACTGTTTTATAAAGCCTTATTTTCATGAAGCTTCCTCTAAAAGATTTCATGACTATTTTCAATAAAATCTCTTTCTTTTAAAATTGCATGATGTTTTGTGAAAAGAAATTGATTTTGAAGAAGAAAGGATATTTTCCTCAAGAATTCATTTCAAGTGTTTTATCAGAATTATTTTCCATCTAAAATAATAAAGGGTTCTGTTTCTATCCATATTTTTACATTGATTTGACTATGTTGTGATGGAATTATGTTTATGAATTCCTTTATCTTATATGAATGGTTTTATGATGTCATGTTGTTTAAGAATCCCATTTTTATTACATGGGTTATGCTATGATGTATGGTTCATGATTTTGTGGCACACATAAGAATGGTATCATTATGAGATGGGTGGGACCTATATCTCCCTCCAATGCATTGGGTAAAGATTTTATATCTCATGAGATAGACATGGCTGGAATGGTAGGTTATACCGGTTCAGTGAAATAGGACTGAAACGAGGATTACTCGATTCAGAAAGGGACTTTGTCCACTAAGATAGTCTTGGCAATGAGTCTTGACTAACAAGAAATGATTCTCTATGATTATGTGTGTATGCCACAAAGTTTCATGTTTTAAGTTATTATTATTGGGATTACATTTCACTTCTATGATTTATCCCATGTTAGGAAATTATGATCTCTTTTGCAGGTTAAGATTTCCAAAAATGTTATGTTCTTATGTATATGATGTGATTGATATTTCTTTTGTTTACCCTTACTGAGCATTTGAGCTCACCCTTTTATGTTTTCTTTTCCCCAGGATATAAAGAAAGGTTTTAGGTAAAAAAAAGGGGATGACCTTTGTGGGAGATATTGAAGATCTTTCACCAGGATTAGAAGATTACGTTCCGAGTTTCCAAAGACACTAAACTTTTACGATCCTTGTGTGTATATTTTTGTTATGTATTAAGTATTCCGCAAAAGTAATGTAATGTTCATGTACGTTAGGCTTCGGGTCGCTACAGTTGGTATCAGAGGAAAGGTTTAGTCAACCTTTGGAAACTAGGACGCGAAAACGTTAGTGAGATCCCTAGAGATATTTCTAAGGTATGTCTAGGGATGTCCCTAAGGATAAGTATACGTATAGGATATAGTCCTAGAACTACGGTAATGATCTTAGAATTTATCCTAAGATGTTAGATATTGAGGGTGCTCCCCCTTTACTATGTTGTCTTCCCTAGCATGATTTTTGATTCTCACAAATTTATTTTTGTGTTTTAGTTAATGGAGGGAACCAAAAGGAATTCAGTTAACATTGAATCCAATGGACAAATTGGTGACTATGAGCAACAAAATTGTGTAATGCCTAGAGAGAAAGATGTTGTGATTATGCCGAATCAATCATCGCGATATATGATTAACAAGGTGAAATTTAGTGGTATGCCTAATTCTTCAAAGAAGAGGAAGATAGACTATTATGCATGTTCGCATGTTGAGGATCATAAAGAAAGGAAGATTGAGATTTCTAAAGAAGGGAAGAAGAACCTTGAAGAATACCTCAAATGGAGGGACCGATGTTATCTGTGTGGAGAAAAGGGTCATAGAGTGACAGATTGTTATGGAGTTCAATGTCTTATTTGTGGAGAACATGGGCATTACCCAACTCAATGCCCTGACCTAAAAAGATACTTCTAAATCAAGGAAGGACTTATTCCAGGACAGTCATTGAAGTGGATGGACTGAAGTGTTTATGTATTGGTATTAAAGAATAATGTTGTTGAGGTACTTTTATGGTGTATTGGAATATTTATGTATTGCTCTAATGTGGTATTCGAAGTGATTGTGGTATTTTTGGAAAAAAAGATGATATGCGCATAATGAAGGGAAAATAAGAAAATGAAATATTTGACAGTATTCATGAGCTCATGATTGATATAAGGATTAAGTGATATCATGGTTTGAGTATATAGAATGTTGAGGATTTCGGTATGTGAAAAGTGTTAACTTTTAACTGCATTCAAGTTTTCACTAAGGTTCAATGGGTATTCAAGAGAATACATGATTAAGGACTTTGAATGTTTGGAATGTGACCAACAAAACATATCTTATGATATATGGGGATCAACGATGGTATTAAATCTCTGGTAATCGTTGTCACTATATTATGACAATGGACTGCAGTATTATGGATAAGCCTAAAGATTGGAATAGATTATGTTGGACATAAGTTAGTATTTTTTAAGGATATAAGATTTTCGATATTATTGATGGGATGTTATAGTAACGTAGTTTTAGAAAAAGGGACAACCTGCAGGACGGGCGACAACCCATCGCTTCGGACAAGGCTGTGGGAATCGAACCCACAACCGAAGTGCGACTGGCCTTTATCGCCTACCACTGACCTACAGGAAGTCCCTATTTAGTAGAAACTAGTTTTATTATATTAAGCAGTATGATATATGAAGTATGAGTCCATTTAGGAACTATATATGATTAATATTACTATAGAATGACTTATTTATATTTAATAACTTTTGATTACCTTTTGTTTGGGACAGATGGAATGACCCGTCATTCTATCACATGATCTGCTAACACTTCACGAATAACACATTCAACTTCATTTATTTAAGAGATGAAGTGGAAATTTTTCAAGGCACGAACAACAGTGATATTGTATCAAAATAAAGTAAGTATTTATTCTAATTCAAATTTTCAACTTTAGGGAAATGATCTTGAAAACCAAAAATGTTGTCCTAGTGATCTTATACCAGATGAATCAGATGGTACCTTAGATCGTCACAAATTTATGGATTTGTGATTACTGGATTTTCCATAGCCATGTTCTCTACCACTCTCCATCAGAACATGATGGTTAGATTTCTCTTCCATATCCATATTTTCACCTATGTGGAAACCCAGTGATTAGTTTATTTGGGTAATCGTTACATTTCATACTTTAGTTTTTAAAGCCAAGTTTTGGTATTCCTTTTTACGATGTGGGTTTCTATTAAAGAAACTTTCGAATAGTAAACCATTTATAACCCCGACGAATTTCGAGGGCGAAATTCATTTTAAGGGGGGTAGAATGTAACAGCCCAAGATTTTATAAAAAAAAATATTCTTTTTAATTTTATTAATGTCTTGTGTTGTACGCTACAAGGAGCTTGCACAACACACATCCTTGACTTGACTTGCATTACACGCAATCGCGACCTTCCTCGATAGCGTGTGTAGTACGCAATACCGAGTTTCACTAAACAACGATATGCTATAAAAATATTATTAAAACTAGCCGTTATGAATAGTAATAACCACTTTTTAAAATTCTGTAAATCTTATTTTTCAAAATGAACTTCATTCTTGGATTCGGAATATCGAATTTAGCCTAAGGTGAAATTTTGGTACTTTTCGGATAACTTTCATATTCTGATGAATAGTGAAAATTACAAATTATAATTAAAAACAACTTTTTTAATCAAAATAATTAATAGTGATAAATCATTAATTAGAGTGGTTTTAAAGTATATTTATAATATATTTTTACAATTTAATACAATGTTGGTCATTGGTTGTAATTTCACATTTAAACGAGACATAATCAAGTGTCAATCTTTTGATATATATTGTTTCACAAAAACACGCTATTTGTTTTAACAGCGGGATCTAATTATAAAATTAATTAATGCAACTTTTAAGTTATGAATTTGGTAAAATAGACTTCATTTTTGAATTCGGAATATGAAATATAGCTTGGGATGAAATTTTGGCATTGTTCTGAAAAACATCAATTTTTGATGAATAGTGAAACTACTAAGTGGTAGGTTAAAAACTGAATTTTGCATAGAACATAATTTTACCGCTTCTGTGAATGGAATTTCGAAAATCCGAGAGACACGGTTAATATCAAGGACTAAAATGTGGTTCAATGAGATAAAAATAATTTTTTGGTGAATAGTAACTTTTTACTATTTTTACCGCGGTTAATAGTAAATAGGGTAACTAAGGGTAAATATGATATTACTATTACCCTAACACATGTCCTAATTCTATTGGACAAGTGTAATTCGACCAAAAACAAACTTAGGAATAAAATATGACCATTTAGGCCCACTTGGATTAGATTAGGACATTTATTATTAATTTATTTAAAGAAGGGTTAAAATAGTTAAAATCAAAGTTTAATAAGTAAATCATTTTTAATATGGGGTTATACATAAGATAAATTAGACTATAAATATTCATTAGAAAGATAAAAAGATTTCCTACATAATGGTATTTTATTTGTAAATTTTAGACATCAAATAATTTAATTAATTTATGACACAAAGATGATGCAGTAATTGTCTTATTTATGAAATATTGACATAATTGATGTTATAAACACCAAAATAAATGTAATTTGAGAATTTTTATGAATTCCACTAATTTTATAGGTTACTATGATATATTAATGTTGATTTAATAAACTTGGTTCGAACATTTAATTCTGTTATGACTTTCACAAAAATCATATATCAAATAGTGTCAAAATTGACACAAAATAGTTTTTAAATCGAATATTATATTATTAATTGTTATTTTATTCCTAAAAATCGTAGATTCGGCCAAATGACATAGCTAAGGATATATTTATTAATAATATACAATTTGGGGTTCTTTTGGCATGTTATAGTAAGTTTATTAACCATATAGTGAAAGAAAACAAAAAGACATGGTAAAAGTTAAATTATTTAACTTAGAGTTAAATCTAATTGATAAGGTTAAAATAATATCCTAAACTTGTCTAAATTCTATTGTTTGATATGATTTCGACCCATCCTCACTTTAGCTTCGAAATAAGACCCTTTGGAACCATTATAAACCGATTTTGACTTTAATATAAAATAATATTTTGAGATATTCCTAAGGTGCCCCTCTCCTCCCTTATAAAAGGACACCTCCCCCCCTTCCTCCTCACACCAATTTGAGCACTCAAGCTCGGCCAACCCCTGCCAAAATCTCTCCTCCACTTCCCTAGAAACATCCTAGAGGTTCTGGTCTTCCTCAAAGACCAATTATAGTACCCTAATAGGAGGTCTCAAAGAGGCACTTCAAAGAAGAGGTAATTACCGTTACCAATTCTTTCATCTTTATTTCTTCTTCCACTTCTTCTTCTTATGTTGTTTCATTATGAAGTAATAACATCAGTATCACTCATATACTGATATGTTATTATAATTATGAAACAACCCTATTTCACCATCTATCCATCCTACGGAAAAAGAAATCACCGCGCGTGCGTACGTACGGAATACCGTCTCCACGCCGTGGTGTAATCTATTTTCCACCACCACCTTACATGGATGGGTATAATGGTGTAAAGAATAACTATACATAGTTATTACAACATCATATTGATTCTGATATATTGTATAATCCACTCCAATTCAATTCAATATTTATAGAAATGATATCATCGCTCGTGCGTACGTACGGACTACCGTCTCCACGACGCGATGAGATTCATTCTCCATGTTAACCATTTAAGAATGATTATAATGTATATATAAGAAATAATAATGAAATATATGACATTATAAAGCTACTAGATTTATGTATATATATACATATGTATGTCATCTACTTACTTCCATTTCAAGACAATAAGGAAAGAAAAACAGCGTTCATGCGTACGTACGGACTACCGTCTCCATGAACGGTGTTTTTCATTTTATTTATCTATCTATTATATATATATATATATTGAATATATATGATATATAAATCATATTTTATATTCTGGAAGTAAGTAAATCATGATATAAGTAATAATGATGTCAAGAACAACAAGTCAAAACACCTACGATAAATGAAACGATTTTACCCAAAACGCTTCTTTAACATGGAATTTACAAAAGAACGGGTTATATAATGTCATAAGTGAACCATATATGATATCATAACAATGAATATGATTCTGTAATAAGTCAATAACATGATTTATATCATTATACAGGAGGTTCGGACACTTACAAAGCAAGTCGGACCTAAGGTAAGGGAAATATCACAATCTCATTTTTATCCGAGATTGTTTATTCGTATGTATTTACTGGGGTGTATTTTATCATCCACATCCATGTTCCCTCAATATGTAATATTGTTTCCATCCACTTGAAATAGTTTAAATCCAATTTTTACCCTTTGGTGAGTTTTTAGTAAAAGAAATGACAGGAATCTTTTGATGTTTTTCGTACGAGGTACTTTTTGACTTTTCCGACAAAAGTACGAAGACTGTTTTTTTTAACTTATACGGCACGAACGGATTTCTACTATTTTATAAAGCCTTATTTTCATGAAGCTTCCTCTAAAATATTTCATGACTATTTTCAATAAAATCTCTTTCTTTTAAAATTGCATGATTTTTTGTGAAAAGAAATTGATTTTGAAGAAGAAAGGATATTTTCCTCAAGAATTCATTTCAAGTGTTTTATCAGAATTATTTTCCATCTAAAATAATAAAGGGTTCTGTTTCTATCCATATTTTTACATTGATTTGACTATGTTGTGATGGAATTATGTTTATGAATTCATTTATCTTATATGAATGGTTTTATGATGTCATGTTGTTTAAGAATCCCATTTTTATTGCATGGGTTATGCTATGATGTATGGTTCATGATTTTGTGGCACACATAAGAATGGTATCATTATGAGATGGGTGGGACCTATATCTCCCTCCAATGCATTGGGTAAAGATTTTATATCTCATGAGATAGACATGGCTGGAATGGTAGGTTATACCGGTTCAGTGAAACAGGACTGAAACGAGGATTACTCGATTCAGAAAGGGACTTTGTCCACTAAGATAGTCTTGGCAATGAGTCTTGACTAACAAGAAATGATTCTCTATGATTATGTGTGTATTCCACAAAGTTTCATGTTTTAAGTTATGATTATTGGGATTACATTTCACTTCTATGATTTATCCCATGTTATGAAATTATGATCTCTTTTGCAGGTTAAGATTTCCAAAAATGTTATGTTCTTATGTATATGATGTGATTGATATTTCTTTTGTTTACCCTTACTGAGCATTTGAGCTCACCCTTTTATGTTTTCTTTTCCCCAGGATATAAAGAAAGGTTTTAGGTATAAAAAAAAGGGGATGACCTTTGTGGGAGATATTGAAGATCTTTCACCAGGATTAGAAGATTACGTTCCGAGTTTCCAAAGACACTAAACTTTTACGATCCTTGTGTGTATATTTTTGTTATGTATTAAGTATTCCGCAAAAGTAATGTAATGTTCATGTATGTTAGGCTTCGGGTCGCTACAGTTGGTATCAGAGGAAAGGTTTAGTCAACCTTTGGAAACTAGGACGCGAAAACGTTAGTGAGATCCCTAGAGATATTTCTAAGGTATGTCTAGGGATGTCCCTAAGGATAAGTATACGTATAGGATATAGTCCTAGAGCTACGGTAACGATCTTAGAATTTATCCTAAGATGTTAGATATTGAGGGTGCTCCCCCTTTACTATGTTGTCTTCCCTAGCATGATTTTTGATTCTCACAAATTTATTTTTGTGTTTTAGTTAATGGAGGGAACCAAAAGGAATTCAGTTAACATTGAATCCAATGGACAAATTGGTGACTATGAGCAACAAAATTGTGTAATGCCTAGAGGGAAAGATGTTGTGATTATGCCGAATCAATCATCGCGATATATGATTAACAAGGTGAAATTTAGTGGTATGCCTAATTCTTCAAAGAAGAGGAAGATAGACTATTATGCATGTTCGCATGTTGAGGATCATAAAGAAAGGAAGATTGAGATTTCTAAAGAAGGGAAGAAGAACCTTGAGGAATACCTCAAATGGAGGGACCGATGTTATCTGTGTGGAGAAAAGGGTCATAGAGTGACAGATTGTTATGGAGTTCAATGTCTTATTTGTGGAGAACATGGGCATTACCCAACTCAATGCCCTGACCTAAAAAGATACTTCTAAATCAAGGAAGGACTTATTCCAGGACAGTCATTGAAGTGGATGGACTGAAGTGTTTATGTATTGGTATTAAAGAATAATGTTGTTGAGGTACTTTTATGGTGTATTGGAATATTTATGTATTGTTCTAATGTGGTATTCGAAGTGATTGTGGTATTTTTGGAAAAAAAGATGATATGCGCATAATGAAGGGAAAATAAGAAAATGAAATATTTGACAGTATTCATGAGCTCATGATTGATATAAGGATTAAGTGATATCATGGTTTGAGTATATAGAATTTTGAGGATTTCGGTATGTGAAAAGTGTTAACTTTTAACTGCATTCAAGTTTTCACTAAGGTTCAATGGGTATTCAAGAGAATACATGATTAAGGACTTTGAATGTTTGGAATGTGACCAACAAAACATATCTTATGATATATGGGGATCAACGATGGTATTAAATCTCTGGTAATCGTTGTCACTATATTATGACAATGGACTGCAGTATTATGGATAAGCCTAAAGATTGGAATAGATTATGTTGGACATAAGTTAGTATTTTTTAAGGATATAAGATTTTCGATATTATTGATGGGATGTTATAGTAACGTAGTTTTAGAAAAAGGGACAACCTGCAGGACGGGCGACAGCCCATCGCTTCGGACAAGGCTGTGGGAATCGAACCCACAACCGAAGTGCGACTGGCCTTTATCGCCTACCACTGACCTACAGGAAGTCCCTGTTTAGTAGAAACTAGTTTTATTATATTAAGCAGTATGATATATGAAGTATGAGTCCATTTAGGAACTATATATGATTAATATTACTATAGAATGACTTATGTATATTTAATAACTTTTGATTACCTTTTGTTTGGGACAGATGGAATGACCCGTCATTCTATCACATGATCTTCTAACACTTCACGAATAACAAATTCAACTTCATTTATTTAAGAGATGAAGTGGAAATTGTTCAAGGCACGAACAACAGTGATATTGTATCAAAATAAAGTAAGTATTTATTCTAATTCAAATTTTCAACTTTAGGGAAATGATCTTGAAAACCAAAAATGTTGTCCTAGTGATCTTATACCTGATGAATCAGATGGTACCTTAGATCGTCACAAATTTATGGATTTGTGATTACTGGATTTTCCATAGCCATGTTCTCTACCACTCTCCATCAGAACATGATGGTTAGATTTCTCTTCCATATCCATATTTTCACCTATGTGGAAACCCAGTGATTAGTTTATGTGGGTAATCGTTACATTTCATACTTTAGTTTTTAAAGCCAAGTTTTGGTATTCCTTTTTACGATGTGGGTTTCTATTAAAGAAACTTTCGAATAGTAAACCATTTATAACCCCGACAAATTTCGAGGGCGAAATTCATTTTAAGGGGGGTAGAATGTAACAGCCCAAGATTTTATAAAAAAAAATATTCTTTTTATTTTTATTAATGTCTTGTGTTGTACGCTACAAGGAGCTTGCACAACACACATCCTTGACTTGACTTGCATTACACGCAATCGCGACCTTCCTCGATAGCGTGTGTAGTACGCAATACCGAGTTTCACTAAACAACGATATGCTATAAAAATATTATTAAAACTAGCCGTTATGAATAGTAATAACCACTTTTTAAAATTCTGTAAATCTTATTTTTCAAAATAAACTTCATTCTTGGATTCGGAGTATCGAATTTAGCCTAAGGTGAAATTTTGGTACTTTTCGGATAACTTTCATATTCTGATGAATAGTGAAAATTACAAATTATAATTAAAAACAACTTTTTTAATCAAAATAATTAATAGTGATAAATCATTAATTAGAGTGGTTTTAAAGTATATTTATAATATATTTTTACAATTTAATACAATGTTGGTCATTGGTTGTAATTTCACATTTAAATGAGACATAATCAAGTGTCAATCTTTTGATATATATTGTTTCCTAAAAACACGCTATTTGTTTTAACAGCGGGATTTAATTATAAAATTAATTAATGCAAATTTTATGTTATGAATTTGGTAAAATAGACTTCATTTTTGAATTCGGAATATGAAATATAGCTTGGGATGAAATTTTGTCATTGTTCTGAAAAACATCAATTTTTGATGAATAGTGAAACTACTAAGTGGTAGGTTAAAAACTGGATTTTGCATAAAACATAATTTTACCGCTTCTGTGAATGGAATTTCGAAAATCCGAGAAACACGGTTAATATCAAGGACTAAAATGTGGTTCAATGAGATAAAAATAATTTTTTGGTGAATAGTAACTTTTTACTATTTTTACCGCGGTTAATTGTAAATAGGGTAACTAAGGGTAAATATGATATTACTATTACCCTAACACATGTCCTAATTCTATTGGACAAGTGTAATTCGACCAAAAACAAACTTAGGAATAAAATATGACCATTTAGGCCCACTTGGATTAGATTAGGACATTTATTATTAATTTATTTAAAGAAGGGTTAAAATAGTTAAAATCAATGTTTAATAAGTAAATCATTTTTAATATGGGGTTATACATAAGATAAATTCGACTATAAATATTCATTAGAAAGCTAAAAAGATTTCCTACATAATGGTATTTTATTTGTAAATTTTAGACATCAAATAATTTAATTAATTTATGACACAAAGATGATGCAGTAATTATCTTATTTATGAAATATTGACATAATTGATGTTATAAACACCAAAATAAATGTAATTTGAGAATTGTTATGAATTCCACTAATTTTATAGGTTACTATGATATATTAATGTTGATTTAATCAACTTGGTTCGAACATTTAATTCTGTTATGACTTTCACAAATATCATATATCAAATAGTGTAAAAATTGACACAAAATAGTTTTTAAATCAAATATTATATTATTAATTGTTATTTTATTCCTAAAAATCTAAGATTCGGCCAAATGACTTAGATAAGGATATATTTATTAATAATATACAATTTGGGGTTCTTTTGGCATGTTATAGTAAGTTTATTAACCATATAGTGAAAGAAAACAAAAAGACATGGTAAAAGTTAAATTATTTAACTTAGAGTTAAATCTAATTGATAAGGTTAAAATAATATCCTAAACTTGTCTAAATTCTATTGGTTGATAGGATTTCGACCCATCCCCACTTTAGCTTCGAAATAAGACCCTTTGGAACCATTATAAACCGATTTTCACTTTAATATAAAATAATATTTTGAGATATTCCTAAGGTGCCCCTCTCCTCCCTTATAAAAGGACACCTCCTCCCCCTTCCTCCTCACACCAATTTGAGCACTCAAGCTCGGCCAACCCCTGCCAAAATCTCTCCTACACTTCCCTAGCAACATCCTAGAGGTTCTGGTCTTCCTCAAAGACCAATTCTAGTACCCTAATAGGAGGTCTCAAAGAGGCACTTCAAAGAAGAGGTAATTACCATTACCAATTCTTTCATCTTTATTTCTTCTTCCACTTCTTCTTCTTAGGTTGTTTCATTATGAAGTAATAACATCAGTATCACTCATATACTGATATGTTATTATAAGTATGGAACAACCCTATTTCACCATCTATCCATCCTACGGAAAAAGAAATCACCGCGCGTGCGTACGTACGGAATACCGTCTCCACGCCGTGGTGTAGTCTATTTTCCACCACCACCTTACATGGATGGGTATAATGGTGTAAAGAATAACTATACATAGTTATTAAAACATCATATTTATTCTGATATATTGTATAATCCACTCCAATTCAATTCAATATTTATAGAAATGATATCATCGCTCGTGCGTACGTACGGACTACCGTCTCCACGACGCGATGAGATTCATTCTCCATGTTAACCATTTAAGAATGATTATAATGTATATATAAGAAATAATAATGAAATATAAGACATTATAAAGCTACTGGATTTATGTATATATATACATATGTATGTCATCTACTTACTTCCATTTCAAGACAATAAGGAAAGAAAAACAGCGTTCATGCGTACGTACGGACTACCGTCTCCATGAACGGTGTTTTTCATTTTATTTATCTATCTATTATATATATATATATACTGAATATATATGATATATAAATCATATTTTATATTCTGGAAGTAAGTAAATCATTATATAAGTAATAATGATGTCAAGAACAACAAGTCAAAACACCTACGATAAATGAAACGATTTTACCCAAAACGCTTCTTTAACATGGAATTTACAAAAGAACAGGTTATATAATGTCATAAGTGAACCATATATGATATCATAACAATGAATATGATTCTGTAATAAGTCAATAACATTATTTAAATCATTATACAGGAGGTTCAGACACTTACAAAGCAAGTCGGACCTAAGGTAAGGGAAATATCACAATCTCATTTTTATCCGAGATTGTTTATTCGTATGTATTTACTGGGGTGTATTTTATCATCCACATCCATGTTCCCTCAATATTTAATATTGTTTCCATCCACTTGCAATAGTTTAAATCCAATTTTTACCCTTTGGTGAGTTTTTAGTAAAAGAAATGACAGGAATCTTTTGATGTTTTTCGTACGAGGTACTTTTTGACTTTTCCGACAAAAGTACGAAGACTGTTTTTTTTAACTTATACGGCACGAACAGATTTCTACTTTTTTATAAAGCCTTATTTTCATGAAGCTTCCTCTAAAAGATTTCATGACTATTTTCAATAAAATCTCTTTCTTTTAAAATTGCATGATGTTTTGTGAAAAGAAATTGATTTTGAAGAAGAAAGGATATTTTCCTCAAGAATTCATTTCAAGTGTTTTATCAGAATTATTTTCCATCTAAAATAATAAAGGGTTCTGTTTCTATCCATATTTTTACATTGATTTGACTATGTTGTGATGGAATTATGTTTATGAATTCCTTTATCTTATATGAATGGTTTTATGATGTCATGTTGTTTAAGAATCCCATTTTTATTACATGGGTTATGCTATGATGTATGGTTCATGATTTTGTGGCACACATAAGAATGGTATCATTATGAGATGGGTGGGACCTATATCTCCCTCCAATGCATTGGGTAAAGATTTTATATCTCATGAGATAGACATGGCTGGAATGGTAGGTTATACCGGTTCAGTGAAACAGGACTGAAACGAGGATTACTCGATTCAGAAAGGGACTTTGTCCACTAAGATAGTCTTGGCAATGAGTCTTGACTAACAAGAAATGATTCTCTATGATTATGTGTGTATGCCACAAAGTTTCATGTTTTAAGTTATGATTATTGGGATTACATTTCACTTCTATGATTTATCCCATGTTATGAAATTATGATCTCTTTTGCAGGTTAAGATTTCCAAAAATGTTATGTTCTTATGTATATGATGTGATTGATATTTCTTTTGTTTACCCTTACCGAGCATTTGAGCTAACCCTTTTATGTTTTCTTTTCCCCAGGATATAAAGAAAGGTTTTAGGTAAAAAAAAGGGATGACCTTTGTGGGAGATATTGAAGATCTTTCACCAGGATTAGAAGATTACGTTCCGAGTTTCCAAAGACACTAAACTTTTACGATCCTTGTGTGTATATTTTTGTTATGTATTAAGTATTCCGCAAAAGTAATGTAATGTTCATGTACGTTAGGCTTCGGGTCGCTACAGATCATGTGCTATATTTTTTATTTAAAGTTATTAGATGTGTCAACCCATTATATCCCTACAATGTACTAGATAAATATAGGTAACTCATGAGATAATTATTTTATGCCTGAAACTGATTTAATCTTCAGAAAAATATTCATGTATAGGGTCCTATGTCTGTCAGTTTATATATAGAAATGGTTTAATGTCCATAATATTATGAATAGTCTAGTTTATATGAAAATAAGTTCATGTCAGGAACTGATTTAAAGTCCATAAATTAATGTTTGTAACAATAGAACTTAATTATTTTTTAATTTTCATAATATTTTGTTTTTTCTATATTTCAATGTTTACAATATTCTCTTATGGATCAATATTGATTTATGATCATCCCACACTATCATTAATTATTTTTCATTATCAAAAAGTTTTATTACATATCTCTTTAGGAAAATTTATTTAATTGATTATGTATAACATCCTTATGTTTTGATTATGTTCTCATAAACATAATTTTATGACCAAAAAATTAATAAATAAACCCTCTTTTATTTAATAATTTCATTATTATGTAATGTAGTAATTGAAAACACAAGAAATTCTTTTATTTATTTTTATTTTAAAACATCCTGAATTATATACATGAATTTTATATCAATCTTATAACTATGTTAACAATTTTATCCATCAATAATATAATTAAAATAGAATGGACATCAAGATAAATAATATAATTAGGTTTCTGATAAAATCTAATTGAAAAATAAGGAATAACATATAAGCTCAACCTAAAAGATTGCACCTTATTAATATCACTTATCAAAGTTCAGGAGGGATATGAAATCACTAGGATTTATAATTGATCAAGAAGAATTTGATATTCATCAATAGAAACACGAGTGATTCCAATTACCAGATATTTTTAATCTTATCATGGTCACAACCCCTTCTATGTTCAATAAACCCCCAAAGAATGTTCCACTATTACTCACCATACAGATAAGGTGTATGCTTTTGTAATAAGCAGTTTCGTATATTTACACTAGTAGTTTGAATTTCTCTTTCTTATTGTAAATTAAATATTTATCATAATTATATGTTTTATTATTGATTTATATATATGATTATATGACGCTTTTTGAAAAAAAAAATTGATATAAAGATCCCAAATTTTTGGGGGATATATTTTGATTAATATAATACACATTTTTTACCAATTTTCTTTTTGAAATTATTTTATTTAGAATTAAATATTATTATAAATTAATTTTTAGTTAAATTTAAATGATAATATTATTAATTTAATTGCAATGTAATATTTATATTTTTAAGAAAATTGTCTGCAACCAAAAAAACAATCATTTTTAGTAATTTAGTATATTTTTTGAAGTGATATGTCCCATAATAAGAACATTATTGTGGTAAAATAATTATTAATTTATAAATCATCATATTGAAATTATACAATGGTTAATTTTTCAGTTTATTTTTATTCAATCTAATTTTTTGATAAGCTTTTGAAATGGTATAGATATATGATATGTATTAGTACATCATAGTACACAAAAGGTTTTATGGTAAATAATATATATGTAATCCATAAACAAGAATATAATTTCACTCATAAATAATGTTTTTGATGTTATTTGATTAATTATAGGAACCTTTAACAAATCCTCGAAAACCAATATTATGTTTTTGGGATTAAAAAACAAATCTCTAAGAGTATAACTCACTTTCATATCATTATTGATACTGATTTTTGTTCATATAATAATAGTATATTTAAATAGCCTCTTATTTTGGGTAAACTATTAGAAACCACCTAGTTTTGGATTGTGGTTTATGTAATTTTATCACTCAATGTACAAAAAATATTTTTAGAAATCAATATATAATTCAAGAATCATTTTATATAAAGATACAGAGACGCTCCTATTGATATTCATTCGAAAAACATTGATAATGATGTTCCTCCACATATATATCTCTATATATTTTGAATGGTGTCCCCATTCTCTTAATTAGATCCTCCCAATATTTTAGAATAACCTCTCATGTAAGTGAATTCGATTCATCTTCTTTTTTTAATAGTTATTTCTCCATATTAGTCATTTTTATTTCCAATTTTTCATGAAATAATTTTTTTTGACACATCTATTTAGCACACTAATAATTTTAATGTAATGATAAACTTACACTAATGACCATTAAACCCTCCCATGGACCTCTGTATACATAAGTTATGATGACCAAATTATCCTATAATTTTATATGCCTTCCTTTTATATTATGAATACCCATCAAAATTTATCCTAAGGGGTATTCACCAAGATTTACATATCCATAATTAATTTAGGTATTACATGCATGTGACCCCACTAATTAGTTGTGGGATTAAATGGTATGAATGGAATTCTTATATTTTATGGTTTTTTTGGAACACAAATTAATGTTCATAATATGAATATGATTGGTGGTTAAAAAATTATACATCCATCTAATTCATTGGTTAATGTTTTTACCTCGTAATATTCCATGTTTGTGAGAATGGGAAGACATATAAAGATCACTATATTGTTATTTCTTGGTAGTTATCATTTTCTAATGCTTATGATGGTTTCTTCTATATTTTTGTAAGATTACAATATTACCTCGATGTTATAAATTTATATAATTATTTGATTTTAATGTTTAGGTTTATCACCCTTTTTGTCATTGTGATATGGAACTTAACTCACATGTATTCCATTTCTCATGATATTATTTATATATACCCATACTAGGTTTTATATCTCAACCCTATAATATGTACATCTTTGTTATATCCCATGATTTTTTCTAAAATCATTGGAATATATGAAATTTTTCAGTGTTTTAAAGAAATTATATTATATCCATGATTACTATTATTATTATATATAACTAATTTATAAATGAAACATGGCCCCACCATCGATTTCTAATGTATTAAGTATATCTTGAAGAACACATGTATTAATTATTTGGGTTTCTGTAGATGGTGTCATACCGAAGTCAAGATACTTTTGGGGGAATATTATTATAGGAACAAAGTGAAAGACTTAATGGTACGACCCAATATAGGAGTTATAAGTAGAGTAATTTTTATTCATAGAAATTAAATCCCTATCTAGATTTTTGAATGTTTATGTGGCTGTTTAAATGATGTAAATAAGGGTAATTACTGTGAAAGTGACCATTTGGCATTAACATGAGATGTTCCTCATTAATGATAATGATTCCTATGGTTATACACCCCAAAATACACTCTAGAAGAATATTCTTTGGTTAGTTATGATATTTTTTAAAAACCATTTTTATGGGGGAAGTTTCTCTATGATATTTTATGTTAGGAAAATCCCATAGATAACATATATTTAAAAATATAAACTCATAGCCTAATGATTAAAAATAATTTATAATTTTTCAGTTTAATGTTTGATGTTCCCAATTATTTTTTTAATGGTTTAAAAAATATGAATACAAAATTTGTTATTTATTTTATTCAATGGATATAAAGTTGTTTGAATCCTATCAAAAACCCACTATGATGGTAAATGTGACAACTATCTAAATGATATTCCAAAATTTATTAGAGAATGATTCTATAACATCATAAAAATACATTCTAAACTAACTAATGGTTATATTAGAAACAATAATAAATGGGAAACTTTAAATCCCCCATTTAAACAATAATTTGGAACTAAAAAAATTATATGTCAAAAGGTATAATTTTTTTTGTATCCTATAACCACTTAATCAATGAACAACAGATCATCCCTATTTAAAAGGTATTCTCAATCCTTTAATTATAGGACAACGAGAATGTTGTTTTGGTTGTTTACCACATGTATGGAAAATGTCATCAATAGTGGACTTTTATTAATAATACAGTTCAAAAATATAATATCAAATTCATGCTGTGGAAATAGTTTATAAAAAAAATTGATAAATATTTTCCCTATACCCTCAGACATAAAACATAGAGGGAGTTACTTGAACTCATGATAAATGACAATGAATCAATTGTTGAAGATGTGTACAACATCTCATGCATTACTAAATACACAACCATATTTGTTATCAACCCTAAACATAAACATGAGTTCTTCTATTGTGTTTTGAATCTAAATATATTAAAATATATACTAATTCAATAATATGAGTGATATGACTAAATTGTATAATGTGGCTTCAAATTTTAAATGTTGATCAATGAATCTCAAGGGTCTCATCGGTTTGGATATTGGAACTGGATATTGGATTTTAATTATAGTAGATTGATAGTAAAATCCATTACGGGTGAGAAATTGAAACCTCTACAATTTTAATTTTTTTGGAAGAATCATCCTAGAAATTTCATGAAGGGTGAAAGGAAAGTCCTTATGTTTTGGATGAAAGGGCACCAAGAAACTGAATTCCGATTGGAGAAACTCAACAATGTTATGGAAGAAAAGAATTCTCCAGTGAACTATTGATCAACAATATAATTATTTACCTTAAATTATCTATGACACTATGAAAACTAATGAACTAAGACATTATTTGTTTCAAAATAACCGATAACATCAATAACAGCGTCCAAAAGAAAAGTAGAGTGATTATTCCATATCAACTAATGAGGTAGATCATATAAATGAATTGGGGAATGGTTTGCTAATTATTTATTCAATAATAGTGAACATACTGTATTATTCCATCCTTATAAATTATTTCATATAATTTGGTTCATAGAACTATTAAAATTGAATAATAACATGGACGTTCGGTTATAAAAGAATATGGAAAATGTGGAAATTATTCAATCCCTGGTATATATATTCACCCATGATAATACTTGAAGTGTGGATTTCCTAGTTAACCATATGAAAGTCCATTATATATAATTTGATTGTATTTTAGGTATTTATTGTATTTTAATATTCATATCAAAAAAATTATTATGATATGGAAGCCCCCCCAAACATATTTCAAATCACCCTCAAATTATAAAAATGTGCAAGGAGAATGACGAATATACTATGTAATCATTATCTCATGAACATATTTTATTTCATTATGAGAAATAATATCTATGTAAAATTAATTGATGTAATTGGAAAATCAACCTTGAGGAAAATACCATTCTAATTAAATAATAATATATCATTCCTAATGAATTTCCACGTCTTCATCCGAAATGAGTGGTTGATTTCTCAATAAAAAAACACAGTGAATTTCAAATATTTAATAATCCCTATTGAATGGGTATTATTTATCATAAATAGTTGAATAATCATGTAATGACTCATATTTTCAAATATTTATTTTTGGATATTTAATGGACTATTTTTTAGACAAAGAACTCAGAGAACATGAAATTTTGAGGCCCAAAGTTCATAGAGTAAATGTTTGAAATATATTAAATATATTAAATTGAATGAAAATTGAGCTTTCCTAAAAAGGCTAAATAACATCTAAATGGGGCTTGGATAAAAAATATGATGGAACTATGGATTTATAAAGTGGTTTTTACCCTAGGTGTGGCATATACTAGGTCATCACGAGGTATTTGATGAAAAGTCATCTCGGCCATGAAATGAATAAAATAACGAGATGTATAAATTTAACTTTATTTATTTGGAACAAAGACTGAAATATTATTAATTATATAGTTATGATGAAATTATAGTGTTAAAAACCTAACCATGGAGACATTTGAGAGATGGATGGAGGATCTATCTCAGAAAAATGGAAACTAGATCATAGATCATCGATCAACAAACAATGGGATTTGTGATCTTTCCAATGATCATGTCACAGGTCTGATATTCTTCAATGATTAATAAAAATCAATGTAGGAAATTTTATTGTTTAGATTCTATCATCGTTGTTAATTCCTTTGATGAAATTCAATCAATCAACCAACATACTAATATAGGGGTTGGTCATCTTTCATGATGGGATTATTTTATCATTTTGAGCTTTGGAATTTTGATTTTTTGTTATTTTTTCCTTTTCATTACATTTTAACAGAAATATATCAAGGATAACATGGCCATTTGATGAGGATAATTCCTCATTTTTAATGTTGTCAATTTGTCTCATATTTCTTCATTCATCTTAGGGGTTATTCCTTGACCCAAGGTTAGACATTCTCTATGAAATTTATTGTTTCACACCATTTTTTTGTTCGAACGATTCGATATTATAGATATGGGATCGACATGGCACAATAGTGGTGTGACAATGGAAGAACCATTCAATCAGATGGTTTTTGATACCCCATTTAATTTCCTTTAGTGCAAAAAGAAGAGAATCATACAAATCAATTTTCTAAAAGGATTCACAGGTTGAATAACATTGTTTGATGATAATGAGTTTCAGAAGAAGATATCCCTTGGTTCAAGAAAACGGTGAGGCTGGAACAATGTCCAAAGGTACGGAAATAGAAATAAAGAATTAATATCAGATAATATATAAATTTATGCACTACACAGCTTATAACATGGACCCATACACATTTTGGGTCCCTCTTAGTGGTGGATAGTTTTTTTTAAAAATGATAAATAACACAAATCATGTAAAAATTTCACATGGGTTGTGTTCTACTTTTGTGATCTAGTCATGTACCTCAGAGTTTTGATGGAAATGGGGTGAAGTACATAGCAATGGCCACTCTCTATACTCCGACAATGAAATGAACTGGATAGAATATACATTGGCTAATACTTGTAATGGTACACACGCTAATCCATGTACTAGTATAGGGTAAAAAGTCAACAGGTAGTAGTATGTGATACACATTCACACGGAGACAGACATGGTATATTTACATGAAAAGTACATAATGTATAAGGGACATGGCCATTAATTCTAGTACAAGTTTTATACACTATTAATGTTTTATAGGATAATGATTCCTTTGTATCGTGGAAGAAAATCATTATGGGGTGTTACATAAATCCATTCCCTATGAGTTGGTATAGAATCACATCCTGCATAGAGGGAAGTGATCTCATTAGTAGGAAATCATGGATAGTGTTTATGGAATCTCTTCATGAGGCCTAGATTGAGATCATCTATTCATCATTTTTCCGTAGATGATGATCATTGTGTCATTATAAACAACGCTACTCGAGCACTGATACTCTACATAATGCGTTAATGTATATTGAGTTGTGGGTATACCGAATGGCCTTTCGTGTGATCCCCATCTTTGTATTACATCGCATTGGATCTTCAACATGTACCTTCTTTGGTGAGACTCAATGATAGCGAGCACTCAAATGAAATTCATCACTAGTATCACTTTCATGGAGTGTGTTCTCTAGGGCGCCTTCTTTATTGAACATTAGAGCTTGAAACCTAAGCTAGCATTATAGTTATGAGTGTACCACTATTATGTGGGTATTTTTTGAGTATATCTTGATATTATTATCCTATATACTATATAAATATAACTATTACGATCAAACTATTATCCCATTATTATATTCATTGAGGATATTAGGTGTCCTTATGGGAATTTTTATCCTCACCTATTCACAGTCTTTTCGAAAACATTTTTTGTATTTTATAGTTGATCCACTGTTTGAAATATTCCTTGACGGGACAAGACCATATGGTTCCTAATGAGACCATAAATACTAAGTTGTGTTTGGGTGGTATCTTGATAGCGATCCCTACTATTATTTTCAGGACATACATGTTTTTAGACTCTTTATGGTGGCCTTGTCTTTGGACATGTATACATTCTTTTAATTCTTATCATACAATGGTTAAGGGATTTAGATGTATTCATGCATGTTTGTTTAGATTTTTTAACATTTCAACATTTTATGGGATAGGAGATGTGGTTGTGTACATGTTCTTAGGCTAAAGCCTCTCATGTTAGTGAAATACCAATATGGTGAAAGTCACTAGCCATTGTATTCTTGGAGGCGGGATTGGGGTGTCACATCATGGGAATAACTATGATGGATTAGGAGAGAGTAATATCAGATGAATCAATTCATGATTAGGAAAATATTAGGTGATATCGGTTTGGGGAAAAACTATTTTGTGATTTGAGTTTGGTTTAAATGGTAGAGACTGTAGTGTAGGTGCAGAGACCGAGGAATCCATATATCAGGTCTCTGATCACCATATTTCTAACATGGTATGTGAGAAACCTAGTTTCTAGGAATGAAATTTCACATGAATTATATAGGAATGGGTTGTGGTTTCCATGTCCTTAATGATTCAGCACTCCATATGAACTCATGGGTTATCGTACTTCCTGTTTACATTTATGATGCATATGTGATGTATGTAAGCTAAGGTTCATCACCAGGATCATGATGATGATCCCCTTTGGGATGAGGCATTGATAAATGGATGAGTTCTAGAGGTTCTACCTCCTTGTTTTTAACGAGATATACCACTACATATTGATTTAAATATTACACCCACAGTACCAGTGGATGAGGTATGCATGTTTAGAACACATCACGAGTTTCAAAGGTAGAGACCCCTCAAGTTTTGAGTCAAGCTAGAGTCATAGGTGGATAAAGACTGTATTGAGGTGGCGAACAGAGTTCTCTTCCCTATCAGGACACCAACAGAACTGATGGTGGTCCTGGATGGATCCTTATATAGGGATCAGAAGGACAATAGAGTGGTTTGGTAACCCAGTATTATGATGCATAACTCTATCATGGTTATAGTTTGATTTCCTTTGTAGATAGGTGTTCTCTTCTAGTATTCACAGGTTTTTACATATCTAGGAGCCTCTATATCTATTGAAATGTATCATGAACATCAATTTTTATTAAGAATGGTTTACCAACCACTATACGTAATCGATAGATATGGTTCATGACATGTTGTTTAGTATGTTGATCTTTGAGCGAGGAATACAAATATACATCCAATCTAATTTTATATCTCTATGAATTACTACCTATACTATAATTCTAGTAAATGATTTGGTGGTTGAGATTTTCGTGGATGGACATACACAGGCAGTAGTTTCTAGTAGTGTAAATTCAAGAGATTAGACCTTGGTGGGAGGGATATAATTTTATTCATAGGGACCTTGATATGTATGAAATTTCATGAGGAGGTCCCAGGAAATAGCGTATAAAGTTTAAGGATCATAAGATGGGTCCAGTCATCCTAGGGAGAGGTGGTACTACTCATGTGATGGAATGATACATACTTCCTATGATTTTATTACCCATCGTTTAGCTTATAGTGAAACCGTGGATGGTCTTTTTAGGTAGATAATATTATTGGATCAGACAAGTATTCATGGCAGAAGATGTGGTGGAGTCTCTTAGGGAGTAGTTGGAGGTGGTAGATTCCTGACATGTTACCACTACCATCCCATGTTGACCATTATAATGTTATGGAGCTTGAGGAAATGAATGGGGAGAGATAGATGTGGTAAAGTCTTACAACCTAGAGGCTCTAGGAATGATACGAGGTATGATCCATCACTTTTCTATATTATCGTCAGTTGTGATACACATGAGTTCTAGAAAAACCCTTTATTCCACAAATATTTTTCAAGAATTAAATATTCTAGTTGAGCCCTTTGTAAATCCCTTGTGTTTGGAGACTCTTACTAAGGAGCACATAACAATCACACACATGTGACAATAGTATGACCTGAATCTTGGAGGTGAGAGTTTTCGTTGGGATATCTTTTTATAGGAAATGGGTCATTATGATTTAATATTAGGATAGAGATAGTTATCAATAATTCATTCCCATATTGACTATTTCAGGAAGTGGATGTAGTGTGGCCTCATTAACAAAACTAGGTTCTCTATTATCAGAGTAATGGAATCCCAGGATGTGTGGGATAGACTCTTGCTTATGAGGGTGCTTTAGATTACTCACCAGTTGGATAGGACAACTATTTATGCAATGGATGTTACGATTTCTTAGTTTTTTGCAGTGGTGATAGTTAGGAGGAAATCTTCCCGGAGAATATCCCAGGTTTACCACCTCACCGAAGGTAATACATTGGTATTGATCTACACCCCAGGGTGATACAAATATTTGTTTGATTATATCGAATGTCTCCCAGAGAGATTCATGATATTATGGTGTAGCTGTGGGTCTTGTAGAGGAATTGATTTTTTAGACCTAGTGTTTCACCATGGGAAGCCCTCTTTTGGTTCACCAAGAATGAGGATGTAACACCCCAAGCTTCTACAGTACGCTTCTCTTTGATTAATGCGATAGCGTGTGTTGTACGCAACACCGAGTTCTAACAACCAATCAAACTAGCCATTATGAATAGTAATACCTACTTTTTAAAATTATATATATTTTATATTTCAAAATGGACTTCATTTTTGGATTTGGAATATCTAATTTAGCCTAAGGTGAAATTTTGGTACTTTTCGGATAACTTTCATATTTTGATGAATAGTGAAAATTACTAAATTTTAATTAAAAACAACTTTTTTAATCAAAATAATTAATAGTGATAAATTATGAATTTTAGTAGTTTTAAAGTATATTTAGAATATATTTTTACCATTTAATATAATGTTGGTCATTGGACATAATTTTACAATTAAACCGAACATAAACAAGTGTCAATCTTTTGATAGTTATTATCTCTTAAAAACACTCTTTTTGCTTTGACAGTGGGAATTAATTTTAAATTAATTTCTGCCACTTTTGTGTTTTGAATTTAGGAAAATGGATTCCATATTTGGAATCCTGATGTTCAAATTGTGTAAATAGGTAACTTTTATTTCTATACATTTTGAATAATTACTGCGGTAAATATTTTATTTACCATGGTTAAGGGTAAATCCGGTAAATAAGGGTTAACAAATAATATTATAATAATACTAAATTACCCTAAAACGTGTCTTAACCCTATTGGTTGATACATGGTCGACCATGGGCATCTTTGGGTCTATTTAGGGACCCCATGGATCCACTTGTAAGTGATAATGACACTTTATTTTAATTAAGTTAAAATGAATACAAAAATGACACAAGCATATATCCTTTAGAAAAACAATTGATACATAGGGTTATATATGCTGGATTTTAGATTATAAATATTCATTAGAAAGATAAAACGATTTCCTACATAATTATATTTTATTTATAATTTTTAGACATTAAATAATTTATTTTATATATGGCACAATGATGATGTAGTAATTACTATAATAGTAAAAAATTAAAATAATTGATATTATAAATACCCAAATAAATATAATATGAAACGTTTAATGAATTAAACTAATTTTATACGATAATATGATATATTAGGATTGATTTAATTGACTTTGTTCGAAGTAATAAATCTGTTATGAGTTTCCCAAAAATCAACTATTGAATAGTGTCAAAATTGACATAAAAGAGTTCTTAAAACAAATATTCTATTATTAATTGATATTAAATTCCTAAAAATCTAAGGTTCGGACAAGAGACTTATATCATGATAGGTTCATCATTAATGGACAAATTGGGGGTCGCTTGGATGTATATAGTAAGTTTATTAACCATATTATATAAAAATACAAAGAGACATTGTAAAAGTGAAACTAATTAACTTAAAGTTAATACTTAAAGATAAGGTTAATATAAGTACCCAAACCTGTCTAAATTCTATTGGTTGAGTTGTTTTCGACCCATCCCCACCTTAACCTTTGAATAGTCAACTTTTGAGCCATTGGAAACCGATTATGAATTTATTATAAACTAATATCTCTAGCTTTTCCAAAGGTGCTCCTCAGCCCTCTTATAAAAGGGCACTCCTCCTTCTCATTTCTTCACAGCTTCAAAGCCTTTCGGATCGGCCAAACTCTGCCCACATACTCTCCCAACTTCCCTCACTACAACCTAGGGGCCTTAGTTTGATCAGAAATCCAACCTAAGGAGCCCTTTTGATCAAATCAAAAAGAAGAACCCGAAGAAGAGGTAATGATTTCACCACCCTTTTCTAAGTTCATTTCTTCTTCCACTTCTTCTTCCTTTGTTCTTACCATTCTAAAATAATAACTCCAGTATCTCACATATACTGTGATGTTATTATAAATATGGTACAACCATATTCAGTATTCTATCGACCCTTTTAATAACATGTCACCATACGTGCGTACGTACGGCTTACCGTCTCCACGTCGTGGTGTAATTGTTATTCAATATATTATTATTTGGATGGTTATAATAATGATGTGTAACTCATGTAAATAATAAATATAACATGTTAATGATTCTGTATATATTATATACCATCCATTTATATATTATTTTAATATCAAAAGAATGATATTGTCGCTCGTGCGTACGTACGGACTACCGTCTCCACAAACGCGATGAGATTCATTCTCCATCGTATCCATTCAAGTATAATTATCATTTGATGATTTAAAAATAATGTTTAAGGACTTGATATCATTCTGGATATGAATAATATACAACCTATCCTTTACAAAAAGGTCTTACGTAACAAAACATATAAAAGAAAATAAGTAAGTTAACACCCGAAACAACGATAATACTAAGATATTATTATAAATCGATATTAAAAGATCATATATGATATCATATTAATGTATATGATTCTTGTCTAATTTAGTAACAATTATTTCACCATTATATAGGAGGTTAACCTACCCCAACCCAGGAAAAGTACAAGGTAAGGGTTTACTTTACAACCTCTTCATTATCCAAGGTTGTTTATACATAATAATCTACTGGGATCTCTTTATCATCCACATCCATGTTTCTTAAAAATGTATTTCAAATCATTTTTCCTATTTACTAGAATATGAGTCAAAGTCATTTATACCCTTGTTTGACTTTTTATAAGAGGTTCATAAAGGAATCTTTCCGTCGTTTTCAAAACAAGGTCCTTTTTAACCTTTTCGACAGAATTATGGTAAGAATTATTTTTAACTTATACGGCGGGTGCGGCTATTTTCCACCGTTATAAAATCTTCAAAGCATCCCTTACAAGCTTATAAGAATAATCTCAAAGAAAATGTTTTATTTTATATGGATCTTAAATGATTTCAAAATAAAAGGAGATATTTCTTTTAAAAGAATTTTGATTTCATCTATGTCAACATCCCTTGATGGATTTTAAGATTATTTGAAGTTGATTTATTATGATACAAAACTTCTATATTGTATTGAAGGTTTTGTGATATGTTTGACTGTGGATGTGATATTTTTATACCATTCATAGTTTATGGTGAAAGTATTGACATTTCGTATGATAGTTTTAATACGAATGTTTATGTTATGTTTAAACTTTTTCATATGGGAATGCATTGGACTTAATATGTGACGGGTGGAGCCCGATATAGCTCCTCGATGCATCGGTAGGTCTCATGAGACAAACTAGTGTTTTGCACAAGGCCTTGACAAAATCTTATTTGTAGTCTTGGCATGAGGCCTTGACTATGTGGTTATGATAGTCTGGCATTATGCATTCCAACATTATGAAAGTGGTTATTGATTTTTGCATGTGACTATTTGATTAGTAGAATATCCATGTGAATAAGTAAATGGCATTATTTAATTTTATTTATGCCATACCATGTTGAAAGTTCATGTTTTAAAGGCTTTTGTTTTAGTTATACATTGCCTTAAATGTTTATTCTTATTTATGAAAGTTTCCGCTATATTGTTATCCTTACTGGGCATTTGAACTCACCCCTTTTCTATGTTTTATTTTTCCCAGGAAGTGAAGAAGTAAATTATGAATGACCTGTATGGATGTTATGTGGGATATGAGTGTGGATTATTGAGACATTATGTTGTTGTAGTAGTTTTTCATTTTATGATGTAATGTAAAACTTATGAATATATCTAGTGTTTCCAAGGCTACTAAACCAATCGGTCTTTCGAGATTTGATCTTTCTTGTGATCATACCAATGTTATGTAATAATGCACCGACTTTGGGTAACTGGGGTCGGGGCGTTACAGTTGGTATCAGAGGAAGTTTAGTACAAACCTTGGAAGCTAGATTTAGATAAACTCTGATTAGAGAACGTAGACCTAAGATGAACTTTGAGGATTAGTATAGAAGAACTTCCTAGAATTTTGGTATTGTAGAGATTTTGTGAGTTTTCCGAGCAATACATCCCTGTCTGGATACGAGCAGGTAGAGGTGGCTCTGGCACAGATGTACCTAGGGGTAAAACCTGAAAACACCGCTTTGAGCTAGACTCGAATGGGAACTGGTGCACGACAACGGGCCTTGCTGCACTCTTGGTTACGACACTCCCGGGGGATATTCTTAAGATAACTCTCATTTTCTTTACAAATCATTATGAAGGGTTTATGAGTATATACTTCCTAAAAGAAAACATTTTTATGATTATGGATTATATCCATAAATAGTTCAATTTATGTTAAGTGTTTTATAAGTATGGGATTATGTATTATGATTCATAAACTGATCTAGTTTATGCCATTGTTTAGAAATGGTGCCTAGTGGAAGAAATGGAAACCGTATCAATGAACGCACTCCATGTAGGGATTGACCTCCTGCTCAAGATAATAATAGTGGGGCTGGTGATGCAACTGGTGCCGATCAGCTAATCACTATACTGGGACAACTTACTCAGGTTATGAATAATATCCTTACCCGTATGGAGCACCCTGATCTGCAGCGTGGAGGATCAATGTTAGATCGATTCATGAGGCAAAAACCACGAACGTTCAATGGGAATACAAATCCCTTAGTAGCTGAGCAATGGATATTTTCCCTAGAGAAAATATTTCAGGCTTTGGGGAGCAGTGAAAGGGAAAAAGTTATCATGGCAGTTTACTGCCTCACTGGAGATGCTGATCAATGGTGGTCATTGATTCAAAACATGAAGGAAGATGATGAAGTATCAAATATGGAATGGAGGGAGTTCAAAGATCTGTTTTTAGAAAAATAATTTCCTCGCGACCATCGAGCACATATGGAAAGGCAATTTCTGAGTCTGAGACAAAAGGAGGATGAGAATGTCACAATGTATGAGGCTAACTTTACAAGGTTAGCGAGGTATGCTGGAGATTATATTCTCAACCCAAGAAGTAAAATTGATCGTTTATTTGATAGGTTAAAACCATTTCTCCGTCGAGCATTAGTCTCACAATCCTTTTCATCGTACGAAGACATTGTCTCATGTGCTATCATGACCGAAAAGGAATTCTCTATGTCTTATGACTTTAAAGCAAAGCAAGAGAAGAAGAGACCTGCTGATCAATCTGGGAATGGAAATAAGGGGAAGAATGGAAAGGTTGAATATCCATCTTGTGGTAAATGTGGGAAGAAACATCCTGGTACTTGCTTGAAGGGAATGGGAGTCTGTTACAAGTGTGGTGAAAAAGGCCACCAAGCTCCTGATTGTAAGGGGAAGAAGGAAGCTACCAACGTTCAGTGCTACAATTGCAGGGAGATGAGGCATTATGAAAATGAATGTCCTAAGCGTCAGGAGAACTTATCTCAGAAAAGGCCAAGGGATCAAGGCCAGGCTTATGCTATCACTACTGCTGAGGTAGAAGCTCCGAAAGACGTGGTGGCAGGTAATTTAATGGTTTCCTCAAG
Organism: Viscum album; assembly: GCA_963277665.1. Taxonomy (NCBI): domain Eukaryota; kingdom Viridiplantae; phylum Streptophyta; class Magnoliopsida; order Santalales; family Viscaceae; genus Viscum; species Viscum album. The sequence continues at coordinate 1,647,110,338 of OY728140.1, read as the reverse complement.
TTTAGAAAATGCATTATTTGACTCTGGATCGTCGCATTGTTTCATATCTTCCCAGTTTGCTAAGAAAATTAGATATTTCCAATTTGATTTAATAAGGGAGTTGTCAGTTAAAACTCCTAAGGGAAGTATCATTGCAACAAAGTTTTGTGAATCAGTCCCCATTAGAGCACATAAATTTTCTTTATCTGTTGATCTCATCGTCATACCTATGATTGAGTTTGATATAATCCTCGGTATGGACTGGCTTTCAGACTATGACGCGAAGATTTATTGTAAAAAGAATGAGGTTACGATTCTTGATGATAATGATAAGGAACACCTTATCTTTAGAGCAGAATCGTCACCACCTAATTCTTATTTAGATCCACCCTCAATAGCTCAACTAAATTCAATTATTGGGGAGGAAGAGAATGAAATAACTACGGGTGAGGAAAGGAATGTTCAAATAGAGGATGTACCTGTTGTGAAAGAATTTGTAGATGTATTTCCGGAAGATTTACCTGGACATCCTCCAGAACGAGAAGTTGAGTTTTCCATTGATTTGATTCCTGGATCAAGGCCTATATCGAAGACCCCTTATAGAATGGCCACTGTAGAGTTAGTCGAACTAAAGAAACAACTAGAGGAATTGAGTAATAAGGGATTTATTCACCCTAGTGTTTCTCCATGGGGATCCCCTGTTCTTTTTGTTAAAAAGAAAGATGGATCTATGAGGTTATGTATCGACTACAGGGAGATCAATGCTATAACGATAAAGAACAAGTACCCCTACCTCGTATTGATGATTTATTTGACCAACTGCATGGAGCTCAATACTTTTAATAGATTGACCTTTGATCTGGATACCATCAGTTATGTGTAAAGAAGGAAGACATTCTGAAGACAGCATTTCGAACCAGGTATGGGAATTACGAGTTTACTGTAATTCCTTTTGGATTGACTAATGAACCCTCTGTATTCATGGATCTGATGAATAGAGTTTTCAAGGAGTATCTAGATGAATTTGTGGTGGTATTTATTGATGATATCTTGGTATACTCCAAAACCTACGAAGATCATGAAAATCACTTGCGCATTATCTTGAAGACTGTGAGGAGGCATGAATTATATGGGAAGTTTAGCAAGTGTGAATTCTGGCTTCAGGAGATTTCTTTTCTTGGCCATATTGTCTCTAAAGATGGAATCCCTGTTGATCCTTCTAAGACCAAGGAAATCCAAGAATGGCCGGAACCTACGAGTATAACTGAGGTACGTAGTTTTATTGGTTTGGCAGGTTATTATCGATGTTTCGTCCAGAATTTTGCCCGATTGGCTAACCCATTAACGAAGCTCAAACGTAAAGGGGTTAAATTTGTTTGGACAAAAGAATGTGAAGAATGTTTTGATGAACTGAAGAAAAGATTAGTCAATTCTCCTATATTGACTCTACCATCGGGGAATGATGGGTTCGTTATTTATAGTGATGCATCAAAGAAAGGACTTGGTCGTGTCCTTGTGCAGAATGATAGAGTTATTGCCTATGCATCACGACAGTTGAAAATTCATGAACAAAACTATCCTACTCATGATCTCGAGTTAGCAGCTGTGATATTTTCTTTGAAGATATGGAGGCACTACCTCTATGGTGAAAAATGTGAGATTTATACTGATCACAAGAGTTTGAAGTATATTTTCTCACAAAAAGAACTCAACATGAGGCAAAGGAGATGGATTGAATTACTCAAGGATTATGATTGCATGATACACTACCACCTGGGGAAATCAAACAAGGTGGAAAATGCTTTGAGTAGAAAAGACCATGGAGTTTTGAACAATATGAGAATTTAAAGGGATCCAATCGTCATGGATCTAGTAAAGATGGACATGGGAATAACCAGGGAAGGTGAAACATCATTTCTTTTTCAAATGGTTTCCAAACCATCTTTAATAGAAAGGATTAAGAGTACTCAGACCGATGATGAATAATTTCAAAAGAAGATTAAAGCTGTGAATGATGGGAGATTGAGAGACTTTGTGTATGAAGATGGAATTTTGAAATTCGGGAAGAGACTTTGTGTTCTCGATTTACCTGATCTAAAAAGGGAATTGCTGGATGATGCTCATCGTTCCAATTTCTCTATACACCCTGGGAGCACAAAAATGTATAGAGATTTGAAGGAACATTTTTGGTGGGACAACATGAAGAGGGAGATTGCTGATTTTGTGTCAAGATGTATGGTTTGTCAACAAGTGAAAACTGGAAGGCAACAGCCTGGAGGAGTCATGCAACCTCTTCCCATACCGGAGTGGAAATGGGACAATATTACGATGGACTTTGTCATGGGGCTACCAAAGACTCCTAGAAGGAACGATGCAATATGGGTTATTGTTGATCGTCTTACCAAGTCAGCACATTTTCTTGCTATAAGAGAAGATCTACCCCTGGAACGTCTAGCAAGACTATACATTAATGAAGTTGTGAGACTTCATGGAGTACCCCTATCGATTGTTTCTGATCGTGATCCCCATTTTACTTCAAGATTTTGGAAAAGTCTTCAGAAATCCATGGATACTGAACTTCATTTGAGCACTGCTTACCACCCTCAGACATATGGACAATCAGAACGGACTATTCAAACCCTAGAAGACATGTTGAGATCTTTCTCACTTGACTTTCAGGGTATGTGGGATCAATATTTACCACTGGTAGAATTTTCCTATAACAATAGCTTCCATTCGAGTATTCAGGTGGCACCATATGAAGCGTTATACGGAAAGAGATGTCGTACACCAACCTGTTGGGATGAGGTTGGTGAAAGAAAACTTGTAGGCCCAGAACTGGTGGAGGAAACGGTGGAAGAGGTGAAGGTAATCCAAAATCACATCAAAGCAGCCCAAAGTTGGAAGAAGAGGTATGCCGATAAGCGAAGGAAGGATTTGGAATTTCAAGTCGGTGATCATGTTTTCCTGAAGGTATCTCCATGGAAGGGAGTCATATGTTTTGGTAAGAAAGGTAAATTGAGTCCCAGGTACAACGGACCCTTCGAAATTCTAGAACGAATTGGGGTTGTCGCTTACCGATTGGAAATGCTGCCAAGTCTCTGCAAAGTTCACGATGTGTTCCACGTATCTCTGTTGAGAAAATACATGCCCGACCCAACGCATGTACTCACCTATGTGGAATTAGAACTGGAACCCGATCTGTCTTATTGTGAAGAGCCTGTCAGGATTCTTGATACAAAAGAACAAGTACTGAGAAACCGGACGACGCGTCTGGTAAAAGTTTTGTGGAGAAATCATAAGATGGAAGAGGCAACATGGGAACCTGAGGAACTTATGATGAAGAACCACTCGAGTATTTTTATGCATTAATACCCTAGAAATTGCGAGGACGCAATTATTTGAAGGAGGGGAGAATGTAACACCCCAAGCTTCTACGGTACGCTTCACTTTGATTAATGCGATAGCGTGTGTTGTACGCAACACCGAGTTCTAACAACCAATCAAACTAGACGTTATGAATAGTAATACCTACTTTTTAAAATTATATATATTTTATATTTCAAAATGGACTTCATTTTTGGATTCGGAATATCTAATTTAGCCTAAGGTGAAATTTTGGTACTTTTCGGATAACTTTCATATTTCGATGAATAGTGCAAATTACTAAATTTTAATTAAAAACAACTTTTTTAATCAAAATAATTAATAGTGATAAATTATGAATTTTAGTAGTTTTAAAGTATATTTAGAATATATTTTTACCATTTAATATAAATGTTGGTCATTGGACATAATTTTACAATTAAACCGAACATAAACAAGTGTCAATCTTTTGATAGTTATTATCTCTTAAAAACACGCTTTTTGTTTTGACAGCGGGAATTAATTTTAAATTAATTTCTGGAACTTATGTGTTTTGAACTTAAGAAAATGGATTCCATATTTGGAATCAGGATGTTCAAATTGTGTAAATAGGTAACTTTTATTTTTAGACATTTTGAATAATTACTGCGGTAAATATTTTATTTACCATGGTTAAGGGTACATCCGGTAAATAAGGGTTAAAAAATAATATTATAATAATACTAAATTATCCTAAAACGTGTCTTAACCCTATTGGTTGATACATGGTCGACCATTGGCATCTTTGGGTCGATTTTGGGACCCCATGGATCCACTTGTAAGTGATAATGACACTTTATTTTAATTAAGTTAAAATGAATACAAAAATGACACAAGCATATATCTTTTAGAAAAACAATTGTTACATAGGGTTATATATGTTGGATTTTAGATTATAAATATTAATTAGAAAGATAAAAAGATTTCCTACATAATTATTCTTTATTTATAATTTTTAGACATTAAATAATTTATTTTATTTATGACACAATGATGATGCAGTAATTACTATAATAGTAAAAAATTAAAATAATTGATATTATAAATACCCAAATAAATATAATATGTAACTTTTAATGAATTAAACTAATTTTCTAGGATAATATGATATATTAGGATTGATTTAATTGACTTTTTTCGAAGTAATCAATCTGTTATGAGTTTCACAAAAATCAACTATTGAATAGTGTCAAAATTGACATAAAAGAGTTCTTAAAAGAAATATTATATTATTAATTGATATTAAATTCCTAAAAATCTAAGGTTCGGACAAGAGACATATATCATGATAGGTTCATCATTAATGGACCACTTGGGGGTCGCTTGGATGTATATAGTATGTTTATTAACCATATTATATAAAAATACAAAGAGACATTGTAAAAGTGAAACTAATTAACTTAAAGTTAATACTTAAAGATAAGGTTAATATAAGTACCCAAACCTGGCTAAATTCTATTGGTTGAGTTGTTTTCGACCCATCCCCACCTTAACCTATGAATAGTAAACTTTGGAGCCATTGGAAACCGATTATGAGTTTATTATAAACTAATATCTCTAGCTTTTCCAAAGGTGTCCCTCACCCCTCTTACAAAAGGGCACTCCTCCTTCTCATTTCATCACACCATCAAAGCCTTTAGGTTCAGCAAAACTCTGCCCAAATACTCTCCCAACTTCCCTCACTACAACCTAGGGGCCTTAGTTTTATCAGAAAGCCAACCTAAGGAGCCCTTTTGATCAAATCAAAAGGAAGAACCCGAAGAAGAGGTAATGATTTCACCACCCTTTTCTATGTTCATTTCTTCTTCCACTTCTTCTTCCTTTGTTCTTACCATTATAAAATAATAACTCCAGTATCTCACATATACTGTGATGTTATTATAAATATGGTACAACCATATTCAGTATTCTATCCACCCTTTGAATAACATGTCACCATACGTGCGTACGTACGGCTTACCGTCTCCACGTCGTGGTGTAATTGTTATTCAATATATTATTATTTGGATGGGTATAATAATGATGTGTAACTCATGTAAATAATAAATATAAAATGTTAATGATTCTGTATATATTATATAACATCCATTTATATATTATTTTAATATCAAAAGAATGATATTGTCGCTCGTGCGTACGTACGGACTACCGTCTCAACGAACGCGATGAGATTCATTCTCCATTGTATCCATTCAAGTATAATTATCATTTTATGATTTAAAAATGATGTTTACGGACTTGATATCATTCTGGATATGAATAATATACAACCTATCCTTTACAGAAAGGTCTTACGTAACAAAACATATAAAAGAAAACAAGTAAGTTAACACCCGAAACAACGATAATACTAAGATATTATTATAAATCGATATTAAAAGATCATATATGATATCATATTAATGTATATGATTCTTGTATAATTTAGTATCAATTATTTCACCATTATACATGAGGTTAACCTACCCCAACCAAGGAAAAGTACAAGGTAAGGGTTTACTTTACAACCTCTTCATTATCCAAGGTTGTTTATACGTAATAATCTACTGGGATCACTTTATCATCCACATCCATGTTTCTTAAAAATGTATTTTGAAACATTTTTCCTATTTACTAGAATATGAGTTAAAGTCATTTATACCCTTGTTTGACTTTTTATAAGAGGTTTATAAAGGAATCTTTCCGTCGTTTTCAAAACAAGGTCCTTTTTATCCTTTTCGACAGAATTATGGTAAGAATGTTTTTTTAACTTATACGGCGGGTGCGGCTATTTTCCGCCGTTATAAAATCATCAAAGCTTCCCTTACAAGCTTATAAGAATATTTTCAAAGAAAATGTTTTATTTTATATGGATCTTAAATGATTTCAAAATAAAAGGAGATATTTATTTTAAAAGAATTTTGATTTCATCTATGTCAACATCCCTTGATTGATTTTAAGATTATTTGAAGTTGATTTATTATGATACAAAACTTCTATATTGTATTGAAGGTTTTGTGATATGTTTGATTGTGGATGTGCTATTTTTTTACCATTCATAGTTTATGGTGAAAGTATTGACATTTCGTATGCTAGTTTTAATACGAATGTTTATGTTATGTTTAAACCTTTTCATAAGGGAATGCATTGGACTTAATTTGTGACGGGTGGAGCCCGCTATAGATCCTCGATGCATCGGTAGGTCTCATGAGACAAACTAGTGTCTTGGCACAAGGCCTTGACAAAATCTTATTTGTAGTCTTGGAACGAGGCCTTGACTATGTGGTTATGATAGTCTGGCATTATGCATTCCAACATTATGAAAGTGGTTATTGATTTTTGCATGTGACTATTCAATTAGTAGAATATCCATGTGAATAAGCAAATGGCATTATTTAATTTTATTTATGCCATACCATGTTGAAAGTTCATGTTTGAAAGGATTTTGTTTTAGTTATACATTGACTTAAATTTTTATTCTTATTTATGAAAGTTTCCGCTATATTTTTATCCTTACTGGGCATTTGAGATCACCCCTTTTCTATGTTTTATTTTTTCCAGGAAATGAAGAAGTAAATTATGAATGACCTGCAGGGATGTTATGTGGGATATGAGTGTGGATTATTGAGACATTATGTTGTTGTAGTAGTTTTTCATTTTATGATGTAATATAAAACTTATGAATATATCTAGTGTTTCCAAGGCTACTAAACCAATCGGTCTTTCGAGATTTGATCTTTCTTGTGATCATACCAATGTTATGTAATAATGCACCGACTCTGGGTAACTGGGGTCGGGGCGTTACAGAGGATGATAGCGTTGGGTTATTTTTGGGAATTCATCACATGAACTAGGTGACCGTGAAGAACATGTATCAAATACTAATGATAAATGACTACTTTTATCATTATAGATTGTAATGATGGTTCTTAAATATTTTCCTTGAGTTAGACTGTCATTGTATCTTAGTACAAGATGAGGATATACCAAATACTTCATACAAATGTTTCTACGATCACTATGAGTACATGGTGATGACATTTGGCATGATAAATTTCCCAGCATCTTTCATGGGACTCATAAAACAGATCATTCATACATTCTTATATTGGTTCATGGAAGTATTCATCGATGATTTCATTATGTAATCGACATCCGAGGAGGTTCATGCGAGACACTTGATGATAGTTCTATTTGTACACTAAGAGAATGAGCTTTATATGAATCTCTCTATGTTCCAATTCTAGATTCAAGATGTCCAATTTTTAGGACATGTTATCTTTTTAGATATAATTCTAGTAGACTCGGCCATGGTGGAGTTAGTGTTATCATGGGAGAATACTTACATCCTAATCGTGGTATGAAGCTTCCTTGGGTTTTAAGACAATTACAAGAGACTCATACCTTATTTCTATAAGATATTAGCACAAATGAATGCTTTGACCTAATTGGTGAAACACTTCATGTGGACGGAGAGGTTCCCGCTGATATTTTAGTAGTTGAGAAATAGATTTATTCACACTCACATCTTTAGATTTTAGTAAGAGGGTGTCGATTACATTGTGTTCTAGGATGCCATAAGCATATAGCATGGTTGTGTTCTGATAAAAGGCAAGTGTTTATTTTCCAATGGTTAAAATAACTTGAGACTAAATGAGAAGAACCAAATGACCCACAATCACTAGTTAGTTGTGGTAGTCTTTTCATTATTTATGTGAAGACACTACCTTATGGGAAAATTATTTTCCCCTAATCTCAACACATGAGTCTTAGGTATATATTCTCTTAGAACTAACTTTAATTGAGAAAGAGATGATGACTAGAGATATTCCATGGTTATGACATTGATATTATCTATACTCGAAGGAGGGGGGACTATGTAGAAGATTTTATCAGCCATATATCATGTCCCCAACAGATAAATATGGAATTATAGTAGTTTTCCTAATTACAGTTATCGTTTTTGGAAGGAGATCGAATATCTTACCTCCAGTCAAGGGTTTTTCCCCTACTCTCTTAAAAACACTCATGGAGGCACAACATTTGAATGTAGACTATGAGACACTACATAATCAAATATCCTTTATAAATGATCCTTATGGATTAACTAATGTTGGGGAGAATGTTGTTATTTTTGGAGGACACACAATGGTTCCAATGACATTGTTTTATGAGGTTCTCATATAGTTTCATACATATCCTTTATCTATATATATGTGTGGAAAATATATAATAAGACCTATAGTGTGAGTTTTGGTGGATAGTGCTGATGAAAGGGGTTGTCGAGTTTGCCTCTCAATGTTTTAATAATGGGAAATAGAAGGATGAGCACCATGTTCCAACTGTTTTAGATCAACCCCTTGAGGTATAAGTGTGTATATGGGATGGGATATCCATGGAATTCATTATGTTCATTAAACGTACATCTATGAGACACAGTCCAATCTAGCATATTGTAGACTAACTCCCCATGTTGGCCCACATCCTTTCTATCTGAGATCAATGTTTTGTTGAGATCTTAGGACACCTCTACATGGTGTCGAAAATCCAAATACCTAGAGAATTATTAAAAATAATTCTTAACTATGATGATAACTACACATCTTGGTTATGGTAGGGATTACTGGAGGTGTTTGGGACCCATTAATACTTGAACATAGAATTTTATCGCCCAAAAGATGGCTTGATAGAACATACCATCAATGTTATAGAGGACATGTTTAGAGCTTTCATGTGGTAGTTTTTCTATATTTTGGAGCACCAGTTACCAATGGAGAAGTTTCCATACCATAATAGTTAACATTATACCATCAGTGTAGATCCTTTTGAGGCTTTTCCTAGGAATCCTTGTATGTCACCATATTACTGGACAGACCCAGAACAGTTATCACTTCTGGTCCAAGAGATGGTGAAAACAATGATTGAGATGGTGGAAATCACCATGGAGAATATGAAAAATATAAAATGGCTTCAGATATCATTTAGTTATATACAAAGAAGGCCATTGGAGTTTGATGAGGCATAACATGGGTTCCTAAAGTTGTAACATTGATAAGGATTATAGTGATTTGGAAAGGGTGGAAAACAATCATTGTGATTCATTTCCCATTTGATGATACATTGTATATATGGTGATGTGGAATACTGCTTAGATCTACCACAATGTTTAAACTAGGTACATGATGTCTTCCATGCATCATAGCTAAGGTGGAATATGCAAGAACCATCACACACTACCGACTAGGGAGAGTTGGACATCAAGGAATTCGCTACATTTGATGATTACACAGTATAGATTGAGGGTGCACATGAGATTATCCTTGTTGGGATAGTGATTCCTTTAGTGTGTGTATGGTTTTCGAAAAAGAATATCAAGGAGAGAACATGTGAATGATATGATCATCTTCATGCTCAGTACCCAAATCTCTTTGTGTATCCTTTGTTTTGGATTTTTGTGACGTAAAATACAATTTTTAGTTATATTTAATGACTTGGATTTTTAATGTATTATTTTTGAAAATTATATATATTATTTTTAAGGACATTGTTTGAGATGTCGTACAATTTTGAGGCTTGGAGTGTCCAAAATAAATATTCAAAAAATTTGAAATATATTAAATATCATGCATGTATAGTTTCTCAAAAAAGTGTTATAACATATAAAAAGGGGATTGGATCACTAATATGATTACACCATTATGTTAAACAAATGTTTTTTACTCTAGGAACAACATATCCTAGGTTGGTGTGGGGCATTTTTGGAAAATTCATCACATTCATTAAATGAATAAAATAATTAAACAAAAAAAATTATTTTTATTTCATTGATTCAGTGAATGAAAAATATTGAAAATGAGTATTTTGGTGAAATTATTGGTATATCTGCATAAACCTAGACCCTTTTGAGTGAACATTGGAGGGTCAATCCTGAAAAAATTACAACCAGATCATTGATCCCCGATCTGTATAAAATAGGAATCTAGATCCCACCAATGGTCATGATGCAGTTTCATGTTTTGATAGCCGTCCATCCAAATTGAGGATGGATATTTTTTATGTTAGAAATATTTCCTTATTCATAATTCTTATGAAAACTAATAAATCAGCCAACAAATATATTGAACAGTTGTACGGTTGTCTTGTAGAATGGACATCTTTTGTGGGTTTATTTTATGATTTTTGAACTACTATTAATGATCCATTTATTCTTATTATAATAGAAATTAATTGACGAAAACACGAACATTGGCTGAGCTCAATCCTCATGTTTGTGTTTTTTCAATTCCCCCATATTTCTTCATTCATAGTGGGTGTTCCTCATTGACCCATGGTTCAAAATCAACCAAGAAATCATTTATTTCACACCCATTATTTGTTGAAATGAAACAATATTATAGATCTGGAATCAAGATGACATGAAGGTGGTGAAATGATTAAAGAAGAGGTGAATCAGATAGTTTTGGATAGAAGATATTGTGTTCATTGTCATGAAAAGAATAATGAATTAAAAATCCATTTTCCATTTTTATTGAACGATTGAATCCCAATGTATGATGATGATGAGGATTAGACAGAGATCTCCCTTAGTTCCAAAAAAGGGAGAGGCCAGAATGGTGGTCGTATGAGTGGAAATAACAATACATGATCTAGATTTGGAAATATATAAATTCCTAAACTACATGGCCTGTATCATTGAACCAGACACTGCATGAGCCCCTATAAACAATGGATAAGTA